>CM076683.1:103503601-104163164 GCA_038501925.1 Xenopus petersii | reverse complement strand
AATTTTCCATAAATTAATCTATTCCTTAATGAACTTGCCAATTCTAATTAAACATAAAGATGTTAAGGGGGCAAATTCACTAAGCTCTGAAAATACGCTAGCGACGCCTTCGCCGCACTTAGTTGCACTTCGCCAGGGGAATTTTCGCCAGGGCGCCGCTAATCCACTAAAATCCGAAGTTGTGTTCAGGGAGGCAAAAGGTAGCGAAGTTGCTCTAGCGTTAATTTGTCAAGCAAAGTGAAGTTACGCTAGCGATGCCTAATTTGCATACAGCGCCAAGTTAAAGTACAATGGACGTATATGTAGCAGCAAATACATTACACTACACAAGCCAGGGAAAGCTTCATAAAATAAAATAGAACTGTTATTTTGCCCTATACATGTGCCCACTGTATAGTTTAGGTGCCATATGTTAGGAAATGTAGGGGGGAAGGAGGGTACCCAAAAAAAATTTACGATCTTTTTCAGCCTATCACCCTTAAAAAAGTAAAAGACGTCAGGGTTTTTTTTTTGAAAAAATTTCAACTTTTTTTGAAGCAAGCCCTATCTACTCTATTGCACTTCGCCTGGTCTGAGGTGGCGAAGGCAAGTCTGGTGCAAGAGGTAACGTTCAGTAAAATGCGCAAGTTAGTGAATAAGCGTAGTTACATCCCTTCGCCATAGTGCAACTTCACCTGGTGTAAGGGTGCGAAGTAGCGCTAGAGTAGGTCCACTTTGCTAGCTAATGTACACCAGCGCCTGTTAGTAGATCGGCGAAGTAACAAAATGACGTCACACTGGCGAATTTGCGCTAGCATTAGCTGCTTCGCACTTTAGCGAATTTGCCCCTAGATTTGGCATTAAATACTTTTATATGGAGTGGGGAAAAATCTAAAATTGCTTTATCCAAACGGCAAGGCCTCTTTGAATTGGGTGGCTTGAAGCTCCCTAATTTCAGAATATTCATCTTAGCCGCAATTACCAGATATTTAGTTGAGTGGACTTTTGGGGGAGGCAAATATACAAATCCTGCCCATGAACTTTTCCCTACATCCGACTCTCACATCATACATATTCTTTATCTGAAATAGAAGGAGGTTCCTTTTGAGTGTAAAATAAACCCCTTATTTAGGGATTTTTACTTGGAAATTGTTATTCTCCAGCCATGGCTTTTAATCATATGTTGACACCTTTCATACCAATCCAACTTCTATGGAAAAACTCAAAATCCAGATATTCCTTTTATTTGTTACCCCATAAAAAGCATTGTCCTTTTATGATTAGGGACTTTGTGAATCCTACTAATGGAGATCTTCTTACTTGGGCAGTTTTAAAAAAACAGCTTGGTTTGAAGATGAGAGACCACTTCCTTTACATTATCATAAAAAGCACTTTCCTTTCAGTCACCAATAAAAATCTTTTTGCTATTCAGAAGCATTGGTTAGCTGAGGAATTAACTAAAATGGAAGACAACTGGAGGATCTTAAATATAAACTATATAACTTGGAAAATTTGGTGCCCCCTTCTATTTTAACGCATCAAGATTCTGCCTTACAGGCAATGAAACACTGTCTCTATTGAATGGTGGGTATCTGCATGGCAACACATGTTTCCAAAATGCTAAAGACATATTTCATTGAATTCGCTGTTACTTAACTTACTTAATGTTACTTTAAAAAGTTCAACAAATCCAGACCACAAGCATCATGGGAGGCAATTCCACTGTTACTTGTGGTAGAATTTGAGTAGTTCTGCCAGGCATACATCAGAGAGAAGTAAAACGCTGATACCTTCAATCATGGTGGACAGTATAGCAAGAGGACATTGCTAAATAGAGAATGATCAAGTGTCCCTTGTGGCACGAAATGCATAATGCTATCTGTCTCTGATTGTGTACGGATACAATAAACTAGAATGTTTTTCCTTTGGACTAAACTGCTTTTGACTTCATAATTTGGAGGTCCGGAACAGTACCAGTCTGTATCTTGTGTGTTTTCCTTGTCTGACTCCCTAAGCTGAAGGTCTGGGGCTTGATTACCCAGACCCAATGAATGAAGGGGTAAGTTTTCTACACATTTCAGCATAACTGGGTCCCTTTAACGATTTGCAGTGTAAAGCCTTCAGAAAACAAAATGTATTTACAGTACATGCCTCATGCTACACACATGGTACTACATTCATACCAAAATTTAGATTTTAACTCTTACATAAGGAATTGTGGTTGGAGACATGCAAACCACCCCTTTATGTCGCATTGGCCAACTATGCACCCAGAACCGCTGGTTTATAGCACAGATACAACCTAATAGTCCAGAGACATATATCCAAACTTGCAGACAGCCTGTTTCCATCTTGTTAGATCTCATCAGTGCAAGATATTGGAACATGGCTTCTGAGTGGGTAAGCCTTAGAGAGTAGGAAAGCAGAGAAACCAACCTGGTTAGGGACATGCAGTATAAAGCCTTCTGAAAACTGAAGGATGTACATTCCTCCTGCTGCACACATATATGAAGGCATTTTGGCTCTTTTTAGCCCATCTCAACCTAACCAGGTTGGTATTTCTGCTTTAATGATTTGGAGATAAACAGAGAATGTTCCCCATCACTGTTGCTACAAACTCATGATAAACATTTGTTCCGCTCAACACGTAATCCTAAACCAAGAGCAAGCAACTTAAGATAAATAAATATATGTGCAAATACACAGAAGAGAAATCCCAACAGGAAAGCGTCTATGTGGTACATGACCCTAACTCTATAAATCTCTATTAAATCAGTCTGAGTGGTGCGAATGTTCGGGGCAGAGCTGCCAGAAATAGCTTCTCTTCCTGCAAGATGTAGAAAAGATTACAGATGCAAAGGAGAGGAGGGGGGCAGACACGAGGGCTGTGAGAGTAACTCATAAAAGTCCCATTTTGTTGGAAGGCTGGAGGAAGTGAAGGGAGCTTTGGTACACGTGTCTATGGTGTTAAATTAACTGTTAACACAAATAATGAAAGTGCAAGGCCCAACAAGGAGCTGGCGCCAGTGGAACACGGGAGAGGCTGGAGAGCTCGACCTCCAGAGCTGGAGTAGCAGGTGGAGACCAATCAGGGACTTGACAGGATGGAAGTGCTCACAAAATACATTGACCAAGTGACAGAGGAAAACACACTGCACTCTTGTTTTCCAGCTATTGTCTGGTCACTTGTTTTCAGCTGCTACTTGGATATATATTGGGGGTTTTTTTCAGGGCTGCTGATGTCATGATTTTAATAGAATAGGATAATGATTTCAATACAACAGGATAAGTGACTGCAGCCTGTTCCTTATTTGGTTATTCTGCATGAGGTGCAGATGCTGTGCCTATGTCTGGCATGTTGGTCAGATTAAAGAAGAATTTTTTTTTTTTTTGGTATGATCGTTATCCCTGCTGTCATTTGTAAAAATATTAGAAATCACAGAGAGCCCAGAGCATTCACAGAACTGCAAGGAGACTTTTTGTAGTATTATCAGATTTAGTACAGGTATGGAATCTGTTACCCATTATCCAGAAAGATGCAAATTACAGAAAGTCTATCTCCCATAGACTCCATTTTATCCAATCAATCCAAATTTTAAAATGATTTCCTTTTTCGCTGTAATAATAAAACAGTTCCTTGTACTTGATCCAAACTAAGATATAATTAATCCTTATTGGAAACAAACCCAGCCTATTGGTCTATTTAATGTTTACATGATTTTCTAGCAGACTTAAGGTATGAAGATCCAAATTATGCAAAGATCCTTTATCCAGAAAGCCCCAGGTCTGAATAACAGGTCCCTTACCTGTAGTAGCTGCAATATCTGTTATTAAACACAAGACACTAGTTCTAAAGCGTTGCTCTAAGAAAGCATAACTGTCCATCAAGTCCATCCCTTCCTTATATCTGGCTAGCATCTCTGCATTCTTTTACTAGTATCAGTCAATGTATCCTAATTGTATATGTATAATATGTATAACTGAAATAGCTGTACTAATATGTATAACCAAATGACTGCCTTTCAGGAATGCAAAACAACTACCACACCCATAATGCCCTGTAAAGTCTCGCTTGCTGCTGCCATAAAGGAAAAATAAACCCTAAAAATGAATATGGCTAGAAATATTGTATTTTATATAGTGATCTTACTGCACCAGCCTAAAGATTCTGTATCTCTGTAACTGTAATGTTTTAAAGGAGAATTCAACCGTAAAGTTAAAAAAAACCCTACCTTACATAGACCCCCCCAGCCTATCTGCTACCCCGGGCAAATGCTGCTAACTCTTTACTTACCGCTCGGTGCAGAATCTGTCCAACGGAGTTCACGGTAGCCATCTTCTTCTCTTTGGTAAGCTTCGGGAAGTAAGTGCCGTATCAGCGCATGCGCAGTTGGAGCAATTTTCTGTTTCGTGGCAACTGTACATGCGACGAAAGTCACGGAAATTGTCGAAGTGCTGCTCTCATTCCGAAGATTACCGAACAGCCAGAAAAAACTAGGACACTGTTCTCCTTTATTAAATACAGATTCATTCCTCTACTGTTGCTGTTGCCCATGTAACAAGCTGATATTATAGGGGTCATTTATGACCAGAAGCACAGTGTGCAAAGCGCAATTTGATAAGCAAATCTCTGCTGTTACCCACAATGCATACATCATTGGAACCCCGCAGGGATTTGAGCTTAATGCAATTTTACCTTATATGTGATGGGCGAATTTGTACCGTTTCGCTTCACCACGAATTTCGCAAATTTCCTGTGAAAATCATGAAACTGGTGAAAAGTTTGCAAAACTGTGATTATGACACCTGTGTCAAAATGGGCGCCGGTGTCAAAGTTGATGCCGGCGCCCATTAAAGTCGAAACCGTTGCCGGCGGGAAGTTTTTTCCGACTCATTCACGAATTTATTTGCCGGCGGAAAAACTGGCAAATCACTAGTTGACCCAAAGCAGATGTAAGTGAATAAAAAGTTTGTAGAGGGGGACACCATTATTTCTGGTGTTTGCTGTTTAAACAGCATTTAGCTTTTGATTCTTAGGGAGTAAGTCTGTTGTTTCACCTGAGGCAGAACCGTTGAAAGAACTCTTGAGGTTCTATTGTAACTATACAGTGCATGTTTACATGTGAATTCTGTGTTGAGTGAGAGGTAATATTTTCCAGCCGGCCCTTTAGAATTAGATGTCAAAACTGCATTTGTAAATGCGAATAAACAACTAGTAAAAAAAAATACTGTTTAGGGATGCTGAGCCTGGTCTGATTTTATCTTATTCCCAGTCCAAATAATAAAGAATTTGTACAAGAAATCCAACAGGAAAGTAAAGTAATTTGTGGTTAGTTCAGTCAAACCTGATTTAAGATATTTATATGATCCCATCTGGATTCTATGCTCTTATATGTAAGTTCCAAGGTAAGATGTAGCCTACTAATCTGTGCAACTGAATCGGCACAAAAAAGCCAAAGTGCCGGCGAGAAGTTAAGTAACAAGTAGCAGACAGCGACTCAGCTTTCATATTAATTCAAACCCTGTGCTAAACAGATATTCTACTGGGATCAAAAAAATGTAACCTATTACACGGCAATGTGTCGGTGACAGCTCTGGTGTTCAAGAAGTAAAAGCTCGAACGTCAATAGTATGTTTAAAGCTTGGCAAGTGTACCCCAAATCTTTAATGTCTGCTCAGTTAACCAGATCTCAGCTTCTCTGGCTCCAGAGAGCCACAGATGTTATGGTTTTATTAGCTATTTCCTTTCCCTGCCATTAGCAATTACATCCTTAAATGCAAGGGGTGGTGGAAGGTCTCCCATAAAGTAACCATGCCATAGAGAGACCACAGCAAACAAATGCCAGCCAGTCTATTTGAGAGTGAACACAGAACACGTATAAAGGAGCCTCGTGCATGAATTAAACACGTAGTTGTTTCAGGCTTTCTCTTTTAACGTGTGGCATAATTAAAAACATCCATCAGTAGTTCATAGGATCCCACCAAGCAGAGACATGAAGTCTACAAAATTTCCCTGCTTGATTTAACTCCTCAGGAAATACAGTGAAATAGAGAACAGTCTTTTTAGAGGGTTTTCTTTTATTTCCTCTGCAAATATAGGTTAAAATGTCTGCGGATTTAAATCCATTTAGTGCCTACTGTTTTTACATTTGAAATCTGTACTAGAAACAACGTTTTGTTTTTTTCAGTTCAATAAGCCTTATAATAAAAAGCGCAGTGCACATTAAAGAAGTGAAATAAATGGTACAGGTAATACTAATAAACACACTTAAGCAAGTCAGTTATTTTTTTATAGAATTTCACCAGAGCCTAACAAATACACCATTGTTTTCATGTAATTCAGTTATTTCTGATAGAACAATCATTATTTATTTATTATTTCATATAGTGCCAGAAAATGATGCAGCACTTTATATTCATTTATATAAAACAGGAGTCTCACTATAATGTAAAAAACAAGCATAAAAATGGAATTAGACGGCCTTACTCACAAGAGTAGTCCATTTGTAGGCAGTGTCGGACTGGCCCACCAGGATACCAGGACAACTCCCGGGGGGCCCAGGTGTCAGTGGGCTCTTCTGCTTCTCAACCTTTGACCTATTTCATGGCCATTCCCTATTTCTAGGCTACATTTAAAAAAAGAGGCTAAAAAGATGGAATAATAGATAATAGTATTATAGTATGTAAAGAAAAGAGACTCAGAGAATAGAGGTTGAGCGAAGAGAGGAAGAAAAATAGTACTGAGAGTGGGCCCCTGGTCTAAAGTTTTTGGGTAGGCCCCTGGTCTAAGGTTTTTGAGTGGGCCCCTGGTCTAAGGTTTTTGGGTGGGCCCCTGGTGTCCCAGTCCCACGCTGTTTGCCCACTAATTAGAGAAATAGTTATCCAAATGTTATTCATAATCTGAGTCACTGGTCAGCCCGTGTGCCTGGGCTCACACTCAGGGCTGTATTTAGGTCTGGTGCCACCATAGGCACATGAACTTACAACGCCTCCCAAATGTTCAGCATGATGCCATGTGCATGGCGTGCCTTAAGTCACTTCCAAAAAACATCACTTCAAGCATTCGCACCACTAATATCTGCTACCTTAAGTACCAAGGAGTCAAAGGCTCATGGAGCTGGAAACAAAAGTACAACATGTCTCTTACGAGTCCATTAAAAAACACATGACTACCTATCCTTATTAATTTAAACTTTAGGGGAGACATATACAATATGCCTCTTTTCCTCTAGCTTACTGCATATGTCACATGTCTGAAATTCTCTATAAAACAGAATGGGCTTGAGACACCTGCCTAAGCGTGAGAACCACAGTCTGGAAAGGAACTTTTCTTCCATGAGGGGCTTCTAGTGGATGGGATGCATTTCACTAAGGTGCCTCTCTATCGGTGAAAATATTCCTTCACACTCTTACAGGTAACAGGTAATGGTGATTTTTTGTACTTCCTCAACATTTAATACAACAATACATTCTAAAATTGCAGCACCATTTGTTGGACTCAAGGAGTACACATTTTTTTTGCTACTGTTCAATAAAGACTTGTTTTATTTAAGAACCACCAATGCTTTACTTTTCTTTACGTCACCTGTTTTGAGAGTTGTAACTCAGCATCTTAAACCATTCCTTAAAAGGGTTGTTCACCTTCCAACACTTTTTTAGTTCAGTTGATTTCAGATAGTTCCCCAGAAATAAAGACGTTTTTCAATTACTTTCTATTTCCTATGTGCCCATTTTTTAAATAATGCTTTAAGATGCCTTTTCACCTTCTTATTTCTTTCTGAAGCAGCTTGGAGGGGGTCACCGACTCTGTAACTGTTCTAAATCGATCTGGCCCTGCTGAGCATAATCCCTGAGTTTCATTAAAGGCAGCTGATATAATTGATACAATATTTGCTAATATTCCACAGATGCTGCTGGGAAATGTATCAACTAATGTAACAAATTATAATGTAGCAAATTGCAAGTTGTAGTTTACAATCTAAGGTGCCTACCAGGCACACACACAGTAGGGTTAATTTCATCAGGAAACTGCCAATTAGGCATGGGCGAATTTTTTTCACCTGTTTTGCCGCGAAAATGATGCCCATAGACTTGCATGGCGCATGTCAAAAATTTTGGCAAATGGGTCAAATTCACCCAACCCTACTGCCAATATGTTTATAGAACAATTTAGAGGAAACCTACTCAAGCACATGAAGAATATACAAATGTCATGCAGTTGCACTGGTTGCAATGGAACCCAGGAGAGATGGGAAATGTTTAAAAACCAAGCAGCAACTGCCAATGTGCATCCCAGCCCAGCAAACCCCCAAATAACAGGTCAGAAAGAACTTTGATTTTTCTGGATTTGTATCTTTTTTTGTAAATATTTGAGAAGGAAACTGAAAATAGATTCATTGTGAGACATAGTTGACCCCAGAATCATTATTTCAAGTGCTGGTTGTTTCTTTCTGACCATTTGTGACCCACAATACATCATTTCACATGAAAGTTCTTATATATTCGTTCTAATTACATAGTTATGGGCCTTTGGCGAGCTGCAGACTTTATTAAGCTGCATATGAATAGATTCCTGAAAAAACTCTGCTTAATGCTTCCATTGTACATTCAGAAACAGTAAATCAGCATTTGTTAACACAAATTACTTGAGACACTTGGTCTTATTTCAGACATTCTTTTGCTATTCATATTTTAATTGTTTGGAGTACTTGATGTATGTAAGTGCTTTTCTTGGATTGGGCTTTTTCCAGTTATCGTGTCGCTCAACAATGGCAACGTCGATTGAGTGTAAACATGATTCAGGCTTCCAAAAGTGTTGCAGTGTAGAAGAGAAAGGCTGATTAAACAAAAGCATTGTGTTTCCCGTTTTAACGTTATTATGTACTCAACACCTTCACAAAAGTGAAAAGCAACCCCCCTCCAGCACTTATGATGTTCTCCAAAAAAATGAAACAGCCTTGATTTTTTGATTTGGCTTTTGGTGCATTCTCATTCAGCAGTTCTTAGCAAGAGATGAAAACTCATAGGCAATGTTTTTCAGTCTTTGCTTAGAATGCATGAAAAGTTAGGAACAATGTAAGCAGAATGATTAAATACCCAAATCTACCTCGTTCATCTAAAATCTCCTATTGAGCATGTTACTCTGTACAGCCTACAGGTTACCGTGGAATTAAATGCCTTAATGACATGTCGATCTTTCCCTAAAGTGTTGAAAAGATTAGGTCATTCACTGAGTTCATGCACAACTGAAATGTCCCTGGGGCTTATTATCGACAATACTGCTGGACTTGATTATTAGTCACATCAATTCTATGTTATCAATGTACATTACCAGTATATACTTACTGCTTTCTTGTTCTCAAGATGACACCAACCATATTGCTCAACAGCTTTGGACACTGCTCAATACCATAGTAAAGCAGTAGATATGTTTGATGATATCTCCCTACAACTTTATTATTGGTTAGCAGTCTGTTAAAGCAGAAGGAAAGTCATTTACTACTTGGGAGGTGCCAAATGTTAGGCACCCCTTAGTGAATGTATGTACTCGCCTGAAACCCCGGGCCCGTGCTCCAGAAAACTGCACCAGCCCAGGGTTATTCCAGCGAGCACCACGGAGCGATCCTCTTCCGGCTTCTTCAAATTTCCCAGGCAGACACATGCACAGTAGAATGAAAAAGCTGACTTTGTAGTTAAAGTTCAACTTTTCACTAATGCGCATGCACGGTCTACTCATTTGGGGGTGCCTAACATTTGGCACCCCCAAGTGTTAAACGACTTTCCTTCTCCTTTAATATTTCCATAATGCTTTACAATTGACTGTCACTCCATGTTGTGCCAAGAAGTTTACAAGGTTTGTTCACCTTTAAATTAATTGTAATATTTGACTTATTTAGCTTTTAATTCTGCAGCTCTCCGGTTTGCAATTTTAGCAAACTGGTGGCTAGGGTCCAAATTATCATAGCAACCATGCATTGATTTGAATAAGAGACTGGAATATGAAAAGGAGAGGACCTGAAGAGAAATATGAGTAATAAAAAGTAGCAATAATAATACATTTGTAGCCTGACATTTGTCCTTTAGATGGGTTCAATGACCCCCCCCCATTTGAAAGTTGGAAATAGTCAGAAAAAGAAGGCAAATAATTAAAAAAACGATAAAGAAAAAATGAAGACCAATTGAAAAGTTACTTAGAATTAGACATTCTACAACATACTATGGGGCCCATTTACTTAGTTCGAGTGAAGGAATAGAGGAAAAATAGTTTGAATTTCGAATGGTCGAATATGGCTACTTCGACCATCGAATGGGCTACTTTGACCTTCGACTGTGACCTTCGACTTTGAATCGAATGATTCGAACTAAAAATCGTTCGATTATTTGACCATTTGATAGTCGAAGTACTGTCTCTTTAAAAAAATCTTCGACCTCCTAGTTCGCCACCTAAAACCTACTGAGGCCAATGTTAGCCTATGGGGAAGGTCCCCATAGGCTTCCTAACAATTTTCTGATCTAAGGAATATCCTTTGATCGATGGATTAAAATCCTTCGAATCGTTCGAATATTCCTTTGATCGTAGGAATAGCGGTAAATCCTTAGACTTCGATATTCGAAGTCGAAGGATTTTACTTCGACGGTCGAATATCGAGAGTTAATTAACCCTCGATATTCGACCCTAGGTAAATGTGCCCCTAAACGTTTCCTTAAAGGTGAACCGCCCATTTAATGGTGACTATCCTAACATCAGGGGTAATAGTAGCCTACAAGAAGTTACTAGAATCTTAGTAAAAAATTGCTGTTACTGATGCAATGAAAGACATTTTCTATTTCTTGGAAATATGCGTTTTGTCCTGCAGAATTAGAGAATGTATTAATAAATCTTGATTTTCTGCCCCCTTTAAAATCAACCTGACTACAAATTGAATGTATACAGTTCTAGAGGCGGCGAGGCCTTGGTATCAGACAACTGAAGATGAAATGCTGAAAAATACAGCATATGGCAACCCATATCTCCCTAATGGTTTGTCAGTGTTTATGATACATCTTTCCTTTTCAACTGAGCAGCTGTATAATTGTGACTACATGTAACATTTACATTTCACGTTTTACAGCATTGCCCTTTTGGGAATAAATCCATTGAAATTATTCATTGATTTATAGGCAAGTGTGGCACGGCAGATGCATTGTATACAGTGATGTACTTGCATAATAACATGCAACTAGAAAACTGCAATTAAAACTCCACTGACTGCATCAAGCACGAGTTGATAAGCAATACGTACCGTAGTACATTCTCAGGACACCTAGTAATTGGTCCAAGGATATAGAACATTAGATCAAATCACAGTGTTTATAACCCAGTGGTTTCCACAATATTCCAGAGTAAAATCTTTTAGTTTAGTTTATTAGCATCCATGTTTCAAATTCTGTGCAAGTTTGAGGCCCAGGTTTTCCTTAGGTGATCAGCACTTATAACAGCATTAAAAAGATACTGTCATGGTAAAACATGTTTTTTTTCAAAATGCATCAGTTAATAGCGCTGCTGCATCAGACTTGAAATTCACTGCACTGAAATTCATTTTTCAAAAGAGCACATGGATTTTTTATGGGGCTAGACATATTGCCAGTTTCCTAGGTGCCCCCAGTCATGTGACTTTTGATCTGATAAAAGTCAGTCACTCTTTACTGCTGTACTGCAAGTTGGAGTGATATCATCCCCCTACCTAACCCCCTCCCCAGCAGCCCATCAGCAGAACAACAGGAAGGTAACGAGATAAGAACAGAACCCAATAGTAAAAATCCATGTCCCACTGCGACTCCAGTTTCATTGAGTAGGAGAATCAACAGCCTGTCAGAAATCAGATCCATAGTGCAGCACTGGCTCTTTCTGAAAGCACATGACCAGGCAAAATGACCTGAGATGGCGCCTACACACCAATATTACATCTAAAAAAAAACTTGTTGGATTAGGAATAAAATGTTATATGGTAGAGTGAATTATTTGCAGTGTAAACAGTGTAATTTAGGAATAAAAAAACTACACCATAAAAATGATGACAGAATCCCTTTAAGTTGTGATTCACAAGGAGCATTAGTAGCTCGAGGCAAGTGTTCCAGGGTATCAAGGAAAATCCAGGTATCAATGTAACCTGTGCTTGGTATCTTGCATGCACTTCATCTGAACAGACACCTTGTGCAAAAGGAGGCACAGTTTGAAGTACAAACCCACATCAGAGGACCCCATTATTGCACATAAGTGGCACCTTGCAGGATGGGATTTTGTTAGAGCAGGTATTTGTCAGGGAATTCTTTCACAGGCGGATCTTAAAGGGTTGGTTAACCTTTAAGGTAACTTTTATTATGCTTACAGTGGCATGAGGGTGTGACACTGGGCGTTCCCCTCTCCCCCCAAAAAAAATCTTTGGAGGGGCTCGGCGCACACTGCACCCAACCCACCCCCTTCACCCCACACTCTAGTGTGATAAGCTTTGTGAGGAATGCAATATTTCCATGGCTCTAGAGGAAGGTGATCCCACTGTATTTAAAAAAGGCAAGACAAACTTCTCATGCCAGAAGTGTGTTATGTATATATCTAAACCAATGTATTTTTTATAATTAATATATTTCCATTATCTGTTATTTATACAGCACCCATATATTTACGCAATGCTTTATAAAGATTAGATATCAGTTCCTGCCCCAGTGGAGCTAACAATCGAAGGTCCCTATTCCATTCACACACAGTAGGGTCAAGTTACAGTAGAATTTATCTTTAACACTAGATATTAAACTAGTTAGATCACTCTTATAGAAAGTACATTGTCTGAATACAAACGTCGTTATGGCTACATTACCATAACATAGTATGGCTGACTCCTGTAACCAAATCATTAACCTGACAAAGGTTTGGAACCCAAAGCTCACTCACTGAATGATGTTTTATCCAACATGGTTTTTACAGTGTTTTTATTACAACCCATAATATGTATCTTGCTGATTTATTGAGACAGTATTATACCAGCCCTGGAAATAACTGTGCATGAAATCCCTTATCCCACAAACATTTAACGTTTCCATGAGAAGATTTAGGTAAAGTTAAGGAAAAGCAAAGTAGGCATATTTCTGCTTCAGAGCTTGCACTCTCCTACTACTACTTATACAATTTATATTTATATTATTTATCAAAATCCCAAAAATTCTCACTATCTTTGAAAACTACTCTATTCTGAAAACTACCCCTATTTATCAATAAATTTTCACAAATTTTTAAAAGCAAAGTAGGCATATTTCTGCTTCAGAGCTTGCACTCTCCTACTACTACTTATACAATTAATATTTATATTATTTATCAAAATCCCAAAAATTCTCACTATCTTTGAAGTTCTATTGTTTTTCTCAAAAAAAATTGTATTTTGCCCTTTAAAAGTCTGACCGGAATTCGGAGCTTAATAAATAACCCCCAGATTAAAAAAAAAATATATGGACGATTTTCGAAGGGGATTGTTCAATTGCTCTTAGAAAAATGGTCATAAATAAAAGTTAATTAAAAACAAAAAAGTGTTTCTTTCTGGAGATCTATCTAAAACCAACAAAAGTGTAAAATGTGTTGGCCTTTAAAAGCAAAAATTTCTTTTTAAACAGCATAAAATTAAATCTTTTGCAATAAACAAACCTTTGTATTACAGGCATTAGTGTGTGAGATCTAAAGCTGGGAGCATATGAGGCCGATGTAGTTCAGCGGGTAGAGAATAAACCTAAACTGCAGCTGTCACCTTATGTTCACATGAATGGGAAACTTCCGATTTGGTCAGAGAATGCTGTAGTGCTCTAGGGATCACATTTCCCTTTCAGCTGCAATAAAGTAGCAACGCTTTTCCAGATCATTGACATGAGCGATCTCGTTTCATTTTTTTTTATTCTAATTATCTACAATGAAGATAGAAAAGACCATTGATGTGCAATGGCAAAGTCACTAAATAGGGAGTTTGGACCTTGGAACTAATGATTTAAAAATCAATATATTCAATGATTTCAGCTCATTAACAATATTGAAAGATCTGATTGAATAGGCTGCTGCTGCCTGAGATCCTAAAGATGTTTTTACTTTAATGGGCAAGTCGTTAGTTCTGGGAATCTCACCAGTATCGGACTGGCCCACCGTGATACCAGGAATAGTCCTGGTGGGCCCAGGTGTCAGAGGGCCCTCATGCTGCTAAACTTTTGGCCTATTACAAGACCATTTCCTATTACTGGAGTCCCCAACCTTTTTTACTCGTTTACATTTAAATGTAAAAAAGAGCTGGGGAGCAACATAAGCATGAAAAAGTCCACAGGGATGTCAAATAAGGGCTGTTATTGGCTGTTTGGTAGCCCTTAAATGGACTGGTAGCCCACAGGAGACTCTCTTTGGCAAGACACCTGCTTTTTATGCAATCAAACAAGCCTGGAATTCAAAAATAAGCACCTGCTTTGAGGCCACTGGGAGCAACATCCAAGGGGTTGGAGAGCAACATGGTTGGGGACCACTGCCCTATTATATGAGAACAAAGAGGCTAAATAGATGGAATAATAGATTATAGTATGTAAAGAAAACAGACTAGGAGAATAGAGGTTGATTGAGGAGATGAAGAATATTAGTACTGAAAGTGGGCCCCTGGTCTAAGGTTTTTGGATGGGCCCCTGGTGTTTCAGTCCGACACTGAAGGGCCCATTCACTTCGACTATGACCTTCGACTTCGAATCAAATGATTCAAACTAAAAATCGTTCGAATATTCAACCATTCTTTAAAAATGTCTTCGACCCCCTAGTTCGCCACCTAAAAACCTACCGAGGCCAATGTTAGCCTATGGGGAAGGTCCCCATAGGCTTGCTAACAAGGATAATCCTTTGATCGATGGATTAAAATCCTTCGAATCGTTCGATTCGAAGGATTTAATCGTTCGATCGAATGATTATTCCTTCGATCGAAGAATTGCGCAAAATCATTCGACTTCGATATTCGAAGTTGAAGGATTTTAATTTGGCAGTCGAATATTGAGGGCTAAATAACCCTTGATATTCGACCCTTGATACATCTGCCCCTGAATCTCACACATGGGACATTGACCATACAGATTCAGTGCAGCCAGAAACCCAGTTTTATCAACGCTCAAGGTTTCTGCTAATAAACAACACTGCATCTATATGTACTCATTCACTGAGCATATACCGGATAAGCCTTTCCTTTCATAATAATCTTTCAATAAATTATTCAGCTGTACAATGCCCCAGGCACACCAAGGTCAATTATTCATAGGAAAAATATAAAACTGTGAAATGCAAGTTAACAGTTAAATTAAGCAATTATTGGACCACCCGGGGAGCATATTTCTTCTCTTCCCCTCAACTTTCCCATTACTTAAACTCTGAATTTGCCATTTTTGACTGTCTAATGGCAGAATCTTTTTTGCTGTAGGCAGCAAACCTTACGCTGAAACAGCTGGGCGTTCTGCAGAACTGAGAGTCTTGCTACACAAGAATGAGTCAAGGCTTGTTAGAAATTGTCTCCAGAGGAATTCATCACCATTTAGAAAC
Source organism: Xenopus petersii (assembly GCA_038501925.1). Taxonomy (NCBI): domain Eukaryota; kingdom Metazoa; phylum Chordata; class Amphibia; order Anura; family Pipidae; genus Xenopus; species Xenopus petersii. The sequence goes on along the minus strand of CM076683.1, from coordinate 104,147,611 downwards.
TGCCTGCAAATGCGGCTTCATTTCATTTTTAACAGCGGGTTAGTATAAATCATGGATCTGGTATTGTTTATTCCCAGTTTTGTGTCAGTTCTAGTTATGATTCAAAAACCCGGCGCAACTAAATAGATCATTCTACTCATGAAAATAACTTTTAAATGATTATTGGTGTTGGATCCCAAAAATGATGCAATGCAGTGGGGTTGAAACTTGAAGCTCTGAGATCTCTGCAGTGCGGAAAATGAAGTCCTGGGCAGATTCCCTAACGGGCGAATTTTGACCAGCATCAGCTTTGCACCCATCACACCACTTTGTCAGGCGCAAATACGATACGAATGCACTAAGGTGCAAAGTTTCTTCCCGGGCATCGAATGCTGGCGACTTTTTGCTAGTGTTACTTTGGCTGTGCGACCATTTCATAGCGAAGATGCACTAGCATTCATTTGTGCCTAGCGAAACTTTGCTTGTGATCTTGCGCTTAGGTCAATTTGCATAGGGCGGGTAATTTAAAGTCGTATGAAGGTCTTTATTATAAATGTTTCTGCAAATGGTTTAAGATACTGGTTTACACATGTCCAGGGAACCTTAATAAAGACAAGAGAATTAATATAATGCCCTACACATGAGCTCACTGTAAAATGAATGTTCCATAGGTAATAAAATGTGTGGAGAAAACTGCTTACCCAAAAAAGTAAGTTAGGACTTTTGCAGCAAATTCCACTTAAAAAAAGTAAAAGTCGCCAATTTCGGCTCACAGGATATGATGTAAGTGGCAGAAGATTGAGGAAGATGTAGCTTCTTTTTAGCACTTCACCTGGTCTGAGGTGGTGAAGAGTTGCGAAAGAGTTAATGTTCAGTAAAATCCACATTTTAGTGAATTTGTGGAGTAACGTCCATTCGTTACAGCAAAAAGTCGCCTGCTGATAAAATACGAATGATCGATAGCAACAGTCCCGTTCGCTTGCGAATCGGCGCCTGTGCCTGTTAGTGAATTGGCGATGTTCCTGCGGGTGGCAACGCTGACGAAAAGTCGCTAGCCACTTTAGTAAATCTGCCCCCTGGGGTTTTCCCCCAGATAAAGGGTCTTTCCATAATTTGGAACACTAGACCTTAAGTCTGCTTAAAATCCTTATGTTTTCCCTACAATAACGATTAATTAAATCTTAGTTGGGAGAAAGAACAAGGTACTTTATTATTATTACAGAAAAAAAGGAAATAATTTTTAATATTTGTATTACTTGATAAAATGGCATCTAAGGGGCACATTTACTAAAGTGTGAATTTTCTCTGCACCGAACTTCACCAAAGTTTGCTACACTTTGCTAGGTATATATTCACAATATTTACAAAAAAATTGTAAGTTCACATTTTCAGGAGAAATGTGTTATATTTTCTCCTGAAGAAAAGTCGCCAGTATATTTCCCTAGAGAATTTGCACCATGGAGAAAAGTAGCGATCTCAGAGTGGCTACTCCATCTTTATAATGGGAGTTAGCAGCCTGAACCTGGTGAATTACCTGCGAAAAGGGTAACGTTCACACTTTGATAAATTACCAGATTTTCACCAGGTGGAAATTCACCTGCCAAAACTGCAAATGTTCTCAAGCACTGAGGTTTTTCGGTAGAAAATTGTCTTACTCAAAGTAAATTTAAAGTTTAGTAAGTGTGCCCCCGTGATAAATGACCTTCCTGTAATTCAGAGCTTTACATATATATATATATCAATTTAAGTAGACCACTTCCTATTTTTAATTATTTCAAGGTATGGGGTGCAACTAGTAGTGATGGGGGAATTTGCGGCGAATTTGCGTGATTTTTGGTGTCAAAAAAAATTTTTCTGCCATTTCGTGCATTTTGCGGGAAATTTGCAAATTTTTCAGCGAAGCGAAATGGCGCAAATTCACCCATCACTAGCAACTAGCTCTATTAGCACTAATTTCAAGGAAATCATAAACATGGATACAGTATATACAATTCTTGAAGGATTTGAAAAAAGGTCCTAATGAGGACCAAAACAGGAATTGTTTTTTATTTAGGAACATGATCTGTCAGGAAAACAAATTTATAAAGTTTTTAAAGCCATGGTGATTTTATCCTGCCAGGTCATCATATACCTGCACATATGTTAAATGTCCAATCCCTATATCACACTATTCAAGCCACATATTGAGATTTGCAAATTTTTTTGCGAATTTGGTTTCGCCTCATAAAAGACTTCCATAGACTCCTGGGTGAAAAAAATTGTTGAAAAAAAATTTGTCGTCCTTAGACTTCAAGGCTTTTGGTGACTCTTTCACTTTTCGCAAATTTTCCACTAAGCAAAACAGGTCAAAAAATCACCTATTACTACATATGTAGACAGTCCCTCTAATTATTGGAATTGGTTATTTACAACCATCAAGTGTCATTATTATTCTGTTCTTCCTACTTTGTGGGGAAAGTTTGTGGATGACTTTTTTTTGTTTCCGCCTATCAATGACCCACACGCACAAAGAAAAGACTGTAAAGAATGAGTTTGCTGTGATTAGAGTAGAACTTGTTGGCTGGTCTACACAGAGCCCTGTTCCCAACCCATTGAACACCTATAGGATGAACTGGAGTGTGAACTAAGAGCCAGGCCTGATCCCCAACATTAGTATGGCAGAATGGAAACAAATCCCACCAACAATGTTCAAACATCTTGTGGAAAGCCGTCCCAGAAGAGTAAAGACTGTTACAGCAGCAAACCAAGGATTAACTTCATATTAAAACCCTTGGTTTGGCAGTTGCCACATCATTTTGGTTGTGTAGTGTATTCAGCACGTGTTCATAGGTAAGTATATTTCCTTATATTATATTTCCTTAATATATTTCCTTATAATCAAGATTAAATTAAAATTTGATCAAAGATTACATTTGATTTTAATTTACAAATAAGGACCAATACTGCATATTACCTAGGAAAGAACAAAGGCAAGTCCTATCAAAGTTATAGAGAGTGAAACCAGACACTATCCCATACTATACTAAAACTTAAACTACTTTTGAAACAGAAGCATGAAAAAATCTGAACAGGAATCATCAAAGGCATTCAGTTTTTAGAAAGGCAAGTTGACCGTTCTGAGACAACACATACACTGGAATGCTACTCACTGGGATTAAAAAGACTCAGCAAAGATGAATTATATTTTTCCATTCCCAAATTCTTTCTTTTGGAAAATGACAGTCAAGATTTATAAGCTGGGTGAAAAATAGAAATCACAGTCAGCTAGAACAGAAACAGAGAGACTCATTCTTCATAGTGAAATATTTTTAAAAAGCTATAACTGGGAGTGTTTGGCCAGTACCAATTCTCCAAATGCTCAGAGAAAATGATCTTAAATTGATGAAAAAATTATATTGCAAGAATAATAGTTTTCTATAGTTCCCTTTGTAGCACTACTCGTTTGGTATATGGAGAAAGAGCTGTGAATCTGTCAATACAACCGTGTCTTCTCCTGGCGGCGGCGCAGGATCTAAGATGGCGGTGCCCATCCGGTCCACAAGGGTGCAGCGCCGGCGTAATGACGCAGGCGTGATGATGTCACTGCCGACGCTTGAATAAAAGGGCGCCTCGGACGCTGTAACCCTACCCAATTATAGGTTCCCTTTGCTAGTATTCCTTGGTGCTGTTGTTATTGTCTCCTGATCTTGACCCCTGCCTGAAACTCTGATTTTGAACCTGTGCAGCCTGCCTCCTGAAATCTTGCCTGGACATTGACTTCTCTCCTGTTTAACCCCTTTGTTACTGCGTACTTGAACTTTGACCCAGCTTCCTCCTTGGTCCTTACTTCTCCCGGCTGGGACCGATAGGCAAACAGATTTTTTTATCTTCAATTTTGAAATCTGACATGGGGCTAGACATATAGTCAATTTCCCAGCTGCCCCAAGTCATGTGACTTGTGCTCTGATAAACTTCAATCACTCTTTACTGCTGTACTGCAAGTTGGAGTGATATCACCCCTCCCTTTCCCCCCCAGCAGCCAAACAAAAGAACAATGGGAAGGTAACCAGATAACAGCTCCCTAACCCAAGATAACAGATGCCTGGTAGATCTAAGAACAACACTCAATAGTAAAAACCCATGTCTCACTGAGACACATTCAGTTACATTGAGAAGGAAAAACAGCAACCTACCAGAAAGCATTTCTCTCCTAAAGTGCAGGCACAAGTCACATGACCAGGGGCAGCTGGGAAATTTGCTCTTTTGAGAATGGATTTCAGTGCAGAATTCTGCTGGAGTAGCACTATTAACTGATGCATTTTGAAAAAAACATGTTTTCCGATGGCAGGATCCCTTTGATTTTTTCTGGTCGGACTTTTGAAGGGGAAAACACAATTTTTTTGTAAAAAAAACTTGAATTTTTGTGATTTATTAACCCCTGAAAGACTTGCTGAGTGCATGTAGAAGTCAGCGGCAGATGTCCTGTTTACAATTGGCAGATATCCTGATCTGTGCTGGGTTTGGTTAATAATCTGAAAAAAAATTCAGTTTTCGGGGGGCCAAATATGAAAAAGTCACAGTTTGTAGCTACAAATCAGAAAAAGTCATAGTTTTCAGAGAAAAGTCTGGAAAAATCATCGTAAGATTTGGATTTTTTCATGATTTTATCAAGTCTTTTTCCACACCAAATTTTTTCAAGAAAATGTATTGATTAATAAGGTAAAAAAAAGTGTGCGGGACTTTGATTTGAGTGGTTTTAAGGAAATATTGAGAAATTTTTATTAAATAAATATAAAAATTAAAATGCAAAGTGCCAAGAAAATGTTTCTTTACAAAGCTTTTGATTAAAATATTAATCAATACAGAACAGATAGCAAAATACATAAATATTTGTATTTTCTGAATTGCAGACATCCATTTAAAGAAAAGAAAGAAGGAGAAGGAAACGGTTAAAGGTCTTTGACATCTATTCAAAATACCTGTGCGTATGGGAAAGACATGTGCGTATGGGCATGAGGCAGGGTGCAAAGTGATTTGCTGATTTGTTGATTTGCCCTCTTCATAAGTGAGCCCTAGAGTGACAATCTTTGATCGAGCCCTGGGCTGATTTCGAGTCCCAAAACATAAGCATTAATAGCCTGATCACTGATCATTTGATCGGTTGTAGTTTTGTTTTAAAACATATCTCTTAGCACTTACAAAGGAGTAAATTATCTTCTATTTATGCCCGTAAGGTAGATGGAGTTCAGGCATGTGCATTTGCTAGCTGACAAATTGTATTTTTTAATATTAAAGAGTGAACACCTCCATTAGCTTTGTTCTGCCATTTTTCTATTATTAGGTACAGGCACAGATTCGCAGACAGTACTTCTCTGACCAACACCAGAACAAGGATCAGGGGAAAATACTGTATGCATAGATCACATTAAGCATTTCTCAAGTAATCTCAAAGGTCAAGTCCAAGGCTAGAGCCACATGTGGACCGAAAACCACTAGCTAAAATCCTCTTGCTGATTTATGCCCTACCGCAGGCAGTAGCCTCCTCTCTCTTCTGTATTGAATCGACTCATCGCAAAGAGACTTTGTCAGATATCAGCTCAAAATGCAGAGACTCATGGTTCTTCTCCAACCCCCCCCCCCAAGTCTGTTTGTGCTGAGCTGATTCAATGCGGAAGAGAGAGGAGGCTTTTGCCCGTGGTAGAAATCAGCCAGAGGCAGTTTTTGGCCTCCCGTGTAGCCCTATCCTAAATCATTAACTATATTTACTGGGGCAATGGGTTAAAAGACAATAGCATAAATGAAATGAGAGTATTGATTGTACCTCACAAGAAGTTTTTTACATGGAACACCTCTGATATGTTAACTGATTGGCAGTTGACCTTGAGTATGTACAGTCATTATAAATCCTGCAGAGTATCTATAATAGATAATAACACTTGCTACAAATGAAACTGTATTATTTCAAAATTTGAAAAACCATTATTGATTGCACAATTACAGTTATTAGAAAAGATTTGAGGATAGTGAGGAATTGTGGATGGGTTAAAATGAAAACAGGTCATAAATGAGTAGCTTCCATCACCTTGTCCATAATAAAATAACAAAATACAGCTATTGAATGGCATTTTTAATTGGATGGTCTACTCCATAATAAAATGGAAGTTTCAAGCAAATCAGAAACCTAAATGCAGATTACTGAGCAGAAATTGGCATAAACAGTTTAGAAAAAATGTTAATTGTTTGTAAGTAAACATAACAGCAGAGATCAGAACTATCACAATTACCTGCAAATGATAAAATTGATGTATTTTACATTATGTTCTGCTGCTCATGAAAGGAATCCTCTTCCTAGAAACTAAAGTTCAATGTTGCAGTTTACATTGCTCAATGTTGCTGAAAAGAACAGTTCTTTAATTCTGTATACAATTATCCTTCCAAAGAGAAGCTTCCAAAGGTCTGTTTCATTCTCAAATAGTTTTATGAAGAGCACTGTTAAACAATAGTGACATCTAGTGTCCTGCAGAAATGTACCTCTCTGCCTGTCCTTCGGTTGGATTTCATCTGCCATTACTTTCGTAAAAAACAAAATTCCTTATAAGTCTTGACTCATATGCTGATTCTCTGTGGGGCCACTCAGCCAAAAATCCCTTAGCCTATAATCTTTGGAACATGTAGGCTGCATGGACTACCATGAAAAAAAATAATATCAAGGCCACAAAGCTACTTTTGATTTTGCAATATATGTACCCCCAAATAATTGCTTGTTGTATAGGCTTACTTTGTTTTTACATGTTTTAAATGTAATGGAAAAGAGAGAAAAAAGAAATGACCCATATGACTGCACCTACCCATTAATAAATCCAAACTCCTGTGAAGCAAATTAATAAAACGTAACCTTTAATAAACCGTTAAAACCAAGTCTAGAAAGCACCATTAAAAATGAGGTTAGGTATAGGAGGCTGATTGACACGGAAAAAACGGGTTTTAGGGGGAAATGTGCTAATTGCACTTGAGTCGGTTCAAGGTTGCGGTTGGCTCCTCAAGTGGGTGAAGGGGTTGTTTTGGTGCGGGGTAACCCTTGGCTGTACCTGATAGAAGCATAACCTGGCCTAGTGCCAAATTACTACCATTTGGGTTCCAACCACAACCTTGAACCGACTCAAGTGCAATTAGCACATTTCCCCCTAAAACTCGTTATTGCCGTGTCAATCAGCCTCCTATACCTAACCTCATTTTTAATGGTGCTTTCTAGACTTGGTTTTAACGATTTATTAAAGGTTAAGTTTTATTAATTTGCTTCACAGGAGTTTGGATTTATGGATGGGTAGGTGCAGTCATATGGGTCATTTCTTTTTTCTCTCTTTTCCATTATAATTATTATTTGACCCTGCACACCATCCTCTGTGTTTGATGGGCGGTGCTCCCCAACCTCTAACTCTCTAATGTTTTAAATATATAACCTTTGTCCCAATGCTGCACCCAGTGTTTAATATTTCAAATTCAGAAATGGATTGTTTTACCCTGCACAACCCCAGTTCAGTTTATGTTAAACGTTGTGAATTATTATATAGTACAGTTCCCAGTATTCATGTTATTTTGTACACTCATTTTAGTACCAATGCAATCATTATGCTACGCCTTCTCTAAACAGGTGTCCTTGTCACATCACAAACTGACAAAAAATGTCATTTTACACTGCATTTTCACCCAATAAGTGTCCATGTTACAATGTACAGCCCCCAGAAATACTCATGTTACATTCTTCAGACCCCCAGATGCAGATTATCATTAATAACACCTACAACAGATCAGTTCATTTTGCAGTTCCCTGGTCCTTCTACTTTTCATTGCTCCCAAGCCTGACTATCTTACTACAACACAAATGCTGGATGATGCTATTAAAAAATCCCATGATTCAGGCAGCCAATCAGCAGGTAGTCATATGGATGGTAAGAGAAGACAGGTTTCACAAAAATGTCCTTTACACCACAAATGCTATTACACAAAACGTCTTCCAGTTATGATATGTGGCTGGAGGGGATTCTTTGGGCATGTACCTGTTGGAAGCTTGAAATTCACATTGTTTAAAGGCTTGATATATATATGTCTTGTTTATTATGCAGCTTCCAGTCAAATCCAATAAGTGGAATCTACCTACTTGGTTTCATAGGTAAACAAATTCCAGTCCATAATACAATGTTCAACATAGATTATGAGAACACTGTCCCCATTGGTGATAAAAGTAGGTATAACTTTTGTGGGGAGGTTATTAGTTCTGCTTTGATAACACAGCAAAGGGTCATTCAAAAATAGTCAATTGTTATTTAGATCAGACTGGTATAGGATTCAGAGTGGAGTGAACCATTATCTGCAGTGCTTGCAATACAAAAGCCTCAAGGTACCGCAGAAGCAAATAAAAAAAAAAAAGTATTCAAAAGAGAACTTTATTATCTGTCACAGAGGATTGGTTATGGATGGCAAGAACGGAAAAGAATCCCATGGATTAAACAAAGTGGGAAGATGATCGATTAAGGGAAGCATAAGGTTTCAAACACAGAAGAATCATAGAAGGTTGTCAGATTGTTCATGATATGGCCTCCACAAAACAGTTCCTCAAAAAAGAATATGCAAAAGAAAGATTGAAAAATCCACCCGCAGATGATACATGAGACACATAAGACACAAAAGAAAATATGTTGTAGCTTAGAAATAAACAGAACATGCATGTATAGCTGTTTGTTACACAAATAAATAAAAAAAGCACAGGTAACTGAAGGAAGGGAGAGTTACTGAGAAATCAGAAAAAAGAAATACGATTGGAACCTCAGAAGTGAAGTATACTCTGAGCAAGTAAATACAAACTGCATACAAAGTTTATTAAGGGAAGAAAGGAAAGGAGAAATAACACCAAAACATAATGCAAATATGCTTTAGATTCTATAAAAAAATGATGATGGGAATAGATTCACACTGATGTAACATGGAACAGATAGATGAACATAAGTCAAAAGAAAGTAGAGCTGAGAAAGTAGAGCAGAGACAGTAGAGCAGAGACAGTAGGAAAGGTTTAGGAGGCACTTAGAACAGTCCATTGAGCAGTTTATTTTGGCAGCATCTAGTATCTCAGAAGATTTCTAGGTCACTTTAATTAAACATGCTTTACAGTGCCTAGATGGCAGATAAGCAGTGCATATTGCTGCCAGCAGTGCATATTCCCTTGTCAGACTTCTTTTTGATCAGTTCTGATTTTCCTTTGTAAGGCAAGGTGATACATGTTGGGAGTTGTTTATTACCTTTCAAGGCACATTGCACAATTTACTTTGGGGTGGATGTATTGGTCATCCAAATCTGTGCAAGTGGTTTGTTTATTAGGTGCATCAAACCGCAGATGGTCCAGACACAGGTAATCATCTTTTTTTGTTTTTTTTGTCAGTTTTTTGTCAGTTTTCACACATCCCAGCCTTTAACTATTCATAAATTAAATAGTACAATATAACAGTTATTACAGTCACTCTACCATTGTTGTACAGGGCTGGCTGGACACCAGGAAAGAATTTGGTGGGCTCTACTGCCCCAGACCCGCTCCAAGTGTACTTGGTGATCCTCCCCCACCAGCACCAGATGCAAGTTAAGAGGGAATGAGGTAAAGGTATGTTGTGCAGAGCAGGTGGAGGATAGGATGGAGCCAGATGCTGGGGGGGCTCGAGGTTGCAGCCCCAGCGGGCCCCAGAATTCTCTGCTATAGGAAATATAAACTATCCATGATTGCTGGGCAGCATCTCTGAAATCATTTTTTTCTTTCAATCCCAGCGCTTGTTTTTATGAAACATCATTATCTGTACAGAGATACAGATAGGCACTAGAGGAGCTAAAATATAATAGCATGACATGCCTCTCAAGCCATCAGCTTCAACTATTCTCTGCCAGAGGGTAAAATATAAACTAGATTGAGTGCGAATGAAGCTTTCAGACAAAAGGCTAAAAAATGAATTTCAAAGAAGCTACACAGCCATAACATAATTATTTGCTATTTTGTTCTGTGTGTGGGTGAAACATGTCAGAAATGCAGTTATTATTTCATGTATACGCGGCAAACAACATTTCAAGTTGAATTTATTATTTCATGTATATTGAGCTAACAATGTTGCAGGTGCTAGCACTATTATCCATAACAAGCTATGGAGCTGATGGTGATCAATTTACTTGATTGTAATCATTTATTTCTAAGTGCCAAACAATTGTATACATTTTATTCTTTGGGTAGCAAACTGGTTAGGATATGTTTTTTCTCCATATCTACACAGATTGCCTTGGATCTGGGGTCTTTCTTTAGTTTGGATCACCATACCAAGTCTAGTAAAATATTACATAAATAAACCCAACAGGGTTTTTTTTGCCTCCAATATGAATTTATGAAACTACAACCAAGTACAGGTATGGGATCCGTTATCTGGAAACCCATTATGCAGAAAGCTCCAAATTACGTAAATGCCGCCTGCTATAGAATCCATTATAAAGAATAATAAAACAGTACCTTGCACTTGATCCAAACTAAAATATAATTATTTGTTATTGGAAGCAGAACCATCTTATTGAGATAATTTAACGTTTACATGATCTTGTAGTAGACTTAAGGTATGAAGATCAAAATTATGGAAAGATCCATAATCTGGAAAGCCCCAGGTCCCAACCGAGCATTCTGGATAACAGGTCACATTCCTGTACAAACTACTATAATTTTGTGATGTCTAGATATCAGATTTCTGAATGAGAGATCCCGTACCTATAATAAAGTATGAAGAAAGGATAAGGATTAAGATTGCAGAGTGGCAGTGTATTTTTTAGTGAAAGATCCAGAGACAGCACGAACAACAGTTCTTCTATCCTTAGTGAACACAACTGTCCTCTTTGGGGAAAAAAGCTTGTGATCTATTCTCCTTCTGTTTGAAAAACTGGGTTGCATCAGGGGTTGCATCAGTAGGCACAGCATTTTGGATAAAAATTGTGTGCACTTCCTACACTTCACTTGCAACTTGCCCTATGGTTTGTTCTACTTATTCATTCAAAGTGACTTTAAAATACAATGCACTGTATAATGCTTGTATCCAAATATTTCTTACACTGGGATATAGCAAAAAAAGTTTTGAATGCCTGATTTTATTGAAATGTTAATACAATTATTTTATGGTGCCATGACTAAAAAATTCAGAAATAGCATGTTCTCACAATCATACATCAGAGGAGTAAGGAGCTGGGGATACCCAGGGGCGATCCTGGCCCCTCCGCGCCATTGCTGCTGTCCCCCTCCCCCAGAAGTTCGGTCTTAAAGTACCAGGAGCAGCATTTTTTCCGCCCCTGGTACCTAGTGGGGCACTGCCGCCTGAGGCGACAGCCTCAACTCGCCTCATTGGCGAAGCACCCCTGGGGATACCCAAAGTAAAGGAACAAATCTCATAGTTTGCTTTTCTGCAATGCTGCTTTCATCAACAACAACAGCAAGGACTGGGAGGCACTCTGGTGCAGAGATGTCCATGTGCTTAGTATATGCATCCAAAAATAAAGTATGGCACTATGTTTTAAATGCATGGGCTTTGTAATCTGTAATAAGCCTGGCATTAAGATTCACATACACTTAGGGGCTGGTTCAAGAATGATTGAGGCTTAAGCATTCAGCTACTAAAACCACATGGGAGTTTCTAAACATCTTCATGGTTTTCTGAAATTGAATAGTAGGTACCTTGTGGGTTGTGGATAGGAGTTTTGTATGCAGGTATGAAGGTTGGGTTAGGTGTTTTATCTGTATTTCCTATCTTATATTATATTATCTAAATTTGACTCATTTGAACATTTTTAAACCTTTTTCAGGTTTGTAGCAACAGCACTTCCTGTTCAATGGTGGTTAGGAGGTTGCAGACAAAGCAGTTGCAAGTCGCAGCCCCTTAGTATGAATGTCCGAAAAATTGTCCGATTACATTTTTTAGAGAATTGTTTGGTGCTTTTTTCATTTGCACATTTTTTTATTTCAATCTTCTAATAAATTCCATGACATTCGTAGTTTTAGAGAAAGTGAGTTTAGTTGTGGTTTCAAAAACCTCTAAAACCACTAAAATTAGATCTTCAATAAATAAGCCTCTATATTACACACCTGGTCACATACACCGTCTACAGTTAGTGTCTTAATTGGCTATAGATATAAGCATTTAAAGTTCAGCGTAAAAATAAAAACTGGGTAAAAAGATAGGCTGTGAAAAATAAAAAAATGTTTCTAATATAGTTAGTTAGTCAAAAATGTAATGAATAAAGGCTGGAGTGACTAACATAACAGAACAGAACCTCCTGCTTTTCAGCTCTCTAACTCTGGTCAGTGGCCACATGGGACATAACTGTTGAGTGAGTTTGCAATTGATCCTCAGCTCAAATTAAAAAGCATACAGTTATGACCCATGTGACCCCCCTCTAGTCACTGATTGGTTACTGCCTGGTAGCCAATCAGTGGAAACCAAGAGAGCCGCAAAGTAGGAAGTAGTGTTCTCACTATTATGTTACACATCCACTCACTACAGCCTTTATAGATGACATTTTTGGCTAACTATTTATTTTGCACAGCCTATCTATTTACCCAGTTTTTATCTTTATACTGAACAATTCCTTTAACAGCATAATCAATGGAAGTATGGAACAATATCTTTAAAGGGCTTGTTCACCTTTAACCCTTTAAGTGCCACAGAACGTAGAATCTACGTTCTGTGGCAAAGGTACTTGAAATGCCACAGAACGTAGATTCTACGTTCTGCAGCACTTCCGGGTTCAGAAGCGGAGGAGCGGCTGTTAGAGCCGCTCGCTCCGTTCCTGCTCGATCCCCTGCCCCTAGGCAACGAGCAGAGCAGGGGATCGAGTGGCCCCTGGGGCGCGATCGCCCAGGGGCCCAAAAACAGCAGCAGGCACGTGCTACTTACGTGTCCTGCTGCTGCAGCCTGCACCGGATCGTCGATCTCCGCCCCCACAGCACAGAGACAGGAACCACGACGCAGAGGTCTTCCAGGGAGTCTTCCTGATCGCCTGCAACAGTCTCCAGCGATTTTTTCAGGTTAGTGCAACAATTACACACACAAACACACCAACACACACTTATTACAGTAATACACACTTAGATTCACACTTACACACACTTACACATACATTTTTGGGGATTGGGGGGGTCACTTACACTCACTGCACTTACACACATGTGCACACGCACACACGCGCACATAACATGTAATTTACCATTTGTACACACGCACACGCACATACATGGCATTGTGGCTTTTTTTTTTTTTTTCTTATCGCATCGTCTCTTTTTTTGGCTGAAAAAAATGTTTTATTGCCATTACGAATAGCGTATTCGCTAACCGTACTGTGCAATATCTTTTTTATGTTATTTCGGTGATTATATTGCAATTTGGGGTATTTTGGTGCATTTTTAGCCATTTTATTGAATTTTTAGCCATTTTATTGCATTTTCAGCTCTGCGTATGTTGTGTTCACTTGTTTCTAGCCGTATAACCTGTTTGGCCCAGCTAAAATATTCAAACTGTGATTCTGACGGCCGATAACACTAGTCTGGAAAAAAAACATTGATTTTTGTGGTTTTATTGGATTTTTTTGCATTTCACTCTTTACTGCCTTATTTTGTTTTACCTTGTAAATTTTATCTACTATATATCCATTTGGGGGTCTCTGTGCGCCACATAGTTTGGTATATCTATGCATATTGGGCATCAAAGTGTTCAGTAGACCCCTGGTGTTCATATTTAGGATGTTTTATGCTGATACGTTATGAAATGTGGGGCATATAATGCGGTAGAATTCAAGCTTTGTGACGATTTTCAAAAATTTGATAAAAACCGTTACGTTCAGCATTGCTTTGCAGTTTGGCAGTTTGCAGTAGAAACACTTATTTACCCATATTGGATTCGTCAAAATGTGTACTTTCTGAAAATATATGGTTTTCTGGGGTCTCTGTACTGTTAGGGGGGTCTAATGTCGCATAATACACACACCAGGTGCTCATATTGCAGCAGCCAGCGCGTCAGCCGTGAAAATGTATATACACTATTGTCATTTGGGGGTCTCTGTGCGCCACATAGTTTGGTATATCTATGCATATTGGGCATCAAAGTGTTCAGTAGACCCCTGGCATTCATATGTAGGATGTTTTATGCTGATACGTTACGAAATGTGGGGCATATAATGGGGTAGAATTCAAGCTTTGTGACGATTTTCAGAAATTTGATAAAAACCGTTATGTTCAGCATTGCTTTGCAGTTTGGCAGTTTGCAGTAGAAACACTATTTACCCATATTGGATTCGTCAGAATGTGTACTTTCTGAAAATATATGGTTTTCTGGGGTCTCTGTACTGTTAGGGGGGTCTAATGTCGCATAATACACACACCAGGTGCTCATATTACAGCAGCCAGCGCGTCAGCCATGAAAATGTCTATACACTATTGTCATTTGGGGGTCTCTGTGCGCCACATAGTTTGGTATATCTATGCATATTGGGCATCAAAGTGTTCAGTAGACCCCTGGCATTCATATGTAGGATGTTTTATGCTGATACGTTACGAAATGTGGGGCATATAATGGGGTAGAATTCAAGCTTTGTGACGATTTTCAGAAATTTGATAAAAACCGTTATGTTCAGCATTGCTTTGCAGTTTGGCAGTTTGCAGTAGAAACACTTATTTACCCATATTGGATTCGTCAGAATGTGTACTTTCTGAAAATATATGGTTTTCTGGGGTCTCTGTACTGTTAGGGGGGTCTAATGTCGCATAATACACACACCAGGTGCTCATATTACAGCAGCCAGCGCGTCAGCCATGAAAATGTCTATACACTATTGTCATTTGGGGGTCTCTGTGCGCCACATAGTTTGGTATATCTATGCATATTGGGCATCAAAGTGTTCAGTAGACCCCTGGCGTTCATATTTAGGATGTTTTATGCTGATACGTTACGAAATGTGGGGCATATAATGGGGTAAAATTCAAGCTTTGTGACGATTTTCCGAAATTTGATAAAAACCGTTATGTTCAGCATTGCTTTGCAGTTTGGCAGTTTGCAGTAGAAACACTTATTTACCCATATTGGATTCGTCAGAATGTGTACTTTCTGAAAATATATGGTTTTCTGGGGTCTCTGTACTGTTAGGGGGGTCTAATGTCGCATAATACACACACCAGGTGCTCATATTGCAGCAGCCAGCGCGTCAGCCATGAAAATGTATATACACTATTGTCATTTGGGGGTCTCTGTGCGCCACATAGTTTGGTATATCTATGCATATTGGGCATCAACGTGTTCAGTAGACCCCTGGCGTTCATATTTAGGATGTTTTATGCTGATACGTTACGAAATGTGGGGCATATAATGGGGTAAAATTGAAGCTTTGTGACGATTTTCAGAAATTTGATAAAAACCGTTATGTTCAGCATTGCTTTGCAGTTTGGCAGTTTGCAGTAGAAACACTTATTTATCCATATTGGATTCGTCAGAATGTGTACTTTCTGAAAATATATGGTTTTCTGGGGTCTCTGTACTGTTAGGGGGGTCTAATGTCGCATAATACACACACCAGGTGCTCATATTGCAGCAGCCAGCGCGTCAGCCGTGAAAATGTATATACACTATTGTCATTTGGGGGTCTCTGTGCGCCACATGGTTTGGTATATCTATGCATATTGGGCATCAACGTGTTCAGTAGACCCCTGGCGTTCATATTTAGGATGTTTTATGCTGATACGTTACGAAATGTGGGGCATATAATGGGGTAAAATTCAAGCTTTGTGACGATTTTCAGAAATTTGATAAAAACCGTTATGTTCAGCATTGCTTTGCAGTTTGGCAGTTTGCAGTAGAAACACTTATTTACCCATATTGGATTCGACAGAATGTGTACTTTCTGAAAATATATGGTTTTCTGGGGTCTCTGTACTGTTAGGGGGGTCTAATGTCGCATAATACACACACCAGGTGCTCATATTGCAGCAGCCAGCGCGTCAGCCGTGAAAATGTATATACACTATTGTCATTTGGGGGTCTCTGTGCGCCACATAGTTTGGTATATCTATGCATATTGGGCATCAAAGTGTTCAGTAGACCCCTGGCGTTCATATTTAGGATGTTTTATGCTGATACGTTACGAAATGTGTGGCATATAATGGGGTAAAATTGAAGCTTTGTGACGATTTTCCGAAATTTGATAAAAACCGTTATGTTCAGCATTGCTTTGCAGTTTGGCAGTTTGCAGTAGAAACACTTATTTACCCATATTGGATTCGTCAGAATGTGTACTTTCTGAAAATATATGGTTTTCTGGGGTCTCTGTACTGTTAGGGGGGTCTAATGTCGCATAATACACACACCAGGTGCTCATATTGCAGCAGCCAGCGCGTCAGCCGTGAAAATGTATATACACTATTGTCATTTGGGGGTCTCTGTGCGCCACATAGTTTGGTATATCTATGCATATTGGGCATCAAAGTGTTCAGTAGACCCCTGGCGTTCATATTTAGGATGTTTTATGCTGATACGTTACGAAATGTGTGGCATATAATGGGGTAAAATTGAAGCTTTGTGACGATTTTCCGAAATTTGATAAAAACCGTTATGTTCAGCATTGCTTTGCAGTTTGGCAGTTTGCAGTAGAAACACTTATTTACCCATATTGTATTCGTCAGAATGTGTACTTTCTGAAAATATATGGTTTTCTGGGGTCTCTGTACTGTTAGGGGGGTCTAATGTCGCATAATACACACACCAGGTGCTCATACTGCAGCAGCCAGCGCGTCAGCCGTGAAAATGTATATACACTATTGTCATTTGGGGGTCTCTGTGCGCCACATAGTTTGGTATATCTATGCATATTGGGCATCAAAGTGTTCAGTAGACCCCTGGCGTTCATATTTAGGATGTTTTATGCTGATACGTTACGAAATGTGGGGCATATAATGGGGTAAAATTCAAGCTTTGTGACGATTTTCAGAAATTTGATAAAAACCGTTATGTTCAGCATTGCTTTGCAGTTTGCAGTAGAAACACTTATTTACCCATATTGGATTCGTCAGAATGTGTACTTTCTGAAAATATATGGTTTTCTGGGGTCTCTGTACTGTTAGGGAGGTCTAATGTCGCATAATACACACACCAGGTGCTCATATTGCAGCAGCCAGCGCGTCAGCCGTGAAAATGTATATACACTATTGTCATTTGGGGGTCTCTGTGCGCCACATAGTTTGGTATATCTATGCATATTGGGCATCAAAGTGTTCAGTAGACCCCTGGCGTTCATATTTAGGATGTTTTATGCTGATACGTTACGAAATGTGGGGCATATAATGGGGTAAAATTCAAGCTTTGTGACGATTTTCAGAAATTTGATAAAAACCGTTATGTTCAGCATTGCTTTGCAGTTTGGCAGTTTGCAGTAGAAACACTTATTTACCCATATTGGATTCGTCAGAATGTGTACTTTCTGAAAATATATGGTTTTCTGGGGTCTCTGTACTGTAAGGGGGGTCTAATGTCGCATAATACACACACCAGGTGCTCATACTGCAGCAGCCAGCGCGTCAGCCGTGAAAATGTATATACACTATTGTCATTTGGGGGTCTCTGTGCGCCACATAGTTTGGTATATCTATGCATATTGGGCATCAAAGTGTTCAGTAGACCCCTGGCGTTCATATTTAGGATGTTTTATGCTGATACGTTACGAAATGTGTGGCATATAATGGGGTAAAATTGAAGCTTTGTGACGATTTTCCGAAATTTGATAAAAACCGTTATGTTCAGCATTGCTTTGCAGTTTGGCAGTTTGCAGTAGAAACACTTATTTACCCATATTGGATTCGTCAGAATGTTTACTTTCTGAAAATATATGGTTTTCTGGGGTCTCTGTACTGTTAGGTGGTCTAATGTCGCATAATACACACACCAGGTGGTTATATTGCAGCAGCCAGCGCGTCAGCCGTGAAAATGTCTATACATATTGTCATTTGGGGGTCTCTGTGCGCCACATAGTTTGGTATATCTATGCACATTGGGCATCAAACTGTTTAGTAGACCCATATGTTTATATTTAGGATGCTTTATGCTGGTAATGATACATGGACAATACGATGCTGGAAAGTTGAATCTTTGAGGCAATTTTCAGATATTTCACCAAAACCGACAACTTTGGGAAAGCCTTGCGACTCAGTAGTTTGGAGCAATAAGGCATGGGTACCCATTTTAGATTCGGTAGAATGTGTACTTTCCAAAAATGTATGGGTTTGGGGGGTAAACATATATTTCTGTGTTTTTACCCCACAAAAATGCAGTCAATGTGTTGATTTTTCATTAGCTGAAGTTACCCACGGGACTGTTTGTATGCGCTAACTTCATTTTGGGGCCTCTAAATGCCAGATACTTTGGTAAACCTATGAACAATGGCCACCAAACTGTTCGGAGGAACCCTGGCAATCATATTTAGGGTGCTTTTTCTTAGTACGTAATGACACATGGGTGATATGGTGCTGGGAAGTTGAAGCTTTGAGGCAATTTTCAGATATTTCACCAAAACCGACAACTTTGGGAAAGCCTTGCGACTCAGTAGTTTGGAGCAATAAGGCATGGGTACCCATTTTAGATTCGGTAGAATGTGTACTTTCCAAAAATGTATGGGTTTGGGGGGTAAACATATATTTCTGTGTTTTTACCCCACAAAAATGCAGTCAATGTGTTGATTTTTCATTAGCTGAAGTTACCCACAGGACTGTTTGTATGCGCTAACTTCATTTTGGGGCCTCTAAATGCCAGATACTTTGGTAAACCTATGAACAATGGCCACCAAACTGTTCGGAGGAACCCTGGCAATCATATTTAGGGTGCTTTTTCTTAGTACGTAATGACACATGGGTGATATGGTGCTGGGAAGTTGAAGCTTTGAGGCAATTTTCAGATATTTCACCAAAACCGACAACTTTGGGAAAGCCTTGCGACTCAGTAGTTTGGAGCAATAAGGCATGGGTACCCATGTTAGATTCGGTAGAATGTGTACTTTCCAAAAATGTATGGGTTTGGGGGGTAAACATATATTTCTGTGTTTTTACCCCACAAAAATGCAGTCAATGTGTTGATTTTTCATTAGCTGATATATTATTCAAATTGCAGGTGAGTGATTGCTCACCAAAGTTAATCACATCTCAAAGGAGATAATTAACTGATTAAAATACAACTGTCACTTAAATTAAAGTGCACTTAAATATGGAGTGTGAGAATTGTCTGAACAGAAACCAGGTCTGGGGATACTGAGCAAAGTACCCCATCTATTGCCCACTGGTCAGCAAATTCTTTCAACCGACCAGTAAACACTGCTTGGGTGTACTCTGCTCGGATGCGGGAACGCACCAGCACTCGGAACAAGACCTCTGCTGGCAGAGGATTCCCACCTTCCAAACATTGCTTTCTAGATTTATGGATGACTAATTTAGCTAAAGCCAGGAGTAAGTTGGAGAGAAGGTCTTTCTCTTTATTGTCCCGGGATACTGGGCGTCCAAAAATATAAACATGAGGGGAAAAATGTAACCAGAACTGCAGGTAAAGCTTTCTCAAAAGAGCCAATAGAGGTTGCAGTCTGGCACACGTAAAATAAGCATGAAACACAGACTCTCCTTTGCCACAGAATGGACAAGCAGCTGGGGAGTCTGTAAAACGAGCTAAATACTCTCCCGTGCTCAATGCACCATGCAGCACTTTCCAACTCAAGTCTCCAGTTGGTCTAGGCACCAAACTGGAATAAAGAGCTCGCCACTGAGGTCTTTCACCCTCATTAAGCACACGTCTCCAGATGGTATCATATCGGGAGATGAGGGCAAGGAAGTGTACAGTGTGAAGCATTAGAGAGTACAACAGCTTTCTTGTTATATCATGAAAGCATGTCAATGGAAAATTCTCCAACTGGCTCAAGTTGGGGGAAGGAGGTGCTTGGGGGGATTGACGGGTTTTAGGTGCTATTATTATGTCTGGAGGTGAGGAGTTCCAAGGTGGACGTGGCTCTCCAGCATGTAAAACCCCATCAATGAAGGTGTGAGAATCAGGAGAGATTGTGTCCTTGATTTCCTTGAGAAGACGGTGTGGAACCCTAGTGGTGAGGAATCCCATGCGTTGCATAACTGCTTGAGAGTCCACCCAATCTGATTTCTCAAAATCCAGGAGATCTCCAACTCTGGTTAACCGAGCCTGGCAAAGGCGACGTCGGATGCTGATGGATTCTAACATCCTAGTCTTAAAAGATGGATTGTAAAGTAGGGGCTCATTTAGAATGTCTTCCCCTTCAATGGCTCCTTGCCTTAACACGGATACCATGCTCCAGGTTTTTAGCGTGTCTTGGTAGTAAGCCGGCAGGGTTGAAAGGTTTCTTAGGAAACCCTCAGGTTCAATCATAAACAATTGCCGGTCATATCCCATATTTCGTACCTGGCGATAAAAACTCGATGCTAGAGTACACCACTGTGGAGAAGGATCTGCATACAAGTATCTCTGTATTTGCTGGAGACGGAAGGTGTGCACTTGAGAACGTATACACACGACTCCCTGCCCTCCCTCTTTCAACGGGAGGCTTGAGACACCTGCAGAAACCCAATGCTTTCCTATCCAGAGAAAGTCCAGTAACCTTCTCTGGATCTTAGCAATGAATTCTTGGGTTGGGCTAAGACATATCAGCCGGTACCAGATCTGAGAGGCCACCAGCTGATTAATCACCAAAGCTCTCCCCCTCATAGAAAGTACTTTAGCAAAACCCTTCCACTTTCCAAGGCGCGTTAGAACACACTCCTCAAGTTCAATGAAATTCTGTGAGACAGGATACTCCTCAGCTGATAGGTAGACGCCTAAATATTTAATGATTTTACTCTCCCACGAGATGTCACGGAAAGCAGGAGGCAGGAAATCTACCTTTAGAGAACCCTCCAGAAGGCCTGAGCTCTTGGACCAGTTGATACGGGCAGATGAGGCAGCAGCGTAGACTTCTTGACACTCTTGTGCCCGCTCAAGATCAACTAGGTCCTGGGCCACAAGAATTACATCATCAGCGTAGGCTGAGAGAACCACCCTCATGTCAGGTTCTTTGAGCACCAGTCCCGTGAGCCTTTTCCTTAAGAGACACAGGAAGGGCTCAATGGCCAGCGAGTACAGTTGTCCCGACAAGGGGCATCCTTGCCGAACTCCTCGTCCAAAGGCCAGAGGTGCAGTCAGAGACCAGTTGATTTTAACTAAACACTCTGCAGAGGCATACATTGTTTTCAGGTAGCCCACAAACTGTGGGCCAAAGCTATAGGCTTGCAGAGTGCCTATAAGATATTGGTGATCCACCCTGTCAAATGCCTTCTCTTGATCCAGAGAGAGAAAAGCAAGAGATAGACCAGTCCTTCTCGCAAAATGTAGTAAGTCTCGGATTAAAAAGACATTATCAAAAATTGTCCGACCGGGGACTGTATAGGACTGGTCAGGATGAATCACCTCTGCCAGCACTGATTTGAGCCTAAGTGAGATCGCTTTGGCCACGATCTTATAGTCTGTGCTAAGCAGTGAGACTGGTCTCCAGTTCTTAATAAGACGGAGATCCCCCTTCTTAGGAAGTAGTGATAAAACTGCTCGACGACACGAAAGTGGCAACTCACCTTTCTTGAAGGCCTCAGTTAGGACCCTATGGAAATCAGGGCCCAGAGTATCCCAAAAGAACTGGAAGAACTCTATGGTCAGTCCGTCAAGCCCAGGAGATTTATTGTGGGGCATTAAACGGAGTGCTTGAGAGAGTTCATCTAGAGTGATTGGTGTTTCCAACCTCTCTTTTCTCCTCTCACTGACCACTGGAAGCCCATCCCATAGCTCCTCACAGGCATCTGAAGAGATGGGATCTGGAGAAAAAAGGTTTTGATAGAAGGACCGGGCTCTGTCCCGGATAGCCTCCGGATCCTCAAGGTGGGTTCCATCCTCCGCAAAAAGGCATGTGATTTGTTTTCGGTTCCCCTTCTTCTTCTCCAGAGCATAGAAGAATCGGGAACCACGGTCCATATCACAAAGTAACTGCATCCGGCTTCGCACAAAGGCACCACGAGCCTGTCGTTGTTCCATGTTACGCAGCGCTTCTTTCCTTTCTAGATATTCACACTGAAGGGCTTGGTCTTCAGTAGGGATGTAGCGAACTGGCGTTAATGTGTTCGCGAACGCCGTTCGCGAACACCGGCAAAAAAGCGAACAGTTCGCGAACAGTTCGCGAACTTCGAACGCTCGATAAAATCGTTCGATCGAACGATCGAAGGATTTTATTCGTACGATCGAAGGATTTTCGTTCGAATCGAACGATCGAAGCTATTCGATCGAATGATTTTAATTCAATCGAATGCTTATAATCGTTCGAACGAATGGAAATCGTTCGATTTTAGCGATCGAACGGTCGAATGGTCGAATGGTCGAACGAAATTTTACTTCGAATCGAACGCGAACACCAATTGGCGAACGTCGCGCGACGTTCGCGAACATTCGGCGGACGCGAACAGTCGAAGTTCGCGCGAACTAGTTCGCCGGCGAACAGTTCGCTACATCCCTAGTCTTCAGAGCCTGATAGCCTTTGCTCAAGATCAAGCACCTCCCCATTCAGTGCCTCAATCTCTGCATTGCGCTGCCCGCTCACACTTTTGGTATACTCTTGACACAAGAGCTTTAGGTGAACCTTGCCTACATCCCACCACTGGTTCAATGTGGCAAATTCATCCTGAAAGGCCCTCCAGCCTCTCCATGTATACCGGACTGACTTTGCAAAACCCTCATCTTCTAATAAACTGTTGTTAAAGTGCCAGTAAGCAGCTTTTGGCAGAGATGGTGCGATTGACATTCTCAGGGATACACAATTGTGGTCTGAGAATGGTGCCAATCTAATGGTGCTCGACTGGGCTCGTGACATGAGATGGCTCGATATATATATCCTATCAATCCGGGATTGAGAAACATGACCATCTCTCACCCTGACATAGGTAAAGGCAACCGTCTCTGGGTTCTGTTCTCTCCAGACATCAACCAAGGAGAAATGAGCAATTAGTTCTCGCAAAATGGACTCAGACGAGTCTCTTTTCTTGGGTACATTGCGATCTCGAGCATCAAGGGTGTAATTAAAATCACCCCCTATAATCAAGGCTTCATCAGAGTCAATTGTCTCCATGTAGGCTGACAAACTTTCAAAGAACCGTGCCCTCTCTGGTCCGGTAGTAGGAGCATACACATTCATTAGATTATATGTTCTACCTGACTCCCGGACCCGAAGATGCAATAGACGGCCAGGGATGACAGAGGTAGCACTCAGGACCTCTGGCTGGAAGGAATCTGAGAAAAGGGTCACCACCCCGCATGATGTCCAAGTGAGGTGATTAAAAAAGACCCTTCCCTTCCACTCCAGATTCCAGCTTGCTTCAAGCTCTGGAGTGGTGTGGGTCTCTTGGAGGAAACTCACAGAGTACCCTCCTTGACGAAGAAAGGAGAGTACCTGAAACATTCGGAAAGGATTCCGACAGCCATTAGTATTAAGTGTGCATATACTCAAGGCCATTACTGAGTCTTAGGAAGTGCTTTAACCTTCATCAAGGTCTGATGAGACAAACATTTTTTGTGAAACTTCATTATACGGAGATATTCCGCTGTTCCATAGTTCTTGGCCTCTTTTATGACCTTAATGTACTGTCTCACAGAATTGATAACTAAAGGCAAATCATGCCACTTCTCCAGAGCCATGTGCATCTTCTTCTCTAATTTAACACCAAGGGTGCTCTCAAGAAACTTTTTGAGTTCCTCAGCAGGGATGATTGGGGTAGAAGGATTTGCCACTCCTATGTCAACCTCCTCTTCGATGTTCCCCTCATCCATGAGCTCTTCCTGGCTAAGGGATTGATAATCTCCCCTCTCCACTAGAGCTTTGAGAATCTCTCCACAAGTTGTTACAGGAAAAGTATCAGAATCACTTTTCTGGAGACCCTGCAATGGCTCAGGTGTTCCCTCAACTTCACCTGAAACACATTTGGAAGTGTTTGACACAGGAGCAACAGAACTAATTAGCTCCCCAGCAACAGGTAGAGCTTTGGAGGCTCGATGGTTAGCCTCTGCCCTCTCTACTACCTCCTGTGCTTTCTGGATGGCAATAATATTTGGGTCAGTTGAAGACAAGGGAGGAGAGATTTTAGCATGAACAATAGAGGTTGTCTGGCTACCCTCTTCCGTATTTACAACTCCACCCTCACCATCCTTCCCAGCAGTTTTATCTGCAGGGTCCTGTATGGGGGTTAGCCCAATATTGTCCCCCTCCTGGAGTGAAATACCCTGAGGCACTAAAAACTGAGGCTGGTTGCAGTTGCCAAATCTCAGCACTTCAGGAACACTGACTGCCCACTCTGCAGGAGTCTCATTAGGTGTCTCTTTACACTCCAAGGGAAGATCTTCCAAATGATTTTGAGGCAGATACTGCACCCCTGACTCTGTGGGGAAACCAACACTGCCATGTTCAAGGCCATGCAGACCATTAACCTCATTATTCCCCACCTGGTCTGGAGGCAAGAGTGCATGGTCTGACACCGGTTGATCGTGACCAACAGTTGGGCCAGACAATGTCACCACATGAGGAGCAGAAGTTTTGCTGCCCTTTTTACCCTTGGATGGGGGTGCCCCATCATTAACCACTGATGCCCATTCCTCAGGTACCAGCCAGTTTGATTTAAATTTCCTCTTTTTCTTGGCATCTGAAGAGGAAAGGCCACTATCTGCCCCAACCCCAACAGGTGTTGCAATCATGGGTACCCCCACACCTTCAGGGGTGCCCATAACAGGGGTACACCCTTTTGTGGTAGGAACAACTGTGACCCTGGGGGAAGCTTTGACATGTTTTCCCCCCTTCTCTTTTGCCGCAATTGTAAGACATGCTGCAGCCTTAGATGTCTTCAGTGAAGAAGGAGGAGGTTTGGATGTTGTAGAGGTGGATTGTGTAACAGCCACCTTGAGGTTCTTTAGTGAAGGAGATATCCCCTTTGAGGACCCTGCTGAAATAGTCCCAACAGGATAAGATGTTTTATTTGAGGCACTGGGAGCAGGAACAGGGGCTGTGGTCTTAATTTGCCCTTTGGGGCAACTCTGGCGAGTGTGCCCCAGGTTCTTGCAAAGGAAGCACCTCACTTCCTCTGTGCTGTAAAAAATTTTATACAGCACCCCTTCAAATGGAACCCCAAAAGACCCCTCAATAGTGTCTTGCCCCCGAGGTAAAAGTAGTTGCACCTGCCTTTTAAAGGAAAGGACATGCCTCAGTCTGCTCTCCTTACATCCCAGGGGAATTCTAGACATATTTGATTTTAACTCCCCAAGGGCTTGCAGGTGGGGGTACAATAAGTGGTCTTGCAGGAAGGGGGGCACATTAGATAAAACCACCCTTGTGCCCAATCCTTCTAGGGGTTCTACAGGGACATAACTCCCTCCCACTGTGATACCCCTCTGTACCAGAGTATGCACTGCAGTTAGAGTACGGGCAAAGATTATGGCTTTCCCATACATTTTACTTGCTGCCACTACTGCAGAGTGGCCCACCACTTCAGCTGCAGCCTTTATATAAGCCTCTATGCCATGAGTGCTTGACATTAGGCATCTGACCCCATGCTTCCTTGTAAGCTTCTCTACCCCAGCAGTGACTTGGCTAGGGTTGCTGCCAGTAGCTACCGCGTGTGCAAATGTTTTAGCAGGGGTCACATTGGCTGCAGCAGCAGAAGTAGAGGCAATGGGGCTTTTTGACATGGGCTCTGACTGGTGTTTCCTTGCAGAGCTACAGCTGGGTTTTTCAGGTCCTTTTGCTTTAGAACCAAGAGATGTTTTTTTATAACTTTCCTTTTTATTCCCTCCCATTATTTTACACAACACCACACAAAAAGAAAGCTTTATACTATTGATTAACAAAAAAAATAAGTTTTAAGTTGAGAAGCTGTGGCAGGGAGAGGGTTAATGTGAGCAGGTGCCTGGGAGCTGCACTGCTGCTGCTGGAAAAGATTTTATATTTATACTTATATTAAATCCTTCTCCCTTTAGCTTTCTCTCCTCACAGAACTGAGTGCAAAATCAAAATATCCACTCAATCTGTACAAAAATTAAACAATTTGTGCTGAAACAAGAGAAAAATGCAAATTAAACTGACACCCAGGTGCGGGGGAGGGGTAGGGGATCTAACAGTGAGTTTGTAGCCCAGAGCAAGTGAAAGGAACTGGGCTAGGAATCACTCACCTTCAGGGTCAAAAGAAAAATCGATTTTTAGTAAAGAAAATCAACTCAAAACTTCCCAAATTTCACCCACCAAGTGGACAACACATTCACACACCAAGTGATAACAAAAAATCCTGTCTCAAACAGGAATTTCAATGCTTAATTCAGCACTAAACAGAGAGCTTTCTCCTGTGTGTTGATCTTTCATTAGCTGAAGTTACCCACGGGACTGTTTGTATGCGCTAACTTCATTTTGGGGCCTCTAAATGCCAGATACTTTGGTAAACCTATGAACAATGGCCACCAAACTGTTCGGAGGAACCCTGGCAATCATATTTAGGGTGCTTTTTCTTAGTACGTAATGACACATGGGTGATATGGTGCTGGGAAGTTGAAGCTTTGAGGCAATTTTCAGATATTTCACCAAAACCGACAACTTTGGGAAAGCCTTGCGACTCAGTAGTTTGGAGCAATAAGGCATGGGTACCCATTTTAGATTCGGTAGAATGTGTACTTTCCAAAAATGTATGGGTTTGGGGGGTAAACATATATTTCTGTGTTTTTACCCCACAAAAATGCAGTCAATGTGTTGATTTTTCATTAGCTGAAGTTACCCACGGGACTGTTTGTATGCGCTAACTTCATTTTGGGGCCTCTAAATGCCAGATACTTTGGTAAACCTATGAACAATGGCCACCAAACTGTTCGGAGGAACCCTGGCAATCATATTTAGGGTGCTTTTTCTTAGTACGTAATGACACATGGGTGATATGGTGCTGGGAAGTTGAAGCTTTGAAGCAATTTTCAGATATTTCACCAAAACCGACAACTTTGGGAAAGCCTTGCGACTCAGTAGTTTGGAGCAATAAGGCATGGGTACCCATTTTAGATTCGGTAGAATGTGTACTTTCCAAAAATGTATGGGTTTGGGGGGTAAACATATATTTCTGTGTTTTTACCCCACAAAAATGCAGTCAATGTGTTGATTTTTCATTAGCTGAAGTTACCCACGGGACTGTTTGTATGCGCTAACTTCATTTTGGGGACTCTAAATGCCAGATACTTTGGTAAACTTATGAACAATGGCCACCAAAATGTTCAGAGGAACCCTGGCAATCATATTTAGGGTGCTTTTTCTTAGTACGTAATGACACATGGGTGATATGGTGCTGGGAAGTTGAAGCTTTGAGGCAATTTTCAGATATTTCACCAAAACCGACAACTTTGGGAAAGCCTTGCGACTCAGTAGTTTGGAGCAGAAAGGCATGGGTACCCATTTTAGATTCAGTAGAATGTGTACTTTCCAAAAATATATGGGTTTGGGGGGTAAACATATATTTCTGTGTTTTTACCCCACAAAAAATGCAGTCAATGTGTTGATTTCTCAGTAGCTGAAGTAAAGTCCTGAACAATTTGGATGTGCTAACTACATATTGGTGTCTCTAAATGCCAGATACTTTGGTAAACCTATGCATAATGGGTATCAAATTGTTCAGTGGACCCCTGGCAATCATATTTCAGGTGCTTTTTCTTGGTACCTAATATAGTTTGGGATATGCGGAGCAGCAAAATAAAACCTTTGAAATGATTTTTCAGAATTTTGAATTTTTTGTTGAAAAACCGCTATGTTCAGACAAGCTTTTATGTTTGGTAGTTGGGAGTAGAGAGACATAGTTACCCATTTTGTAATCGGCAGAATGTGTACTTTTCAAAAATGTATGGTTTTCTGGGGTAAACCTACGGTTTCAGGATTTTTTGCCTTGGAACCTAAAGCATGCCGTTTTCTGCCTTAGTGCTTTCAAAATTTGGTAATATACTGCCGGGAGTTTTTGCTGTACAGAAATCCTAAATCTCCCTAAAACTATACATATCTGGTATTGGCACGTTCGAGAGACATAAGGCTTTCCAAATCAGTTGGATTTTCATCCGTAAAATGAAATATTTTTCTGGTATAAATTGATATACGATGAAAAATGGTAATTTTTCATTTTTTTTTGGTATTTGGCACTATAAATTTTTTTGCACTGGTGTAAATACATGAAAACTCAGGCAGATTTAGAAAGCCCAGTTTCTACTGAAAAAAACAATGTATAGTTTTCCTAGGTAAACTATAGGTTTCCCCTCAGAAAATGCCCCTAAAGTGAGAGAGCACAAAATGTTTCAAAAACGGCTGGCATTTCGCGTAACCAAAATGTGAAATTCTGCTGGCACTTAAAGGGTTAAGTTAATTTTAGTATATTCTAGATTTTCATATTTGTAATTATTTCTGTTGTTTCAATTATTTATCTTTTTATTTAGCAGTGCAGCTCTCAGGGCCTGAATACCAAGCTGAGTAGCAATGATGGAGACAGTGACCCCTATTTTAAAGTTGAATATTCAAGAAGAAGACAAGTAATTCAAACTCTAAAAAGAAAAAATGAAGGCCAATTGTTTAAAAAAAGTTCCTTAGAATTAGCCATTCTATATCATACTAATACTAGCAACTAGTATTAATAACCCATGAATACCTATTTGGGTGATAAAAATACCTTGAGTATGTTTTCTTTTAATATTATCATGATCATCGCTATAGATGACTATATTTCTGCTCTCGCCAATAAATGGAACTTTGTCAGGAACTACCTGGAATCGAACTCTGGACTACATACTTTTAAGTTCCTGCATTACCTCACCGAGCCACTGGAGACCTTTGAGATTGGACTCTACAGAATTGATGATAGACACTCTGGTTTCCTTATGTGTTTGCTCAACTCCTCCTCCTTCATCAAACACAGGTGTGCATAGGTTGCCAATTAAGGGGCTTTATAAGCCTGTTGCAAATCATGCCCAGGTGCTTGATCATTAAGCATCACAGCCTGTTTCTACAGACCAGAGATTTCCTGCTTTTGTTCCTGATTCCTGCTTTGTTCCTAAGTCCCCGTCAGGTTCCCTGTTCCTGTGTGCCTGTGTTCTCTGCTCCAGTTTCTCATTACCTGCACTCTGTTGGATCTCCTGGTAATTGACCTCGGCTTATGACTATGAAGATTTTCATTCATCCAGGTCATAGTATATCTAGTATAGGTCAATCTAAAAACAACTGGACTTGCTGAGTAATCAATGAAGACATTTCACTACTCATCCGAGCAGCTTCTTCAGTTCAACTGACTGGTGTGGGAACTTCTCGGCATATAAACTCTTCCACTAATCCATTTCCAATGGCACATTGTAACTCTTCAAAGAGGTGACATCTGAAGAAACTCACAGAGGTGTTGATTCTGTGTAGTTGTGATAGGATTATCCAATGTGTCATGCAACTCCTAGATACAGGTGTTACTTGTGAGAGTTGCATGAATGGATGTGTGAAGTGTTCTGAATCCGCCGGGGTACAGATGTCAGAACAGCATTGTATGTAGCAGACAGGTGGTGTCGAAGGCCCCGACCTCTGTTCAGAGATGGTCTCTCCACCTTGACATGAATCGCCTCTTTCACGCCTCGTTCAAACCAGCGGTCTTCTTTATCCAATATTTGGACCTTGCTGTCTTCAAAGGAGTGTCCCTTGTCTTTTAAGTGTAGAAAGACAGCTGAGTTTTGCCCTGTAGAGTTCTCCCTCCTGTGCTGAGCCATTCGCTTGGAGAGCAGTTGTTTTGTCTCCCCGATGTATAGATCTGTGCACTCCTCGCTACACTGGACTCCGTATACCACATTGCTTTGTTTTTCTTTTGGTGTTTGATCCTTTGGGTGTACCAGTTTTTGTCTCAGTGTGTTGCTAGGTTTGAAAAACACAGGGACATGGTGTTTGTTGAAAATCCTCCTGAGTTTCTCTGACACTCCAGCTACATATGGGATGACTATGTTTCGCCTACTATGTGTCTCCGGGCGGTTATTTCTATTGATGTTCCTGTTGGGCTTGGTTGCTGCTGTTTTGACAAAGGCCCAGTCTGGGTAGCCACACGCTTTCAAAGCTCTTCTGAGATGTTTTTGCTCTTTGTCTTTGGACTCTGTATCAGTTGCCACACATTCCGCCCGGTGGTGCAGGGTTCGAATGACACCCAGTTTGTGTTCCAGTGGATGGTGGGAATCAAACAACAGATATTGATCCGTATGAGTGGGTTTCCTGTATACTTCCGTCTTCAAGTTACCCCCCTCTTGGATACAAATCAAACAGTCCAAAAAAGCAAGTTTGTTCTCATGGACATCTTCCCTTGTGAACTTGATGTTATTGTCCACTGAGTTAATGTGTTCTGTGAAGGCCGCCACTTCATTGGATCTGATTTTAACCCAAGTATCATCCACATACCTGAACCAGTGAGTCGGTGTAGTTCCCTTGAAAGTAAGTAAGGCCCTCCTTTCCACTTCCTCCATGTAAAAGTTTGCTACAATGGGAGAGACTGGGGAACCCATTGCACAGCCATGTTTCTGTCTATAAAAAAGGTTCTTGTACTTGAAGTATGTGGTGTTAAGCAACAAACATACTTGGTTAGGACTGAGCTTCGATCTGCTGCTGAGGGTATCTTGTTGCAGTCGATTTCTTACAGTCTCAATTGCCTCTGTCGTAAGTATACATGTGAACAATGAAGTGACGCCATAAGATATACCATAGTTTCTTCTGCCTCTAGTGTAACACAGTGAATCTTGGTTACAAACTCTTTGGCATTCTGGATATGATGCACTGTATTGCCTACCAACGGGTCTAAGATGTCAGCCAAGAATTTTGCAATGCTATATGTCACTGAATTTATGCTGCTGAGAAATGGCTCTTAGTGGGGCTCCTTCTTTATGTATCTTGGGAGTCCGTATAGCAAGCATGGTGTGGCTACTCTGGGGTACAGGCAGGGTATAAAACTCGACTCGCTTCGCTTTGCAGAAAAATTCACTAATTTCCAGCGAAATGGCGAAAAATTCGTGAAACAGCACCGGCGTCTCGTTTTTGACGCCGGCGGCTGTTTTTTATGCTGGTGTCCTTTTTTTTCGATGACGCCAACAATTATTTTTTGATGCCGGTGAATTTTTGAAAGCAAATTCTCGCGGGCGTTTCGCGAATTTATTAGCTGGCGGCGAATCGCGCAAATTCGCCGCACATTTGTGCCTGGCGAATAAATTCGTCCATCACTACTACTGAGCATTTAGGTACAAAGTATCCAATGTTTCCAGATTATTTTGAGTTTTTTTATTACTAAATAAGGTCAAATCAGGCATCAGAGTTTTGTTGTGGTTTTGTTTTATAAAATATGAGATAAATTCAGAGTTTAGTAAATAATCCCCTGCATTACCAATCCTTGCTAAACCTGAACAGCATGATGCTGCTTATCATCCCTTTCAGCAACATGAGACACAATTGGTCTAATTATTTCTGACTAAAGGCTTCACTTACATATTGGGTAATAGTCAAATAATATACAAACAATGTATCAAACAAACCAAGTTCATAGTGCTCTAATTTTTGCATTTAAGGGTTGTGGCTTGAGGTGCAGTGGAAATAAAACTTCTGCAGCACCTCTTTGTTGCAAAAGTGAAAAGATGTGTTTATTAGATCAGAGAACAGACAACGTTTCGGGCTTAATGTCTCCTGATGGTACAATATACAAACTATTTATCCCCACATCAGTGAGAGTGTACCTTACCAGGACCCGCCCCCATTCATACAAAAACCAAAAGTGTGAAACCACAGTGCAGAGAGGCAATAAATTCATTTCAATTCATATTAAGCAACGGGCATATTAATTCATGTGACCATCCTTATGAAGCATATTAGTACATATTCCATTATGTCCTCAATATATGTGAATAGAACATCAAAAAGAATATATTATACAATGCCATCTCTAAAACACGACATAAACAATGATAGAAACTCAGAATTAAAAGCCTTACTCAATGCAGTCCGGGATCTTTATTTATGTTGAAAACCTTAAAAAAAAAAGAGATCATTTAGAACAATGAGAAATTAAAAACAAAAATATATAGTTTAGAGGGTGCTAACTGACCACAACAGAACAAAAGGATCCAGCACATTGTTCTCCTTTAATGGAAAGTAAAACCTGCACTTCACTATGAAAGCAGCGCTGCTTGTGTTGTTTCTGAAGTGACAGTGGTGATCAGCACATGGGTGTCCCTGGAATACACCTTACCTTGCACATCATTTAGATGCACACAGGTTAAGAAGTAACAGAAGCTGAAAGGCTCAGGAGAGCCCTGCAATGACAAACAGACAGGTGCCATGGATGCAGGCTGCACAGACTTTTGAGTGAGGTTCTAACCACATGGGATACAATTTTGTACCTAATAGTGCTGTTGCATCTGAGGCAATAATAAATAAGTCCTGTCAGACCTTACAGGCATCATTTATTAAAGAAACTGTAACACTAAATACTGAAAGTGTCTTAAAGGAATGCCAAGTAAATGTACTGTTGCCCTGCACCAGTAAAACTGGTGAGTTTGCTTCAGAAACACAACTATAGTTTATATAAACAAGCCTCTATGTAGCCATGGAGGCAGCCATTCAAGCACAGGATACACAATGGATAACAGATAAGTTTTGCAGAGTCCCATTGTATACTACAGAGCTTATCTGCTGTGTATCCTGTGCCCCCCATGACTACACAGCAGCTTGTTTCTAGAAACTATTGTAGCATTTTTGAAGTTAACACGTCCGTTTTAACAGTGCAGCACAACAGTAAATTGTATTTTCATTACTTTTTATTTTTTTTATTTTTTTTTTTGGTGCTTGGTGTTACTATTTCTTTAATACCTTTACACAATACAGGTGTGAAAATGCACTTCTTAATGCGCCTACAGAAAGCATTACATTTAGGGCATTGCTGCTTGCTGCATCTCAACCTTGGTGGTGCAAGGCAACTCTGTCCTTAGTGACTGCCATGGAGCCTTCTCCAAACTATAGCCACAAAATAGGAAGCACAGAACCATCAAGAATATTATTATATGATGTAGTGGCACTTGTGTTAGGAGTGATGGCTGTGGCTTACATAACAAATTACAACTATTGGAGGGTGGGGGGTCCACATCATTTTGGCAATATTGTGTGTTTCTGTTCAAATAGTGAGATATTTCCATTTCTTGAATTGTATTTGAGTTTAGTGTAAGAGTTCTTCATCAGAATCTTGCTTTCCCCTGTCCAGTTGAATCACCTTCTTTTCCAGGCATAAAAAGATCAGATCCTTTCTGTTAATGAATCCCTGTTCTGAAAATCAACAACAATGAGATGGCGAAGCCCTAGTGTCCGAAACACAACATACATGCGCTGTAGCGAGAAATGGGCTTGCACGGAATCTGCTGACTTGTTAATATATGGCTCCTGCAATAAAAACATTCTGGTTACTGTAATGTATGGGTACAGTTTCCTATGAGGTTCAAGAGCAATTGTTTTAAATAAGATCAAATACTGGCAAATGAATTTGTTAGAGATCATGGTGACGAACATTAGAAAAATTCCTTGGGGGGAATTCACAAAAGTGTCGGTAAAACAAGTAACCCAGAAGTGGCGGTCGACAAATTTGTAAAATGTCGTATGAACGGCAAATTCACAAAGGCAGATGTTACCATCTCTGAATGTCTCGTAAGTCTGACAATTTTCTAAAATATCGTATATCTTTTCATCGTACAAACGACATTTACCAAGACTTTTTAAACGACAATTTGTCTGACATTTTCATTTTGGAGAGCCTAAAGTGTCTGAAAAATTGTCGGTAAAAAAAATGAGTTTACGAGTAATTCATAAAGATGACGGGAAAAGTGGCGCCGAAAAAACCACGCCCACTTTTAACGACACTAATTCAAAAGTGTCGCACATGTCGGAAAACTGGCGGAGAAATGCTCTGTGAATTTGTCGGCTGTTGCTACGACACTTTCTACAACATTTGAAAGACATTTTTTCGTTTCCGACACTTTTGTGAATTCCCCCCCTTGAGTCTATAATACTTGTCTTTTCCTTAAGTCCATGACACCCCCCCCCCACTACTAATACTTGGAACATGTTACATGGCTATAAACAAAAGGGCAGTTCAAAAGAGTTCATAGAATGCTGATAGAAAAATGACAACATTAGAGGATGAGTTACTAGGAGACTTGACAAATCAGTTACTTTTCATTTGAATAGACATGCCTTTGAAGCAATGAGATTATCTCTACAAATAGATTCAATGGCATTACAAAGAATCATCAAGTGAACTGTACAGATGATAATAAAAAGCTGATTGATCCAGGGTAAAGTCTGATTGCCTGCTTGTGATGTGGAAGGAATTTATTTTAATTTTGTCTTATTTTGGCAATTGGTTCAAAGATTTTTTTGTTCTTTCTTGCAGTCAGTATATTTTCTGCATTATGAAGAAATCATAAGAGGAAGCCACCAATATGGAGGCATGCAGCTTAGTAACCATCAAGTCATGAGGTGAGAATCTTGCCTCAGATTTCTGTTTAGTACTCTCTGTGCTAGCAATGCAGCCCCCTTTTAACCCTCTCCATCGCTTAAGTTTTAAGTGCAGAGCAGGAGAGAGAAGACGGCTTGAGGAATGGCATTGGATCAAATACAAGATTTTATTAATCAAATACAAAATGTTGTCATTACAAAGAAAGAGCAACACATTTTCTAAAATCATGATTATTTTCTTAAAAAGGACTCTAGTAGAGATGACCCTCCTGTAATCTTATAATGTTTTAACTAAGTTATTTACAATAACGCTTTCTTTCAGTGGTGTAGTTGCCCTTTAAATGGCACGAGTTTTGCAGGGTTTAATTTGAAGGATCCTTTACTACCTGTAGGGAAATCTGCAAATAGCAAAAAATGGCACAATCTGCCATTTCGGAGCATGGGGTAGATTTACTAAAGAGGGAAGTGGCTAGTGACTTTTCGCCAGCGTTCCCTTCCACAGGGACATCGCCAATTTACTAACAGGCGCAGATGCCAATTCGCTAGCTGACGCAAGGTGCAGAGCACAGCCAGGGTCTAATTACATGAGCCCTTTGGGGTCCCAAATATCTGCGCTATTTAACAGTTACACAGTTAAGTTGCATTTAAAAAAGTTCATCAAGTTCAACCCCTTCAATGAAACCCAGTGCACATACACACTGACACCCACTGAAACTGCATATACCAATATCTACATTAATTGCCACTATAGCCTTGGATAGTATGTCTGTCCAAGAATTAGTCCAAGCCATTCTTAAAAGCATTAACTGAATCAGCCATCATTCCACAACCTCACTGTCCTCACAATAAAGAACCACCTACATTGCTTCAAATGAAAGTTCTTTTCCTCTAGTTGAATGTTGTAGCATCTGGTGCGGTGATACATTTTATAGAAAATGCAAACAAGAAAGGAAGAGCAAGGTCTGTGACAGGCAAAATAGGAAAATATTGTGTTATACCAAAGTGGAGGCAACTAGGCCCACAAACAAAACTGATTAAAATGCAAGAAAAGGATTCTTTACACCACACACCAAATAGAAAAACTATGTTTTCTTGAATATTATTGGAGCTGCTAGAACTGATTACAATTCCATTATGCGCACAGAATATGTCTCTGGTTAGGAGTGTAAATAACTATTTATTACAAATAAACAATGGGAGACATACCAAGCCATGCAGACTGTTATAATAACACAAATATGTACTTAATAAATATAACTTTTTTGTTTCTTAAAATCTATTCTTCTTGTAAAGTCAGCGATTTATGTGTATTATACAAGTAAATACATTCAGCTTCAATATTAAATATAATCAGGCTTGTTGTTAAATGATATTAGATTTAGATATTCTGTATTAGATTCGATATACAGTATAAGTCTTGTCATGGCAAGACACAATTACATTATCTGTGTAGTTATCCAAACCTCACTTTGCTTCCTTGATATCATCAGCTTTATCCTTCTAAATTATCCCTAAAATATATTAAAAAAGCTACAGGTAGAATGCCCTGTAAAATGAATTTGGCTGAACAGTTCATTGCAATGAAACATTTTCCTTTTGGAGCATGCACAGCATTCACCTGTCTGTAAAAATAAAAGGTAAAATAATTTGAAAACATTAAGGGCCAGATTTATTAAAGGTCCAAGTGAAAATTCGAATTCAAATTTTCTATTTTTTTTTTTGGTCAAATTCGAATTGTGAATTATCCAAACTCGATTTGAGGTTAAATTCAATTCAAATTTCAAGATTTATCATACTCTGGCCCTTGAACACGAATTCGACTATTCGCCACCTTAAACCTGCCAAATTGCTGTATAAGTCAACGGGAGAGGTCCAGGGATCAATTTGGTGATGTTTGCAGCCTTCCTGACGTTCAAGTTTTTTTCAGAGAATTTTTAATTCAGTTCGAGTTTTTCTAATTCGAATGAAAATTCGATTTGAGTTTTTGTGTCGATTCAATTCGCCGAAGCTGAGAAAATTCGATTTTATTAATACATTTCGATAGGTTTAATTTCGAGTTTATGGGAGTTTTAAAAAACTCACATGAATTCCAAATTCGACCCTTGTTAAATGTGCCGCTAAATATGTACAATAAAAAAAGTCAATTGCATCTCCTTTGTTTGTTGTACCATGAAACTTTGCTTCATTTTAACTCTATGTCCCTTGAAATCCAGGCAGGTTTTTTTCAAGGGTAAAATAGTTATTGTGCCAAGAACAGAGGAATCCCTACACGTGCCCTCCCTATTAACTTCAGAGAACCATATCGGACAAAATCAACATGGAATTTCTATATGTGCTATTAACCTGGTATCATTGTGTCAATCTGGAAAGCATTTTAATAGGAAAAAGTCTCTTTTATGAGCTCTTTGGTTGTATTTTCTTTCTGGCTCATATTATGAACATCTGTTATGTTTATATAGCATGAATTAAAAGTCAGGAATGCTGTTTGTACTTTGCTACTTTTGTTGAAAATGTAAAGTCTCAAGATTGGCAATGTTTATGTAAATCAGTGCGCCTGACAGAGCCATCATAAACAAATTATTTAAATATAACAAACACATTGTTCATAGAAGAGATGTTTGTTTTTGGATTTGGCTCTGTCCTTACCAGATTGACGAAGCGTTGCTGATACTGAGGGTCTGCAGAGTATTTGTTGAGCAGCCGGTTTATCTGACCCTCATCAGGCGGCTTCTTCACAGTCACCTGGAGGCACAAGCACAAAATTCACATGGGTAAAACAAGGCTCAATTATTATCCCAGGTCTGCTGTTAATCAGTAAAGATGCTCAATATAAAATAGGGTGCACTAAATCCACCATTTTTGCATTCAGCTAAATACCAAATCCTCAAACAAAGGATTTTGAAGGAAAACCCAAAAACGCCAATACAAAAAAGTCACAAAATTGTATCATCTGTGAACAACAATCAGTTGTCCAGAGCTTTAAAGTATTTCAAGGTTCAGATTCAGTTTGGCATGTAATCCTGCAGAAAGTGCTGGTATTCACCTTAATACCAGATATAGTGCTTTCCTGTTACTAATAAACTGCAGGAAAAAAATCTATGAAAAGAATGCACTTTGGTTCTACAGGTATGGGATCCGTTATCTGGAAACTGGTAATCCAGAATGTTTTGAATTACAGAAAGGCCATTATCCATAGACTCCATTTCAATCATATAATTACAGGGTTTTTAAAAAAAATTTAAAAAAATCCTTTTTCTCAGTTAAAATTAAACTGAAGCTTCTGATTGATCCCAAATAAGATATCATTGATCCATAATGGAGGCAAAACAATCTAATTGGGTTTACTTAATGTTTAAATTATGTTTTGTATTAATTTTTTTTATATTTTTTTGGAGATCCAAATTACAGAAAGATAAACATCCCATACCATGTACATCTCTATATACTGTATTCTCACAAGATTTTAAAAAGTGGCTCATTTATATTTGGCTGATGGTCACAATCATTTCAACTGCGCTGATCTAGGGTTTGTTGGTGTAATTGCTGTTTTAATAATCTCAGACCATGTTGCTAAGTAAGTTTCATTACACAGAAGGGCAATTATTAATTATAACTAATACTTAAGACCTTGCAAAGGTAATTGAATCATATAAAGTGTGTTGTCAGTCTGAGAACCTTGTAGTTCCATGATGGCTTAGGTCACCATTGTTTTCATAGTTTGACATAATTAGTACCTCACTGATTACTAAAGGACTCTTCGGTACTCTTGAAGTACTTCTAATATATTGAAAGACATATTTAGTTACTACACTGGTACCTGAGCACCTTCAGCAGTGTGACAATGTAAAAATATACCCCTTTAACTTCACCTGCATATATTTTTGAAGAAACATGCAGATGGCACAGGCATACTTGACTTCTCAGAATGAGAGGAAACCATGATAACCTGCCTTTGACTCACACAGGCCATTTCCACACACCCCATTGGTTAGCAGCGTTATATACCCCCCTTTCCTTGTATAACCCTAATTTGGTTACTGTCTCTTGAAATAGCAATTAACCCTTGGTAATCCAGGGCCCTCAGTCCCTTTTGCATTTGACAAATACTGGGAACTGGGATTTACAGTGCAGTGCCTCTACCTCCACACTGAGGAGCACACCTCAGTTTGCAATAAAACAAATATAAACTTTATATAAACTGCATTTAGTAAATGTAAATGCAAATCACACTATCACTTTACTCTGGGGAACCTGTGTGGACTATCAACCCCTGGCACAGTCTCTAAATGCCACAGTCCCACACTCCACACCAGGTGGATAAATGTAGAATAAATCCGGTCAGTTCAATGTCCCTTCCCCAAGAGCTCTTATGTCCCCAGGTAGCACTGCCTGCCCCAAGATACTTTTTCCTTTGAAAGTAGTAGCCGCTCCCACGTGGTAGGTTCACGAGCAAGACCTGTCCTCACCCTGGGGAAACACACAGTAGCTAAAGTATCCATAGGCAGGATATAGAAACGGGCTCTCCCTAATGCTCAAATACTTTCTCAAGCAGAGCAAAACACAGCCCTTTCCTTTTCCTTCTTCCTGGAAAATCCTTTCAAGCAGCACTGTCACACTCCACAGATCTGGATCTCTCTGACTGCTGCAGCATGTATCCCTTTATAAGCTGTGTCTGTAACCCTGTACATCTGGCTCTAATTCAGGCACTCCCCCTCTCCCAAGGATGCACTGGGGCACCCAGCCAATCAGATGGCTCTCCAGCCTATAACTGGGCTGGATGATGTCACAAACAGAAAAACAGGGAAAAGATTTGTCTGATCTCCTACACTTGTTTCATGGTCAAGGGGAAAATCTTGCTTGTCTTTTTAGAAGAACGAGGAACAACTATGAAAAGAGGAACTTCAAGTACCAGAATTCATCACCATTTATATACTGTATATATATATATATATATATATATATATATATATATATATATATATATATATATACTCTGCCGTCGGCGTCCGAACTCGCTGAACTTAGACTGTCTGCTTCCGGGTGCTGTGTCAAAGTTGAGTTGTAGAAGAATCGGTTCTTTTTCTTTCAAGATTTACAGTATTAAGCATATTACATTCAAGTTAAAAGCATCAACGTTTCGGTCCACGGTTTTGGTCTTAAACGAGTATATGCATCCTGACAATGGTCCAAGACCGTGGACCGAAACGTTGATGCTTTTAACTTGAATGTAATATGCTTACTAAATCTTGAAAGAAAAAGAACCAATGTGCGTGTTGCTATAGCTTTCTTTCACACACACATATATAAATATATATATATAAATAACAGATCCGGACAGCATGAGTGCACACTGGGATTTAATTAAAACTCTGATGTTTATTAAGTTACATTAAAACTGGTCAATGTTTCGGTCCGCCTCTAGGACCATTATTAATAAACATCAGAGTTTTAATTAAATCCCAGTGTGGACTCATGCTGTCCGGATCTGTTATGCTTTTTCTCATATGAGTGGCACCTGGGTGTCTTGCTGATTCCAGTGGAGTGCGGACTACCAAGGATTATATACATATATATATATATATATATATATATATATATATATATATATATATATATATATATATATATAATATTTATTTTACTTAATACACATGCATTTTTAGATTTATAGTATTATTGTCAATTTGGATAGTATTTATGCACCTTTTTTACATAAGCCCAGCTTATATTTTTCCAGACTTTTTCAAACAAATGTATTTAAGGCTTTCAAGCTTTCAAGTTTTTCAGTACCAAAGGTCTGGTATACAGCTATACACACCTTTGCTATAAATGAGCACATTAATTAGAACCTGTGTTGAAATTACATTCTGCTTTTTTTTTTAATTTTACAAACAAACCTCTCCCTTATCTAAGCAGCAGCCTTTGAGCAGCTCATCATTAGAGGCTTCTAAGTTGACTGGTAATGCATTCAGCTTCTTCTAAGTTTTTGGGACCAGAAGTGACAAGAAATGCTAAAGTGAGACTGGTTTTATATTCTTCATTAGGGCCAGAAAATAAATAACAGAAACCATAAATGTTTCTTAATATAAACAAAACTGTAGCTACAAAGTATGTTCAGCACAAGCCCTATTCATTCAGTTAATGTTGAAAAGCGGTGTATACTGTCTTTTTGAGTATTTGCATAAACATTCTAATTTAGAAAGTTTTGTAAATGTTGTTACTATTGTTTCTGTTTTTACTGTAAACTAAATCAATATATTTATGTGTATATTAATACAGTACACACATGTAAAATGAAATTACAAGATTTGCAATTACATACCTCTTGGTATTTAAGAACAGAT
Organism: Xenopus petersii; assembly: GCA_038501925.1. NCBI lineage: Eukaryota > Metazoa > Chordata > Amphibia > Anura > Pipidae > Xenopus > Xenopus petersii. The sequence continues at coordinate 104,106,641 of CM076683.1, read as the reverse complement.
GAGCACTGAATGCTTTCAGCTGTTTGAAATACTCTGCTGTTGGAAAGCAGCATAAGGGAATATAACTCCAGTCTGCATAAAAGATTTAACAACAAAATAAAATGAGATTGTGTCTGGAACATAATCACGCTCTCAGTGTGCCATTTCTACAATGAAAATACAACTTGTAGACCTACTTCATTCTTCTTTCAATCAGTCCGTCTGTATTTATGACTTTTAATTACTCTATATTACATGTGAAATATAAAAATACAGCATTACTTGTTGTGATGCAGGAGCCGTACCTCTAGGGGAGAGAATGATCTGCTTTCAGCACTAATAAGCAAACTATTGCACTATACCCAAAATTTCATAGGGCACAACTATTTTTATTAAAATGTAATTAAAATGTAAAATGTATTTCACTTTACATAATGTTTAATATTTTGCTGTAAATAAGAAGTGATTAATTGGTGCATGTTACTGCTAGTCAGGAATGTGATAATGGAGGGGAATGTGTCTTATATGTAGAGATGTGCAAGCTCTTTTCAGGTTGTGGCATTTGGCTGAAAATTGTAAATATTTGATTTTGCTTTAATCTTAATAAAAACATTTTTAAAGTATACGTTGGGTAACAAGTGAAGATATTTTTCTGTTTGAATTAAAACCTTAACACCTTACATTAAACATTCTTGATTCACAAGCAGAATGAGCCCGTCAGAATTTTTGTGAAACTCAGAAAACAAGAAAAACAAAAATAATAGCAAACAAAATGAGCAGGCACTTCCAAAGATCACTCCTCCTAGCAGACTTGGAGGTTTATTCCGGTATACAAGGTTTCAGCCTTACGCGTTTCATATCCCACTGATACTTAATCATAGGCTGCCTGGAGGAGTGATCTTTGGAAGTGCCTGCTCACTTTGTTTGCAGTTGTCTACTCCCTTAAGCTGAAGGTTCAGGGTGGTGTACCTGGACCTACTCCTACACCTGGTGAGTTGAACAGAGACCAGAAAAGTTTTGTCTATACTACTATCATCCATAATCGTTCATCATTCGTTGGAACAAAAATAATAGGGCTACAGATGAAAGTGCTGGAAATATAAGGGGTGTAAAACTGTTCCCCCTTGAGGGCCCTTATAAATAAAGCACCTTGCATCTACCACGTTTCCCTGCTTGCTTTGTATTGAAACAACGGGGAGTGTCTACATGCCTCCTACCTCACTTTCCTTCTATATGCCCCTTTGTGAATGCATTCTAGATGTGCTTAAAAAAATAAGTAATTAGCAAATTGCATTAGGGCAAAATACTCTCCTTGTAAATGAGCCCTTAGATCTTCCCCATACTATATTATTTTTTTATTTAATGGTGATCAAAAGCGAAAACGTATTAGGACCTAGCAAACTTGCAGGATTTGTATCATGTAAAGAAAAATACAACACATACATATATAAAGTTGATGTGAGTAGTAACTAGTTAGGACCTTCCAACAAGTGGCTCGCAAGTAACAAATTGCTCACCAACCCCTTGGATGTTGCTCCCGTTGGCCTATATCCAGGTGTTTTTTTTAAATTCCTGGCTTGGACGTAAGTTTTTCTTGAATAAAAACTAGGTGTACTTCTAATTATTGTCCCAATAATTCTAAAGGGGTTATTTATCAAGGGGTTTTTAACACTTATTTATTATTACATTTTCCCGAAAATTTGCTTTGTGTGAAAAGCTCAGTTTTTCACGATTTTTAGTGAATTTTCCCCGAAATCTCTGAATTTTTCGGAGTTTTCACCCGAAAGCTCCGAAAACATTGTGAAATTGCCCAAAACCCCCGACACAACCAAAAATCAATGGGACTGTTCCCATTGACTTTTATGCAACCTCAACAGGTTTGTGATGCCGTGTTTTTATAGAAAAATTTGTGATTTTTTAAAAGTCAGATTTTATAAAAAAAAAAATCAAACATTTTTCGGATTTCGAGGAATTTCGGGTATTCGGAGCTTAGTAAATAATCCCCTAAGTCTTAGTAGTGATTTTATGAGTAAGTGCCCATTTGCCACAAAACCAGTGATGGACGAATGTCTCCTGTTTTGCTTTGCGAGAAATTTGTGATGCTCTAAAAAATCGACGCCTGCAGCAATTTTGACATAAGCGAGTTTTCGGACAATCAACCAAATTTTTTTGACGCCGGCGAAACGTGGAGATTTGCGACAGCCGCATTTTTTTACCCATCACTAGACAAAAACAAATTAGGCTGTAAATGTCCTAATAAAGATTTTACTTTTATAATTACAGTATTTTGGCTACTGCATTGCTACTATTGGGTCTCCTCTAATCTATATTGTAATTTTTTAATTACAATTATTGTAATTTTTTAATTTTGATTACCCTTGAACTGGGGGTCTTTTTGATGAGACCATACTATTATTATTCCTTAAGACTGCTTTTTCATTAAATTCCAGGAACAGGGCAACACACCACCATTTTCTATTTTTTAAATACCAAGTAAAGACATAAGAAACAAACTATTGCCTTACAAGAAACCTTATATGTATTCTTGGAAAAGCAGAAGCATGTATTTCCCTTCATGTTTCTGTTCTTTGCTTCAAATGAATTGTACAGCTATAAGCAATTTCCATTGAGAATTATGGAAAGTGCTCCTGGAAACAAAAGGTCATTCTGGCTTCTCCATAAAGCAAATACAAATAGAAAAAGGAAATGGAATATTTATGGCGAAAATGTCAGACTGTGGCACTGTAACACAGAAGGAAGGATATGTTTAACTTTGGGGAGAAATCCAGAAATGCCTGTGTTTTGCATAGTAATGACAATGTTCCATGGAGGTGTTAACACATCATCAGAATTCTGCTCGTCACTTCATCATCACTAATATGGCACATAAAATATGTCTAGCACATCATTGTGGCAGAGTCAAGTGCAAGGTCAGTGATTAGCATTAGCTTCCCATTGGTCACATTAGCTTCCTCTGTTTTGATTTAACAAGGATGAAAGCCCTTAAGTCATGGATCACATTACTAAGCTGCCTTGGCTATAAGCGGACGAGTTGCTCACTGATGAAAAATGCACATAATTACATAATTACTATTCCTGTGTTCATCGATCACAATGTGTGGTAAATAGGCAGAAAATAGATCATGTCTGGGACATTAATTAGAGGGAGTAAATGGTTCTACATTATACAATATAGCCAAAAAAATAGAATTGTACCTAAACAGAAAATGCTTCCTGTTGAGATATTGTTAGAATATAGTGGATTATATGTTATTGATTATATATTCTATGAGTGTTTCATTGTAGTAAGCTTGCTTTCAACAATGACTATTTGGGCGCATGTGTATAAATAACCTGGACCTTATAAACTGTATTGTGCCTCCTCTATTAACTTATAATAATAATTTTAGAGGAGTCTTAATTTTTTCAATATCAATGGTTAGGCAGAATGAATGAATACAGACTGAGCTATGGTAAATACTGGATACAACTTTATTATAGCTGTTATACAGCATGAAAAGGCAGACAGCTTATCAGCCACAGATAAAGATGATGGGGCAGATTTACTAAAGGGGCAAAGTGGCCATCGTTAGCGAAACAGGGACATCGCCAATTTATTAACAGGCGTAGAGGACATTTTGCAAACTGAAAGAGACAGTCGCTAGCACAGTTTTGCATCCTAATGCCGATCACAAATGATTGGTATTCTGCAAAAATGTGAATTTTACAGAACGTTACCTCTTCCGCTAGAGTTTCCTTCGCCAGCTTAGACCTGGCGAACTGAAAAGATGAACCAACATCCGCCTCAATCTTATGTCAATAAGTCATAAAAAAGTTCACATTTTAAAGTGGGCTTGTCTTTAAAAGTTGTAACTATTAAAATTTTTTGGTTAACCTTTTTTTTACCATTTGAAAGACATGCCACATTTGTTTTAGGGTAGGCTCATGGGTAGTGCATTAGAGAATCTCTTTTGTCTTTATTTTGCTTCGTTTATACAACATATATGTACCCACCCTATTCAAATTGACCTAAGTGTAAGTTCACTAACGAAGTTTCGCTAGGCAGGAATGAATGCTATCGACAGTTCGCTATGAAATGCTCACGTTGACAAATTAACGCTAGTGAAACTTCGCCAGCGTTCAGCTGCCGAGATGCAACTTCGCATTTTAGTGAATTAGCGCATGTGCTGCAAATTAACGCCTGACGAAGAGGTGCGAAGTGTGGCGGAGCCTTTACAGGCGAAAATTCACCCTTTAGTGAATTTACCCCAATGAGTGAATTGTTTATATATAGGACAACAATAGTCAAAATCACTGACTGGGTACCCACAGTAATAAATAACTCTTTTAATTTAAGCCTTCTATAGGCAAAGTGCTTGTTTGCTCCAGCGTCTATCTCGACTATAGCTCATACAGTTTTGGCTGTTGTAGGGAGCCAGGAGTTATATTTCATTAAAAGAATCTATGCATAAATTTACTGCTAGCAGACCTGCACTGAATTAAGCAAATGTGCTTGCCATCCTTTGTTTATATATGTGCAAAAACAGACACTAGTAATTACCTCTTTAAATAAATGTAAAACATTCAAGTTGTTATATGTAATTTACTGAAATGCACCTGTATAGTACTAGTCCATAAGCTTTCCACTCCCAGCTCTCAGAATGTAGAATACTTTTGATGAGGGAAGTGATGTTGCTGAAGAGAACATATAGCTATACAGAAAACTGGTACAAACGCCTTTTTTTTCTGGACCACCGGAGTAGAACTACCTTTTAGTGCAAACAAATATAGGTCTGATCCATGCCTTTTATTAAACTGAAAGTCAACTTTAAATGCATTCCTTCTTGGCCCATTCATGGCTATTAGCTTTACAGGAAATTATCCTAAGCGGGTGCATTGTTTTTAATCAAGGTCTTCTTTTATTTTGTTAACCGCTACCTTGCAGTTTTATATTACAAAATCAACATGGAGTTTTTAAAAAACAGCATCTGGCTTGTGACTGTACTTACAGGAAAAAAAAATGCTATGCCATAACACTATAAACAGTAGCGAAAAGTCATGCAGTACCTGTTGTATAAAAAAATACATGTTGTACAGGTATGGGATCCGTTATCTGGAAACCTGCTATACAGAAAGCTCCAAATTACAGAAAGGTTGTGTCCCATAGACTAAATGTTTTCCAAATAATCCACATTTTTAAAAAATATTTCCCTTTTCTCTGTAATAATAAAACAGTACCTTGAACAAGATCCTTATTAATCCTTATTGGAAGCAGGACCAGCCTATTGGGTTTATCTAATGTTTACATGATTTTCTAGTAGACTTAAGGTATGAATATCTAAATTACAGAAAGACCCATTATCCAGAAAGCCCTAGGTCCCGAGCATTCTGGATAACAGGTCCCATACCTGTACTTTATATACATATGTCATATAGTTTATATACAAAATGTAAAGTGATGCACAAAGATCATGCTTTTGGTAAAGTACAAGATCATAGTTAATCTACAAATGCAGTGTTGGATATAATGAGCACAATGCTGTCTTCTGTACAATGGCAAAATGGACTGATATACTTTATGCAACCACCTTACATTGGATTGTCTCTGAGCAGGGCAGGTTGGGGTATATTTTCTGGCTTGGCTGCAGATGCCTAGTTTAACTGGAGCATCAAACATTGCAGCAGAGTAGAACTTAATATCCCAGATATATCAAGAATTTTATTTGCCTATGTGACCAGAGGAAACATCACTTTAATAAACTGTCATAAAACACAATATATATATATATATATATATATATATATATATATATATATATATATACACAGCGCTTGATATCAATTGTTTTTAGAAAATTGTATAATACAGCTTCAAGACTTCAACTTTGTCATGTTTTCTAAACGGAAAAGCCTTCAATTTACTTTGTGTTGTGTGACATCCCTCTTTACTGCAATGAAAGCATGTGTTATTTAAACAATGTGGTTTGCATTTAGAGTTCCCATGGATCATCGTGAAAATGTTTTCTTCAGCCGCGCTCTCCATTATTGTGCCTTGTAACAGCTGCTGAGTATCATGTATGGTTGTGCAAAACAAGTAGTATGTGCTTTTACTTTCTGTACGACTTGCTCATATACATGGTACATCAAGCCTTCAATATGCTCACTTTACGTTGTCAGCAAAATAATGATGAAATGGAAATGAAAACATGCATTTATCTTGTGGCTGAAATAAAAGTAAACATGTGTAATGGTGCTCATGTATAATTTAAAACTGCCTCAATAATGTAGACAGAATACACAGCAATTCACATAACTGTGCAATGTCAATATGGCAGGCTTACCTTCCAATCAACTCCTATAACCCCCAACATACCTCTTTGGAGTAAGGAAAATGTCAGGATTTCATTAACAAGCCCTAATAAACATAAGAGTAAGTAAAATCTATACACCCCCACACTGAATGCTTGTCCGCAGGAAAACACCCAAATGGGACTACCGGTATTGTTGGCCACTTTCTGCATAAACAAGAGGAAGCAAATAAGAACTGATGACCACAATACTTCTCCTGGGACCCTTGTCTAAGGATACCGATCAACCTTGGCACAGCTTGGATAAATGGCATTCCTCCCTACCTGTGACAAATTATATTGTCCCACTCAACTGTACCCCTTCCCTACCTATCTTAATAAAATAAAGTGGTAGGAAATGGATTCTTTCATGATTTTTATGATGTAGTTTTTATTTCTAAATTACACTGTTTACACTGCAAATAATTCACTGTTAGGGAGCCATTATCTGGTTAAATTCCCATTGTTCTGTTGTTAGACTGCTGGAGGGAGTGGTGATGTCACTCCAACTTGCAGTACAGCAGCAAAGAGTGACTGAAGTTTATCAGAGCACAAGTCACATGACTGGAGGCACCTGGAAAACTGACAATATGTCTAGCCCCATGTCAGATTTCAAAATTAAATATTAAAAAATCTGTTTGCTCTTTTGTTCAACAGATTTCAGTGCAGAATTCTGCTGGAGCAGCACTATTAACTGATGCGTTTTGAAAAATAAATCCCTTTAAGATATATTGTGGAGGATTGTGTATCACTGTGGAAGCTGTGCTGGTGACTAAAAAAGTGAAGTTCCTAAGTTCAACTAAGGTAGAATTTTCCTTTTATTGCATCTACAGTATGTGTTAATATCACCCAAGGAGTGATGGTTGCGTGTCATGCCATGTGATCAAGTGGCATTCATTTGAAAAATGTCAATATTAACTAGCTTCAATCTTTGTACATCTGTACAAATAATTATAGGAACTCAAACTGCAGTCATGTGAATGATAAATGGTAAAATCCTAATGTACAGATAAAATAAAGACAAATACAAATCTACAAAAATATACAGAATGCCGTATGTTCTCTTCATAAAAAAAAAGCAATCTTTATAAAAAAAAAAACATTCTTACTTGGGTTTCATCATTCAGGCCCTGTAGTGTTCCACATAAAAGAAATGCCAAAGGATTCCCAAGAATAGTCTTAGATATTGTATTCCTCTGGGAGAATACTGGGAATGACTTCTAAGCCTAACACTTTTATTTCTGTTATTTCAGTGAATCAAATCAAAGTGCCTCGTTTTATTGTTTTCAATATTATTTTCTTTGCATTCTAAATATCTCATGTTTATGGTTCTTTAAGTACTGAAACTGTAATGTAATCCACATGTACTTTACTCACAGCCCTCAGATATCATGGCCTCTGTCTAGATCCTGTATACTGTATATCTTCTGTGATCTACCAATGAAGGTCATTCAATAGTACAGGTATGGAATCCCTTATCCAGAAACCTGTTATTCAGAAAGCTCCGAATTACAAGAAGACCATCTCCCATAGACTCCATTGATGATAACTAAGCTGTAAGAATCCTTATGATGGCCAAAAAAAAATCCTATTGGGTTTGTTTCATGTTTAAATACATTGGGATCCAAGTTTTCCTTTAAGAATAATAATTAGTTATGGGCAAATTCGCTGGTGTCCATTTTTTTTTATCCATTTTCGCGGCGGTTTTGCAAGTTTATTTGCTGGCGGGAATTCGCCAATAATTGCAAAATAATTTTTTAAGTGGGAAATTTAATTTTATGTAGAAAAGTAAATGATTCACAATTTTGATCAGATATTGTAAAAGGAAAACACTTCTTATTAAGGTACTTACAAAAGATATCACTAGAACAGTGCGTTTTATTTTTAATAGTTAAAGGACCAGTAACATCAAAACAAATGAAACTTTAAAATTGCAAAGTCTTTATTAAGAAATAACTTACTGAAACTCCACTTTCCAGAAAGGGATTGGGCGATCAATCGTGCAGCACTTGATTTCTCTTCCCTGCCTTCCTTATAGGAGATAGCCAGGGAGGAGAAATTGAGCGCCATTATTCTTAATAAAAGGCTTTGTGATTTTAAAGTTTAATTTGTAAAGTAACAATATGTCAAATATCCATTATAAGAAATGTTCTGGACAAAAAAAAAGTCATATATGCAATTGTAAACTACTATTCTGTGAAGTGAAAAAAATACAAAAAGCAAGTTTCAGTAAAGAGGCATAAAGTAATCTATGTTTTATAGATGTTTTGTAGTGACATGAAAGCAAATGCAAAGCATAATTAGTGGGTTGATGCAAGCAAGACAGGATAAAATCTTATAATTCTAAATGGTTATTCCATATCTTTTTATATGTCCGAATATGTCCATATTTCATCAGTGTTATATTGGCTTACCCTTAAATCCTGGGAGTTCTGTCACTTTCCACCCTATCTGCACATTGTATAGTATACACAACTAGCCAGTAGGTTATATATTATCTTACCCACAATTTGCAATATCTAATATTTAAAGTACAACGTATGTGTAATGTATAATATGATAATATGATAACATAAAGGCATTCTTATAACTCAGTTATCTGATCTTATTAAAATGAATTACTTCGTAAAGAAGTAGGAGAAGCAGAAGAAAGAGGGTAAGGGATGTTGTTTGGTCCATTTTCATGCAACCATTATTGCATGAATTCAGTAGAGAACCACAAGACAATGCTTTCAGTGAAGACAATATAGTTAGCAGGAGAAAAAAAGGCACTGTGTGCAGAACAAATATTCCTGAAAGGATATCACTCATTTAATCATGGAAAGGTGGGGCTGGTGGATGGATACGTTTATAGATTGGGAATGAAGATTTAATGTAGAAAACTGGTTAACAAGAGTCTAGAAAAATATCTGATTGGAACCGCAAGCATGTTTTTTGTACTTTGTACCCTATCCCTGCTATTTGCACCCACTAGCACAGATCCTTAAACTCCAGAATGTAGCACAAGGACTTGCACTTTACTAATGCGCTGCTTGCAAGTGTTGCATTCGTGAGGGAAGGCTTGTGGAGCATTCCTGAATTTATAGATGGGTACCCATTAGGGTTGCCACCTGGCCGGTATTTTATTGGCCTTGCCGTTAAAAATGATGGTTGATCCCAATGTTATTAATATGGAAAAAAGATAAATATATAGGAAGGCCGGTATTTTTTTCTGGAAAAGGTGGCAACCCTCGTGCCCATGGCAAGATGGCCCAATCACCCCCTCCCGGCTGCATGCATGATACTGCTTAGTGCTCTAGCACTTACAATGCCTAGGGCATTGATACATCACCCCTAAAATGTTTAGCTTAGTTTTGTGTCAGAAAACATTTTCACAAAAAGCAGCAAATTGCAGGAAAGACAAGGAGTAAAGCCAATCCTTCGGAATTATTGCGCAGTTAGTGGGATTCGAACGATCGTACATCTTACGATTTTTCGGCCGTCATCTGTCAGGAAATTGATCAGCCAGGTCAAAAAATCTTTGTCGGTCCCAGTGCAATCTATCTATGTTTGCAGGGCCAAGCAGGCAGCTCCCCTTTGTTTTCCTGGCAAATTGGTCTTTTTAGTTGATGATAAATTTGTATGATCGTACGATCGTTCCGAGAAAATCGTGGTCTCACGATGAGGATCTGATCTTTTAAAAATCTCAACATCTATGGCCAGCTTAAGGTCAATGTTTCCAAATCTGCTGTGAACATGATCTCTAAATGCCTTCAGGGCATTGCCATTTCCTGGTGTCACCGGTGCTTTAAAGCTGCCCTGCAGTCAAAATAGACTCAATGTCTCATTGAAGAAAAGAGAATAACCTGCTACTGTCACATAACCTAGAATCCATGAATGTTTAGATTTCATGCAGGGCCAGTAATGTAAGTATTTTCACATTTAAAATATATATATTTTTGTAATTATTTGAAAGGCTATTGTAATTTGATCCCAACAGTCTTCCAAATGTGAACAGTCTCATTTGGGAACATTGTTTAATCACTCTAATTTAAATAAGTGTTTTAATCAACATCTTTGCTTTACTCAATTACACTAATTTAATTGTGCTGGTTGAATGGACTCATTTATTGCAAACCTTGGTTAAACACAATATAGATAAGAATATATTAAGTGCACATAGCATAAAATATTACAGTACTAAAAAGAACATCTTGTGGAACAATGTAGAAATTAAATAAAAAATAAAAAGCAACATCATTTTAACTGGCCGTTATCTCTGTAATTATTCCTTTCTTCTTTGGAGTTCAAGGAGCAAGAGAATGTATTACCAAGAGAGACGAGTCATCATAAAATAGAATGTTTTAATTTAGCCTTGATTGGGTCATTTAATACCTAATATGTACTCTATTTTCTATCCTACATGCTAGTACAGGTATAGGATCCCGGAATACCCGAAATCCATTACGGAATGGCTGTCTTCCATAGACTCCATTTTGTCCAAATAATCCAAATTTTTAAAAATGATTTCTATTTTCTCTGTAATAAAAAAACTGTAGCTTGTACTTGATCCCAACTAAGATATAATTAATCCTTATTGGAAGCAACCCCAGCCTATTGGGTTTATTTAATGTTTAAATGAATTTCTAGTAGACTAAAGGCATAAAAACCCAAAGGAAAAGATGCGTTATCCGGAAAACCCCAGGTCCAGATACCTGGATAACAGGTCCCATACCTGTAGATGGAGACTAAGGCAACCAGAGGGAATAGCAGAAAACCTTAGGGCTCTGAAATCCCAGAAGCATTATTTCTACTGGTTTCTTGTGGAAGTTTCTGTTTTTTGTAAAGAATGTTATAAATAATAAATAGTGAAGAAGAAATGCATGGCATGTTTTTTAGTTTTATAGAACATCTCTTCACTGCATATTTGCTTTCATACGGTGCAGATAAATGGTAGGCGCCATCAATATGTTTCCCTTGTGGTCATAAAAAAATAATATTGTTGCATTTGTCATCTCCTGCAACAGAAACTCAGCTCAGGATTTTCGAGTTAAGATAACTGATAGCAGCCGGTTTGTTATCACATTGCATTGAGGGAATGTATGCAAGTTTGCACATGCATAGACTTCCATAGCAACCAATAAGATAATTCCTTTAAAGCAGGTGACCAGTAAATGTTAATACTTGGTTGCTGTAGGTGTCTAGACCTGTTGCAAACTTTGCACCTGTTTTTACATAACCCCATCACACAATGATGAAAAGATGGAAGGTACTACACATATGAATCATGCAATTAAAGGAAAACATTTTGTAGTTAATGAACAACTGATATCATATCATTGACTACACAGATATGACAAGTTTTTAATATGTAAAAAAAGGCTGAGTTACTGAGAGAAAGCAAGGCTAGTTGCTGCAAAAGTGTTTAATCACACTAGAGAGCCAGGATTTCTCCAGTTGCGCAATCAACTTTATAGAGTAAGTTTTAATATGTAATTATATCCTTGTCCTTTGCTGTTTAAAGGAGAAGGAAGGTAATTTTATACTTGGGGGTTCCAAAAGTAAGGCACCTCCAAGTGATTGTATTTACTTTACCTGACACTCCGGGCCAGTGCTGCTTTCAGCAGAAAACTGCAACAACCCAGGGTTCTTCCAGCGAGCACCACGGAGCGATCTTCTTCCTGCTTCTTCAATCTTCAAATTTCCTGGGGCAGATGCATGCACAGTAGAATGAAATAGCCAGCTTTTTCATTAAAGTTCAGCTTTTTCAGTTCAACTGCTCATGTGCATGCGCAATTTAAAAGAAGAAGCAGAAAGAGGATTGCTCTGTGGTGCTCACTGGCCATTGCCATTTTAAAAAAATAAGGGCCGCCCCTGGGATCCTAGGATTCATGGTGCACACAAACAAACCAAACATGTTAGGTCACATGGGCCAATCAGCAGACAGAGTTACATAGTTACATAGTTAAATTGGGTTGAAAAAAGACAAAGTCCATCAAGTTCAACCCCTCCAAATGAAAACCCAGCATCCATACATACACCCCTCTACTTTTAATTAAATTCTATATACCCATACTAACTATAGAGCTTAGTATCACAATAGCCTTTGATATTATGTCTGTCCAAAAAATCATCCAAGCCATTCTTAAAGGCATTAACTGAATCAGCCATCACAACATCACCCGGCAGTGCATTCCACAACCTCACTGTCCTGACTGTGAAGAACCCCCTACGTTGCTTCAAATGAAAGTTCTTTTCTTCTAGTCTAAACGGGTGGCCTCTGGTACGGTGATCCACTTTATGGGTAAAAAGGTCCCCTGCCATTTGTCTATAATGTCCTCTAATGTAATTGTAAAGTGTAATCATGTCCCCTCGCAAGCGCCTTTTTTCCAGAGAAAACAACCCCAACCTTGACAGTCTACCCTCATAATTTAAGTCTTCCGTCCCTCTAACCAATTTAGTTGCACGTCTCTGCACTCTCTCCAGCTCATTTATATCCCTCTTAAGGACTGGATTCCAAAACTGCACTGCATACTCCAGATGAGGCCTTACCAGGGACCTATAAAGAGGCATAATTATGTTTTCATCCCTTGAGTTAATGCCCTTTTTTATGCAAGACAGAACTTTATTTGCTTTAGTAGTCACAGAATGACACTGCCCAGAATTAGACAACGTGTTATCTACAAAGACCCCTAGATCCTTCTCATTTAAGGAAACTCCCAATACACTGCCATTTAGTGTATAACTTGCATTTATATTATTTTTGCCAAAGTGCATAACCTTGCATTTCTGTCTTTTGTGTCCACACTTCTTCCTGTTACAGTTAGAGTTGTAGTATTTCTGGTCAGGTGATCTCTGAGACAGCACACAGACCATCACAAAATGGTGGCTCAAGGCAACAGATGTAAAAGGGCAATATTTACTTAAATATATATTCCAGTTTGGTAAAATTCTTTAATATGCCACTTAATTTGATATAAACTATCTGTTGCTTAAATATTCATTTTGGGGGTATAGTTTTCGTGTAAGGGCAAATTCATGTGCATATTTACATATTTAAACCAGTATATTTTTCCTCTAAAGTGAACTTAACATGATAAATTATTTGTATTTTTTAATAACTAGCTTAGCTTGCTAGCTCTCCATCAATGCAGTTATATTATTTATCACTAACCTTTGTTTATGAAGCATAGATATATTACACATTGTTTAGCAGAGATTTACCTTTCATCCTCCTGCACCAGTTGAGCTGACACTCTAATTTCCCTAATAAATTCACACAAACACATACATTCAGGTCAAAACTAGAGAATGTACAAATTAGTGCCCTGGTTCAACTAGCATGTTTGTCTCTTGTGTAGTGTTTGTGATACAGATATGGGATGGTTTTCCCAAATGCTCAGAACCTGTGGTTTTCCAGGTAAGGGGCCTTTTCATAATTTGGAACATTATACCTTAAGTCTGCTGAAAAAAAATAATTTAAACATTAAATAAATCAAATAAGATTGTTTCCCGACCAATACGGATTAATTATATCTCAGTTGGGATCAAGTACAAGATACTGTTTTGTTATTACAGGAAAACGGAAATATGATTTGATTAATTTAATTCAAATGGGAGACAGTCTTCCTGTAATTTGGAGCTTTCTGAATAATGGGTTTCTGGATAATGAATCCTATATCTGTACATTGTGTGTGTGTTGCATATGTTATAACACTCAAACTTACTCTAATCAAAGGTAAAACTACTTCCTACAAAATATCTAATGTAATAAGTCACATGTTGTTGCTTAAGTATAGCAAAATTTGTAAGCAAATCAAGCTCTCCTTTGATCCTCAAAAGTAGAGCAAATACAATTGATGGCAACAGAAATAATATATGTTGTAAGACTGGGCTACTTTCATTTCAAGAAGGAAAAAAAGAGGTAAGTGGGCTTATAGAATAAATTCGATATTAACAGTGCAGTACACAGATCTTTTTCGTATTAATTTAAGCTGATACTTCTATCCATTCATTTCCCTTTCATATGTTTTATACATATTTCTTTAGAGATATTTGAATTTTATTTCTTACTGGATAAATCTTTACTACTTATTTATAGGAAGTTGTTAAAATGTATTTACAAATAGTTTTTTTTATTGTTTCTGTAATTCCTAGAGTATAACACTGTATATTATTATACTGTGAAATAAAACTGCTTATAAATGACTGTAAGTGGGCTTTATGCATTAGGTGCTTTTGTTTCATGTTTAGTCTAAAAGTAACAGACAGTGCATTAGTCTCTGTGTAAAGAACACCATTTCAGAAATCAGAATGCAATAGATCACACATTACAAGTCATGTACCAAAATACCCAAGAAAAATAAATAAATACAATGTGCAGAAAGTGCTTCAGCAACCAGCAATAACCAGTATCAGTAAATTCAAGTGGGGACTACGAAAATGTTTGGATACACAGTATAAACTGTATTCCATTTAGAGCTGCATTTCATGCTATGGGGGAAATTTACTAAAGGGCGAAGTGGCTAACTCTGGCGAAAATTCACCAGCGTGACGTCATTTCGGCACTTCGACGATTTACTAATGGTCGATGGCGTAATTTCGTCAAGGAGACTCTGGTGCAACTTCACGCTCTAACTCCAGACAAATTTTCGCTCTGGTGAAAGAGCTTTACTAAGCAAATTCACTACGTTTTTGATTTTACTGAACGTTACCTCTATCGCCAGACTTGCCTTTGCCACCTCAGACCAGGCAAAGTGCAATAGAGTAGATAGGAGTTCCTCAAAAAAAAGTTGAACATTTTTCTAAGTCCCAAAAAACGCTGGCGTCTTTCCCTTTTTACAGGGTGATAGGCTCAAAAAGAACAAATTTTTTTGGGGGGGTACCCTCCTTCCCCCCTACATTTGATAACATATGTGGGCACGTGTGTAGGGCAATATAACAACTCTATATAATTTAATTTAGGTTCCCTGGACTTGTGTAGTGTAATGTATTTGCTGCAACATATAAGTCCATTGTACTTTCACTGCACAACGTATGCAAATTAGCTGAGCGTATTTTCGCTAGCGCAACTTCGCCAGCGTTCGGTACCCTGTGTGCAACTTCAGATCTACGCAAATTAGTATTGTCCAGGCGAATTTACGCCTTGCGAAGTGTTGCGATGTGCGCAAAGCCAGCAATGGCAAATTTTTGCCAGTTAGTGAATTTGCCCCTATGTGATGCTCGACAGTTAATAATCAAACAAGCTCTAGTTGCACCTGTTTGTTATATGCAAGAATCCATTCCACACAAATCCCTTGTATTTGTTCTAAAGATGCTAGTTAGGTCTCATCTTAAATATATATATATATACACAAATTACACGTAAACATGGCACACATCACAATCTGAACATAATTCCTTAAATCTACCATAGTTTTAAAGCTGTGTATTGAATTTAGCTCATTATGTAGCCCAGATTTACATGCCAATGTAAAAAGCAGCTTTTACTTGAAAATTCATGGGCTAAAACAGTAAAAGGGAACTCTGTTGTTCTGTGTTTAGTTATTGCAATTCTAATTTTCTTGCCATTTACTTCCATAGGTTATTTCATTTTGTGGTGTAAAATAATGACAGAAATGAAGGTGAATGGGTGGCACCAAAGAAAATACACACCTTTATAAAGGATTATTTTCCTTATTTCAGGAACTGTGATGGGCAGTGGAAAATCACACTTTATAAATACCGTATGCCATTCATTTGACAATGCTTTTAACACAATTTTATTGGTTTAGATCCTTTTATACAGCTCGATAAGTCAGCCCCGGTGCAACACATTCATTTATGTATTTGTAATAATGCAAGCAGTGGTGTAACTTTAGCGGAAGCAGACCGCAGGGGGGCCTGGGAACAGACGTATTCATACAACCAAACATATGTGTGCGTACACATGGGCGAGAAGGTGGGTGTGCAAGAAAGATCCTGCATTCGATAGGCTCTTTGAGGTGGGGACAGGCCCAGACTGGTAATCTGTGGGTTCTGGCAAATGCCAGAGGGGCTGCCATAAGATGCCATAGAAAGTCACTATTTAGTGGGCCGGTAGGGAGCTGAGTGGGCCTCTCTGTACTTGGAACATCAGGGCCTATTTTGACTCCCAGTCCAGACCTGGGTGGGGGGCTGACTCTCTGTAGTTACGCTCCCTGAATATAAGGTTAAATCTTGTACAAAGGGCATCATCTGTCCGACAGTGTGACGCGGCTCTCTACTCATTCACTTTGATATCCAGGGCCGGATTTACATAGTGGGCACCCCTAGGCCCACTGGCGTTCATTGCCCTGGTCCCCTCCCTTTTATTCGCACAAATTTTCATCATTGGGACTGGAGAAATGGGGATTGGCACACAGGAAATTTAAAAAATACATTCTGAACCAATGTGGGTGTAGTTGGGTAGCATGCTGCCCCCTAAAATCCTGCTGCCCTAGGCCTTGGTGGCCTTTCCACAAACCCGGGCCTGTCGATATCTCGAGCCGGATCATAGCAACAGTATTGCATGGCTCATCACTTTAGTTTTGGCATTCAGTAGATGTATCATGGAAATTCACAGGATTAATTTATACTAGTTATAGCCACATAATATCATAGATTTACAGAGATATTATACATACAGTGCATCATTTTATTATCTTTTTCCTTTTATGATGCTGTATTGAGGCATTTTATATATGTCCTTTATACCCAAATAAGGCATGGACTATGTCAAAGACAGAGAAAATTAATTTTGACCACCAATATGTCCCAGAACATTAGACCTTCATATAATTATCAACAAAAGTAATAGTGCTCAATACAATCTCATAAATTACAAAATACCGGATTACGTATATTTGTATAAGATTTGGTCAATTGTTTTGCCTTTTAAGGGGGCATTATTTGGGCCTATTGCACCTGCCATTAACTAGATTTATCAAGGGTCGAATTTCGAGGGTTAAAAAACCCTCAAATTCGACCCTCGAAGTAAAATCCTTCGAATTCGAATATCGAATATCGAATTCAAAGGATTTTAGCGCAAAAGCTTAGATCCAACACAGAAAGCTTAGATCCAACACAGAAAGCTTCGATCGAATAATGAACAATACAATTGTTCGAATCGCACGATCGCTTAAAATCATTTTCTAATGATTTTAAGCGATCGATCGAAGGATTTTTATGCCACCAAAAAAAAATTAGAGAAGTGCTGGGGAAGGTCCCCATAGGCTAACATTGCACCTCGGTAGGTTTAAAGTGGCGAAGTATGAAGTTGAAGTATTTTTTAAAGAGACAGTACTTTGATTATCGAATGGTCGAATATTTTTACTTCGAATCATTTGAATCATTCAATTCAATCGAATTCGATTGAATTTCACCAATTCGATGGTCGAAGTACCCAAAAAAATACTTTGAAATTTGAATATTTTTCTATTCGAATTATTCACTCGAGCTTAGTAAACCTGCCCCTAAATGTTATACTTCACACATTTTTGTGGCATCAGCAACGCAAGGCCACTGCAATTATACTGCACAATATACAGAATGCCTGTACTGCTCTTAATTCGACTTCAAGGGGGAAATGTAATAAAAGAGAACAACAATTTGCACAAATAAGAATAAAAACATTGCACATTGTGTATTTAATCTATTGGACAAACATAACTTTTTCAGTAAGTAAATTTTATTACATACACTGTTACAAAAGCTATATAAAATTTGTGCAAAGGCCATTTTTTTAACTCATTGTCAATACGTTTTCTGTTACCGACTTTTATTACATTCCGTCTGAATATTCTAAGTGGGGACAGTTTATATTACAGGGGGATAAGTAAAGGGTATACTCTTTTCCAGGCATTTTAATTGATATTGCTTTGTTTGATGGTATGTAAATATCTACTGTTTATCTCCAATTTATGTTTCCAGAAGAATAAACATATATAAATACTGATATGTGTATGAAGCCATAACTGTAATGTTAACAGAACGGAGTCCCCGGCACAGAAAGTTTACAGTAAGTGATCTAACATAAGGCCATTACGACACTAATGCAATGTTACTAAGTGCATTTCTTGGGCATAATGCTGTATATCTACATAAGCTTTAAGCAATAGGATGTCATGTCACTTCAAGCAGATGGTTTGATTCCTACCACCCAGAGCCACGTTTAGCTTCTGCATGCTCAAGCTTCAATGACACATTTATTCACACACAGGATGTGTTATGTGCAGATTGTCTTGTAAGAATTTGGCATCATTTGTGTTGTGGCAAGCTGGATTAGTTGAGGAGAAATATGTATGAAAAATGTATAGAAACAGCAGCTGCAAACACTTACACGTAAAACACAGAAGGAATCGTAGTAAAGAGCCTTATTATACTAATATTTTAGTTTCCCGTTCCCTGTTAGATGAGCAATACTCTCCATAACAAGATCTGACTAGTTCTTTTGTATTGCCTCAAGAAGAGAAATGCATGCATGTTCTGATATTTAAAGGGAAAAAAATCATAAAAAGGAAGTTTAAGGAGTGTTGGAGGTTTTCTGTAGCAATGTGGATTTAGCCCTAAGAATAGATAAGTCCATCAGCACATACACAGTTACTGACAACATGACAATAAAATAAAAAAAAGTGCAATTAAAGACAGCACACTGTATATCTTGCCAGTAGCAATGAAACTAATACATTATAGTATCTCCACGGTGCATAATGGCATATGATCCACACTGAATGCCTGTGCTGTAAATAAACAGTGACACAGATATATATAACGCAAGTGACCACAAGGAAATGGAACCAATTCAGAGAGCACCTAAATAGTTCACCTTCACTATGTGTGATACTGTGTATTACAACAAATATATGTATGCAGCATATGCTACAGTCAGCAGACTATGGTCATTATAACCCCACACCAGACAGACTAGTATACATAAAATGCTATGGCCTTTGTACATTCTAAAGCCTGCAGGTAAATTAGCATGTAACACATAACATGGGTTCTGTACACATAGGCGGTGTCAGACTGGGGTGTCCGGGGCCTACTGGGGCTGCCACCAGGGGGCCCCCCACTGCCGCAAGTGCCACCAACCCCCCAAAAAGTGCCACCACCGCCCGTCCCCTTCCATTATTTGTACCTAACTGCTTTCTCCTTGCCATTGCTATTGTGTCAGGGCCTACAGTTTACAGCCTGCAATTGCCAGCCAGAAGTAGAAGACCTGGGTCAGCCCAATCCAACCCTACATATAGGCATGCACATTGCTGGAGATAGCAGCTGCATATAGTATAGTGTAAACATAGTTGGGCAGATCAGCAAAGAGCACAAGATGAGCTGCCAACATCATGGAATGTATATAAGCTAGGGTTAAATACAACATAATACACTGTGCTCTATTTCATGTACGTACTATATATTTTCTGTTGAAAAGAAAATAAATAACTTATTGTGTATACTATGGTGGTTATTAACGTGTATATTCCCACGTCACGTACTTTTGTCTAATCTAAGGAAATCGAAAGGGCAAACGCATGTTCTTTTATACATTTTTTTTTTGTATAAAGAGGGCTGCTGAAGTTCTTAATACTAAAGGAGATATTATATCACTAGACATGATATGGCTTTTGTACATTCTAAAGCCTGCAGGCACATTAGCATGTACTACATAACATGGGTTCTGTTTTCTGAACATCTACTGTACATATAGGCGGTGTCAGACTGGGGTATCCGGGACCTACTGGGGCTGCTGCCAGGGGGCCCCCACTGCCGCAAGTGCCATCAACCCCGCAAAAAGTGCCATTGTGTATACTATGGTGGTTATTAACGTATATATTCCCACGTCATGAACTTTTGTCTAATCTAAGGAAATCGAAAGGGCGAGCGCATATACTTATATAAATTTTTTGTGTATAAAGAGGGCTGCTGAAGTTCTCAATGCTAAAGGAGATATGATATCACCTCGCAAGAACCTCTACTTCAGAGAGAACAAAAATCTCGTTAGATATACTTTCTTCAAAATTTTAATGTGAAAGGCTAAAACAAAAAGTAAACCTCAGAGAAGAAGAAGTGGCATCAACCCAATTCCGAAAAAAAGTTATCCAGGTTCTGTAGTTCACGCCCCTCTGGTTTATCTACATTTAATCCCTATCAACCCAATACCCCCTTTTCCACTTTTCAGTAACTGCTCTGGTGTATTTCAGATCTGATAAAGATTAATGAAGGTTCAAAAATGAAACCCTAGTAAATTAACACAGAGTACAGAAAACTAATTTGGGTTAAAAAGATTTATTTTACATATTCAACCTCACTTTCTGGTTAACTCTATAATTTTGTTTTAAGCGCCAACACATACAACCAGTGCTGTTTCTGCCAAGAGGCACTTTACTTGTGCCAGCAAAAAGCCACCTCTGGTTTCCCAACTAGAATTTTGGCTCTTCTAGTGTAGGACATATGCTGCAAAAAAAGATAAAGTTACATATAATGACTGCAGGTATTAGCCTTTCATTCTCCAAAAGCAATGGATCGAGGTGTCAGGATAGTCAAAGGCATGAAGCTACACTGGCTAATGATCTCTGCCCCAAGCTAAGGCATATGAGTAGGTGTAATTGCTAAACTCCAACTTTTATCATTCAACCTTGATAATACATTAGACACAAGGAAAGTTTTCAAGTCCCAAAGATGTGCATCTCTATCCTCCTAGTGCTTTAGATTACTAGGGTGCTTGCAAGTCATTTTACACACAACCAATGATAATGTATATCAGTAACTCCGGCCTATCCACAATCAACCCTTATTGGTGTGCAGGTACCTTTGTTCCTCCCCAGTGTAAGCATTTTTCCTGGACAAACTATATATCCTTTTCTGGCAACTGTCTGATGTAAGTACAAGATGTGTATTTATGTCTTTAAAAATGGCAATGATAATTTATTATCACAATGCAACTGCAAGTATTATACAGTATAACACCTGTCCTAAAAGGTGACGTTACCTTGTAATTGTTCCCAAGAAAACCTCTTCTTGGCCAGGTGCTGGACTGAAAACCACAGGGAAGCCATTGTGGCCTGTGATATTGAGCAGCTCAGCCAATAAAAATATGTTTTCCTGAAGGTGGATTGTTGTACATGGATCACATCACATCACATCCCTGGCGGTGAACAATTCCAGATTCACCCTAGAAGACACAAAACAGATAGGCTGTGGGTCATTTTAGTAATCAGGAAATGAAGGCTTGCATCAGATGAGCAATTTTAGAGTTCACAACCAGTATGAAATGCTATATAAATAGCCAATCTTTGTGCTGCTATAATAATCTAACTAATTTACAGATTTGCTTACAAAGCATTACTTAGGCCTGTGCTGTTTCTCCAACTAATACACTTCAGGTTTTAATTAAGGAACACCATGAATTGGCAAAACAGCAAAGCACAATTAATGTTGTATTTTCATATCCAGAATTATAACTGCAAAATAACAAAATAAACCAATCAATGTTCCACTGGCTTCTCTACACACTGAAGCACATTTACACCTCTGAAACGGGACAAGAGTAAAGCAATGGGAACAGTAAACATTAAAGTTTGTGTTTAGTTCTTACCTTTTTAGACTTTGATAAAATGAATATATGAATAGTTTATATTATTACAATTCCAAGTTACACAATTACACTGTTCTTATCAGAAAAGTGATATCATAAATAATGCTGATCAAATACTTGTACACATTTCAAATATTTAAT
This sequence comes from Xenopus petersii, assembly GCA_038501925.1. NCBI lineage: Eukaryota > Metazoa > Chordata > Amphibia > Anura > Pipidae > Xenopus > Xenopus petersii. The sequence goes on along the minus strand of CM076683.1, from coordinate 104,084,606 downwards.
AATGTTTTCTTTCTGTATCTACAGGTAGAGAAATTCAGCAACTATTCCTTTTTTTCTTTTTTGCCTAGTAAACAGAGTGGCTGAGATTGTAAAGACAAAAGAGTAGATGGGACCATAAAGAAGACCCAAACGGGAACAAGGCCAAGTAGTACCTTTGACTTTGTTATTGAACATAATACAATAAGGATTATTATTTACAAAGACAGTTTAATAAGTAGACTCCATAATAAAATGACGTATTCCCAGAATGTGATTTTATATTTTTTTTGCCCTTCTATAAAAATTTTAATTCTGTGCAAATGTTTTATGTGTGCTGGTTAGACAAATGTCTATTTTCCAGCTATTTTTATTACAGTTATCAGATCTGAAGTGGTAAATTGGTGAAGGTATTGAAACTTCTATCACTAGATGTATTTGGAAAGATGTTGGAGCAGTGTCGGACTGGCCCACAGGGATACCAGGAAACTCCCGGAGGGCCCAGGTGTCAGTGGGCCTCTTGTTTCTAACCATTTGGCCTATTTCATGGTCATTCCCTATTTATTTTCAGAACAAAGAGGCTAAATAATGGAATAATAGAGTATAATATGCAAAGAAAAGAGACTAAAGAAAAGAGAATAAAGAGGTTGAGTGGGGAGAGGAAGTATAATAGTTTGGAAAGTGGGCCCTCAGCCTAACGTCTTCTGGTGGGCCTCTGGCATCCCAGTCCGACACTGTGTTGGAGTTTGAAATCTGGTAAAATAAAAAGTTGATCAATGTATTATCCATTGTAGGGTTCTAACACAAACTATTTCTAACATAAATGACATGAACTATGGGCTGAAGTCTTTATAAATGGTTGCTGTTTGTCAGCTTCATGATCCAAGTTCTCCCTGTCTAAGGTGCACTTGAGTATCATCATAGTTATGTAACCAACATTTCAAGACAATAATTGCTTCAATAAGGAATGCCTGTCCCCTACATTCACTCTTCTGTACCTGTTATTCTGCATTGTTTCTATATTCTCTTTTTTTCAGCCCTGATCTGGGCTTTACTCCAAGGCTACGCACAAACCTAATGGTTGCTACTGCTTTGTATGTGCCTCTATAATTCTCATTCTTCGCCTAGCAGTATTGCAACTTTAAAAAAGAGAGATTTGATGACCTTTGTATTTTCTATCTGTGCTATCATATATAGGTATATCGGCACAACTTATAATGTTCAAACAACAAAGGTAGAATAGAACTCACTTTTTAGATAAGTAGGTGTTGAAAGCTGACAGAAAAGAGACTTGAGTTCTAGTTAGGGGGTAAGTTGGAGGCACACAATATCTGGTAAAGGAGTATATTAGAGACATACATTGGAGGGTATGCGAAAGATAAAGCAAAAACAGCTGTTGAAACTGCCACTGATACAGAAAGTGAAGGTGTTCTACGGCAAAGCCAAGTAGAAAGGGAATGAAAATTACAACATTCAAGGGGATTTCAGACATTTCTTACAATAGGCTTGTTCTCCCACTGGCTCTAACTGAGACTGAACTCAACTCATGTGACATAATGACATAAAGTCAGACGAGAAATTGATTTTCACTAATTTTTCTTCAAATAAATGTTTCTGAACTACAATTCTAAATAATTTGCTTATTTTGGCATTCTCTCTTGGGAAATAAAAAACAAGGAAAGTATCCAAGCTTTTACCAGTATTTTTTTAGGAAGGGAGGGGATGGGAACCAGAAACATCTGCCCCTATTTGGCTATAAGTGTTTTTTTTGACTTTGTTTAGATGTTGAAAACTCCTGATGAGAATCAGCTTTGTAATGACTAGTTTCAGAAATAAAAGGGTATGGTTAATATTTCAATTGAGTGAGTCCTAAATTTAGATGAAGTGTGTAACATTTATCTAATTGTGGAGAAACGTAGCCACACACACTGAAAACCCATCTGCACAGAGGAAATACTATATTTATTTTATTGCACATTTTAGTACATGAATAAGATTGCAGTTCTCAGACTGCAAAATGTAATTTAATATATTAAGCAGACATAAATTTTGAATAATTATTTACATAATAAAGCAATGTTGTGGAATCTGTCAACAGATGTGACTATATTTACACTTCTGGTTCTGGGCTGACACATTGCTCCCATATAGTGCAGAAATGTATGTGAAATAAACACTACCACAAGCAAGCAAAGCTAGAATGTCACCAGTAGCTATATTTCGAAAAATCAGTAGATGAAATTCCACAATTGTTTGGTCATCAAGGAGCCACAGATATCCAGTATTAAACTGCACCTATTTTTTCTAGTTCTGACCGTAACATGGTGATGGCTAATTATGGTTGTTGTCTTGTAAAAGACATTTGCTTGACATTTACTGACATAAGTTGACCATATTTCTACAAAATGCATGTAAACTGTCAATGCTCAAGTGAAAGGATTGGCATGCCCAGTGAAACAGCTGTTTATCTTGGGAAAGTGATATGGTGCAATACATTTTTATAAACTCAGTAATGGCTCCTATAGCAGTGATTTTTGAAAGTCACAAATACAAATTAAAAAAAAAAAAAAAGAGAAACATGGCCCAATCAATCGTCTATGGGAAGAGGGAATGGTCCCTGTGAGTCAGATACATACTATGAACATGACATCCACTCAATCTAAAAAAATAGATAAATGGATAGATAGATGGATAGATAGATAGATAGATAGATAGATAGATAGATAGATAGATAGATAGATAGATAGATAGATAGATAGATAGATATAGAAAAGGTAAGTAGTTTGTACCAATTACACGATAGAACTCCTGTGCCACAGCTTCTGTCCCAATTAGAAGCAAATGCAAATGGCAAGTCTTTAGAATTGTGGACAAACAGTTGAAAAATAGTCGAAACATTTTGTGATCAATAAAACCTTGCAGCACAGCACCTGCGGTTGTTGATCCTGTTTGTCCATGAAATGTTTTACATAAGCCCAACTGAATGAATCCATGCCAAAAATGGTTCTATATTTTTTATTATTAAAGGCAAGACAAAAAAGCAAATCTGATCTTGATGAAAAAAATGCCTTTCTAATATAAAGAATATTAAAGAATTCTTAGTAGTGCTTTCTTCATGAGAGTTTTCTGTAACTACGTATTCTGCAAGCTCGAACCTTGCATCAGTGCAGTTACTGGCAGTACCCAATCATATTGCTTGCATTTTAGAATGTGTAGCATACTAATTACTAATTAAAACTATCTGCTGATTGGTTGCTGTTGTTAACTGTTCTTTGGCACATTTTTACTATTAGTACAAGGCTGGGCATATATTATTTGTCCAATGACTTCATAGACATACTTGTATGACATCACTTTCATTTCATTTGGGCTCCAGATACATTCGCAATGCCCCACACAGTGTGCAAAGTACAAACAAATTGTTTCAAAAGAATAGTTACAGGTCTCTGAGATCCTCTGTGGACTGACATTTATATCTGTATCAACCATACTTGTGCCCCTCAGTGCTCTTGCACTTGTGCCTGGGGGCTTAGAAAATGAGCCTTACAATATGTACGTTTTGGCAGCACTGTTAGAATACTGTCTATTTTTGGGTAAATTTGCTCAATACTTTGCTGGGAAATAGAGGAAACATTCATTACTTATTTTGCTTATGTTTGTTTTAGTGGATATCTGCAGCAATTTGCCAAAACAATACTCAAAATGATGATATGGCTTTATTTATTAAGCTGTTCAATAAAATGCAGAAACACGTTAATCAGTTTAACATCATTATTTATTGCAGTAAAGCTTACAGCAGAATTATTTGCTTATGAGCTATATTCACTCTGTTAAGGTTTGCCATGACGGATAAAACTCCTGTGACATCTTTGAAGGCCTGGATCATTACTACTATAGAGATGCTGAAACTTTAGGGTGATTCAATATGTTCAATATATAAATGTATATATGGCATTTCTGGACACATTCATTTTTAGGGTCGAATTCTCCTTTTAGAGCAAGCATATGTCAGCTCCAAATTCAAATCCTCAAGACAAATTTCCACTCTGACACTGATGATACTTATAATAAAGCGTTTCTATTCTTTTAGCCATTATATTTTTCCAGGTGTTTTTTTAAGTCACACAGTCAAGAAATGGTTGTACCTTATAGCTGTGTTTGGATAATTGTGGCAGTTATTATTAACCACTTCATTGTGTTGACTGAAAATGGCAAGAGACTTCAACAAAAAATGTCATTTGTGAAAAATTGTTTTGCTAAAGCATCTGCTAGAAGCATTTCATTTACAGCTTGTGCGTTTAGGGAGGTTTATAGGAATTAATTAAAGATGTACACCAGCTTTATTCTTCCGTTTAAGACAGCTTGATTTACAAAATAACTATTTTTTTTCCATTTGGCTGGGAACATGCCATTGCAAAACCAGCTCAATAAAAAGCAATTTTGTATACTGTATTTCAATAAAAAGAACATAAAAATGTGCAGCAGAAAATTTCACTGTAATTTTGGCTTTACAGTTTTGTCTTTTCCCTTTATATTTGGATTTAAAATAGCAGCAATGCAAGTTATAAGCGTTTCTCTGGGAATCTAAATGCTGGAAGTTCACTTATCCAAAGGCTTTCGAAATAAAATGGTAACACAGTAACACTGTAAATCAGTTTTCTAAGTGATAATAAAAATGCTCTGTGTGTGTTTGTGTGGAGAAAGAATTCAGTGCAAGTGTTTCTACCAAGGTGGTCTTGCAGTTCATCAACAAAGAATCCCTGCTCTACATCAAATAGAACAAAATGTGGGGAACTTATATTGTCATTTGCTTACAATGATATTTAAGGCATATATCAAATACCACTGCAGGCAGAGATTAGGGACCTTTCTAATTCTTGACGTGATCTAAGACTGCACTTAAATATCAATTCTGTAGCACTCCAGCTTCTTCCCAGAGCCAAAACTGGGGAGAATGAGGTTCTGTAATAAAACATTGCATAGCTAAGTGCCAGCAAATTAGGTTGGTGCTGCCACAGTATACAGAGCATAAAGCATCCATTAACCTTAAAAACTGTAAGGAAAATTTCACAGTGTGCTTTTATTAGTACTTGCAAATAACATTCTTTTTTTCTGTTTCACAGCTATTTAAGTTTTTATTAACTACCTATTTATAATACATATACTTTTTTAAATTTTATTTTAAACTTTTTAGAACACTTTCTGCCAAGGTCAGACTGGGAGCCGAGATACAAGGAAAAAACCCGGTGGGCCCCATTAATAATGAAAATAGAGCATATGAACTGTCATGGCTGCAGCTACTGCAAACAATATGTTGAAAAGTAGATACATAAAATAGGTAAACATATTTTTCTACTTAATTACCAGACCGCACTGCTTTGCTACAGTTAGCGGCTTTTATGAAATAACTGAAACCCTGTGTATACAGTATATACAAAACAGTGTGCAAAGGAAAAGGCTGCAGAGATCTTGTATTTCCATGGGTCTCTATATTGGAGTGCGGAGACATCCCGCTTTCACTAGGAATACAACGCTGTGTTTGGTATTTTCAAATCTTGGTAAAGGGATTTAAAAATAAGTGGGTAAAATGACAAAAATTGGCCCATAGACAATAGTCCTTAAAATTTCTGTAGTTTTAAGGCTATGATGCAGTTGTTGCCCTTATTAACAGTTTTTATTAAGGGGACCTCAAAATATGCTCCTTGTACTCCATTAAAATTGCATGAAGCAACATTGCATCTGTCCTTTTTGTTCTGCTGAATCACACTCTATGAAATTTCATGTTATACAATAGCCAGTTCTAAGCCACTTTTCAATTGGTCTTCGTTACTTTTTTAAATTATTCACCTTCTTCTTCTGACTCTTTCCAGCTTTTAAATGGGGGGTCACTGACCCCATCTGCGATTGTATTGTTATTGCTACTGTCTATTGCTATTCTTTCTATTCAGGCCTCTCCTATTGATATTCCAGTCTTTATTCAAATTGATGCATGCTTTTTTAGAGAAATTTATACCCTTGCAACCAGATTGCAGAATTTGAAAATGGAGAGCTGCTTAATAAAAAGCAGAACAACTTAAAAAAAATAAAAAATGAAAACCAATTGCAAATTGTCTCAGAATATCACTCTCTACATCATACTATGAGTTAACACAAAGATGAACAACCCCTTTAAACAACCCTTTATATAGTCAGCTCAGCTCATTACTCAATGTTTAATGCTGACTGTGTAGTGTTGAATGTATGTGCTAAAATTGTGCCTTTACAAAGAATAAAGTCAATGAAAAGAAATGCAAAACATTAAATGGAAGGAACTATTCCTCAATAAGCCTACGGTCTAACAGGGTTATGTCAAACATTTGACAGATAGTGTCATTGGGTCTATCATGTTGAACAGCAATTGCAGCCCACTGGGTGTTATTGAAGTACAAGTTCTGACTACCACCACCTTCAACACTCTTTGACTATTTGGTATTCTGGGAACTGGAATTAAGCAACATCTTGAGTAGACAATGTCGGATATAGAATGTTTTTTTAGGATTTAGGATGTAAGAAAACAAAGACTCACTGCAAACAGCAAGAAGTTGATGTGAACCCTGAGCCTACATGATGTGAAACGTTTATGAAAGGCGATTTTGAGCAGAAACTTTAATTGGCTGTGCTTCTCTGTAGCCCACATTTACTGACGCAGCAGAGATACAGTATCTATACAGATAATAAAGCAGTTTAGTATTGTATCGTTCCTTTTTCTTGCTGATCATCTGGATTGCTTAAATCTTGTCAGGTATGAAATCCATTCATCACTTCTCCTTACTGAGCGTGTTAGAAACAGCTCAGTGGCCCTTATATTCCCTTTGTGATTTATTTCACAGTACATTTAAGGAAAGGAGAACCCCCTTATGTAACTGTTCAGTTACCCGTTACTTAATGACTGGAGTTACAGTTTCCTGTATAATAACTGCAGCCAATTCCTTTGCTCTGTTCTAATGCTGCTGCGATTAGTTTGTTAAGAAGCATCGGGAACACAAGTCCTGTGTACTGTAGCACAGCCTTGTGGCAAAGCATGGATGCTGTCTTAAAGTGGAGTCTTATGGCTCAGTTATTCTTTGATTTGTTATAAATAATACAGCACCTTGGCCTAAATGATTAGTTATGGGACCTGTTATCATGAGTGATAGGGACCTGGGGTTTTCCAGATAAGGGATCACCATTCATTACGCTTATTAAAAAGTCAGTTAAACAATAAATAAACCCATGATATTGTTTTGCCACCAATAAGGATTACTTATAACTAAGTCAGGATCAAGTACTAGCTACTGTTTTATTATTGAGAAAAATTATGCAACTTATTTGGCTGCATTAAATAACAGGGGCACTGCCAAACAGAACCTCAATGTAGGTTGACAATCCACATAGGGGCTACTAAATGGCCAATGACAGCACTTATTTGGCACCCCAAGAACATTTTTCATGCTAGTGTTGCTCCCCAACTCATTTTACTGCGCAATGTTGAATCCCTGCTATAGGCGATGACTATCCCATAAACTTTCCGCATAGTAGGTTTCTGGATAATGGATCCCATACCTGTAACAAAGTCCTGACATGCTAGACTCCTATAGAGATAGGCTGGAGTCATAAGGAAGTCAAAGAATCATTAATTAGTTCAGCTCTGCAAAGTATTTCATGTGCATTTGACCTACAAAAAAGGGCTTGTTTACTACTGGGAGAACAAGCGGCAAGTGCATAAATGCAAACATAATTGTATGCATGCAAATGTTGTCCACAAAAGCACTTGTCATTAGTCACTATTGTAGATTTCGTCTTCTATGAAAACACCACTTCATTGTGCATTGCAAAATAGTATTAAAGGTGCAAAGCACATGACACATAGGCACAAGGGGCATTCTATTTTGCATGCATCTGCAATTATACTGGAATTCTTTATGTACTTTTGCTGCTAGACCATTCCACCTATCTTTCTTCTTCATGTACCTGATTTCTTCCCTGTGGCAGACATTGCTATTGTGCCTGCATATTCACATTGGTGCATTTGAGCCACCTAATGGTCATTAATAAAAATGCATGCCTAGGTTTCTGACAAGATTTTTTAACATACCACTCTAGAGAGATGTATATTAGACATTATGGTGCATAATCAATAAAGGACAAATTGTTTTAAATTATTAATAGTACATACAGTGATTTTTCCTATTTCATATTCCTCACAGGAGCTTTCTTTTCAGCAAGTACTTTCCTGCAAAATCAGCAAATCTGATCTATTACAAAATACTAACAGGAACTAGGCTCAAACAATGTTTTTCTTTTGCATAATCAAGCAAAATTTAATTATAAGCAACTTCCCAATATAAAGTTTATACAATTTGTAAATGTATATGCTAATGACCGCAATATATCTGTCTAGTATTATTTTCAGCACTGAAGGAAGGTTCCTGGTACAGTCACACCCCCTAGAGCACTAGAGCAGTGGATGGATTGCCCTACAACTCTAGCCTACCTACACCTACCAGCAAAGTCCTCTGCATTCAACCCATTATCAATATATTTAAGACATTTTGTGCATACTGCTACTGAAAAATGCCTTACCCTTTAAACAAAACGTGGATTGTTTGTCCATATATTGCAATATATTTAAGCTGGCCAACTATGTCAATGTCTTCCCATATCTGGCCAGTCCTACACTCAAATTGCATCTGATTCATTAAGAATTCTATTGCTTCATTATACATATTACAAAGGGACTAAGTTTTACCTGTAACTTACTTGTAAAACTCCCAAACGTGGCTGCCCTTTTATTAGGGTAAGGACACACTGGACGATTTGTCGCCAACGTTTTTAAAAAGCAAATCGCGGCGACATATCGCTCGTTTTGTCTCTGAACAAAACCAAATGAAAGACGCCAGCTCCTGTGCCCACAGCGCGTTTGTGAATCGCCTGTAGCTCCAAAACACACTGAGACCCTTTTCCGAGCGATTTATCAGAAATAGCATGTACTTAGAAAAGCACTGAAATCTCCTAGACACGCACACACATACAGATAAGTAGCAGCAATTGTATTCAAATTACAATGCAAACGCAATGACGCAAAAACGCAAGAACGCAAAGACGCCAGGTTACAGCGGGAAGCACAAACCGTTTCCGGTTTGGGTGGAGCACGTACCGCACAGAGTAATGGGATACAAATCGCTCTGTGCCAATAGTCGCTGTGAATCGTCTGTTCAAAAAAGACGATCGTCTTGTCGCCGCGATTTACTTTTTTAAAACGTTGGCGACAAATCGTCCAGTGTGTCCTTACCCTTAAATACAGAGAATGGCGGGAAAAGTCAGATTGGAAAAGACGTGTCAGTGCAATCATCAGAATACGTAACATAATTAGCATACATATATTTAAGACTATACACTCATTCCATATATCACTTTCAGTAATTGCAGAGGTACACTAACATTTAAACTCAACCTCTACTCCAATATACATTGTTAAATGGACTGTATATTGATATATTTGAGCCTGGCACCCGAGTGAGTTATCGATCTGATTATTCATCTAAACAGAAAGAATGCTAATACTACGATTGGGGTTGAAAGTCTCATAGTGGATGGACGTGATTACTTCTTCCTTTTGAGGTCTGTAATGGTCTAGTACCCACAAGTGACTTCCCTCATTAGATGCCCTCGACAAGATTCATGCAAAAGAGTGATTAGTCCCTATATCGATACCGACAGAATGGTGATGGGTTGGGAGACCATGTGCCATGTGAGCCGAATACTGTAAGATACATGCAGTGAAGTTCTGATGCTTTTCACATTCACAGAGGGCTCTGATCCCTGCATTGCACAGGGTGCACAATCTTTGTAAATCAAGACAGGCACAATAGTATCCGAGGGCTAATGAAGAGCGTTTATTCCATAACACCGGCCGCGCAGACAGTGGCGCTGTGCATGTGAGTGCTATAGTGGTGATCTGCGGTACCGATTTGTCGACAGTTGTGGTGTTACCCTGACAGCCTATGCGATTTGTTTGGAAGCAGGGAGGGCCTGAATGCTGCTACAGAGATTCGCGAAGATCTGCAGAAAAAGTGGGGGGGCAACCACGGGATTGATCTGGGTCAATGAACTGTGCATAATTTCACTAGCACGATTTTTATTTTTTATCTATATTTTCTATTTTTTTATTTTTTATACGCGCTTATGTTTTTTCTATTGCTTATGTATATGATATTGGACTTTCATCACATGATATGTGCACTATTTACATGAGAATGCCTATTGACTAAATATAAAATAATTTTGTTTTGATATAAGACCACATGGAGGGTGGGGATAATTCACATGATTGATCAGTAATGGTTTAGTTTTTTATATACACATATTGACTTTCTATATACACAGAACCTAAGGCTATATTATGTCATTTTTTACACTTTTATTGGGTTCTAATACAGACAGGTTCAAACAGACCCTGCTGCGGTTGGCCTAACACAAGGATCAGAGTTTTTTCTTTAACAGACCATCAGGTTTTTTCTTTCACAACCACCAGGCTTTAGAATGAAGGGTTAATATCTGCATGTGGGGTTAATTACCATACGAAGGGAGAAAAAAGTTTTGTCTATAAGGTGGGACAATTTGCATGTTTCTGGCTATAATTGAGGGATATATTAGTTTTATTACATGATGTAAGAGCTTTATGATTGTGAAGTTGAGGGAGTTCACTTTAACAACGACCTATAATCGTATCTCTTTTTTAGATACTAAATGTAACATAAAACTTTTAAATGAACAGCTGCGGCTAAGGAAGCAACAAATGGCCATAGAGGGCAGCAGAATGTTACTTAGTATTTGTTTTTAGTTTTTTAACAATGTATATTGGAGTAGAGGTTGAGTTTAAATGTTAGTGTACCTCTGCAATTACTGAAAGTGATATATGGAATGAGTGTATAGTCTTAAATATTTGTATGCTAATTATGTTACGTATTCTGATGATTGTACTGACACGTCTTTTCCAATCTGACTTTTTCCCGCCATTCTCTGTATTTAAAGCATTTCTGTAACATCTATCAGTTCTTTGAGAAAGGCCTCCGAAGAGGTCGAAATGTCAGTCTCCTTGTGAATAAAAACCTTTTATATTTTTCTAAGTCCTGAGAGTGCGGACCTTATTCTATATGATATTGTATATATATATTGTATATTGTAAGTCATCTGTTCTAATAAATATTTTTAATTTTATTTAAGACCTGTGAGTGCGGATTCCTTGGGATTGTTGTGGATGAAATTATTGTTTCTGCACCCAGGCATGCGAAGATCGTTTTTCGTGAGTGCCGACACTATGGAGGAATGTATATATATATATATATATATATAGCCAGGGAAATGGTGCACTCCGTAGACAGAATTAATACCTGGGTGCCAGCATGAGAAATATGCAGTGAATAAGGATTGCGGCACTTAATTGTGCCTTTATACTGGCACCATGCATACACAATATTGCACCCTTTCTTCTTTTCTCTCTAACGGGGGAATGTAATAAAAATCGCTAACAGAAAAACTATTTGCAATGCGAAAAGTTATGCCTTTGCGCGAACAAATTTTGCTTTGTGCAAATTTAATATAGTTTTTGCAAGCCCAGAAACTGTTTAGCGACCACTTCCGACAGTGGAAGACCGTTTGCGAATTTTATAGTTTGCGCCAATGCGCAGTCAATGTAATAAAACTTCTTACTGAAAAAGTCGTTATGTTTGCTCCAAAAGATTACGACACCTTCAAGCACTTCTTATGAGTACGCAATAACAGTTTAAGGAACAATATTACATTGCGAGATGTGGATTTTTAGTCTTATTGGTGCGAATTGTTTTGCTCTTTGCGACTTTTATTACATTCCCCTGTTAGTCTTTTGTGTGCATTTCACCTTGCTGCTATACCCTTCCTTATGTGCTTTTTAAATGATATCGCTTGCTAATAGATTTGAGCACTTTCACTGACGCCTGTATGGTTGCCTAGCAACAGTTAGGGGCGCCATTTCAAGGCTTTATTACCTTTGGGGTATGTGGGTGCTGTTTGTTTTTGCTCCTGACGAAGATCCCTGTGGGGGATCTAAACGTTGAGGCTTAATAAAACTTTTTTGTTTTTTCACTTAAAACCCTGTGAGTGCCGCAATCCTTGTTCAATATATATATATATATATATATATATATATATATATATAATGATTCGGAAAGTACCCGCACTCTTACTCCAAGTTCCAATGATGGGTGCTTGGTCAAGTATTATGTATAGTGTTCAGAATGGACCAGCACAAGGATTATTTCCAAACGATTTATTGGGTCATCACTCGGATTATCGCCAGAAATCCACAAATTATTCTGATTACAGAACAAAAACTAGAGCAGATCATGATAACTTCCAATTGTGAAAGGGACATCTTCCATTAACGCCTCCATGACTTCAGCAGGTTTGATATAGAGTATTTTCAGATTTGGACTTTTAGCAGCCTCGGGTATAATAAATCTCGAAAAATTCTACTTGTTTTTTTTACCACAAAAAATTGTGCTTTCCCCTTTAAAACCCTGACTAGAAAAATTTGTTTTTTTATTAAATAACCCCCTTATTGTTTAAAAAATGCACAAGTTAGGAGGTGGGAGGGGAATGCCTACAAGGAAGTGCAGGTTCTTGCATTTGATTTTGGTGCACATTAGTGTGCTCACCCATACGGCTAAGTGCAAAGTGCATAAACACGATGGCTTGCTCCTTGCCCTTGCATGATAAATAACCCTTATATGTTTATCTCATAGTTGCTTGTATGTGCCATAAAGATAGCAATTACCAATACATGAATGGATGTCAGTGAGAAAATATTCAGCTTTAAGATGCATTGTGTGGTACTATTTCTTACAGAAATGCTATTAAAATCATGTTGCCATTGTTTAGGCAAAAAAACACAAAGTTACATGAAATATATCCCTGGTGCACTGACCTGTTCTTTCACCTACAAGTAAGGATCAATGAATGCAATTAAGTTCAGTCGATGGGGTCCACTGACATTGCATTAAACTTACCAGGATCAGTAATGCGTCCTGGAGCTTGATCAGCTGCCTGAGGAATTTGTGCGGAACTGAGCTGAAGATCTTCATACGCTGTTTATTGATTCTTACATTGAGAAAAGCAAAGAGAGCGCCCAACAAACCCCCAATGATTCCTAGGATAATGGTGGGAATAATGGCTAAAATACTTATATTCAACAGATCTTTTACCTGCAAACAATTGAACAGACAAATCAGACCACGTTTTACAGAACACAGAAAGGATGTGAATTACCGTAGCACTAACAAGCATAACTGGTTTAATAACTGACTGCAATAACATGAATTAAAGCAGCATGTAAGGGATTATAGTAACAGAACATGTAAAATATAAGGTAAGTATTCTGAGATTAATTAAATATCTCTATCTCTCTATCTATATCATCTATATCAATATCTATATCTACAGGTATATCATCTACATTTCTATCTATATCTGTATGATCTATATCTCTATCTAAATCCACATCATCTATACCTATATCATCTATATCTATATTTACATCATCTATATCTCTAATTTATTTATATCATCTACATCTCAATATATATATATATATAATCCCTTCTATATCATCAATATCTATATCATCTATATATCTATCTATATCATCTATATCTATAGTTATATCATCTTTATCTATATCATCTATATTGTGCTACTTGTTATTGTTACTATTAATCTTACATTTTGACTTCCACACCGCTGCCTACTTCAAGGGGTAACTGAGACCCTTACAAACAGATAGCAGATGACGTCCCATTATGAGTATTCCTTTCTGTATATATGTTTCTTCTAATTTACTTTTTAAAGGAGAAGGAAAGGCTTGGTGCACTCGCTCAATGGTGCTCACCAGGCCGGTGCAGTTTTCTTCTGTTAGACGCACCGGCCGGGGTTTCAGGTAAGTCAGGTAAGTCAATACCTGAAAAAAAATATCACTTGGGGGTGCCTAACATTTGGCACCCCCAAGTGCACCAAGTCTTTCCTTCTCCTTTAACCTCACATTTCTCTAATTACATTCTGTGCCAAGTGTTTTCTTGACATATAGAAACAGCTGTTCGTAACATGCTATGGAAAAAATCTGTTGCTACTGTAATAACTGATATTCAATTGTCAATATGTGGAAATGAATCCAAATAAATCCAAATAAACACACCCAAAATATTATCCTCTGCTCAGCTTTGAAAAATCCAAAATATCCTTCATGTACAAAGCCAATAAATGAAGAAGAGATGACTTCTGTAGTAAAGGTGGCCACCAAGCAGCAGAAGAAGTTTGCCATGCCAACTTAACGTCCCAGAAAGAGGCTACTTCCCGGAACCCGGAACACATTGGCAATGCCAGTCGCTGCTCCACCTGTGATAAACTGCCTCCTGCATCAGGAAAACACAAATGTTAAAAGTATAATCATAGCTGAAACAGCTTTGAGTATTGGCTCCAAAATTTCTACTCCTGCTCAATAACTTTCTTGGACAAACTTCTCGTTGCTCTAAGACTAGAATATAAAGCAGTAGTTTGGCTTTCCCGGGGGGGGATGGCATTCTGCTCATTGAAGCTTATGGGATGCACTGCCGCAAAGTCCAGTTTTTGGTGATAATTTCCAGTTCTCATGTGAAATTGCCTTTTATAAGATATAGTAAGTACTATTCTCAGATTCATGCCCTATACCACAACAGGCTATGTTACATCGGTGTTACTTCCCAACTAGAGTAATTCATATACTGTTCTAAGTAAAAAAAATCAATATTACGTGTAGATCACAATGTTGCATTAGAATGTATCAAAGGTAAACAGTGAAATGTGCCTAATATTGATGAATGGATTCCATTAGCCCACAGCAGTCAGCAAATATATATGCCATACTTACTTTTCCGCTGAGTGTCTAAATCTTGTGAAGAAAGGAAGATTTATTCAAAGAGTGTCAGATTTAAACTGTCTCCGGCCACATCCAATGGCTGCACTGCAATAGCAATTGGTTTGTCAGGTGAGAATCATTGCTACAATTATTTCTAATGTTCACTGCTATATTACAATCATATATTTCCCTCAAGGGAAGTGATTTTTTCATGTTTAATAAGATGTATTGCTTGATACAGACAACCAGTCTTTGCAAACAAATAATAATGTGCTACTTTCATTCCTTGTACAAACATTTATTTATACGAAAAGAGTTGATTTTTATTTCTCTCTTCTCATGTCAGAGCTGATTTTAGGGAGAAATAAACATTGTCTAATGCATCTTTTTTTTAGACCTGCAGAACATTTCTTGTATGCAGTGGGAAGGTAAAGAATGTACCGTTTTATTCTGGGAAAAGGTGACAGCAAGGATGGTGTTAGTACCCCTCTGTTCTCCTTTTACATACAGTCAAGGCCACACTATCAGGGAGGTACAGTGAAAACTGCAATCAGAAGCCCCATGGCACAGGGGTCCCCTAGAGATCTAAAAGTGTGAGTTGGGTCTTGTGCTAAAGTGGGTGAGGTTTGCATGTATCGTGGATGTGTTTTTTTTAAATGTCAGGGCTCCCAGGAAATCAATGTTGGGGCTTTGAGAGGTTAACTTAGTAGTATGGGGCTTCCAAAGTTCTGATGATGACCCTGCATACAGATTTATCTCTGGTTGCTGTCTGTATAACAAAGGGATGCTGAGAATTTATTTGTACTGTTATTATGGTTTTCTTTCATTCTGTAGAATCAGGTTGGTTTATGTGGGAAAAAATACATTTATATTCATTTCTTTCATTTCAGATAGTGTTTATGCACCTTTTCTACATAAGCCTAGCTGATTGAATTCATGTCAAAAAAGGGCATTCATTTTCTCTTTAGGACATTTTTTTAGTTGCATTTACTATAACAGCCCAATTCAGTGGTAGACAGCTGTTGTATAAAGGAGAGACAACCACATCTAATAAAGTTGTTTCTTACCCTACATGGATCATTGGTGCTTCTGGTCCACAGATCATTCCTGCTGACACTGTTAATGCACAAGAAAAGAAGGATCTAAAGCAAGTTCTTATGTTAAAAATATGCCTGATTGACGCCCCATTCAAATAGCCTATGAATTCGTGAAGAACACTGGATGATCCTGATGGGCAAAAGAACAGAAAAACAAGATGTAATACATAAGTGTTAGAAATCCATAAGGAACAACAGACTGTTAGCTATGACCATATCTCATATTAGCATGGCATTTGCTTATTCATTATATATATACTGTAAATACACTTTCATATAGGTCATAATTATTTTTTAAAATACACAACTTAGTAAATAACTGTTAACATTACTAAGAACTGATTATAAATTTTATCAGGGCTGAAAATAGGGGTAGGCAGAAGAGACAAGTGCCTAGGGCCAACAGTGGGGATTGCTGGGTTCAGAATAATAGTAGTGTGTCCTATAAAAAAGTGAATCCTTATAATAGCTTTTATTTCCATACAAGAAAATGCATTGGGAACACTGCGCATTCTATTCCAAATCAAAACATTAAAAACAAAAAAAATAGCGGTGTCTGCATTCTTCTTTACAAACTCAAACATCCACTGTATAAATGGAAATATTCTGGCACCTGTTACATTCCATAATTCTTCTGCATTACTTGGTTTTGCCTCAGAAGCAGCATTTTTGATGTCACCCCACAGGTTTTCTATTGGATTAAGGTCCGGGGATTGGGCTGGCCACTCCATAACATCAATCTCGTTGGTCTGGAACCAAGATGTTGCTCATTGACTGGTGTGTTTGGGGTCGTTGTCTTGTTGATACAACCATATTAAGGGAATTTCCTCTTCAGTATAAGACAACATGACCTCTTCAAGTAATTTGATGTATTGAAACTGATCCATGATCCCTGGTATGAGATAAAAAGGCCCAACACCATAGTATGAGAAACATCTCCATATCATGATGCTTGTGCCACCATGTTTCACTGTCTTCACACTGTACTGTGGCTTGAATTCAATGTTTCCGTCTGACAAACTGTCTGTGGCCTCTAGACCCAAAAAGAACAATCTTGCTTTCATCAGTCCACAAAATGTTGCCCCATTTCTCTTTAGGACAGACAATGTTTTCTTTGGCAAATTGTAACCTCTTCAGCACGTCTTTTTTTCAACAATGGGACTTTGCTGAGGCTTCTTGCTGATAGCTTGGAGAGATATTTTTATACGGTTTTACTTACCACCACAAACCCAGATGAAACCAGCATCATTGCAAAGCTAGTTCCTACTATAATCATCCACGTCCGATGCAGATGTCAATAGGGGTTGTGGCAAAATTCAAGCCATTTCTTTAAATTATAATTTGTAAACTCACAATTTTGACTTGTTCAAAAAAAAATTAAGGTATTCAAGCTTTTTTTTACAATTGTATTCCATCGTTTTTTACATTCAGATTTTTTCATACATAAGAAAACATTTGAATTTTTCTAAATTGTGATTTTATTGATAGCAGGAAAAAACTCACAAATTGGATTTCTTGATGAATAAGCCATTAGTGTGTTACTATTTCATTCACTAGAAGAAGCCCAAACAGAATCCTTTAAAACTGTTAGATGGAGTTATCATCAAAGATGAATAAAGCCACCCTTTCTCTCCATCTGCTACAGTGGGGCCACATTTGCTTGATCACTATACAGGCATTGGAAATCCAATTTCTGATTTGACAGCGTTTCATTTGGCTTGTTCATAAACATTAATAGAGCAAGTTAGGGAACAGGTAGGGGGAAGAAGCAAGGATGTTTTTCTTTCTGCTTTTACCTAATAAATACATTACTGCTGAATGCAGGCATCAATGTATTTATGGGAGCAATACAGAGACAAAGTGCAAGGCACGAGGTGAAACAATACACAAAGTAAATGATCCTCATCATATAGCATACAGTCAGAGCAGTTTATGGAATGGAAATGACATGGCTAGAGCTAGCATGGTTGACAAATAATTTTACTGTGTATCTGCATTTCTCTGCCCATTTTGGTAAGAAAATCACAAAGCATGGGCAAGCAAGCTGAAACTTTAGATTCAGCTAAACTATTTATGTTGATATAACACAACATAAGGAACAGTGAAAAAAACTGCATTAAATCGTCTGTAATAATTTTTCAAAATGACAGAAAAACAATAAAGCCATTGAGTCAAAATATGTTAACCCAGCACATTATGCTACTATGAATATCTCTTAATTTTTCTTTCCCTTTTCTTTATTTGCAGTAATTGTGTGTTTTACAAGACAATATACAATACACTGTATTTCAATGTTTTATTTTAGTTATGCAAGTACATGACCTTTATTGGTGGGATTAGTATAACATGTTCTAGGTGACTGATCTTCAACCTTTCTTTCTAAGTTTATTGTTAAATTAACAATTAATGCATTGATTAATGAGCCATTGATTCTGGTGCATGCTAACAACTGCCTTGGCTTCTACACAACATGCAGATGAACTATTTTCTAATGAGCCATGAAACATGCTCTAGAGGCTCCTTATCTTAATAGCAGAATTTTGCAACATTAGATGGGTCATTTACGAGACTAGCTGAAAATGCAGTTGAGGTAAAATAGATTTGAAGGTTCATTTCACCTTGCACCCAATTTGCGAACACAGGCACACTCAATTGTATTTCATTATGACTCCTGCAACTCCCTGTGTGGCCACAATTAGGGGACTGCATTGTGGTTAAAAACAAACTCATGATTTCCATCTGAATATTGCCCTTTGCATACTGCATTGCATTAATAAATTACCCTTTATAAACCAAAATATCTATGGGTAATTTTGAAGGCATGGATCCTCCCTGTTGTAGGGCTGCTGTAGTTCTGAGTTATTGCACAAGGTGCATCAGTTCTGTTTTGTTCATTTATTTCTTCTTAAGTCTGTTTTCTATGTTCTCATGCAGTTAATGAAACAATGATTTGCAGTCACTTACTTGAATATATTTGTCTACAAGCTCCCATTTAATTTCAAAGAGGAAAACAATTATTTGGTGCATTTAGAATCCAAAAATTCGAACAAACACTCCTATAAGTCCCATCATGAACCAGCGATCCCAGTCTGATCTGAGGAATGATGACAGAGACAGTTATTAGTATTGTAGGAAAGCTTCCCTTGCAACAAATTAAAGTATGCTGGGAGTTCTAGGCCAGCGACATCAGAGATGGATTCTTAAAATAACACTATAAACCTCCCTAGCCCTACAGGGAATGCAACCCACAAAATACAAGAGGATACCCAAATAAGAATTCTGCCTCCTCTATGTACACCTAGCTCTCAGTTATTTTTCATGTGTTTATCTATGGAGAGATTCAAAAGATTTCTTCTATATTTTATCCACCCTTCTGCCATTTAATTATGGTGGCAGGAATAACTGACCAGTAATCTCACTATGTTAGAAACATGATGGAAGTTGCGCGGGAAGGGACAGTTTTCATTGGAGAATCTTGCTGTATCAATAATTAAATTTGGGATAACTACTTTTGAGAGATAAACAGAGCCATTTATTGTATGTGGGCATCCAAGAATCCATGCATAACAACTTCAATGTTATCCTATAAAGGCCATGACCCCTGCTTGCCTTAGCTAACACCTGAGTTTCATAAATAAAATATCAAGAACTGGGACACAGTGTTCCAGAATTTAAATTACAAAGTTAATATGAATCTGTGCCTTACATTTTGTATAGTGGTACTCAAACAATACCTACTTTCCTCTAATCCTGAATTGCCTTTTGCGTCCATGTCCCTCAGTGTTCTTTCACTTTTGTCCAGGGGAATAGTGAACAACCTCTAGTGACTTTATAAAATTAGAACTGGAGTAAATGTGAGCAGGAAAAAAGTAAGCAGAATTCTCTCTGGAAGGAATAGAAAAAGACAGACCTAAAGAAGATTATATGATCAATAGATTCCCTTTCATTTAAGGCTAAAAAAAAATTCAAAATCCTATTTTATCACATTAGTCAAGCAAAATGAACTTTAATTACACTATATAAATTATTTGAATCTTGTTTCCTTCAGTCTGGGGATTCATAATTATATCAAGCAGGCAGGAGCCATTTTATGGACACTGTTATTAAAGGAACAGTTCAATGTGAAAATAAAAACTGGGTAAATAAATAGGCTGTGCAAAATAAAAAATGTTTGTAATATAGTTAGTTAGCCAAAAATGTAATATATAAAGGCTGGAGTGAACAGATGTCTAATAAAACAGCCAGAATCCAACTTCCTGCTTTTCAGCTCTATAACTCTGAGTTAGTCAGTGACTTGAAGGGGGGCCACATGGGACATTTCTGTTCAGTGAGTTTGTAATTGATCCTCAGCATTCAGCTCAGATTCAAAAGCAACAGATATGACCTATGTAGCCTCCCCTCAAGTCTCTGATTGGTTACTGCCTGGTAACCACGGTAACCAGTCAGTGTAAACCAAGGGAGCTGAAAAGCAGGAAGTAGAGTCCTGACTGACTTGTTATACATCAAATCTCTCCAGCCTTCATACATTACATTTTTGGCTAACTAACTATATTAGAAACATTTTTTATTTTGCACAGCCTATCTATTTACACAGTTTTTATTTTTATACTGAACAATTCCTTTAAGGCAAGCCTTGCATTATCTTAAAGTCGTGTTTGTGCACCAGAATGGGGGAACCTGATGTCCATCCCCATGCACTGGCTGCACAATTAAACGGTAAAGAGAACAGGGGAATGTAGGGAGAGCATTGACATCTAGGAAGTGCTGAATGGAAAGTGAAAGTTATTGTCTGCCCCACCTCTATGCCTAAGGCATAGAGGAGGGGCAGACAATATTTGATTGGCAGCTGAGAGTTTTAAATGAGCTTAAAACAGCTATGAATGCTTTAATAAAAAAAATGTCATGTTTAATTTGCAAAGGGCTTTTATTACACAGCTTTTTGTGTCTGGGTGACAGGTCCACTTTAAAAACAGGAAAGACTTTTCATTATTTCTTTGTATTTAGCATTGGCTTAATATAAAGCATGAGAGGAGTTTAAAAATAAAAAAGGGATGCTCAGAATCCATCATTCCTTTTAGAATTACAGTACTTTTGAAAAATACAGATTCAAATTATTTGCATCACACAACAAATGTTTTGTTGGATCTTCAGTCTCAAAAGTGTGTGTGTGTGTGCATGTGTCTGAAAGCAAATTATTTTGGCAGTAATAGCCATTTAAGTTATTATTAAAATGTTGAATTTGTCTTCATCTTGGTATTAGAAACTAGTTATTAGAACAATTATGGCAAATTATTTTTTTGTAAAAACTAGTCTCTTACTGAAATATTGCATCTTGTTTTAGTAGTATGATGACCCTAGACATGAGGATTTTTGTATAGTTACTGCAATTCCAGAGGTAAGGTAACCATGAAAAACCCTGAAATTCTCCAATAAAGTATCCTTTGGAAGAGCAATGTATTTAAACGTATATAGGAGAAATGTATACGACACTTTTTATTGTTTGCAGAAATACAATTGATAGTAAAACTCTAAAATCCCAAATGATATGCAATTTTCCTTAATTTGGTTAGAAATGCAGACATGCTGATCTTCCAGCAAATAAAAAGAATATAAACCTTAAAATCACTATTTTGCACTTGTACGTGAAGATAATTTCTATTGCTTTTTGTCAAAAACTTGCTCCCCAGGTAGTCTAGATCACAGAGAAACTGACAGCTCTGCAATTCACAAAGAAATACTAACAAGAATTTACAACAAACATGCCTGTCCTTTTCCATTCTTAGAACTGTAAAGCCAAGGGAGCTATTTAAATGATCGGCCATTAGGGATGTAGCGAACTGCCGATTTGATGTTCGCGAACGCCGTTCGCGAACACCGGCAAAAAATGCAAACGTTTGCGGACAGTTCGCAAACTTCGAACACCCGCTAAAATCGTTCGATTCGAACGATCGAAGGATTTTAATCATTCGATCGAAGGATTTTCGTTCGATCGAAGGATTTTCGAACGATCAAAAACCATTCGATCTAATACTTTTCATTCAATCGAATGCTTACAATCGTTCGAACGAATGGAAATCGTTCGATTTTTTGCGGTCGAAGGAATTCGAATGGTCGAACGAATCGAACGCGAACCCAAATTGGCGAACGTTGCGCAACGTTCGCGAACATTCGGCGGACGCGAACGGTCGAAGTTCGCCGGCGAACAGTTCGCTACATCCCTATCGGCCATTCAATTTTTTCTATTTATAAGGCTGAAATCAGTATAAAGATTTATAGAAATGCAATATTTTTCATAGCATACCATAGTTGATATTGTGGTTATGTTTGCTACATTTCAGCTAAGGTTAATTAATATGTCCCTTTCACTAATCCCACAACTATATGCCTCAGTTTAAATATAAACCATATAAAAAATGTTGATGCAAGCATAGAATGATCTATAATAGAGGCCCTGAAACAATGGTACTGCTTCTGCAAAGGAGCCCAGAGTAGTGGATTGCAGACCTGTCTGACACCTAATTAGGGTGGAATTTGGGCTAAATGCTCTCCGAGTTAAACCTGTAAGGCCAAGCCTGAAGAACAGTTAGGTTGATTGAGTGAAATACTTAATTTTTCTTTAAGATAATGTTTTCTTGGAATTAACTGATAAAACAATAATTTATAAGCAGTGTTTCTAAGAAGTGCTGCACATCTGTGTTGCATGGAGTCCATCAACTTCTGGCACCTGTTACATTCCACAATGCTTCTGCATTTCTTGGGTTTGCCTCACAAACTGCATTTTGATGTCACCCCACAAGTTTTCTATTGGATTAAGGTCCAGGGATTGGGCTGGTCACTCCATAATATCAATAATGTCTTATTGGTCTGGAACCAAGCTCAATTTCTGGTGTGTTTGGGGTCGTTGTCTTAATGAAACACCCATTTCAAAGGCATTTCCTCTAAGTGTTCTGTTGGTTTTCTGTTACTCTACTACACCTACTAGTAAATTGTTTGCCATGTAGAAATATAATTTCTACCAAAAACAGTGATTGATGAGGTTAGTGATGTCAAACTGCTATTATTTCAACACAACTGTATGTATAACCATGTTCGGAAGTGACGTGGCTTTGGCTAAATTTTGAACCACAAAATGGGATTCAATCCAAAATGTTTGGAAAAGCCATATGGCTATAGGTAATAATGGATTGCGCAGTACAGGTGTCCAGAATGCTGGCAACATTGGGGTTTCCAAATCCAGATAATGGATCTTTCTGAAGTTTGGATTTCAATACCTTAAGTCTAAAAATCCTTTAATTATTAAATAAACTCAATAGGATTGTTTTGTTCTGTAGCTTATTTAGGAGGGGAGAACCGGTTTTCTTAAAGGACATGTAAATGCAATGAAATAAAATTACATTTTTACTTTCTTTAATGAAAAAGAAACCTATCTCCAATATACTTTAATTAAAAAATGTGTACCTTTTTATAAGAAACCTGACTGTATGCAGTGAAATTCTCCCTTCATTTACTGCTGTGGATAGGAATTGTCAGACGGTCCCTAACTGCTGAGCAGGGAAACAATCATACTTATGAACAGCAGGGGGAGACCCCGCCTTACTTTCCAGCCATGCACAACTCAAGCAGCTTTGTTTATGATGATCCCTAAGCGGCCCAGACCACACTGAGCATGTGCACAGTCTTGGTTTTACAAAGATGTTTAACAAAGTTACAAGATGGTGACACCCTGTAGCCAACTTTGAAATTATTTGTTTGATTAGGCTTGTGGTGCAGTAAGTTCATGTTTATATTTAGTATACAAAATACAGCATTTCTAGCCTTATTCTATTTAAGACTTTACATGCCCTTTAAATGTCTGGAAAAGAAGCTGTAATAGTGTAATATTGTCGGAGCTCGTGAATTATCCTCCTGGAAATGCCGCTTCTCTGTCTCGTCAGGGACAAGGCAGCGGAGTCTCCACTTCAGCGTGTTTCGTCAGGGTTTCACAGGTACCTAACCGGATCCTCTCACCTCCGTGCTGGTCCCGTTAAGTGAAATAGAAATCCCCCGGCCTCCACCTTGGTGTTCCTTATCGCGCATTGAGCTCTGATATTGAGCTCCAGCAATATTACACTATTATAGCTTCTTTTCCAGACATTTAAGAAAACTGGTTCTCCCCTGTACCATTACGATGCCAACTGCTTTGATAAGCCGACATTCAAGAATCTATTTTGTAAGTAGATCCGATGTTTCATTAACCCCTGGAAAGAAGCACCCTACACTATATTTCTTTTATTTAGGTACCGGCAATTAACTTTTTCAATCGTGAGCACACCGATCTTTGATAACTTTCTGTTTCACTTATATAGCAAGTACATAGTATAGGCTTATACTCGAGTCAATACAGTTTCCCAGTTTTCCTAGGTAAAATTAGGTACCTCGGCTTATACTCGAGTGTCTACGGTACTTGCACCAGGTTAATGTGCTGGTCACTCTGCACTTGCAAAGGGTGTACCAAGATACAGAGCTCAACACTCTACTGCACAAAGGAATCGTCTTCTTAACATCTACCTTAAGTGGTGAGTAGAGTGCCCTGCTGCATTAATGAATGGCATGCTAGTAAGAGACATGAATACAGCCATAGCTGGACCAAATATGGGCCACTCAAAAGACTCTTCAAATGGTAGATACAAGTAGCAACTGCTAGTGCCATGTCTTTAGCACCTTATGTACTGTATGCACAAATATATTCATATTCATTGTAGCCAAATATTTTAGTGATAACAGCTGCACATACCGCTAGCTATTTAACCTGTACCTGAGGTGCAATGCTGCGGCACTGCACACTGTAAATGTGAAATTATTGCAATTCTGTTTATGGGGTACTTTGATAATTCTATAGGTAATACAGTTTGTCTAAAAAGCTGTATGAAAAAGAATTATTATGCAACCACTAGAGTTTAATGGGTTTTTTCTATTATTGCAACAGTTTGCCTTTAAATGGATCCTGATAAAATTGACCATAGTGTAAGAATGTGATAGGGATCTTAGACGTACTGGGACATGGTTTGTTGTGGATTGTGTATCTCCGTAAAACCCTGTAGAATATGTGAACACTGTATAAAGAATTATATTATTATTTAAGGGGGACACATCTACCTGGCTCAGCAAAATATGCCCAAATAACCCAATTTAAACCAGAGAAAAACTCGCCAACTGCACTTCAAACTTATTCTATAATAAATTGTGATACAAAATGATAAATAAAGTCTTGTCCAAGTATCTGAACAAGATACTCGATCCAGTTACAATCTATTATGCATCAAAATTCTCCATTCTTTGAATGGAAATACTTATAGGTTACCATGTGATGTTTTAGTAATCAGATTCATTTTGTACTAGGGATGCACCGAATCCAGGATTTGGTTCGGGATTCAGCCTTTTTCAGCAGGAAATCGCGTGACTTTCTGTCACTAAACAAGAAAGTAAATCTTTTTTCCCCTTCCCACCCTTAATTTGCATATGCTTATGCATAGATTCGGCCGAATCTATCACAAAGGATTCGGGGGTTCGGCCAAATCCAAAATAGTGGATTCGGTGCATCCCTATTTTGTACAATGGACCATATCTCTATACTCTGCATCCAAAGTGATTGAAACTCAGAAAGGACTTTCTGGTCAGAAAATGTACTTTACATAATATAATATATGTAAACAGATGTGGCCTTAGGCTAAGGAGATTACTTACTAAATGCAAAAATCACGAAAAATTTGATTTTTTTTTTTAAAAAATCTGACTTTTAAAAACTCACGATTTTTTTGGAATTTATTAAAAACCCTGTGGATGGAAAGTTTGAATGAGAAAATCTGGCATCTCAGACCTGTCGAGGTTGCATTTAAGTCAATTGGAGAAGTCCCAATAATTTTTGATGTGATCTGGGTTTCGTGCAATACCCCGAAGTTTTCCGGGAAAAATCCGAAAATAATCCAAAACAATCGTGAAAATCAGATAAAAAAAATTTAGAAAAATCATGAAAATATGATTTTTTTTTCCCCACAAAGCAAATAAGCGGATTTGATCGGAGTTTGTAGCAGAAAATATTGAGATAAATTTGGACTTTGATAAATAACCCCCTTCCCAGATGCCAAACATGGGACTTCTTTACTCCTTTCTGCATACAACTTATGCCCTATTCACTATATTGCCCGTTTGAAACCCTCTATAGATGACTTTGCTTCAGGGTTTTGGGAGTTGTAGTGCATTAACAGCTACAGTGCTAAAAGGCACAATTTTGTTTTTGGTTGCCTTCCCCATATCCCTACATTGCCAGGGATCTATCTTCGCTAAATCTGGACTCCTTGAGAACTAAGTTTATAGGCCAGTGCAGTTCTGTACTTGCACAACATTCACTCCACCTGAATTGTTTTATGCTAACAGTCACAGTGCTAAAAGCTACTATAGAGGCTAATATTTAGTATGGTCAGACTTTCTGTCTTGGATAGAAATGACAAATGTGCAGTATGTAGAATACATTTCTAAATATGTCCCTGCACCCACTCTGGATTTATTTGCAGCTCACTCATGCCTGGGCAAAATGGCACATTCAGTTACATTGAGTAGAAAAAACAACAGCCTGCCAGAAAGCAGTTCCATCCTAAAGTGCTGGCTCTTTCTGAAAGCACATGACCAGGCAAAATGACCTGAGATGGCTGCCTACACAGCAATATTATAAATTAAAAAAATACACTTGCTGGTTCAGGAATGACATTTTATAGGTTAGAATTAATTATATGCAGTGTAAACAGTGTAATTTAGAAATAAAAACGACACCATAAAAATCATGACAGAATCCCTTTAACAAAATAAGTTTAGAGAGCTCACCTACACCTTATCTGCAAATAAGGCTAAAGTTAAAGACGATAGTAAAGGGGTGATTTTTAATTAATTCTGATGAAGCATGCACTTTTTTTTATTCTCAATTAACTGCTTTGTAATATGAAATTCATATTATATACATACAGTATACAACAATTGTAAGAAAGCCCCTAAGTTTGGGTAAGCTTTGAATCAGCAAAAAATATATGGAGCTTCTGGGGGATTTATACCAAGACCCTGCTAAAGGGTTGTGGGTTGGCGGTCATTATAATGTTTTTAAAGTGCTCCAATTTTGGAGATGAAGCTGCAAATGGTCAGAACCTTCCTTCAAAAAAAAAGCTCAATAAGTGAAAATAACAATTCTGGCATGTTTGCTAGCCTGCTTTTTGCGCAAATCAGAAGAAGGCAGATTTACTAAGGTTCAAATGGTAAATTAAAATTTTCGATTTGTTTTTTTTTTTTTTTTTTTGGTCAAGACTCACAAATTCAAATTTAAAACCACCAACTCAAATTCAAATGTGAGATTTATCACACCTTGATCCTGGAAACCGTTAAAATCTGACTATTTGCCACCTAAAACCTGCCGAGTTCATGTAGAAGTCAATGGCAGAGGTCCGTTAATTCATTTGAAGGTGTTAATTGCCTTTCTGACGTTCAAGTTTTTTTTTCAAAATTCGATTCAATGTTGGAGTTGTTTTCATAAATTACCTCCCATTCGAGTACATTTGAATTTATTCGAGTTAAAAAATTTCACATAACTTCGAAATTCGACCTTTGATAAATCTGCCCCTTAGTAGTTTGTTGAAAATAAATCCACTGTTACTTTTTAATTGACCCGGCTCATATCTTGCAATATCCTGGTTATAACAAAAGAGAAAGACAAAAAATACATGGGTTTGCAGCATGAGAATAATGTGTCGGTAACATAGTAAAGGCGGTTAAAGAAACATACATTTTACAATACGTAAAAAAAAAATTACACTGGTCTTTATATTATCTCTTCAGTTCACCATTGTCGCTCCACAACAGATGCTTTTAAATAACTGAAAGTAACATTTTGTTGCTTGTTGACAACTGAACAAGTGTTCAGTGATTTATTGAACGCAAAGTTGCTATTCAGAAATTCTAAATAAATGTCACCAGTTCAACAAAAACACAACAGCCTAATCGAATGCTTTCCACATTTTATTTACATTGTAAGACTAGCTGCAGTCTCAGAATCACATTATTCATATAATCGTTTCCTCTTGATATACTTCTGTGGCACTGAAACTTGAATGTCATTTATTGGAACAAAGACTGTAAACAAAGGTTTGCTGCTCGTTACATGTAACAAACAGGAGCTGCTTTACAGAAATCAAAACCCCATTTCATAAATAAAACTAACTGCTGTGCCTCTTGGTGAAACTAAAACTGCATTAGAATCCACTAAATTTGTGGATGTAAGCATTTCCGTTTCACCAGCTAGCATCTGTGTGCAGATTCTGTTTACATTTGCAGATCTTTCATTAGTGAGTGAAACACACAATAAGGGGCAGATTTATCAAAATATGAGTTTAGAGCTTAATAAACAGATAACCGATCAACTTCACTTTATGCTTTACCTTGTGAGGCTCTATGATAGTCTGAGGCAACTTGAGGCTTTTTTTTAACAGTACAAAACGAAAAAATCCGATGGCACACAGGACTGCAGGAAATCTTCCAAATTTTATTTCAAAAATATGCATATGCAACGTTTCAGGGTAGAAAACCACTTTGTCAATCATGCTTGACAAAAGGGTTTTATTCCCAGAAATGTTGCATTTGCACTCCGATTTGAAAGATTTCCTGCAGTCCTGTGTGCCATCGGATTTTTTCGTGTTGTACTTTATTGTGAGGTGGCCGAGCTTCTACCCTTGTGCACCAGGTGTCTCTTTCATTTTGCAGGGTGTGCGAGGTCCTACAATGCTTTGAACCTTTTTTTTTTTTTTTAACAGTGCCATTGTGATTTTTTTGTGACAAATTATTACTCCTTAAATGCAATGAGAGAGGAGCAGTTCACGTTAGGCTCATCTGGATGGGAACAAGACAATGTATCTAACAATCATTTAAAAAGAAAATGCCTTAAAGAATAATCTAAACTTCAGCTCACTAAAATAAGTCCTAATAATGAAACTGAAACCTTCAATCACAAATTCACTCTGGAATGGCTGTAATAAACCACGCTGACTCCAAGCAATTCGGTTGGGTGAATTCTGCCTCTTAAGTTTTAATAGATTTCATGTTCTGCAAAGCAAAAACCTACAAACACAAATAAGAGTACCAGTTAAAAAATAAATAGAAAATAGGAATTTGATATTAAAATAAAAGATACACCTCCCAAACTGCAAGTGAAAGACTAATTTAAGGGAAGGCAGCCTGAAAGAGCCGCAACATCCTAAATGAGAAACTGTATTTTTTGTAGACGCTGCACGACTGACATCATTGCATCATCTTTGGTCAGTGAAACATTCAGAGTCAACTAAAAGGCAATAGACGTGGCAAAGGGATAAAGGGGCAGAAAAAAAAGTAAGAGGAAACTAACATTACCACTTTCAGATATTATCTGGGACTCTGCTGCAGCACAGAGATTATTTACTTGTGTGTATTTATTTATATAGACATATACACAAGAACAGGTTGCTTTCAGTTAATACCAGAACATGAACTGCTGCTCTTTAGAAACAACCGAGATGTGATTATTTCAACAATCAGTGCTGTGATCTGCAATTAACATTATAATGGAAGAAATAAATTCCTTTTGTTTTGTTTTTAAAACAACCTTTAACCCCAAATAAAATTTAAACATATTCTTAAATGAAAGGGGTAAAGGCTGCAACATGAGAATAAATCATCTACTTTTGTTGCATACAATATCCATAACTGGGAGTCTTTAAAACTGTGAGACACATTCAGGCATATGAATCATGTGCAAATTGTGCCCAGAATAGGTTTGCTAGGGCCAAAAGGGTCATCCCTCTCAGGTGGAAAGGCATGCAACAACTGACATTGCAGGCCCATCCATAATATGTGGTGGGGGCAACAGGGGAAGTACAGAAATCATTCCATATGAATTAATTGTTGTAGGTTTGTCCTTCTGGTGGCTGTGGAAGCTTCATATTTTCTTTGGACATCATGAGGCGTCTAAGTTCTTGAAGCACGACTTTAATGCTAAAGGAGTTTTGCCACTTAGCTAAAACAGGTATGCTTCGATAATCCACCTTCATGGAGGAAGAGCAAAGGGACAAGTAAATATTGGATTAGTAGCACAAAATTTAGAACAGGAAACAAATGCATCAGTTATCATATCATATATATCCTTACAATACAATACAGACATTTAATACTATGAAGATTTTCATTCATCCAGGTCATGGTATATCTAGTATAGGTAAATCTAAAAACAACTGGACTTGCTGAGTAATCAATGAATCTTCATTGATTACTCAGCAAGTCCAGTTGTTTTTAGATTTACCTATACTAGATACAGACATTTATTGTACCA
Source organism: Xenopus petersii (assembly GCA_038501925.1). Taxonomy (NCBI): domain Eukaryota; kingdom Metazoa; phylum Chordata; class Amphibia; order Anura; family Pipidae; genus Xenopus; species Xenopus petersii. Next base: position 104,054,215 of record CM076683.1, on the reverse strand, counting down.
AAAATACTTAAAGGGATACTGTCATGGGAAAACATGTTTTTTTTCAAAACGCATAAGTTAATAGTGCTGCTCCAGCAGAATTCTGCACTGAAATACATTTCTCAGAAGAGCAATTTTGAAATCTAACATGGGGCTAGACATATTGTCAGCTGGAAAACTGACATTATGTCTAGTCCCATGTCAGATTTAAAAATTGAATTTAAAAAACAATCTTTGCTCTTTTGAGAATTGGATTTCAGTGCAGAAGTCTGCTGGAGCAGCACTATTAACTGATGGGTTTTGAAAAAAAACATGTTTTCCCATGACAGTATCCCTTTAAATACCCAATGTACAATTCATAAAATATTAAGCTTCTGTATTTCAGTAATTTTCTGCTTCACTTTTAGAAATCACAACTTTTTATACACTGATTGCACTGACTTGCATGCAATAAGGCCTATGAGAATACTATGGTTACACCTAAACTGTGGTATCTATAACAGAATTCAGTATTTCAGGAATGAGGGACTACTCCACCCATAAAGCTGCTAAAAATAATTTTTTTTTTGTTTTTTTTATTACAAATATTGCTGTGACTTGTTGCAGGACTACAGATTTATGACTACCATTCACATCAGATGCAAGGAAGAGGTGCCCTCACATAAGAACAAAGTTGGGTGTTTGTAAACTTACTTTCCCTTTGCAGGGCTCTATGACCCGAGTTTAAATATACCTAGACAGGCCTTCGTTCAGTTTCAATATTATGTCCTTGTGGACTTGAACACGGTCTTAAACTTGCAACACTATAAAATAAATATTCCACTAATGGAGCGATAACAATTGAGACTTATGCATTAACATGTTTCGAAAGCCAAGCAATCAACAAACATTTAGCTTTTAATGGTCTAAACTGTCCAACACCTGGGATAACTTTTGCAGCTCAATACCCGCAATTTGGCCAAATTCCAGGCAGATGCCCAATACACAAGCATTTGGGGTTCTCAAATGTATCTGCAAGAACCCATTTACTATAGTAGTAAATTATCAAATTTATGACCAGCTTGATATTTGTAGTCAGCCTAAAGGGATACTGATATATAGATATATAAAAATTCATGGCTATGTCACTTTCAGGATCATAGAGATAGCAATGCATCCTGTAGTAGCGATTGTGTGCTTAACCTAGGCCAAAGTCCCTGTTGCAGAAATCCACTTACATCAAGAGCTACTTCAACCCACCTGGTATCCCTTAAATTGTTCAGTATAAAAATAAAAACTGGGTAAATAGACAGGCAAAATAAAAAAATGTTTCTAATATAGTTAGTTAGCCAAAAATGTAATGTATAAAGGCTGGAGTGACTGGATGTCTAACTTAACAGAACAGAACACTACTTCCTGCTTTGCAGCTCTCTTGGTTTACACTGATTGGTTACCAGGCAGTAGCCAATCAGTGACTTGAAGGGGGGCTACATGGGTCATAACTGTTTGCTTTTGAATCTGAGCTGAATGCTGAGGATCAATTACAAACTCAATCAACAGTTATGTCCTATGTGGGCCCCCTTCAAGTCGCTGACTAACTTCCATACACATTTTTCATTTCAGTTGTTTTCAGATTGTTCTCTAGAAATAAAGACTTTCAATTACTTGCCATTTTTTACAGTTTTTCCAAAATCTAAGTTGAATGTCCCTGTCCCTGTGGTGTTTGAGTCTGGCAGCTCAGTAATTCAGGTGCAGATACTAAACTGTTCTAATTTTGCAACATTTAGTTGATACATTTCTCAGCAGCATCTCTGGAGTATTAGCAACTATTATATCAATTCTAACAGCTGCCTCTAATGAAACTCAGGGATTCTGTTCAACAGTTTACAGGGTCAGCGACCCCCTTACAGAGCTGCTTTAGAAAGATGAAAATTAGACTTACACTTCAATATTACAAAAACGGTCACATATAGAAAGTGGAAAGTAATTGGGAAAAAGTATTTATTTCTGGTGAACTATCTGAAACCATCTGAACTGAAAAAAGTTTTGAAGGTGAACAACCCCTTTAAGAGCCGAAAAGTTGTATTCTGTTCTGTTGCTACACATCCAGTCACTCCAGCCTTTATACATTACATTTTTGGCTAACTAACTATATTAGAAACATTTTTTTTTTTTATTTTGCACCGCCTATCGATTCAGTTTTTATTTTTACACTGTTCCTTTAACCCTAGTGGGGCAATAAGTAGGAAGAAAAAGACAGAAAAGTAAAAAAAAAAAAAAAAAACTTGGCCTTAGTAACTGAACAGCCATATACTGGAAAGCTAGTAGCAGATAAAACAGTTCTCTCCACACATTCCCCACCCTCTGCAGACATGCATCCTGTTCAGCTTATTTAAATATTAACCAAATTTTTTTGTTGATTGATGTTCCAGTAAAAAAAACACTCAAATGCTAGATGCTTATAAAGATATATGTGTGAGACAAAAACACGAATGTTAAACAAAAAAAAACAATGAGAACCCAGCTTACCGTGCCATTGGAATTATTTATTCCGTTCATATTCATCTTTGTTACAAACCTAACTGTCGGTGGTGCTTCTGGATATTTAGGTCCACATTCTAATTTTAAGCTGTAAATTCTATTTTCATAATTTGTCTGAAAACCAAAAAATATTACAACAGAAAATTAATATCCATTATGTAAATATTGCACAAATAATTTTTAGAGTGTTTGCTGTAAACATGTATACTGTTTACTCATGATTATAATGCAAAAGGATTTTATCTGTTACAGCACATGTAAAGTTAATTTCAGTGGAGGGCACCAAAATATTAAATGTATTAACGTAAACAAATTGGGAGTATTTCAATATTTACTCTCACTGTAACTGGGAATTTCAAGATTTTGAGCTTTCTTTCAATATGTATAACAAACTTTACTAGGACTGATTTAACCTAGCTGCCGCTCTGCAAATGAACGGCATATGTCAGCTCCAGGTTCCATTGTTAAAAGAACAGTAACACCAAAAAATTTAAATGTTTTAAAGTAATGAAACTATAATGTAGTGTTGTCCTGCACTGGTAAAACTGATCTGTTTTCTCAAGAAACACTACTATAGTTAATAAAAACAAGCTGCTGTGCAGCAATGGAGGAAATTGAAAAAAAGCCTATATGGCACAGGTTAAATAGTAGTTAACAAATAACACAATTATGTTATACAGAACTTATCTGCTGTGTAACATGAGCCTTTTCTCCTTTGAATGGCTATACAGCATCGTATTTATAATAACAATAGTAGTGTTTTTGAAGCAATCACAGCAGTTTTACCAGTGCAGGGCAACACTTTCATTTTTTGATGTTACTGTTCCTTTAATTCCGAGACCACACCCTTGACAAAGGGCTTAATGTTCAAAATGTTGGGGTATTCTCCCACAGACAAACTTATCTGTCCTTCAAGTGCTGCTGTTTTTTTGGAATACTGTGTTTGGTATGTACAAAATTATGTTTTAGTGACTTTGTAATTCTATATTGTTGTCATTATATGCTTTATTAAACCACTTATTTGCATACCTTAAAGGAAAAGGTAAGTTAGGCAACCCCAAGTGATCGCATATACTTACCAGCCCGGGGTTTTCTCCAGCGACCACCACGGAGCGATCCTCTTCCTGCGTCTTCTTTCTTCTCGTGGCTGTCCATGCGCAGTAGCGTGAAAAGCCGAACTTTAACTAAAAATTTGGCTATTTTGTTGGAAAACGATCGCTCCGTGGTGCTCACTGGAAGAATCCATGAACCATGCATCGGTTTCAAGTAAGTACATGTGATCACTTGGGGGTGCCTAACTTTTGGCACCCCAAGTTAAAAGACCTTTCCTTCTCCTTTAAGTGTCTGCATTAATAATGTGATGTGCAAAGTAACTTTTTGTAGCTAAGTCTGAGACCACAGCCTTTTCAATAGTGAATGGAAACAGGAGTGTGTGGTAAGACTCCAGCCATCATTGAGCAAATATTTGAAGAAAACACCTTAAAGGGGTGGTTCACCTTCAAGTCAACTTTTAGTATGTTATGGACACAAATCTTTGTAACTTTACAATTAGTCTTCATTTTTGTAGTTTTAAATTCTCATTCTTTTAACTCTTTCCAGCTTTAAAACTAGGGTCACTGACCCCAGCAGCCAATCAACTAGAGCTCTATGTGGCTACAATGTCACTGTTATTGTTTATTGACTTTCTATTCAGGCCCTCTCCTATTCCTCACATTCATATTAAAGTCTTTCATTGAAATCAGCTGCTGAAATTCCAAATTGTTGAGGGCTGAACAAAAAGCTAAATAATTAAAGAAACCACAAGAATAAAAAATAAAGAATAATTACAAATTGTCTCAAACTATCATTCTACACACCATATTAAAAGTTAATTTTAAAAGGTTGTTAACCTTTGAGTTAACTTTTAATATGATGTTAGAGAGTGATATTCTGAGACAATTTGCAATTGATTTTCATTTTTTATTATTTGCAGTTGTTGAGTTATTTGGCTTTTTTATTAAGCAGCTCTGTAGTCTGCTATTTCAGCAATCTCCTTACTAGGGTCCAAATTACTCTAGCAACCATGTACTGATTTGAATAAGAGACCAGGATAATAACAGGAAAGCACCGGTTTATGAATATTAGAAGTAAAAAACAGCAATAACAATAAATGTGTAGCCTTATAGAGTAAGTATTTTAAATGGAGTCAGTAACCCCCACTTGAAAGCTGGAAAAAGTCAGAAGCAGAAAGCAAATAATTGAAAATAAAGATAAAAAAATTACGAAATCAAAAGTTGCTAAGAAATGGCCATTCTATAACATACAAAAAGTTAAGATGAACTACCTCTATGTCACACTAAGGGGCCCATTTATGATTGCACGCTCAGGCATTCATAAAGGAAACACTAGGCAATTTTTTTTGTAACCAAAAAAGTAAGTAAGTAAATAATAAGTGTGTGTGTGTGTATACCAATGCTTCTTCTGTGTTTTAATGCTTTGTGGGGCCTTCCTGAAAACAGCACATTTGACATAGCCCTAAATTTGAACAGCATTTAAAGTTATGGAACCTATGTTTTGATATATTGTCAATGCTATTAAGCTAGTGTATATTTTTATCTAGAGGCTCCAACACAAACATTTTATGTTCATAGATTGTTTTATCCAGAAATAGTTGCGAACAAGATTGCCTGGTACAAGACACCAAGATTACAGAACGCACCCTAGGGGGTCCAATTATCATTCCTGTCCACCGAGTGAGTGTCATATCTTCATCATCTTCAAGGCCCCAGCTGACTGTGCCGTCACCCACACCTTTCTGCCCTTCTTCAAGCTCTTCCAATAATCGGAAGTTACGAGGCACCTTAATACCTGTTAGAGTGCAATAATATGTAGGTTATTAGAAGCGAGAAGCATAAACCATAAAGAAACTACTTCTGAATATATTTTAAAATGTCATATTAAATATTTATATATCAAATACAGGTTTCACATTTAAATTTAGAATACAGCTTATCACAAATAAGGGAAGAATCCGTATAAACTATTGCTTTTAGCTACAATTCAGAATTGTAAGCATCAGCAACTCACACCTGAAAGTACTACACCTGATGCAAATAAAATGCTTTCTACCAAAGATTACTGTAATAGATCATGAAACATCTCATGTAGATGGCTTTCTGAAACTCCCCATTAATAACTGCAAGTATATTTAGAATTTTAACAAGCTCAGTTTATCTTGTAAACCATGCGTCCACAACCTAGACTGTTCAAAAATGATTGCATGCTCATGAACTAGCTTGGCATGAGCCAGTCCCAGGGCTAGACTGGGATGTTCATGGATATGCTCCAGGCACCTGCTCAAGAGGTCTACCCACCTTAGATCTAGCTAACTGATTGGCAGTTTATATGTGTAAACTGGCATCTATAGAACCTGAGTAGCATCATTTGAGAGAGAGAGAGAGAGAGACTGAAGAGCAGCGCACTCGCTCCTAAAAAAGGCAAAAAAAAGTCAATGTTTTGGTGCTGCACAGAGGACCTTTATTTATCAAGACATCACAAACAGTTTCCCAAACCAATCAAACTTTGGGGAATTGTTTGTGATGTCTTGATAAATAAAGGTCTTCTGTGCAGGACCAAAACACTATTAAAGTTTTGCCCACAGGCGATTTACATTCTAGCCAGCGGGAGGCAGTTTGGGGAGTTTAACCGCCCAGAAGAAGAGGAGATTTGTAGCCGGGCAACTAATCTCCCCGAATCTGAGCGTGTGCCCTGCCCCTTAAAGTTTTGCACATAAATTAAGACCCATGAGTGCTCTGTGTTCTCTATGATGAAATCAATCTATAAAGATATATATATATATATATATATATATATACACATACACACAATGTTGTTTATGGATATATTCCAAATTAACTCTAAGAAATATGACAGGTAACCCTCATGTACACAAATGTTGGGATTGTGACTGCCAGACTAGGAACTTTGGCAGCCAGCAGTAGCAGAGGGAGGAAAACATACAGATTTTAGGTTCAAAGCTTAGCACATTCAAATTGCAGCAGCTGTAGAACCCTGCATATTTGGCAAGATCAAATGCTGCCAGATAAATAAAATAAATAGGTGGGCTGGATGTTGCTAAAACACACGCAGCGCTTCGTTTTCCGAAGTTGCCTCACAGGGAGAATTCGGAAAACCAAGCGTCGCGTGTGCTTTAGCGCAGGCAACTTTCATTACAGCAGATGAGAAGACATGCAAAGGCAGTTCGGGGAGATTGTCGCCCAGAAGAAGAGGCGATTAGTCGCCAGGCTACTAAATCTCCCTGAATCTGCCCGTGTGTCACAAGCCTAAAGGTAAGAAAGCTGCAGAGCAAAGCTAAATTTGGAAAATAAAGATGCAGGGAAAAAAACATACATGTATGCTGCATAGCAACAGGAGGGCAGGATCCTGCAGAGACAAGAAGTTAAGTAAAAAGCACCAGGGCAAGAGATGGCCTGAGGGACTGATGAGTGAAACAGGGGACAGAGAAGCAGGAACATTTACAGCCCACTGTTTAAAGGACATGTAAAGTCTAAAATAGAATAAGGCTAGAAATGCTGTATTTTGTATACTAAATATAAACATGAACTTACTGCACCACAAGCCTAATCAAACAAATAATGTATGCTTTCAAAGTTGGCTACATCTTGTAACTTTGTTAAACATCTTTGCAAGACTAAGACTGTGCACATGCTCAGTGTGGTCTGGGCTGCTTAGGGATCGTCATAAACAAAGCTGCTTGAGTTCTGCATGGCTGGGAAGTAAGGCGGGGGCTCCCCCTGCTGTTCATAAGTATGATTGTTTCCCTGCCCAGCAGTTAGGGACCATCTGAAAATTCCTATCCACAGCAGTAAATGAAGGGAGAATTTCACTGCATACAGTCAGGTTTCCTATAAAAACGGTACACATTTTTTTAAAGTATATTGGTTTCTTTTTCAATAAAGAAAGTAAAAATGGGATTTTATTTTTTTGCATTTACATGCCCTTTAATGGTTGGTCTGCACAAACCATTGTCACATTCAGGGGGCAGATGATCAGGTGATGCTTTATGTGACACTGAAGCAGGTTATTTTGGGGGTGGGGGAGGGGTGCAGAAGGCACATAACAGGGTGAGAGGGAGAGACAACATACAGGGTGGGGAGCAGTACAGTAGGTTACTCTTTGGCACATCCTTCAGACAAGGTAATAGGTGGTACACAGGGAAATCAGGAATACACTGCCAGAGTGACATGAGGCAAAATACTAAACTATAGGACATAATATTACTTAATCAACTCCTGGCACTGGGCTTGAAGCCAGTTATATCACTACTAGCACAATAACGCGGGGAAAGTGCAGCACATCACACAGAGAAGTCAGATACCCGGCACTTGAGCTCGCCCTGCCCCCCAACTAGGGACGCTGCCAGCAATAGCGCACGTAAAGGGAGACAAGCCCGGCCTAACCAAGTCCCATTCGCACAACCTGGGGAAACCCGAAGCTGCGAACGCAATGAGAACGCGCAAAAGACAGAGTTCTCTTTTGTCATGTTAACCCTAAAAGCACATGGCGGGGATGCGCCTCTAGTACAACTTTAATCTCAGTCCGCTCACAAACCAGCACCGTCGGACTTTATAGCTTCCCGGCCCAGCACACACAGACCTGCGCACACCGCCATCTTCTCCGCCGCCCAGAACCGGAGCCCACGCACCACTAGACGTCAGCGCGTACAAAGGCAGAACAGCCACCAACCTCAAACCCGCTGCGCGTCACTTCCGCCTCCCGTTCGATCGCACTTGATGATTGGCTGTTGCCTACGTGTTGTCACACATTGTATTCGAAGGGACCTTAGTTTCACAAGGGGAATTAGCTCAAATGGTAGAGCGCTCGCTTAGCATGCGAGAGGTAGCGGGATCGATGCCCGCATTCTCCAATCTATTTTGTGTTGCATGTAAATTCATATTTATTACTCAGCATTGGAAGTTCTTAATAACTTTTGGAAAACATATCCACAAATTGAAATTGACATTAAGGAGGTGGTTTACCTTCAAGTTAATTTCCATTAGCTATTTGTTTTAGTTTTTGAATTCTTCTGACTTTCAAACAATGACCCTGGCAGCCAAAAGCTCTTGTTCTGTCAGGCTACGGTTTTATTATTGTGGTTGCCCGCTATGTAAATCTGGCCCTGTGTAAAGGTGGCAACTAGGGTGGCCACCCAGCCGGTATTTTACCAACCTGCCTGGTAAAAATGATAGTTGATCCCAATGTTAGTAATAGAGGAAACAAAAAGATAAATATATAGGAAGGCCGGTATTTTTTCCCCAAAAACTGTGGCAACCCTAGTGGCAACCCTATCAGGTCAATTTACCTTAAATAAAATATGAAAAATTGTTACCTGGTTGCTGGGGTCTGCGCCAACTCCAACAAAACCTAGGAACAGGGGCTCACCGCCAATGAGGCAAGCTGAGACGCCCGCCTCAAGCGGCAATGCCGGAGAGATTTCCAGGGGCGGCAAAAAGCTGCTCCTGGTACCTTTAAGAGCCAAAGGCAAGAGATCGCAGGTAAGTCGGCAAGGGGGGGCGGCATTGCAGGAGGCGCCTCAGGGGGCCCTTAGGTAAGAATCGGCGCTGCCTAGGAAGAGCCACTGGTCTAGGACAATTACAGTAGAACCCCCATTTTACATTTTTTGAGGGGACCAGGAAAAAATTATGTAAAATCAGGAATATGTGTTAAAGTAACTTTTTCTGCAAGTACTGAAAGGACATAAGCACAGGAGTGCATTTTTATTTGAGATACAACATTTACTGTGTTAAAAACAAGAGTTAAGCATTGCAGTTAAGGGTTACATTATACATTATAGAGGGCATGTGTTAGGCCTCTCTGTCAGTCACATACAGGGCTGCCATTAGAAATGGGCCTGCCCACCCCAAGCCCCACCCCAGATCTAGCCCACTCCATGCCACAGTTAAAAGACCACAAAAACATCAGCGTTAAAAAAAGTAACACCCCCCCCCCACACACACACACACACAATTTATAAAAAGCTATTGATGGCCAGGGTCCCCTTACAAGTTAAAAAAAAACATTGGCACCAGGGCCCCCCATAAAAGTTTTTTTATTAAAAAAAAAACATTGATGCCAGGACCCCCTTACAAGTTAAAAAAAAAATGGGGCCCCAGAGAATATTTATAAAAAAAAAAACATTGGTGGCAGGGGACTATAGATTATTAAAATAATACATTGGTGGCCAGGGGATTAAAAAAATAAAAAAAACACACATTAGTGTTTAGTAGAATTGAACTTGTGGCTTCAGGCTCCGTTAGTGACTTCGGGTCTTTTCGTCGCTTCAGGACTTAAATTTCGTCCCTGATTTCGTGACTTATCGTCTTTTCGCGGCTTCAGGACTTTAGCTGTTCGTCACTTCCACATTTCGGCTGTTCGGGATTTCAGGAGAGGGGCACGGCTACGGTGCCGTCAAGGGGGCCCGGCTATTTCGAAAAGTGAAGCACAGCAGGGCCCTCCTTCAGGCCCGGTACAGCAGTATCCCCTGTGCCCCCCTGATGGCGGCCCTGGTCACATACACAACATAAAACAATAAGTGATTGGTGCAGGACTGTATAAGGGGCAGACTAATTGGAATTTACCATTTACAGGCAGAACCATGGCAAAATATAAATCTGGTTAGTATTTTAATCCTCTTTATTTCACAATTAATAACATTCATAGAGGAAAAAAGTTTTGGGGTACATCAGCACAACATTTTGATGCAAGTTAAGCAGGGCACTCAGAAGCCACCACTCTTGCCAGTATTCATATTTCCTTTTTGTTTGCACAGACTGTGTTTGGTTGTACGGTGGCTCCAGCGTACATGCGATAAATGCAATGCTGTCAAAGTTGCCAAGATGCTATATTGGTAGGCTGTTTATGGGCAGGGCTTGCAGGGTGAGGGAGAGGATCAATTGGATTTTGGGAAGATGAGGGTTTTTTTCTGGGTGGATCATTGGAGTTACTTTGCATACAAGGGCAATGTTCTTATATTGGGGCATCACGCAGTTGGTCAGCAGGACTGTCCACCATGGAATCAAGGTGGTCCGTGTGCTAAAATTCAGGAGGTTCCCATATTGCTTTGTTTTAAGCAACAGGTTGATTTTCCCTTTTTATTCTTCACAGATGGCATTAGGTGGCACGGCAGCTCCAGTAAAGTTCCAATAGCAATAAATGCAGGGCCATAAAAGCTGCCAAGGTGCCGTATTGGTCGCCTATATGTAGGTGGGGTTTGCATGGTGGGTGCATGGCTCAGGCAGATATTGGAGGGGGCAGCTTGATTGGGTTGATTTTCCCAGTCTTTCCATTTTTCAAAGACTTTGCTTGGGTGTATGGCAGTTCCAGCAAAGTCCCAATTGCAATACAAGCTTGCCTCAAAAGCTGCCAAGGTATACTTAGTGGGCTGTGTATGGGCGGGGCTTGCAGTTAGAGGATGGAGATTGGGCAGATTTTGGGGGCATTCTTTTGGGAAGATGAGGGGTTTCCTGGGCAGATCATTGGAGTTACTTTACATAGAAGGGCAGTGTTTTTTCATTGTGGCATGGTTAGCAGGGCTCTCCACCATGGGGTTCAGGTGACCTGCGGGCTATTTGGGGGCCCCATACTGCACTGTTTTAAGAAACAGGTTGACTTCCCCTTTTATTTGCATAGACAGTGTTTGGTGGTATGGCAGCTCCAGCAAGTTTCCCATAGCAGTGCAAATTTGCATTCTGCCATAAAGAGATAATTTGGGCTATTTCACGTTAGCTTGCAGCCACAGTATTATAGCAACTAGTGCCTTAGCATGCTATTACTAACTGAAATGATTCAGCCACGTTAATCTGATATACCACGAGGGATGTAGCGAACGTCGGAAAAAATGTTCGCAAACATATTCGCGAACTTGCGTCAAAAATGCGAACGGTTCGCGAACATCGCGAACCCCATAGACTTCAATGGGAAGGCGAATTTTAACAGCTAGAAAAGACATTTCTGGCCAGAAAAATGATTTTAAAGATGTTTAAAGGGTGCAACGACCTGGACAGTGGCATGCCAGAGAGGGATCAAGGGCAAAAATGTATCTGAAAAATACATCGTTGACACAGCGCTGCGTTTTGTGCTGTAAAGGGCAGAAATCACACCACGTCACTCAGGTGATGTTTCTGGACATGGAATGTGAAAAAGCTCACACAGCTAGGTGGCACTTGGTTAAAGACTGGGCAAACAATGCCTGCAAGGGCAACGTATACAGTAGTGGATACGGAATATATTATTGCTGCTTGGAAAACGTCACTCAGGTGGTGTTTCTGGAGACGGTATTATTATTGATATTTAGACAGAATGTGAAAAAGCTCACACAGCTAGGTGGCAGTTGTTTGAAGAACACACTGGGCAAACAATGCCTGCAAGTGCACTACTATTGGTGCACTACTATGAAGAACAGCAAACAGCACTGGACACGTTAAAGAACAGTAAGATAAGTAAAATAAAAAAATATAAATATATTAAAAAAAAAAAAATTACTCTGGTTGGTGCTGAACTACTAGGAGCAGCACAGTAGCACACCAGTACCACTCCCCAACACAGCTAGACTAATAGCACTGGGCTCTTAAAAAACAAAAAAGAAAATAAAAGCAGTCCTTACAAGGACTATTGGGTTACAGGCAGCAGTCAGCAGATGAGATCAGAAGCAGTGCCCACAGCAGCTACATACAGAGCACTGCAGTAGAAGGTAGATTACTACTAGTCAGCAAAGCTAACTAACCTAAACTCACTGTCCCTCAAATCCCTGCAGAGTTCTGTCCCTACAATACAGAGCAGTATCAAGTAGATTACTAGCCAGCAAAGTTACTATCAACTGTCCCTCAAATCACTAAACAGCTCTCTCCCTACACTAGCTCTTCCAAGCACACACAGGCAGAATGAAAAAACGCTGCAGGGCTTCAGTTTATATATGGAAGGGGAGTGGTCCAGGGGGTGGTCCAGGAGGGAGAGCTTCCTGATTGGCTGCCATGTATCTGCTGGTCGGGGGGAGAAATGGCAAAAAAAAAGCGCCAGCTAAGGCGAACCCAAATTGGTGAACGTCGCGAGACGTTCGCGCACATTCGGCGAACGCGAACAGTCAATGTTCGGGCGAACAGTCCGCGACATCCCTATATACCACCCATCCAGTCCAGTCCAGTGTTCCCTTTGCACTCTGTGCTAACTCCATGATCCTTTTGTGCTGACTAAATAGTGCCTAAACGGAAGAATAAGAAAATGCTAGACCGTTATATACCAGCCATTCGTGAATCTTAGAGGTAAGGTGAAGAAGGGGCAGAGGGGAGACCTACTGATGCAAAAACCATACCCACTTCCTTGCAGTAACATGACCAACTGCTGTACTTTTAACGGAAGGCGAGGGGTAGCATTGCACAGAGTTGAATTATTGGTACAGCGAGCAGTAATACTTGAGGAAACTGAAGTGTCAAAACTCCCTCTTCCCTTTTATTTTTATATTTAGTGCAATAATGCCTCTGTGCAAAATGCAAGGCCTGTACGGATTTGGTTTAATTACCCTATAGCAGAAAATCTACTGGGCCTGCACATGGTGTTTTGCACTGCACTCCCTTGTGTTGAGATTTAATCCGCTCAGCCACAGGGAGTGCAGAACAAAATGCAGCAGATTCTTCCGTAATGGCACCTAACCACACAGGTACATGTACTGTAAGTGCTGGAATGCATCATGTTGTGTTTCACCTGCATTCGGTGTTTACATCTGTCCCTGTGAGTACAGCCTGCTTTATAAGAATAGAATGTGTTTTGGAAAAATAAAAAAGCTTCTCTGTAAGAGACCTTACCTTAAACCAGTTACACAGCAGCAGGATGAACTTAAACACCAGCTCCAGTCCAGGTCTGATCACCCAGTGTAGGTGCCCAACCTTACTAATGCTCATATGACTATATGGAGCAAATCCCACTTTTATGTATTAAGTTACTTATATTACGTGTAGACTTGTACAGTAGCAAAAGCAGGACCAACTACCTCTCTGGTTTATGAGGTCTTTAGATGTTCAAGCCTGTTGTCACAGTAGTACAAAATGATTAAGATCTGAGGAAGTGTGCAAACACGAAACGCGTTAGACCTCAGACGCTGTTACTTGTAAATTAAATATGGAAATAAAGATTGCTTTTTTTATACCTTTAATCGTGGAGTGAGCGATTCCTGAAAAAATCCCGGAGTGCGCTGCTGTAGCATTTGGTGTAAGCTTAAAACGATTAAGATGGTACCCAAATCCATTTCCAATATATGGAAAGCACTGACAGATGTTTTTTTTAACCCTTTCATTTTGCCCATGTTCCCACTAAAACGTTTTGAACATTTTGTGCGCTTTTAGTTCACCTAGAAAAACTATACATCATTATTTTGGCGAACACTTTGGAATGCTATGCATCCGGTGTCATAGCACCCCTAACAGAAAGTAATCCCCAGAAAGTACAGTCCCCCAAATTTAAATTATGAAAAGTTTTTCTACTAACATTTCCCAACATAAAATATTCTATATATGACTGTCAGGGGTCTCCCAAACAGGTTGGTGCCTTTTTGCAAATATTGTCATTTTTATGGTCTACAGCAGACAAGAATTCCAACACCCCTGCAGAAACCACACCTCTCCAACAGTACCACTTAGAACGCCTTTGCAGACGAAACCCTGCTGCATTACTGCACTTTACAGAAGGTGGTAGTGGGAAAAAGCTCCATATAGGGGGGCTCTGTTTACATTAAATTGGTTGTTCACCTATGAAATAAATTTTAGTATGATGAAGAGCAGGGGTGTCCAAAAGGTAGAAAAACACAATCTGCTGCCTTCTGATTCCAAAATAGAAATGTATTTTCATGCTGAAATCCACCGTGTGCACTGACAGGTTGATGTCGACAGACATTTTCTTCATGTATTTACACCAGTGGCCTAAGACACAATAATGCATTTTCTCTGTGTTTATGCCAGTGGAGTGTTCCATTAGCCTAAGAATTGTAATAGAACCTTTCCATGTTTATTTCCTTTTACTAAAGGCTTAAAACATAGTTATGAACCAATTTATTTTTTATGTGACAGATGCAATAGTCAACACTGTTGTAGCCTGATAGTTTAATGTACATCAGATTATTTTGGTGAAATTACCATAATTACACATATTTGCTGGAATGCACTTCAGTTTTTTTTTCTGTCCATCATACAGAATATTTCCTTTCGCACTCTGCATAGTAGCCTAAAACAGTTACATAGGAGTACTTGAGGCAAAGCACTTTAAGTTTCAATAAAACATTTACCAGAAAGCAAAAAATAAGACGTTACAAAATGTAAACACTACAATTAAAGCCGCTTTCATAAGTTGATACTATACAGATGTATGCAGAAGATACAGTATCTTTTTACAGCAACCTTACAGTCTTTCCAGTCACTGTTAAGTAGTCTTCATCTGCAAGTGCATGCAAAGCTTCATCAAACATGTCTTTTGTGATGGCCTGAAATAAACAAATTAAATGAGTTCATATAACGGCAATAAAGCACCACAGTATGCCAAAGTAACCTCCAGTGTATCTATCGGCACAAAGCAAATTCAAAGCCAAGGGAGATATGCACAGACATTTATTCACACTACTCTAAAAACTATGGTCTTTAAAAATCAAAACACACTTACTGCATCAGACTGCCCACGTAGATCCTCAAAAAGCTGCTGGTATTTGAAAGCTGGAGTTTTGCCCTTGGACTGGATAAGCTTCTTTAAAACCTGGGCCAATTCTTCTTTACGTTTTCGAGCAGTTGCACTCATTCCTAATTGCCAAGATGAAAACAAAACTTTTAAGTTGCAAAGACCTAGCTAAACAGGCCAATACATAATGAGAGACACAACACACTGCATGCCCAAACACTTGCACAATTTATTTCCCATTATAATGTATTCATTGTTCACAAAAGCAAATTGTTGTTTGGAATTTAAACATTTTTAGGCAATTGAGGAGGTTTGATTTTACAGGGGATTGCCTTTAAAATGCCCTACTTTAAAAAGGACAAGAAAAGAAAAGACAAGCTTCTAGTTAATCTATACATTTTATGGTCTACTTATGCAATAAAACAACTTTAAATACTTGTGGGTTTATTTATTTATATTGATTAAAAATAGAATTTGAGGTTTAAGAGGTTTTTTTTCTACTTCGCATACTAACAATTGTAAAAAAAAAAAAAAAAAATTAAAAAAAAAAACCTCAAATGTTTGCATATTTATTAAAAAAAAATTGATTATAAAAAAAATCCATTGTATACATACAATTGTATACAAATAAACTTGTTAACACTGAATTTGTGAGCTTACAAGCTCAAAAAACTATTTGAGTTTACAGGCTCAGAAAAACTTAAAAATCTCGATTAAAAAAATGGCTTGCATTTTGCCTAGGACAACATCCATTGACGTCTAAGTGAACTCGAAAGTGTTTACATGCTGAAGTTTTACATAAAAAAATTTTTGTACATAATACATACCAAAATTTTTAAATAAAATAATTAGAATTTTGGAGTTTTTGTGCAAAAAATAAAACATTTTTTTAATTTAAACATTCATAAATCACACCCAAAGTGTGGTTTGAGCTCCAGTGACATCCTTAAAGGAATCTATATAGAAACTGGGTATATAGATAGGCTGTGCAAAATAAAAAAATGTTTCTAATAGTTAGCCAAAAATGTAATGTATAAAGGCTGGAGTGGCTGGATGTCTAACTTAATAAAACACTTCCTGCTTTTCAGCTCTCTTGGTTTCCACTGATTAGTTACCAGTCAGTAACCAATCAGTGACTTGAGGGAGGGCCACATGGGTCATAACGGTTTGGTTTTGAATCTGAGCTGAATGCTAAGGATCAATTGCAAACTCACTAAACAGTTATGTCCCATGTGACCCCCCCCCTTAAAGTCGCTGACTAACTCAAGAGTTAGAGAGCTGAAAAGCAGGTAGTACTGTTCTGTTCGACATCCAGTCACTCCAGCCTTTATACAACATTTCTGGCTTACTATATTAGAAACATTTTTTATTTTGCACAGCCTTACCAAGTTTTTATTTTTACACTGAACTGTTCCTTTAAAGCAAATAGGCAACGTCAACAAATATCACCCTAAATGACCTTCAAGCACTGCTTTGGAACAACCAAGCGGCAGATCCACAGCTTGGGAACCATTGCTGTAGTTTGAAATGGCCTCTATACAACCATTTGGCAAGGTAAAATAAAAAGTAAATGGCAACCTAGCATGTACTTTTAGAGTTATAGTTATAAAGTGATCAACTGGCAAATGAAGTGAACACGAAGTAAGCTGATTTGATGGGTAAAAATATGTGTTTTGTCCAGTCTCACTGCTGATAAAACAGTTTTTTCCTGAAATCCTAAGCGATTTACCATAAACAGAACAAGGATAACAAACCAATGCAAGGCCTCTGGGGGAGTGCTTACTTAGCTTGAAAGACAGGGTACTAAGGGATCTTTCCAAAGCCCATCTCATTACTGTTACAGGGCTACTGTATCTGAGGGTTGGTACAGTCATCTTTACAATAAATGTACACAAGCTTAATACATTGTGAGGAAGGTACAAATGTTTTTTTCCCCATTAAATATACCTGTTGTGAGAATAGATATATCAACAATGCCAGTTCTGGGATCAGTGGCAGACTGTTTCAAAGCCTCACGATGAAGACGTTTTGCCTCTTCAACATCAATTGTTTCCACCTTGCTAGAAAAGCGTACTTTTGCATGCGCTTCTGATAAGCGTATTAGAGACTCGAGTTGTCTGGGATAGGCAGAAACCATTCCACGACCACTGCCGATTTTCCTCATGTCTACATAGGCCTACAAAATTGAAAGAGGGGAACAAAAACCAATTGTAAATCCTATAAAAAATAATTTGCTCCTTGGTGGGTGGAGGCAGGGAGACGCACCCCCTTGAAGCTTACTTAAAGGGGTGGTTCACCTTCAAACAACTAGTTGTTGTCAGATAGATCACCAGAAATAATGACTTTTTCCAATGACTTTCTATTTTCTATGTGTGACCGTTTTTCTAATATTGAAGTGTCAAGTGTCTTTTTTTCACCTTCTGAAGCCGGCCTGGGGGGAGGGGGGGTCGCCGACCCTGTAAACTGTTATAAATGTATACATTTTGTTGATACATTTCTTATCTTTGTCCCTGCTGAGTAGAATCGCTGGGTTTCATTACAGGCAGCAGAACTGATACAATAGTTGCTAATACTCCAGAGATGCTGCTGAGAAATGTATCAACTCAATGTTGCAAAATTGTAACAGTGTAGCGTCTGCACCAGAATTACTGAGTTGCCAGACTCAAACACCAGTGACCGGAATATCCAACTTTAAACGAAGATTTTAGAAAAACTGCAAAAAATAAATAATGGAATGTTATTAAAAAAAAGTATTTTTCTGGGGAACAATCTTAAAACAAGTGAATTGAAAAAAAGTGTTTGGAAGGTGAACAACCCCTTTAAAGATTTGTTCATGCACTGTTAGGCGAATCATTAAAAGATACTCTGGTATCACATACACTTTTGATCAACAATTTCTGGGTTGAACTATTAGAATATGCCCACTCATTTTCAACACAAACCAGTAAGGATCCATGGGGGAGCTCCAATAAACAAGTTATGTTTAAAGGCAACAATGATTTTTAGTCCAAATTTAAATCATGTATGATACATGTTTTTTCTCATAGCCTATATCAGGGGCTTTTTGCAACAAGGGCCAGATTTGGTGAAGTGAAAATATGTGGGGGCTGACCATTTAGCCTGACATTCTTTGAACCATTAACACCATTTAACTCATTTAAACAAGGAATCGCGTAGCCGTAATATTTGGGCACATTAGTGAAATGATCTGCCACTTGGTCTATACTGCTGCCTGTGTGCTGAAGGTGTTAGTAATAGACACGTACTGGCACGTAGTGACGCGCCGCTCTCGCATACTACTTTAGCACTGAAGGTGCAATAGAAGCAGTGACGTGCCAGTAAAGTAAAGTCGTATGCGAGAGTGGCGCGTCACTACTTGCCAGTACATGTCTATTTCTAAGACCTTCAGCACACAGGCAGCAGTATAGACCAAGTGGCAGATCATTTCACTAATGTGCCCAAATATTTCTGCTACATCTATGTGATTCCTGATTGAACTATGCTGGCGGGCCACATTATTATTAATTTCATGATGGAGGCTGAGAGCCAGTGTAAATTTGATAAAGGGCCGCAATTGGTCCTCAGGCCGCACTTTGGACATGCCTGGCTTATATGATGAGGTTGATTTAAAAATGCGTAAAGGCTATCTTCCCTTTAATAACTGGCTATATTAACAGCATTTGTTTCATCTCCACTTTATTTAGTTTTTATACTAGATTGGTACACTGCACTTGCTAAAGTTTGTCTGCAGATAGTGTGAGTACATTCTTTCAAGTCAATCATATACCTCTATTAGAGCCTGGATTGCTTCTTCACCAAGTCTTGGATTCACGTAGGTGCGAGCATATGCAATATAATCCTTTAATACTGCCATGTCTAAGTGCTCTTCTTTCAATTGCTCCTCACTCTGGTAGTACAAAGCCACAAGGTGGTGGGCTAAGCGGCGGTCATATGTTTCATCTTGTGGATCCAGCATCAAAAATATTAGATCAAACCTAAAAGAAGCATCAAATTAATATTACATACACGCAAAATAGTATAGATATAACAGTAGATAAAAGGGGTTATTAACTTTTTTACGGTATTCAAATTGATGTATCAATAACAGCTGCTTTTAATGAATCTGAGATTTGGCTCAGCAGGGCCAAAATAGATTTATCAGCTAATATACCACCTAGAACAGTTTGAAGAGTTGGTGACCCCCTTCCTAGAGCTGCTTTAGATAAAAAATTAAAATGTCACATTAAATATCAGCAAAATATGTGTTTGCTGTATACAAGGTTAAAAGAACAATACACCCAGTATCAAAATATGCTAGCCAAGGAATGTTTATTTCTTGGGAAGAACTGAATAACTAGAAAGTGAAAAGAGTCAATGCCACCCACACATGCACAATGGTTGTCTGAAGTTGTTCACCTATGCACATTGGAAACATTTAATATATAAATCTAGAGGATCTATTAAAAAGTTTCAAAAAAAAATTGGGGACAATGGTTGGAACTGTTTAGTGAATAAGTTACTGTAAATTGCGACAATTGTGTTCATACTATTTATATAATACAGAACCTGACATTGCAATAAAGTATTGTAAAGACAAAATGACAATTGTATGTGCTGACACTTTTTATTCAATAAACTTGCCTGAATAAAAAAAGAAATCGGCAAAATGGTCAAAAATATAAAGTGAAAAATATATTTCTTGCGGATTTATCTGAAAGAACTGGAAAAAAAGTGTTGGTGGGCATAAAACAATTTCTGTTAAGACATGCTTCAGAATAAAACACACCTTGATAAGAGTGTATGTGGAAGCTGTATATTTTCTATAGTGGTTTTCTTGGGGTTCCATTGTGACTCCACTGGGTTTGCAGCAGCCAAAACGGAGGTACGTGCATTTAGTTGACAGATTATTCCAGCCTGCAAGAAACTATTAACGTTAAATGCATACTGTAAAATTAGTACAGATTTAATATGGGAAAGTAACAGACTAAAGTGTTCTCAGATATTCTAGGAAATTAAAGTCTGGTTTTGTTCCACAGCTCCACCTTTAGGATACTATGTACTGAATACAGTCTCTACTGCTATCACCCAGCCATTGTTTTCACAGCACAGCCAAGAAAACCAATCAAATAACATAAAACACCAGCACATTTACAAAATGCAAGTGTAGATTTTAAAGCTAACCAATGCAACACTATTGCTTAAAACACCACAAGCCCTGTCTTATAATCATACTCCGTTTACAGTAGTAATTCACGGAATACTGCAGTCATTGGTGTCCCCAAACAATTGCACTTGGCTCAAAACTTAAAATCTGTGGTAAGAGAGTTGGATGTAAGAATAATAGGTTTTTAATTCCAGAATCCTATTGTTATACATTTCAGAAAGATTGGCTTGTTTGTAAAGCATTACCTTTGCTATGGAGAGAGTTTGCTGTTCCATTACTTCATGTAGCACAGATCTAGTGCTCTCGTTCATTTTGTCAAATTCATCAATGCAGCAAATGCCATTGTCACTAAGAACCAAGGCGCCAGTCTGCAGTACCAACTGCCTCGTTTCTGGGTCCTTCATCACATATGCAGTTAATCCAACTGCGCTGGATCCCTTTCCAGAGGTGTACTGGCCTCTAGGTACCAGATTATATACGTATTGGAGAAGCTGAGATTTACTGGTTCCTGGATCACCACACAAAAGTATGTTTACTTCAGCACGGAATTTGCCTCTTCCAGTATGGCTGAAGTCCTTCCGTGTCCCACCAAACAACTGAAGTAAAATTCCCTAAAAACAAATTTGTATTCATGTAATTAAGTAGGTTAAATCTTACTTATTATTTAAGGTTTCTTACTCCTAGTTACCAATTATACAAGGATTCTCACACATGGACCTGAGGGTTTCTACATACAAACCCCTGGTATATCAAGTCATGCAGAAGCCCCTAAAACCACAGATGCTGCCACCCACATCCCTATACCTTTACACTAAATACAGCATACACTTCCCACATCTGTGTCTTAATAAGGTAATTAGGAATTCATAATGTCAAATATTTAAAAATAATAAATCTTATTTTAACATAACCCCCCCTTTAAATGAAAGCAGATTGTATGCTGTATGTCATGATAACCCAACCAGAAGACAGAAGCTATACCTTTTTTATATCTTCATGCTCATATATACTTGGTGCAAGAGCTGCAGCAAGCCTCTCATAGATGTCTGGCTTTGCTGCCAGTTCCTTTAACACTGCAACCCTTTCTTCAGTGAACATCTTCTGTTCAGTGTCCTCATCAATACCATGCAACCGCTTTGAATCCGTTTTTCGGTAATGAATTACATCAATGTGAGTTTTGTAAACAGACTTTACATTTCGAACTCTAGGGTTAACTCGAATTGGGACAGCTCTATAAATACCTGGAGAAATGAAACACTGAAGTCATTAAACTGGCTATTCCTCCTGCAATTAAAAAGTTGTGTGCAACAAACGGTTTTCTAGTCAGTATCTTTCTCTAGGCAGTTTGGGTGGATTCGCAGTCTGCAGATAAATCAGCCTCTACGCATGAAAAATCTGTTCAATTTGTCTGCGCCTGGGCAAGTGAAAAAAATTATGCTATTTTACCCTCTAAGCAATTTACAGATCAGAGAGATTTAGATCTACATGGCTTGGAGATGGGCCCAAAAAGAATGGAAGAGGTGTGTGGTGCAATTAAAATGGGATCTCCACACATTTTTTGCATAACAAATGAAAATGAAATCATTACAAGCAATACACGTACTATACAAGTTAAAATGGATTTGAAAAGGCATCTGTTTGTCTCTTTCTCTAGTGATGGGAGAATCTAACCCGTTTCGCTTCCCTGAAAATTCAGACATGAAAATTCGCTGAAGTGCATTCAAGTCTATGAGCAACAAGTTATTTGGATGCACGACAAAGTCTATGGGCGACATTTTTTCGCAGTAACACTTTGCGAAAAATTTCACTCATCACTAGTGCAGACTTGAAAAAATATTAGCTGAAGTCACTACTTCTCAAGGCCAGATAACCAGCTGCTACACTGCTTCCCAAGTCAGAACCAAAACTGCAGGGCATAGCTAGACAAAAATTTAGTTCAGTGACAAATTATAAATAATTGTTTAAAATATCTTTAAATTGATTGTTAAAATAACTTAAAATGAATAACATTATTGTACATGGAAAGTATTTCCTTTCATTATGTTTTTAAGGAAAGACCCAGTTAAGAGATTTAGGCTAGTAACTGCATCTGCCCGTCTCCTACTGTGTGCAGTGAAAGGCAGATACCAATTCTATCAGCGACTAAACACATGGGACAGATTTGGCAGTATCTGTTGGCAGAGAAATTACCTACAGTGGCATTAGAGTTGCCACTTATTTGGGGTAATAAATATTTTTGAAACTAAAATAAGAGTGGACAAAAAAGTCTACTTCAAATATTCTGTAACGAACGGATAACATTCACTATTAAAACTATAGATTTTTAACTTTTCTTACAAAAAATTGTTTAAAAAAATGTGAGAAAATGTTCTGTGGTAGGACTTTTTTGTTTTTTTTTAATTAAAACTGTGCACATGAACTTACCTGTGACATTCACTCTATCACCAGGCTGTACCTTATCTACCAAGTCATTATGAGCATAGAGAATGGTTGTATGAGGTGTCTGACCAGCAGGCATATCTTCTGGAGACTCTTGCAGTTTAATCTAGGAGGAGTATTTCATGAGAATCTACTTCATAAGCAGTTACTTAGCATCACTCAAAATAGAGAACTATGGCACTAGAGAACTAGAGACACTTCAGAGTCATAAATCAAATAAGAAGACTTAAAATTCTTATCCATACTGGGATATGCAAGACACAAATGCCATCTTTATATAATATGTGGTTAGCAAATGTTGAGACATAAAACTCACCATTTGCTTGTCTGAAAACATAGAGCGATTGTGAATAAGAGCCATGCTGTGTGTGGTGTTGCAGTGTTTGCAGACAGATGGCTCTGCAATGCGCCCACGATCAATCTCCACCCGAGTAGTGAAGGCACACACTTGACATTTAAAAAATGATTCCTGCATCTCAGGGATGATTTGAGAAGTTCTGATAACCATGCCACTAATTGTGATAAGTTGATCAATATCTGAAAAAAATAAACAATATCTTAACTGTAGAATAGATTTATGCAAGTAGTTAGACGGACAAGGAAAAAAATTTAAAAAAAAAAAAAAAAAAAACTGGTTGCCCAGTCAAGGATTCTGTTATTTGTTTCTCACTCACTTAACAGGAAGCTGCAGTGTAAATTTTTGTCTGGTTTTGAGTTTTGACTGTGTTTTATGTTCAATTTCCTAAATCAAGTTGCCAGACAATTAAAAAAAAACAAAAAACACTAAACATAACTATAAAATTGAGTGTATTAAAATTACCTTCAGGATTTAGGCTTCTCATATTTCTTGTTTTCAATGCATTATAGGGTCGAACTTGAATCTGGTGCTCCAAAATGGAGTCAGGGTAACGCTCAAAGAAGATCTCATTAGCAGCCATATCAAATGTTGGTATAACTTCCTAAGTGAAAATAAACACACATGAATTAAAGGTTTTTCCTGAATTTTTACAAATTGCAACTTTATACCAGGCTTGAAATCATGTCTACTAGAACATACTCTTCTTTCAGGAACAAAGCAATAATTACATAAAGTAGGTTACCTGTGGGTAGCACACTAGTTGTCTGTAAAGATCCTGGTCAAAGCTTCTGAGATGGTCACAGTCAATGTTTAGAAATGGCTCGCCTACCACATTTATCTAAATGGACAGAAATAAAATATTCTTTAGATTGCTTAGGTTTCATAGAAAGAAAAAAATAAATCACCTCCTTTTAGAAACACATACCTCTTCAAGTCGTTGCATATATATAGGCTCATTCAGATCCAGCCCTACATTTTCCTCTTCTTTGGCCAAAGGATCAATGAATCGCTGAACAAAACGCTACATAATGGGAAGAGGTACAGAACAGGTTAGAAAGTGCAATTAAAATTATGCCATTGAATTAGACTTAACGCTCATAAAACTCAAAATACAACATACTTATCCAGTATTTTAAAAAAAAAAAGTACAAGTGTTATGACTGGTCAAGCAGATATATTTACCTGAAATTTTTCTTGGCATATGGCAACATTGACATCAGTTCCCCAGATCACCAACTTCTGTCCCAAAGATTGCTCACTCGTAACTAGCTCCTCTGCAGCAGGCTTGAAAAGCATAATCATTATTATTATTATTATTATGTTGAAAGAATACTCATTTTGTAAACATCCTGTCATGGTGCTTAGGATACTTACCTGGTCTGAATGTAAATCCACCTGCTTAACTTTGCGTGCTGATCCCAGGTCTGGTCTCTGACGAGCAGGAGTCCCTCTGATACCACTTCTTGGGGTACCCTCAACCCTTGAGCTAGGGGTGCCATAAGTCAGAGGAGAGCTTAGATCAAGCTCACTTTGATGGGCTGTAAACAAAATAATTATGGAAAATAAAGTTAGAATGTATGTTATCTTAAATTGGCTCACGCTTTTTTTAAACAATTCTTAGTAAAACATCTTAAAGGACCAGTAACATCAAAAAAAAATATTTAAAAATTCGTTAGAGCACAACGAAAAATAAACATCAAGACAAATGAAATTTTTAAATAGCAAAGCTTTTATTAAGAAATAACTTACAGAATGTCCACTTCCTTTCCTTTTCAGAAACGGCGAATAGGCGACCATCCAGTGTGTAGTGATTGATTTCTCCTGCCTGGCTATTCACTGACAGACGTCGGCTTCATCCTCCTATCAACTAACAGCAGCGTGTCCTCTTGCTTCCCTTCCACTGGCCTGACTGTGTAGTCTCCCGACGCACACTTGCTTCCTTATACTGCCTCGCAGCTTTTCACTGTGCTTCCCTCCTCCGCTCTCCTCCCTCTCACCATGCACAATCCAGTCTCGGCATTCCTCTGCATTCCAATAGCGCACATATCCTACACATGGAAGACACAGACCGGCTTATGCAGTCTGTGTCTCAATCGCACTCTGTTCAGCAATTTAGTCGGATCAAGTGTTTGTATCCAGATGGTGTGTACTGAGTCAGGCGTCTCTCGTCCAGCCAGCTCGCCTCCCCCAAACCCAGGCATGCACATTGTGCTTTTTGCTTTGCCATTACTTTGCTACAGGCAGAAATACATATGAAATACATTCCCCCTGCACAGTGAAAAGCTGAACAGAGTGCAATTGAGACACAAACGGCATAAGCCGGTCTGTGTCTTCCATGTGTAGGATATGTGCGCTATTGGAATGCAGAGGAATGCCGAGACTGGATTGTGCATGCTGAGAGGGAGGTGAGCGGTGGAGGGAAGCACAGTGAAAAGCTGCGAGGCAGTATAAGGAAGCAAGTGTGCGTCGGGAGACTACACAGTCAGGCCAGTGGAAGGGAAGCAAGAGGACACGCTGCTGTTAGTTGATAGGAGGATGAAGCCGACGTCTGTCAGTGAATAGCCAGGCAGGAGAAATCAATCACTACACACTGGATGGTCGCCTATTCGCCGTTTCTGAAAAGGAAAGGAAGTGGACATTCTGTAAGTTATTTCTTAATAAAAGCTTTGCTATTTAAAAATTTCATTTGTCTTGATGTTTATTTTTCGTTGTGCTCTTAACGAATTTTTAAATATTTTTTTTTGATGTTACTGGTCCTTTAACCAAGGTTACTGCTCATCAGAGCACCCAATTAAATCTTGTCCGAAGAGTCTAGTGAAACAAGGAGCTACCTTAGCCATACAATCAAGAAATATTATAATGCTAGAAATGTGTTGACTTCTGGAGACAGTACTTTTTATTGAGAGCAGTAGCACCCAGTCTATTGTATGTAAAAGGTGCCTTCGTAGACAACCATCAATCAATCTCTCTCTCTCTCTCTCTCTCGGAATAGTGCAGGATTTTTTAATCCACAGTGATCATCATTAGTAAATACCCTTTAATGTTATTTGGGCACATCCAATAGTAGTTTTAGTACTATGGTAAACCACTTTTTTTTATTATAGGGACATCTTTAATAGAAACAGGGCATTATAATAATTTAAAACCCTGCATTTTCCCCAGAAAATGGTTTGGTAATTAAGGAAATATATTCAGCATACCTGAATGCCTTGATGGTGCAGGGCTAGAAAACAAGGGACTCTGAATGTCTCCTGAAGGTGAGGTTGGCATGGGCAGAAGCTCACCAATTGATGTGGAATCTTCTGTCCGTCTTTTCTGTGACGGAGGAGACTGCACTTCCTCTCCACGAGCTGCATAACATTGGGTATACATTTAACAACACAGAAAAAGCCACAGAAATAGCTGGAAATTTGCAGGATGTATTTTAATTTTTCACACAAATACAGCCCAAGGGCAAATAAAACACTAATGGAAATGAATTTCATTTGAGCTAAAAATGTTAGCGACCATGTCTGCATCCTTTTTGATTGATTAAAGACCTCAATGACTTCCTTGTAATGCTTGCGAACAAATGCTTTTTGCGAACATGCGCAGTGTGTGTAATGGAGGAAACTCCAGAGCAGGTGTATCTTTTGCCTAGCAATGTAATATCCGCCAGCAAATGACTTTACATTGTGAGCAGCAAATGTAAAATGGCAAAAAAAGCTTGCAATTTTTAATTACAGTCCCCCTTAAGTGCAAAAAAATGGTGTATATTTAACTCCACCAGAAACAAATAACACAAAAAAAATTACCTGTACTCACGAGTACGCTCACCACTAAAATTAAGATGACACGTTTTTTTCTTAAAAAATAAAATGTATCCATGCTGATTTTACCCCTCTAGGTAATATAAGTGTGTTTCAAATGAAAGATACCCCAATTTCCAAATATGGTGCTTGGTTGTCAGGCAAGTAGAAATCACCAGTAAGTATAAAGAACTTACACCTCACTACATCCCTGTATGCCTCTCAATATGTTTCTGGTTATCTCCACAAACTCTATTAGAGCCTGCCCTATTTAGAATTGTAGCATAATATAGAGACATGTATACATACAGTTGAAATCAGAGCTTACACCTTGCGCAACTATAACTGTATGCACAACACAAACGGGACTCCAAATCCCAAAAGACAATATAAGTAATAGAATGAGTGTGCGCCTGCTAAGAATAATATCACCAAAGTTTATCGGATCAGTTCCTTTCCCCTGCTCCTGTCATAAGGCAGTCTGTGAATGCAGGTGAGACTGATGTCCACTTTTTTGTAAACCTTTCATCAACGAGTTCCTATTGCCAAAAATTTGCTACTTTAATCAAAATCTTCTTAGTTGGAGCTTGTTGTATTGCGAAAAACCACCCATAGACTACCACCCATGGGCTATTTTAAGCCAAAAGGATCAATGTCCAGCAATAGTAATAGAGCATGGGCTAACTGGACTCTAACATGACAGGCAGGACCTTTGCTAAGTGGAAGTTATGACAAAAGCACAATGTGGAACCATGTGGATGTAGTCAGGGTAGTTAAGAAACACCTCTAGGATGAAATAACCAAGCGTGGTCCGGATCCCATACAGTTGAATAATCAGCGAGAATAAATCTAAAAGTCTACTGCAGTCCCTTCACTATAGGTAAACTCAGAGCCTAGGGGTGAGCTACTGCCTGCTAAAATCTAGAAGAGCACAGGCTGTTCATGTTATTTATCCTCTCTGTCTTATTCTCCTAGAGTTATATTAAAGAAATTAACCTGTCTCTAACTCGGCTCATTCACAGGGTCCCTGCTCCCTGACTAGAGGTACTGGTCCCTTTAGGGCAGAATGGCTTTATTGGGCCTTGGTTTACTCAGGCTCCCTGGAACAGATCCAGCTGGGTCAGCAGTCAGAAGCCAAAAAGAAAGATCGACCCCTGACCAGGCACTGTTACAGTATGGCAAAAGGTGGTCATAAGGCCTGTAGGCCAATTATAGAAATATGTAAATTAGATAACTAGATATATGGGTATCGACCCAGCAACTAGGGAGATAAGGAAATGTAGGGATTTAAATCCATAGGGACATATTAAACCTATGGTTCCCTACAACTCAAATGTATAGTGTGCTGAAGATATCACCAAGGAAAAAACCCTCCCTATTGAGTTTCGCATATTTTCTGGCAAAGTGGGACAAATTCTCTCCTCACTACCCACCTCCAGTGATTCTTGCAGAGATCCACGATATGTAACAAGAAGAGGGACCATAAACATTCCTGCTCATTCTCTGTCTATTCCTTTCTCCTTTGCATAGCATGAACCATATTGAGAGTCAATACAATTCATGCTATGCTAAAGAATTACAAGGAGATGTTTCTCCTTATTCCCAGAAGCTTCACTAAGGGAATCTTAAAAGGAACAGCAGTGAAGCTGCAGGTAAGCATAGTCTTCTTTAAAAGATATAATGGACAGTAGGACAACCCATTCAACCCTTTTTATAATGTCGGACAAATGGTTTGTTGCTGAATGTGCACAAGTTTTACTAACAGGCAAAGATAAGCCAATAAGTCACTTACGAGTTGGAGGGTTACTGCCTCGCCCACGTTTACTCCTCCTACGGCTTGGTGTGGATGTTGGAGATGACATTCTATGTAACAAAGAAAAATATAACATGCTCATAGAACAAAATAATACAGCAAGTATAGGTAGAAAATGCAGAACATGCATCACTCCAATGACAAATATTTGGCATATTGGCTCCCACCAAAAGGAAGGATTGATGAAAGTTTATCATCAGAATTGTGTCATACTAACTAACCCACAATGTGGTTAACATTTAAGTTCACTTTTAGTATGTTATAGAATGGCTAATTCTAAGAAACTTTTCATTTGGTCTTCATTATTTATTTTTTATAGTTTATGAATGATTTGTCTTGTTCTTCTGGCTCTTTCCAGCTTTCAAATGGGGGTCACTGACCCCATCTAAAAAATAAATGCTCTGTAAGGTTACACATTTTATTACTCATCTTTCTATTTAGATCCTCTCCTATTCATATTCCAGTCTCTTATTTAAATCAGTGCATGGTTGCTAGGCGAATTTGGACCCAAGAAACCAAATTGCTGAAACAGCTGCTGAATAAAAAGCTAAATAAATAGAAAACCACAAATAATAAAAAATGAAAACCAATTGCAAATTGTCTCAGATTATCCCTCTCTACGTCATACTAAAAGTAAAAGTTAACAAAACTTTTAAAGGTGCAGCTCAATAAAAATAAATATATGAAGAAGACCTTTGTTTAGAAAGAAAGCAAGTGTGGAACTGCATCAAAATCTTTCACAAAATCTAAGACCAAATATATTGCTTAATTGACAGCAATTACATAAGACTTAATTTATCCTTATTAAAGGGATGCTGAGTGATAGCCAACAACATAATAAAAGGCTTTATACTATCTCTTGACAAACCTTCAAATGACACGCCTACTACATATGTGCAGACAGGCCTATAATCAGTTTAATTCAATTTGTTAATAAAGGAATTATACTGCCTTTCCTTTAAGTAGTCTATTGCTACCAAACCATAAAGTTCAGATAACTGAGTACTACAGAGTGTATTTCTCCTGGCTCTTGAGTCTTGCTCATATGAACTTACTGTAGCTTTAAGTGCTATGTCCTGTGTCACCGTCAATTATGCATGTTGTTAACATGTTCTTTTCTTATGTTATGCCTAACAATGAATGACTTACATACGATCAAGTGAAATCCGACTATTTTGGACTTTTCTGAAAAATTAAGACTTCTCGGGGAAAAGCCTGAAAAAATTGAGCGATTCGGGAACAAACTCGGACAGAATTGTAAGATTTGAATGTTCGCTCAATTTTTTCAAGTTTGCCCGAATCCGATTAAATTGTGATTTTTAATTAATAAATAAAGGTCCAATCATGGATTCTAGTTTGGCCGTACTTTTTTTGGTTATAATAAAAAGAAAAATTCAGACTTTGATAAATAAGGCCCTAAATATTGTACCTTATTTATTAAAATGTATTTATTTGTTTCTATCCTAAATATTGGCTACTTTGGGTGACAAAACACATTTCCTTCCCACGGGTTAACGGCAATCACTCGTGGGAAATCATACACAGCACAAATTTGTATCTAGTGTTTTAACTAATCAGATTTTTACTTTAGTTTTCTAACTTGTAGTTGACTGTTCAAATCTCATGGCTGATTGGTTACTATGGGCAACATTACCAATGAGGTTTTTCTCCACTTTTTTACACAGTATGATAAACAGGCCTCCTAGTGGTACCTCATTAACTTAATGCCATAGTCAGTGGACATCCATCTATAGCACTTCTAGGTGCAAACGTGGATCATCTACTTTTGTAACTACTGACACCTAAAGGTGGAAGAATGTACCAGATTCAGTGCAAGGTGCAGCTCTGGGAGTAGGCCCGGACTGGCAATCTGTGGGTTCTGGCAAATGCCAGATGGGCTGCTGTAAGATGTCATAGAAAGTGATTATTAACAAGCTGGTTGGGCCTCTTTTTACTTGGAATCCCAGGGCCTATTTTGAATCCCAGTCCTGACCTGTCTGGGAGGAGGGGGTCGCCGACTGTTCTAAATTTAGTTGATACATTTGCCCGTGCTGAGCAGAATTCCTGAGTTTCATTAAAGGCAGCTGTAAGAATTGATACAATAGTTTCCAATATTCTACAGACTGAGAAATGTATAAATGAATTGTATCAACTAAATGCAGCAAATTGTAACAGTTCAGATTCTCCTGGATCCACCTGAAACACTAGACACAGGAACATAAAACTTCAGTTTTGGGAAACAGTAAAAAAAAAAAATAAGATGGAAAGCAACTCAAAAAAAGTCTTTGTTCATGGTGAACAATCTAAAAACAATTTAACTGAAAAAAAGTGTTCGTAGTTCAAGTTAGTAGTAAGTTTGTTACAGAATCTCTAATTTTAGGCAACTTTTCCACCGACTTTTTTTTTTTTATAGTTTTTGAATTATTTGCCTTCTCACTATCAAGTTTTTTTTAAAATATGAGTCGCTGACCTCATCTAAAAGAAATAAATGCTGTTTAGGTCTACAAATGTATGGTTATTGTTACTTCATTCCTCCAGTCTCTTATTCAAATCACTGCATGGTTGCTAGGGCAATTTGGACCCTAGCAACCAGATTGCTTGCTGAAACTGCAAACTGGAGAGCTGCTGAATAAAAAGCTAAAATGACTCAAAACTATAAAAATGCTAACCAATTGGAAATTGTCTCACTCGCTACAGCATACTAAGAGTTAATTTAAAGGCAAACAATCCCTTAAGTTGTCACTAAATTTATGTTGAGCTCCCAAAACAATATATATCGTAAAAAGGCATTTCATCATGTATTTGTAGAACACCAATAAATCACACATTACTTGACATTAAAATACAAACAGGAGATTTACTATAATGTAACGAAACGGCGTCATCGAATATAAAGAATAGTAATGAGCTCATAGGACCCTGCTCTTAAATCTAACGTTATTGCAATGCACAGAGAACGGCAGGCCCGTGATGAGATCAGCAACCTTCTATATAAATTCTCATGGGAAATTGCTGCTACACGTAGCACCTTTTATAAACGTATTAATTGCTGCAATGCTACTCACCTGCTGGTACACTCGCGACTGGCCACTTATATCCACGTGAGAAGTCTGGACAGTAGTGGAGGCAGAGAAGGACAATTACTGGCGCTACGAATTCTGCTCTGAAAAATTCGCGCCAATCATTGGATCACGTGACTTATTTCGCGGTTTTTTTTTAATATCTTCAACGTGGTCTATGCTATAAACACTGGGTTTGCAGGGGGCGTGCTTATTGAGCATCCAGCTTGTAACGCCTCGATAAACGATAAAAAGTTTCTATGATTTGCTTTAATCTGTAATTTTAAAACGCTGTATATTACGTTAACAGGAGGCGTCTGTTATATGGTAAAGTCCAAGATCAATCCTTGAATACGACCAGGGCTGTAATTATGTCCTAAATGTTTTCCAAAGACTAACTTCTTTCTACTTCCTCCTGATATGAGCGAGGACTTGTCCTCTCTCTTCTTAAATGGAAAAACCTGAGTAATAAATAAAGGACTTCATTTTAGAAATATAAAAACTACAACTCCCATAATCACTTTGTTCTTACACCAGCCAGCAGAGGCCGCCGATTTGCTTTACTTTCCACGTGATTTGTGCGGATCTGCATTTTCATTGGTTGAATAGATTTTCTTGTTTATCTTTTTAGTGGTAACTCGGGGTTGGAGGGGTTCCAGCCAAATTGGACCACTAATTTAAAGCCCAGGATGGGTTTGAAAGTGCAAACTAGGCAATGTACTTATTTGGGCTAATGTTTGGGCCTTTGGCTCGTTTGTACCTTGGAAACCAGCACAAGTTAGTTTTTTTTGCCCTGATGTGCCAAGCCTGCACATCCCAATGCATGTGGTTAATGTAGTTTTTATTTAACAATTTGCCAACTGCCAAGTTTAATGTAAGATTACAATACCCAGAATGCAATGAGGATTGACTTGTGTATAAATCGAGACTAGGGAGTTTACAGATTTTGGGCTCTGTACCCAGGGCCGCTCCGGCCATGAGGCAAGGTGAGAATCTTGCCTCAGGCGGCACGGAGCGGCCAGTTACCAGGGGCGGCAAAAAGCCGCCTCTGGTAACTTTAAGAGCCGAATTTCCGTTTTTTAAAACGGAAATTCGGCTCTTCTAGCGCAGCGAGCGCAATAGCGCTCACTGCTCTAGCGATGCGGCCCCTCCTCCACCCGCTCCGACGCTGTTAGTTAGAAGAGCGGAGCAGGAGGAGGGGCGGCATTGGGGCTGCTGCCTCAGGCGGCAGCAGCCCCTGAAACGTGCCTGTCTGTACCCCAGTCTCCAGTCACGCTTGAGCATTTTCTGATGACTTGCCTCAATTTCAGGCAATTTTGGGGCAAAAATCTGCTGGCCACCAAAATGCCTAGAGGTCAGGGGCGCGCCGCCAATGAGGCGAGCTGAGCCGCTCGCCTCAGGCGGCAGCGCCTGAAAGGATTCCAGGGGCGGCAAAAAGCCGCTCCTGCACCTTTAAGAGCCGAATTTCCAGTTTTTGAACCGGAAATTCGGCTGCACTATTGCGAGAGAGCGCAATTGCGCTCTCCGCAATAGTGTTTCTGCCTCCCCTCCCGACACGTAAGTTGGTGAGGGGGGGCGGCATTGCAGGAGCCGCCTCAGACGGCTCCTTAGTCAGAATCGGCGCTGCTAGAGGTCCTTCCTGTGTTACCAATATTTATTGAAATTGTCTATGCATTAGGGCCTTATGGGGCCCCTCTCTGTATTTACTTCCCTGGTGACGGGTGAATCTTTGCTTTGTGGAAAAACTTGCAAAACAGTGAAAATTTGAAAAAGGTGTATTTTAACATATATTTTATTTTTAGACTTTTTCACTGCACATATTGGGCTATTTTTGGGCTACTTTTGAAGTGCCTCTTGGCTAGTTTTGTGCTGGTTTTGTAGCTGACTTTGGCTGGTTTTGAAAATTAGACTTGGTAACCCTGGTGGTTCCCAGGGACGCTCCATAAATGAGGCGAGTTGATCGGCAAAAATGCCGCTCCTGGTAACTAAGAGCCGAATTTCCGGTTTTCAACCCGGAAATTCAGCTCTTCGAGTGCAGAGAGCGCAATTGCGCAACGGAAGGCCGCCACAGGCAGCATAAAGGCGCGGATCGGTGCTGGTCGTTCTAAACATGTTGTCGGCTGGTGCTGGCGGGTCTTTGGGTAATGGAGAAGAAGGGGTCACCTTTGATCCAACTAAATTGGCAGGTGGTAGATTAGGGCGCCTCCACCAGCTTCATGGCCTCTTCTCTCTCGAGTCTGGTCTGCAAAACCTGGCAGAGAAGTGCTTGGTGTCCGCTTTTGGCAGTAGTGCGCTAGGTGGGGTTTGAATGTTCAACAATAAAGTGTAACGGGGGAATCCAATTTTTTTTTTTTTTTAACGTTCCCATAAAATAAGAGTGATGTAAAGAGCAAATTATAAAAGTGTATTTTATTGTTTAATTAGAACTAGGGTTGCCATCTTTATTAAAAAATTTACCGGCCAGTGGGGGGCGGGCACCAAAAGGGTGAGGTCCGTGATGCTAAAGGGGCGGGGCTATGCGGTGTGCCGCAAAAGGGGCGGAGCAACATCGCACAGCCCTGGAAAAAAGGTAAGTTCTTTGCGATCTTTGCGAATTGGGGGCAGGCCAGGGGTATTACATTGCCGGTAAATTTGTAATACCGGCCCCGGCCTTGGCAGGTGTTTTACCGGCTAGGCCGGTAAAATATCGGCCGGGTGGCAACTCTAATTAGAACACCCAGGGCCGCCATCAGAAATCACAGAGCCCGTACAGCAACATATTCTGGTCCCCGCCCACCCCAAGCCCCACACCACAGAAAAAAGTGCACACAGACATCAGCGCTAAAACGGTAAACCCCCCCACTCACAAGTTATTAAAAAATGGTGGTCAGGGCACCTTATAAACTAAAAAAAATCATTGGGGGTCAGGGCCCCCCTATAATTTAAAAAAACATTGGCACTAGGGCCCCCCATAAACATTTTTTAAAAAGCATTGGTGGTCATAGAATATTTAAAAAAAACATTGGGGCCAGGGGTTTTAATATAATTAAAAGAAACACATTGGTGTTCAGTGGAACTTACCTTGAAAAAGGATAAACAATTGCAGCAGCACTCCGATGTTTGAAAAAACGTTTTATTCGTGCAACAACGGCAACGTTTCGGACTATTCCAGCCCTTTATCAAGGCAAGGCTCTCCATGTGTAGAGAACCTGTGCAGAGAGGAGTTCAGCGTGCACCCGAGGCTGCAAACAGTGAGTTGTGTGAGTGTGGCACTTTACCTCTGACTTTGTATTTACCTTGAAAAAGGGTTCTACACCTGAAACATGTTGTGTGAATAAAAACACTTTGCAGTAAATTGCTGCTTGGGCATGGTCCTTAATTTAGAATGTTGTAGTTACCTTAGGTTATTCTTTGGCTCCTTCTGTGGATTCGGGGCTTTTCGCTGCTTCGGGTCTTCAGCTTTGGCTACTTTCGTGGCTTTGGATCTTTTCGCTGCTTCGGGACTTTAACTTCGGGTCTTTTCGCGGCCTCGGCTCCGTTCGCTACTTTGGCTTTTCTGGACATTCGGCTCTTTCGGCAGCGCATTACTTCCTCGCTGGTAAGGGGGGCCAGCTAATTCAAAAAGTACAGCACAGACATGCTCTCTTGTGGCCAGGGCCCGGTACAGTTGTGCCCCCCTGATGGTGGCCCTGAGAACACTCCAAAAGAATTGAAATACTGGTACACCGCAGTGATGTGCGTCTACGTACTAGCCCCATGCAGGTGGGTTTACACCCAGGTTGGACAGAATGGTGGGTTTAGGCTGCGTATGAGACAGATTATCAATAAAACCCAGCGCAGATCATGATATATTCCAATTGACGTCTACATGATCTCGGCAGGTTTGAGATGGAGTACTTTTTTTTATTTGGACTTTTAACACCATTAGAGTTTAATAAATCATAAAAATGCAAGGATTTTTTCCCCTTTAAAAGTCCAACCAGAAAAAATCGGACTTTAGTAGATAACCCCTAACCTGTTGTGCACACAGCACCTTGTAAAACTGCTTTAAGCATCATTTTTACCGGCCAGTAAATTACTTGCCAGGTGGAAACCTTAGCGAGAACAGGTTGGATGTGGGTCCACTTCTACATGATTTTGACAGATTTTAGCTGGAGTATTTTCAGATTCAAATTTTTAGCAACTTCAGAGCATAATAAACCTCTAACCATTTAGATTATATTCCTGTTGCCCTCCCAATTCGATTGTAAGCTCTATGGGACAGGGACATTCAGCCTTGAGTCTTTAATATAACTGTATGTTGCCTTTATTTGCATTTATTATTGAATTGACCCCTGCTTGTTTTATTAGTTGGTTGTGCTGTTGTCCAGTGTTGCGTATAGAACGAGCACTGTATAAAAATAAAAAAATACACAGTGGTTGCTTCACTTAGCCACAAGGAGGCAGTATGCAGCCTGTGAATAAAAGTGTTAGCCCTGAGTTCAGTAATGTAGCAGAGAGACATAAAAAAATTGGTTTTGCAATTTCATGTGACCAAATGTCACATAGTTTTAAGGGTTTGGATTCCAGTTGACCAGGCAATTGGATTTGGCTGAATCCTGCTAAAACACATTGGATTCAGGGTTCAGTGAATCCCTACCATGAATTGTATAAACACAGTGGCAAAACTCTTATGCGTTAGATTTGCATCATGCAGATTGCTATGAACAACCTGGGTACATGGTTTCATTAAAAAACCACATTTTGTAATTTTTTATATATTTTTTCTTTTTTTTATAATTTTTGATCAATTCTATTAGGTTGTCGGTGAGGCTTCTCATTGTCCCTAGCAAACCACCCTCTATTTCTCCCCTGAAAAGACAAAACAACGAAAATGAGTCTGTAGGCTGGGCACCCAATAAACTATTCTGGGACTGAGACCCCTTAGATCTACACAGTTGGGACACCAGCTCCATGGAGGGAACATTCAAATCTTCCAAGAGAAATTGTATAAAATACTTATGTTGTGGCTTAAGCTAAACTGGGAAACTGAAGCTGCTACACGTTTGGCCCCTGGGAGGTAGATACTTAGATTGCCAGTGTGCAGCTCCCTCCCTTCACCCTTTGCTGTTAATGATTTGTTAGCAGGAGTCCAGTATTCAGGGGGGTTATATGTGCACTTGGAATCAAATTAGCTGCCTCACAAGGAACAAACATGGAGTCGCTTCAGTGTCCCTTTTTAGCCTAAAGCTGGCCATAGATGCAAAGATCTGATCGTACGAATCGAGGATTCGTACGATTTTCGGAACATGTGTGGAGAGTCCCGACATTTTTCGTCCAGCGGAGATCGGTCGTTTGGTCGATCGGACAGGTTAGAAAATTTCTGTCGGCTGCCGATAATATCTCTGCGTGTATTGCCGATCGTACGATTTTCAGTGGGAGACTGTCACTAGCTTTGGTTGGACATAGATATCGTACGATTGCTGTCAGGGGCAGAACATTGCTGATCTGTTCTTTAACTAATCTGACTGGTAAGACTTTGATCTGAATGGTTAGTGGCGGGTCGGGAGATGGGAAAGTCCGATCGTACAATGATTCGTACGATCGGATCTTTGCATCTATGGCCAGCTTTAGACTTTCATAAATCTGCCCCTATCTGCTATTTTGGGTGGTGGGATGGAATAGTTTTTGTAATGGGTTTCACTAGTTATTATTATATAAAAAAAATTTTATGATGAGGAGAGGCTTCTTGGCCTATACAGGCAACAGAACATAATTGGTTAATGAAGTTGTGTAAGTGTCACGGTGCTGTTATGTTACAAGTATGAGGCTATGAGGATAATATCATCTGTCCATTTATTTCCTTTATAAATAGATACATTGGGAAACGACTCCTTCCTTTTGCCTCTCACTGGTTCTGGGTTCAATTTTTACCATTCAGTTATGACTAAATAAGGAGAGACAGAGCTCTGAAATGCTTGTGCTTCTGGTGCAGAATCCAGTATTCGGGAAGTGTCGACTCTCTCATTTTCTGGAAGGCTGCAGGTTATTTTGGTGAGATTTTTGTTTTCATGGCATTTTCATAGTTTTCCTGTGAGCTCATGTAGGGAAGTGTCATTCCTGCACCTTTGCTTCCTGGCCACACGGTGGCACCTTGAGGCTGTTGCGTCTCATGCTGAGGAATGTGACAGGCAGGAGTCAAGCAAGTCTAAGAGTAGGGAATTTCCCTGTCCTGGGCACCAGCTATTAACCAAATACCACTTTCTGGGAATGTACACAGATAAACTGCTGGACATATTGTACCTCTGAATAGCAAATGGGGTCTTCCAAAAGGTCTTTCCATTCATTCCTGGGACATATGGGAAGGCGTCTCGGACTTTCCCAAATGTGAAACATGGCCCATCTTTTAAAGGCTGGATCCTAAAATGAAGAACATTTGGGAAGATAATAGGAGACAGGCCCAGACCCTCAGTATAATGAATTTCTTTGATTGTGTTGTGTAGGTTTGGCCCTGGGGGGATCTATAGTAGATAAGGGGATTTGCCACCATTTGTATGTTCGTTTCTGGCAATGTAGAATGTTTGTATTTTGTCTCAGTCACAATGCAGCATCTTACAATATGTGCCCACAGCATGCCATTGCCACAGACCAATGTTCCCTCTAATTCCTTCTCAGCTTTGTGTGCTAAAAAAATTATTTTGTGCGCACATTTTTAACCTATGTGCACAGTTTTTTAATATAAAAACTCTGTGCTCAGGTCAGACTTAATACAAAATGTGTTCTCACACAAAATTCTTTGTGCACGCCACAATTTGTTGTGCACCCGCATGAGCTCACACCTTAGGGCAGGGGCACACGGGCAGATTCAGGGAGATTTAGTCACCTGGCGACTAATCTTCTCTTCTTCTGGGCGACAATCTACCCAAACTGCCTTCCGCCTGCTATAATGAGAAAACGCCAGCGCAATGGCAATTGCAGAACTTCGATTTCCGAAGTTGCCTTACGAGGAAACTTCGAGTGACTTCGGAAATCAAAGCACCGAAGTGCATTGTCACAGGCGATTTTCAATTTAACAGGTGCAAGGCAGTTCGAGGAGATTGTTGCCCCGCAGAAGAGGCGATTAGTCGCCAGGCGACTAAATCTCCCCAAATCTGCCTGTGTGCCCTTGCCCTTAGAGGGAACATTGGTACAGACTAAAGGCTGCCCGCCCTTGTCAGACATTAGTTACTTAATATAATGGGGGGTATTTACATCCCTTTCTGATTTATGATCTAAAGGATACAAAGTGCATCATGTGCTCAGTATGGGAGATATAAATGACACCATATGAGTTATATGAGCTGTACAGTGTGTGTTGCATTATCATTTATTATTATTATTTAGCACATTTTGCATGCGGGAGTGCCATCTGATTCCCTTCAATCCCTGTAATCTCCCAAGATAGGGGGCATGTAACACTGTATTTAGATAGAACCCAATAAGGTGCCTGTACAATACATGTACCATACAAAGTGACCCAATAATGTTGTTATCTGTTATCCACTATTTAACCTGTGCCATATAGCCTTTTTTCAATTTCCGCCATTGCTACACAGCAGCTTGTTTATATGAACCATGGTGGTGTTTCTAAAGCAAACACAGCAGTTTTACCAGTGTAGGGCAACAAGACATGATATTTTCATTACTTTAAAACTCTTTCATTTTTTGGTGTTACTGTTTCTTTAAAGTGTATATGCTAAGGTGCCAAGATAATAAGTGTTAGTGACTTCACAGCAGGTACAACTTCTCACCCATGCATATGCAACTGCTGAGTGTCCTTCTGCCCAGTACCCAGACCCATAGGTACTTATCCTGCAAGTACTTATCTGCCTCTAGATTTGCACAAACACAGACACCAAGATGGGACACAGGCCATTTCATTGGGCTTTACAGTAGGGGATTATATGTGGCATGGGTGCAATGCCCATCACAGAATCCAGTCTCCCTACAGCACAAGTTAATGGCCTACAGGCAAAATGACTCACTGAGCATCTTTACATGAAGACTTTAAAGGGGTTGTTCACCTTTGAGTTAACTTTTAGTATGATGTAGAGAGTTATATTCTGAGACTATTTGCAATTGGTTTTCATTTTTAATTATTTGTAGTTTTTGAGTTATTTTGGTTTTTATTCAGCAGTTCTCTAGTTTGCAGTGTCAACAATCTGGTTGCTAGGGTCCAGAATATCCTAGCAACCATGTAGATTTGATTGAGAATATGGAATGTTAATAGGGGAGGGTCAGAACAGAAAGTTGAGTCATAAAAAGTAGCAATAACAATACATTTGTAGCTTTACAGAGCATTTCTTTTTAGGCAGGGTCAGTGACCCCCTTTTGAAAGCTGGAAAGAGTCAGTAGAAGAAGGTAAATAATTCATAAACTATGAAAAATCAATAATGAGGACCAATTGAAAAGTTGCCTAGAATTATCCATTTTATAACATACTAAAATTAACCTGAAGGTGAACCACCCCTATAAGAGGCATTTACTGGCACAATATACTGTGACAAGCCTAGGACTATCACCATGTGGAGGAGAGGGATTTCTACAAATATACAGAACAGCATGTCTGGACACAAGTACCTTTAATGAATGGCAGCACAAGACCAACATTGGCATCTTTTGTGCACTTGGTTCTTTCATTAGGTTCAGCTAATGAAAAGCAAAGAATTCAAAAATGCCACACAGATGCCACCATTACTAAAGGG
Organism: Xenopus petersii; assembly: GCA_038501925.1. NCBI lineage: Eukaryota > Metazoa > Chordata > Amphibia > Anura > Pipidae > Xenopus > Xenopus petersii. The sequence continues at coordinate 104,013,682 of CM076683.1, read as the reverse complement.
CAAACAAGAATAAGCAAGTAAATGACCATATTAGCCCATTAGGCATTGTTGTGCTCATTATCAGTGTTCATATACAGTATGTGGCCCTGTGTGATATGTACTGATGGGGCTGGAGGCACAGGGTTTGTATAGGCCACGATACAGTAAGTAGTCATGAGGCAAGTGCATGTACATAGTAATGGATTCAGTTTGCAGAGGATTCTGTTCAGAGGAGCTGAATCAATGGAGCAGAATCCAGGAGTATCTGATCACTATTGGAGACAATGACAAAACAGCAATTTGCCCGGTGATTAGTGTCAGACATCAAAAGCATAACTGTGTCTGCACTTCCATGGGTGTCTCACAGGCAGAGACAGGAGAGGAATGGCTCGCTTTGAACTGATGCTGCAGAAAGAAACACAGACAGTTAACTAGGAGACACTATGAAGCTCAGGGAGAGAAGTGGAGCCTGGGCTTCCCATTATTCTGGCACCAAACAGGCTGGAAGGGCTCTGCTCCCTGCTAAGCAAATCTGCTTCCAGCTCTCTCTCTGCTCAATTACCCCTCAGACACTTTATGGAGACATTTCCCTGTATGTGAGCTCTAATGTGACTGCTTGTAGCCGGATGTGCTAGTGACTAGTGAGGCCACGGCCCTTCCCTCCTGTGCAAAGGTCACTGGGTTCTTTCAGGTGAGTGACAGGGTGGAAAAATGTGTGTGTGCCTGTCAGGTGCCTGTAGTCTGATCATGTCACATGGGAAAGGTCAATGTGTGTCCTTGTCACTGGATCATAACTCTGTGTATCAGCCGCCAGCAATCAGACTTGGGGCACTCACCCACTTTCTATTCATTCCTGTGGGATTATTAGTAGTATATTTATCAACAGGTGACATTTACAGTTCAGCATTTGATAAATATGCTTCTAAAAAAATGACACAGGAATGAATAGAAACCGAGTGTTTCCGGGATGAGCATCCCGATCTCACACTTTGATAATTGTTATGCCTTGCGCAACTCATTCATGCACTTGGGCTAAGAAACGAGGCTCAGTGATTGGCTAGGATATTGGAGTATTGACAGATGAGAATTGGGCAGCCCAAACAGTCCCCCCCACCCACTAGTGAGTGATTGTGACATCTTATAGCAGCCCCTCTGGCATTTGCCACAACCCACAGTTTGCCAGTCCAGGTCTGATCAAGCCCTGATCTAATAAAGGCACTATATGGAGGCTGCCTTGGAATTGGGGTTCAGGGATACCCACTGATACACACAACATTTACGTATGATGAACTGTGAAAACTAAATGTACTATGTTTTCATATGACGTCTGATTGGTTAGAATAGCATCACATAGCAACAAGTAAGGCTCCACAGCAACAGCACCAGGGTTGCCAGGTTGGTGGTTTTCCAGCCAGATTGATGCAATGGGCCTGATTTGTGTAGTCTGGAATTACCAGATTTTGGGCTCCCGTCATTCTTACATTTTCCAGTGACTTTCCTCAACTTCAGACAATTTTGGAGCAAAAATCTGTCGGCCACCAAAATGTCTAAAGGTTGACCAGTTTTACCAATATTTATGAAAAATGTATATGAATTAGGGCCTTATGGGGCCCCTATACCTCCTGGGCCCCCCTCTGTAGTTATACTCCTGGTGACGAGCGAATCTGTCCCATTTTGCTTCATGGAAAAATATGCGAATCTGTGAACATTTGAAAAAGGCGTATTTTCACATATATTAATTTAATTTTTAGACTTTTTTCGCTGAGGATATTGTGCTATTTTTGGGCTACTTTTGAAGCGCCTCTTGGCTAGTTTTGGGCTGGTTTTGTAGCTGACTTTTTGGCTGGTTTTGAAAATTAGACCTGACAACCCTGTACAGCGCAGATTATTGGCCAGTGTGTGAGAGAGAAAGTGACACGGCCCGGCATCTCCTGGCTGCACCGACTGTGTCATTCCTTCTGGGCAACTTCCATTTGTCCCGCTGCCCCCGGACTCAATGTAAAGCGCAAAGGGACTATTTTCCCCCCTTCCCCCAGCTTTTCTGGCACCAGAGCCCCCGCCATTTCCCGGCTGTACTGTTGGCAATGTTTACTAAGAGGCAGAGAAGCCCCAGCATCAGGTAACTAATCCGCTGGCAGCGCTTCCTGCGGAGAGGGTTAACCTGTATCTGATACGGATTCCAAGCCCCGCCCATCCGTGACGTCAGCGAGGGCGGGAGATACGGTATATATTGGAGTAGAGCAGGCGCTGGACCTTAAGTTAGTGACAGCTCAGAGAGAAACAAGTGACAGCGCCTGACCCGCATCAGCTCAACAGTCAGTTTAGAGACAGTCAATGAGTTCGCTGTCCATGAGCCTGGAGGCGCGCTGTCTGTCCCCCTATGCAGCCTGGTACATGGAGCCCACCAACTTCTACGAGCAGCGGCTGAGCGGCTCCCCCGCCCCGTACAAGGCGAGAGGCATGTGCGAGGAGCCCGAGGCTGCTGTGGGCACAGGCGGGACCCTGGTGGAACTAAGCGCTGCCCCTGCCATGTATGATGACGAGAGCGCCATAGACTTCAGCTCGTACATCGACTCCATGGCCTCCGTGCCCAACCTGGAGCTGTGCAACGACGAGCTCTTCGCCGACCTCTTCAACTCCAGCAAAGCGGTGGGGGAGCGGCAGGAGGGAGACTACCTGATGAGCGGGCTGCTGGCGGCACCTCACTGTCCTCCTGGCCCGGCCAAAGTGCAGCTGAAGCAAGAGCCGGAGTGGAGCGACAGCGACATGTCCTCATCTCTGCCCAACCAAATCGCAGCGTGTGCCCAGACCAGCATGAGCCTGCAGCCCACCCCTCCCACCTCTCCGGAGCCCAGCACCTCCGCCTGTCCTTCCCCGGCCGCTTCCTCCGGCTCGTGCGGCAAAGACAGGCCAGGCAAGAAGTGCACTGATCGCTACAGCCCCGAGTACCGGCAGCGCCGGGAGCGCAACAACATCGCCGTGAGGAAGAGCCGCGACAAAGCCAAGAGGCGCAACGTTGACATGCAACAGAGGCTGCTCGAGCTCTCCTCCGAGAATGAGAAACTGCACAAAAAGATCGAACTTCTCACCAGGGACTTGAGCAGCCTCAGGCACTTCTTCAAGCAGCTGCCCCCCGCTGCCACCGGCCCCTTCCTGCCCAGCCTGACGGGCATCGACTGCCGGTAACCCGACCCCCCGACCCTGGACTTTATAACCTCCTATACCTCATTCCAGACATGGCCCTCCTGCGGCCCTCCAGCCTCTGCTCCAGTCCAACGCTTGGCATGAAGATCGGCATCAAATGGAGCTGGAGGGCTGCAAGTGACACTTTGCTGCAGCATCTCTCACACAGCGAGAGGGGCCCGACCCCACAACTCTGAGACACTTGCTCTGCCCCCTCTTACAGACTGAGCCAAAGACTTATCACATCTTTAATATAAATATATATATATAAATATTTAGTGCAATAAGAAGAGATTTGCAGGTATTGCCAGTGGGTAGTGCCCCTGCGAGAAAAGGGAGAGAAGTGGGCACCAGCTTAACCCCTTCAGTGCCAGAGCTTGTTCAATCTGCATGTTGCCCATGGCAGGTGTCAGGAGGAGTTTGTGCCCCATGGGCATGTTTCCCACCCTGTGTATAATGAATACATGTAAGTGCACCTCTCACCTGCCAGTGGCCTGCATTGCCCAGTGTTAGTTGCACCCCCTGCTCTGCCACTCAAGCGGTTGAATTAGGGAGGCCAAGCTGTGGCCCTGTGGCTTCTGAGCATCAGCTCTGGGCCCTACTGGTGCACCTAGGGTGTTGTAGTTCAGCAGCCAGAGTGCTAGTACTGGATTATGAAGTGTTCACAACTGGGCTTGCATCAGTCACTCAGGATAAGGGTTTATTGATGCCACATTTGTAATCCTATTAACCTGTTGGATGTATGCCAATCTACAGCCATACTCCCTTACTGTTTCATTCATCTCTGCTTCAATAGTAAGGGCTAACTCAAAGCTGCAGAGCTTCACACCACAGCAATAAGACACTATTGAGTGGGAACAGTAGTGCAATAAGGCTGCCAGCTTGTGGTACCTCAGCCATACCTAACTGCAACTCCCAAAATGCTCATGGCAAATGGCTGAGGGACTACAAGCTGATCACATTTACCCACTTATGTAGGCACTAAGTTTTCTCAGGAGCAGTAAACCACGGCAACCAATAAGATGCTTGCTTTTAAACAGCTGATAAGTAAATGCTGCCTGCTGATTGGTTGCTATAAGTTACTGCTCCTGGGCAAACTTAGTGCCTGTTATTAAATAAGGGGCTTTTGCATTTCTTGTGCCTGTTATCAGCTGAGCTAACTTGTTCATTGCCATTGCTTGACTAGGTGTCATTAGCCCCTTACAGCAGCCTACAGTATAACTACTAGCCCAGAGGTATTGGCAGTGCTGCACATACTGTATTAGCAAGGGCAGTGCCAATGTGGATCTGGGCAGACCTGCAGTTTCTATATTTCTAGTTACCAAGGGCAGCTGAACATTCACAACAGAGATAGAAATGTATTTTCTCTCCACTCAAGTATAAACAAAGCTAAAACATTTCCCCTTTATCCCCCCCCCCAACTTCCTTAAATTATTTTTGTAATGTAGTTTTTCTGTATTCTTTTCTGATGCAGCTATGGTACATATGTATAATGATTTCCCAGAGACGAGCCTTTGTATTGTAGATAATAGGGACAGAGAAATGAGCATGCTCAATTTTTTTACATGATAATTTTTACAGCATTTTTAATATGAATAATAATAAAAAAAAAAACCAAAAGCAATTTCTGCTGTTTTCCTTCATGCAGTAGTGTTTGAGAGGGTTCTGGGGGGTGGGGGAAGCACAGTATTCATTCATTATATGGCCTTGGGAGTGCACTATGGACCAAACAATATGCTCACATACTTACTGGACTCTCCCAGGTTCAGCATCTGTGATACAAATGTCTTTAAAGGAACAGTAACACCAAACATGTTTTAAAGGAATGATAATATAATGTACTGTTGCCCTGCACTGGTAAAACTGATGTGTTTCCTTCAGAAACACAACTATAGTTCATATAAATAAGCTGCTGTGTAGCCATGGGGGCAGCCATTCAAGCACAGGATACACAGTAGATAACGGAAAAGTTGAAGCTGAAGAATCCTATTGTATACAACAGAGCTTATTTGTGATCTGTTGTGTATCCGGTGCTTTTTGTCCTTTTCAGCCTTAAAGGAAAACTAAAACGAAAGAAGTAGCTAGAAATGTTGTACATTATGTTTTGGGTTTCTGTACCAGCCCAAGGCAACTACAGCCCTTAGCAGGGAAGATCTGTGTCTCCAAAGATGCCCCAGTAGCTCCCCATCTTCTTTTCTGCTGATTCACTGCACATGCTCTGTGCTGCCATCACTTACTGAGCTTAGGGACAGACTCAAAATATACAGTACACAGAATATAAATGTCATAATAGAAGGCTGATTAGTAATTAATACATAGAATTACTACATGGCAGCACAGAAACCAGTGCAACTAGCAACACAATTTAACATTCAATATGGTGTAGAACAGGAGTGCCCATACTACTTAGTGATGTCTACTTAGTGATGTTGTCCCATTATGATCTACATCCATAAAAGCTGTGTTAGCATTCTGTTCCATGGAAAATATTACTTACATATTCATTTATGAAAAAATGTATATTGCTATTTTTAAGAAACAAATTATTGTTATGTAATCTTAACATAAAAAAGATCTTAATGAAAAACATGAAATAGGAGGGTAATTTAATCAAGCTGTTTGTTGACAGTGTCTTGCGATCTACTGATTCTCCAGCTAAAGGTCTACTGGTAGATCCCAATCTACTTTTTGGATTGATATTTAAAGACAATTTGCAATTGGTCTTCATTTTTTATGAGAGTGGAATCATTTTGCTTTTTTTCAGCAGCTATCCAGTTGGGAACTTCAGTGGTTATCTAGTTGCTAGGATCCAATTCATCTTAGCAACCGGGCAGTGGTTTAAAATATCAACTGGAAGATAACTAGGAGAGGGGCTCAATATAATAATAAATAATAAAAAGTAACTAAGGGTAAAATTGTAGTCTTTTTTGGCTCCTGCAGTGAGTGACCCCAGATGAAAATTTAAGAATTGGAATATATGACAGATTTTCATTGGTCCTAATATATATTCATTTCCTTGGAATGGCATTCTTTATAGTAAGTCACACATTCCCTTAGAAAAATGGCAGTGTCACTTTTGAAAGGCTTTGCTGTCTCTCAGCCCTTCAGTCCCTGTGTCTCCATACAGTACAATATAGATACCAGGGAGGCATTAAACATGTCATTTTTTTTTATTTAGAGACATTAAAGGAAAACTATACCCCCCCCGAACAATGTAGGTCGCTATCAAAAATATTGCATAAAACAGCTGTTTCATGTAAATAAACCATTTTCATAACAATATACTTTTTAGTAGTATGTGCCATTGGGTAATCATAAATGAAAAAATAAGGGCCACCCCCTGGGATCCTAGGACTCACGGTGCACACAAACAAACCATACTTGTTAGGTCACATGAGCCAATTAACAGACAGAATTCTGTCTTTTGCTTCCACACTTCATCCTGTTACAGTTAGAGTTGTAGTATTTCTGGTCAGGTGATCCATGACACAGCACACACAGACCATAATGAAATGGTGATTCAAGGCAAGAGATGTAAAAGGGAAATTTTTAATTAGGACAATAGGTAGTTTTTAATGTACATTATTATTTTGAAGAATAATTTTTTAGTGTCAGTATCACTTTAAAGGAACAGTAACATGACATTTTTTTTTATAAAAAAATTGTTTGCCCTTAACGAAAAAAAAAAAACACCAACACACATTTAACTCAACATTCGCAAAGACTTTATTAAGAAATATCTTACTGGCGCTCAATTTCTCCTCCTTGCCTTCTATAGGAGATAGCCAGGGAGGAGAAATTGAGCGCCGCACCGATGGATCGTCGCCATGTCGCCTTTTCAGAAGAGGAGTATCGGTAAGATATTTCTTAATAAAGTCTTTGCAAATGTAAAGTTAAATGTGTGTTGGTGTTTTTTTTTTTCGTTAAAGGCAAACAAATTTTTTATAAAAGACACTGTTCCTTTAAGAATTAATTTTGGGGGAATAGTTTTTCTTTAAAAAAAACGAAATGGGAATCAAAGCCGATGTGGACAAGTCTTCTCCCCTAGTGAGAGTGGCGGCACATGTAAGCAGCCATGCTGGGCCCTTGTAGGTCTAAAGTCTAACTCCATTATAGTTCTGGCCAAGCCTGCATGCCTTAGTCAGTCCATTTTCAGCATGGTTAACTAATAACTATATGACAAAGTCCAGGCTGTTTATACAGCTGAGACTCCATTCAGTTTGCTTACCACAGAGAGATTTGCTCCAGCTCCACATCGGCTCAGTTGGCTGCTTACACATTGGACATAGCAGCTCAATGGTCCCACCTTCATTCCTAGTACGTTGCTCACCTCATAACGCTATAGAGATAAAGAGAAAGTCATGTGTGCTGAGCAAACAGTCCTGTACATGATGTTCTAAGTGGCACATAACTAGCAGATAACAATCAGGAGGCAAGGTCCTCTCCCACTTTATAACCTTTTTATGATCCAGTCATTATGTATAGGTAAGGGGCACATCACATTGATATTACAGCCTCTGTCTGTTCCTGATAAGCCAATATTATATTTCATTTCTGTGTGCCATATCTCTGCCTATTACACATTTATATTTATAATGTGACGGGCTGTTAAGATTAGGAAGGCAGGAGCCTTGGTGAGGGATAACCATGCCCTTATTCACAGGTGAATAGTTGCCCTATAAAGCTGCAGCCCCGACAGCTATTCTTATCCAGCACAAAAACTGCAGCAATTAGGACCTCCCAAGTGGACAAGCTCTATGCGGGTCATAATGTCTCAGGCTTAGAAGGTCCTTTATAACATCTTAGCGCCAGGTTTTAACTGCACTGCAGTCATTGCAACAGCTGATTAAAGAAAAAGTGGGCAAAAGGGCATATAAAGAACACAGCTCCATCTATCAGTGTTTGTAAGGTGTTGTAACAAGGTAGAATTAGAATTTGTGTAAATATCTGTGTACAGTATATGGGTTTTTTTAAAGGGGAATTCAGCAAATGAAAATTTAATAGCATAATAATCATATTGAATAGCATTTAATAATCGTATTGAAATAAAAAAAACTTTCTAAATAGAATCAGTTAAATATTCTGTACTGTTTCTGAAATAATCATGCTTATCTTCACTATTCCTTTCTCAGCATCTGTTTCTGTTTCTCTTCATTCTGTCTTCATTCAGGAGTTGGGTGTCAGATGAATGATCCAATTTATCTTTTAGGGGGACTCCTTTTGCCTAGAAGATGTATTAGAGCTCACTCTATTAAAATTGCCAGAAATCCTGTCTCTCTACATGTTATTGTTAGATTTTGTTTGTACAGACATGGGACCGGTTATCCAGAAACCCGTTTTCCAGAAAGCTCCGAATTACAGAAAGGTCGTCTCCCATAGACTCCATTTTATCCAAAGAATCCACATTTTTAAAAATGATTTCCCTTTTCTCTGTAATAATAAAACACTCCCTTGTACTTCCAGCTACGATATAATTAATCCTTATTGGAAGCAAAACCAGCTTATTGGGTTTATTTCATGTTTACATGATTTTCTAGTAGACTTAAGGCGATGAGATACAAATTATGGAAAGATCCATTATCCAGAACACCCCAGGTCCCGACCATTCTGTATAACAGGTCCCATATCTGTACTGGAATCAGTTATTTGAGTGAGCTCTAATACATCTGCTAGGAAAGGAAGCCTCCTATAAGGTATATTGGATATTTCTTCTGACACCCAATTGCTGCATGAAGACAGAATGAAGAGAAACAGATGCTGAGAGTGGAATAGTCAGGCCCGCATTTGTGGCGAGGCCACAAAGGCCCAGGCCTAGGGCGGCAAAGCATTAAGGGCTGCATGCCACTCCGGGCGCTTTATTGGGAGCACTGGAGACACGCAGCTCCCCAGTGCTGGTAGTGTGTGCGGGCACTAGGACCGCTCGGGGGGAGGTGGTGCGGGCGGGTGCTAGGACCGTGCGGCCTAGGGGCATCCGCGTGTCAAATCCGGCCCTGGGAATAGTGAAGATAAACTTGATTATTTCAGAAACAATGCAGACTTTTTAATTGATTGTTGGAAACATATCCAATTTTCATTTTCGCGATAGTTCCCCTTTAAGTTTCTGTCATTCAGTAGCTGTTGAAGGAACATGATAGTAGTTTATATGGGGGTAATATAATAACAAATGCAAAGTTTTATCCAAGTCTACCAATAAAAAGCAGTCAGGAAGGTGTTTGCATTCATTAATATAAGTCCAGTAGTCCAGTAAATACTATGCTGGTTGCTACAGTTTATTAGACCTTAAGGAAACTTTGTACTTGTTACAACATTCTCCCCATATTTCCAAAGTGAATATAATGTAGTATGGACCTGGCCCATAAATAAATTTAGCTTTACCCACATACACTTGATATCTGTATCTACGTATATAAACCAGTGTTTACACATTTATAAAGCTATATACCCCATCTTCACAGGGGCTCGATGTCAGGAGAAGTGAAATGGTTTCTTATTGCAACTGAGGTGAGGCGGCACATTAAACGTATTTCTATAGCCATATACTGGCAAAAGGCTACAGTCCACACGTAATTCTTCTAGATTTCTTTAGATAGGATATAATTAGTGATAAAACTATAAATAATATTATCACTAGATGAATATTAAGATTTAGGCGCAGATTTACATAGGGTCGAATATTGAGGGTTAATTAACCCTCGATATTCGACTGCCGAATGTAAATCCTTCAACTTCAAATATCGAAGTTGAAGGATTTAGCGCAAATAGTTTGATGGAATGATCGAACGAAAAATCGTTCGATCGATTAAATCCTTCGAATCATTCTATTCGATTTTCTAACGATTTTTTTTCGACCTAAAAATTGATAGAAAGCCTATAGGGACCTTCCCCATAGTCTAACATGGCACCTCGGTAGGTTTTAGGTGGCGAAGTAGGGGGTTGAAGTTTTTTTTAAAGAGACAGTACTTTGACTATCGAATGGTCAATAGTCGAACGATTTTTAGTTCGAATCGTTCGATTCGAAGTTGAAGTCGTAGTCGAAGGTCGAAGTAGCCAATTCGATGGTCGGAGTAGCCAAAAAAAACATTCGAAATTCAAAGTTTTTTTTATTCTATTCCTTCACTCAAACTAAGTAAATGGGCCCCTTATTGTTCCTTTGTAAATCCTTATTGTGAATGTTATTACATTTTTAACATTAATGTATGTAGTTTAGATTTCAGTGTAGCTCACACTGCTAAATGTGTTGTGATCTTGCTGGAAATCATGTATTACCAACAGACTGATAAGCAGAGAACCTAGTCTGGTTAGGGTGAGACGGGCTAAAAGGAGACAAAAAGCCCTTCACTTTCAAAACATGCAGTGTAAAGCCTTCGCTACTCCAAAAGTCCTACCCATTCTGACGCCATGTTCCAATATCTTGCACAGATGAGATCTTAAAAGATTAAAACAGGCGGTTTATATATATAGCCATCTTACTTGTGCACTAGATATATATATATATATATATATATATATATATATATATATATATATATATATATATATATATATATATATATATAAATAGAACCTGGGTGCCAGTCCGAATATAAATAGATACCAAGGTGAGTTGACAGCACTCCAAGGAAGTTTTGAGCCAATGGTTTCAGCAAACAAAATGTAGGTTTATTGCCTCAAAACTTCCTTGAAGTGCTGTCAACTCACCTTTAAGGATTAATTGTATCTTAGTTGCGATCAAGTACAGCCTATCTACTATTTGGATAAAATGGAGTCTATGATAGATGGCCTTTCCGTAACTTGGAGCTTTCTGGATAACATGTTTCTGGATAACGGATCCGATACCTGTACTTTTTATACTAAAGGAAATACCTTCAAAGAATTGCATTTAATGTTAAAGACAAGGCGGCAACAACAGGGCAAGCAGGTATAGAAACAATGAGGTCTGTGCCATGACCTGGCACACACCTAGGGTTGTCACCTGGCTGGTATTTTATCGGTTTGCCCTATAAAAATTATGCTTGATGCCAATGTTATTAATAGGAAAAACCAGCAAGAATATAGGAAGGTCAGTATTTCTTTCCAGAAAAGGTGGCAACCCTACACACACCTAATCAAGGTATTGGCCAGGTCAGCTTTTTGTTTGGCCAATCACCTTTAGTGAGATTAATTAACCAAATCAATCATATGAAGGTGCCATAGATATACACACATATACACAAGAGCTTGCACCTTCCATGAGCAGCCAAGCCTTACGTCTTCTCATCAGAACGCTGTAACTTGTTGCTCCCACACTGACTGGCCACCAATATGCCTTCCTCATTTACGCCAATAATTATTACTAGGGATAAAAATGATTCTTTTGGTTATCATACTTAGAAAACTTGTTGTTCTTTCTCAAACTTCCACTTTGCTTTTGTACAGGGATGAGGTCTCTTATCCAGAAACCTCTCTCTATCTCTCTCTCTCTCTCTCTCTCTCTCTCTCTCTCTCTCTCGTTACCTGTGGATATCATGCCTCACACAGAATGAGGGGAATGCAAATTCCAGGGGATAACAAAGCTCTCCGTGTAAAAAAACCTGATAGATCGGAAGATAAAGATATGTCTGTACAGACAGATCTATACCCTGTGGCTAACCCTTAATTACGTCTCTCTTTAATAGATGATCAGTATTCTGTTTTGCTAACCTAAAACAACAAGTAGAATAGTAACGACTTCACAGTAGGGCAGAAGATCAATGTAATAAAGAGGAAATGATATCCATTCAGTCTCTCCTGGTTGAGGTACACAGCACACTTGACCTGACAAGTATTCCTTGGGTCCACAGACCTAGAAGAACCGGAAATTCTTCATAGTTGTTAAGAAAAACTAAAATGGACATGTTTGTTTAACTGCATTTGTCTAAGCTAGGCAGTTAACTTTCCATGTAATGAACTGGTATTTTAGAATAAGTCATCCATAAAAGATGAAACCAAACATTCAGGTGACTTAGGTAACATCACATACACAAAATCTCAGATCAGGAGTGCACATTTTATTCTAATTTAACTCATTAAAGAACGAACATGAAATTGTTTCACTTTATTTTATTTCTTTATTTTCTGTTTTTTTCTTTACTGTATTCTTAATATTTCCTCCTTCTCCACAGAAGTCTATCAGAATAGTGTGTGCAGACTACTCAGCAGTAAAGGTATGAGTACACTGAATAAACTGAGCCATGACACACAGGCATAAAAATGCTGGTCTATTGTATTATGTGACTGTGTGACAAGTGAACTCTGACGCAACCATAGTAAGTGGACTCTTAAACAAGAAACCTGAATATCAAGAGTGGGCTGGGAAGAAAATCGTCTATTTGTTTTAATAATGACGCTGTCCTATACACAGTGCTAGAACTCCCATATTTAAGTCAAGCAAAAGAAATAAAGTTGGCTAAGCAATGTTAATCAATTCACAGAATCTCAAAAAAAAATATAAGGAATAAAGTACCCCTCTTGTAAATTATAAGGATATAATACACAAAAGCCATGAATATCCTGTAAATTATATCCTTATAAACGGTGAGTTCTGATGTCATCAGTTATAAACGGTGAGTTCTGATGTCATTTCTGTCACATGACTCATTGAAATTTGTGTATTATAATAAATAAAGTACCCCCAGTTGTAAAATATGAGGATATTAGAAGTTACCTCGGAGTTCCACGACCTGTATAAAAACACTCGGCCTTCGGCCTCGTGTTTTTATATGGTCATGAAACTCCTCGGTAACATAATATCCCTATATTTTACAAAAGGGGGTACTTTATTCACTATATTATGTTACCAAGGAGTTTTGTGACCATACAAAAACACGAGGCCAAAGGCTGAGGGGTTTTTATACAGGACATGGAACTCTGAGTTAACTTTTAGTATCCTTATAATTTACAAGAGGGGGTACTTTATTTATTATAATTCACAAGTTTCAGTGAGTAATATGACAGAAATGCCATCACTACTCACCGTTCATAACTGATGACATCACTAGTCACCGTTTATAAGGATATAATACACAAAAGCCATGAATATCTTGTAAATTATATCCTTATAAACGCTGAGTTCTGACGTCATCAGTTATAAAACGTAATTTCTGTCACATGACTCACTGAAACTTGTGTATTTTAATAAATAAAGTACCCCTGTTGCAAAATATGAGGATATTAGAAGTCACCTCGGAGTTCCATGACCTGTATAAAAACACTTGGCCTTCGGCCTTGTATTTTTATATGGTCATGAAACTCCTCAGTAACTTATAATATCCTTATATTTTACAAGAGGGGGTACTTTATTCACTATATAAAGGATATAATTTACAAGATATTCATGGCTTTTGTGTATTATATAATAAATAATATACCCCCCTGCTGATATAAAGCTATCACAATCCACTGAGAAGGTCTGTCATCATATAGAAGGCCATGCACTTTTATGCAGGTCACAGACCTCCAAGGTGACTCTATTGTTGGTCACTTCTGATTAAATTTAGCAGCAGGCTGGAGGGTTTTTACACCTTTTTTTTTAAAAATACAGGCACCTGAGGGCCACCTCCTGCAGTTACCACCCTGGGTTATCACCAATATATTAAGTACTTTCCTGGGACAATATGTAAATTATAATATACATACTGTAAGGAGTTCCATGACCATACTGTATATGCTGAAGGCCAAGTGCATTTATACATGTCATGGAACTCCGAGGTTACTTCTAATATCCTCACATTTTCAGTGAGTCATGTGAAAGAAATAAACTCCGATAATAACTGATGACATCACTAAGCACCTTAAGGAAATAATTTACAGGATATCCATGGCTCTTATGTATTACTGCTAGGGTTGCCACCTTTTTCTAATTTTGTTACTGGCTGGTGGGGGGCAGGAACAAAAAGGGGCGGGTGTGATGGCAAAAAGGGGCGGATCTATGATGTAAAAAGGGGCCGGCTGCGGTGCGGAGCTGTGAATACAGGACAAAAGCTAAGTTTTACAGGGGAATTGGGGGCCAGCCTAGGGGGTCTCTTTAAGGGTATTACAAATTTACTGGCAGCTAAATTGCCGGTAAATTTGTAATACCGGCCCCGGCCTTGGCCGGTAAAATACCAGCCTGGTGGCAACCCTGATTACTGCATATAATACACACAGCAATGAATAGCCTGTAAACTTTATCCTTATAAAGAGTAGTCAGTGATGCCATCAGGTTCCTTGTGCCTCTTTACCTGTACACATGTTGCCTTCTGTCTCTTTCCAGCTGTCACATTCGTGACTTTGCTTAATCTGCTGCAGTGCTAGATGCACTAGTCATTCCCAGGCTGTGCAGAGAAATCCCCAGCAATTCAAAGGCAGGGAGATCTCTTCCTGCACATCCACAGTCAAACACTATGTGCTCGATCTGCTGAAGTCATCGCATTTGTTGTACACTAGACTTCAAGTAAGCTGGCTCTGTACTTACTGTGTGTGTGTGCCACAGAGTGTTGCAAGGGGGGTGGGGGTCTGTATTAGGCCAGTGTGTTTGTTTTTTCCTGCCACCCCACTAAAGTAAATGGAAAGAGATAAGCAGTAAGCAATAAAAATGTTAATATCCCATAGCCCAAAATCTTCCTTAATCTACCAGACTGAGTCATGACAACAACTGACTCCATGTGCAATTTAAACCCTTTAATGTCAACCTCAGCTCAGAAAAGGGAGATGCTATGTAAAAAAAAATTAGGTTTAGTCCAGAAATCCTCAGAACACGCATTATACACATTTTACATTATTCTCGAGAATTATATATATTATATATAATACACATGAAGTGTTGTACGGTCAATACCGGCTTTTCCTTAACCGCCTAAAATCTTAGCACAATGTATAAAGCACTATGGCAGTGACAGTCATTAGCACTACCTACTTTTCACTGTACACATGGATTGTCTTGCAGAATCCAGATCATCTAGTTGAACAGGGTCAGTCACTTCTTTAACTCCAGAAACAGAGGATAAAGAGGGCTTTTGTAATGAGAGAACTGAGCACTATTATCTGTCCTGCAAGTAATACATTTTCCATCATCTGAACAAAGAAAAGTTTCACTTGATCTATACAAATATGTGCTATAAATAGACTGGCAGAAAGACAAATAGATGGACAAAAGATGGACAGACAGCAAGACTAACCAAGTGCAATATTTAGAAGCTAACTGCACATTTTAGATGTGGCCTTACCAGTGCTTTGTAAAGGGGAAGAATGAACCTCTCTTCCAGTACATCTATATTCCTATTAATAATGGACAAACCCTTACTGCCGACATTGCTTGCTACAGTTACTACACAAATACTCCTGGATCGTTCTCTATGAACGATCTGTTCGATGAAGTGTTAGAGCTCAGCAGACGCACCAAACTTTAACAGCACCTCACTGCAGTGCAATGAAAGTTAATCGAGAGTTCTGTGCTGGAATGGTTCAATGGTTCTACATAGTTTAGTGTCACCAGTGAACACAACAGATATATTACTTTTAATACCCTCCTCTACATCATTAATCAATAGATTAAAGTTATGTGGACCCAATAGCAAACCCTGTGATACTCTTCTTAGAACCGTAGACTAATTTAGAAATAACTATTCTCTGTGCCTGATTCTTCAGTAAGTTCTTACCATTTTCTCATTTCTGAAGCATCTTTGAAGCACAGAGTACATGTTGACTTGTCGTATAGTGCTTTTTGAACCATATTATCTAGGAGACAAGCAGACGAGAGGCATTATTGATCCAAACTAAGATATAATTAATCCTTACTGGAGGCCAAACCAGATTATTGGGTTTATTTAAAGATTTTCTAGTAGACAATGTATGAAGATCCAAATAACAGAAAGTTCCATTATCCGAGACCTGGGGATTTCGAAGTATCCAGGATAACTGTATTCTCCCAATTTCTATGGAAGTGAATCAACTGACACATTTCTAAATGACAAGTTTGTATAAACTATGGATAGTCTGCTATACTGATCTTTGGTCCTTTATCAGTTAAAGGAAAAGATAAGGTATATTAAAAAAAAATTCTAGCCCCCCCCCCCCAGTGAATCCAATTGCTTTTTTCCTCTTGGCTGGTGCTTTTATTAAGAAAAAACTGCAGCAGGAATGGTAGTGACAATCATGATCAAATAAATCTTATGGGCCACTTTACCTTTGACTACAGTGAGAGGTGCGAAGATCCGATCGTACGAATCAACGTACGATCGGACTTTCCCATCTCCCGACCCGCCACTAACCATTCAGATCATCAAAGTCTTACCAGTCGATTAGTAAAAGAATAGATCAGCTATGTTCTGCCCCTGACAGCAATTGTACGATATATATGTCCAACCAAAGCTAGTGACAGTCTCCCACTGAAAATCGTACAATCGGCAAAACACGCAGAGATATTATCAGCAGCCGACAGAAATTTTCTAACCTGTCCAATCGACCAAACGACCGATCTCCGCCGGACGAAAAATGTCGGGACTCTCCACACACGGTTCGAAAATCGTACGAATCCTCGATTCGTACGATCAGATCTTTGCGTCTATGGCCAGCTTTAGCCTCTAGCAATCTTCCATGGAGAAAAAGAATTTAGAATGTCATTTAAGTGGATGTGGGGATTACAGTAATGTACAGCATGAATAGTACTAATCAAATCAATTTGTTTGGTATGAAAAACATCTAAATGCAAAGGGGTAAAAATAATTTTAGAAAGCTAACTCTTCAGCTGAAGCCTGACATCATGGAAAAGTAAGCAAGTACAGGATCATACTATTTGCTGGACAGACATGCAAATTAAAATGTGACACTAAGCCAAGCCCCAGAGGTATAGAAGAGTCAGTTCAGCTATTTTCATATTTGTCTTGTTGAAAACAAACACATTGTATATTTCGAGAAGAATGACATTGCCTCTAATAATATTTAAACAATTTAGGGAGGAAAAGGAATTTATTGCCACTTTAAAATCAATTTTCTGCAAACGGCGAACAATGAGCACCGAACAGTGATGTTTACTTAAGCATTTACATTTTTCAAAAAATATGCACAGGGATAAAATGTGTTATTCTAGGGATTTTGGTGCACAGTGCACTTTAAAATCCTACTAGTGTTTTAATAGGAAATGACTAATTAGTCACTAAGTTTCATGAAGGATAATGTGATGCCCTGGAACAAAATCCTCCCAGAACAGAGGTCCCCAACCTTTTATACCCAAGTTTGATTTTAAAGAGAGTCGGGGAGCAACACAAGCATGGGCTGGGATTGACTATTTGGTAGTCTCTATGTGGACTAGCAGGCTACAGGAAGAGCTATTTTGACAATAAATCTGTTTTTTATGCAATCAAAACTTGCCTTTTATTCAGGATTTACAGTTTAGTTTAGTTTTATATGAAACTTTTTTGAGATTTAAACCAAAAAAATTGCAATTTTTTTAAAAATCCAGAGCTCAGTGCAGGATCCAACAACAATGGAAATGCATGTGCTCTGTAAGTGAGCACCAAAGATTATGCTCTTGCGCCCCTCAGCACTCCTGCACCGCTGGGGGAAGTAAATTACCCCTATAGTGCTCCCCTTTTTTTTTATAATTCTTCCCTTTATGCTGCCATTTAACAACAGGTAAATGTTCTATACAAATGTCCATTACATTATATCCATTTGATTAAATTGTCATTTCTGGAATGTCAGTATAAACATGTATATTTTGGGGGGTTTTTGGTTGCGGTCCTTGGTGGTAGTCTAATCTCAATTTGCCCCCATTCTAGCTATGTTATGTATATTCAACAGTAATCAGGAAACAAAGATACCGGCACACAAGGCTTGCTTGCAGGGAAACCCTTGCTTTAATTCAAAAGTGCGGAAGTGCAACGTTTCGGGGACACGCCCCTTTCTCAAGCATACGGAATCATAAGTGAACAAGGTATATATAGGTAAAACAATTAAAAGATTTTTACACCTTAATTGACTTTACATAATTAGGAACATGTTTTCTTTAAAAAAGTGAATCAAAATACGGAAGTGCATACATATTAAAATATTAGCAGTCCACATCTCGTCTTTCCTGTGCACATGGTGATAGAACCAAATAATGTCCATAATTCGTGAAAACATCCGAATTGCATTAAAAAAAAAAATAGAAGCCATAAAAATTGTGGTAAAGTCTGTTTGTAAAATCAACAGTATAAATATAAAGTGCAACATTGTGACGAATAACAATTTCCTAGGAAAAAAAGAACTCACAAAGTAGCAATCAGTCAAACTGGAAGCAATAGGCAATACATGGTTACAAAAAGTGGCAAAATAACTCACCCTGCACGTATGGGAAAGGGAAAAATTATCTAGCCCTGGGTGGTACTCAGAAAGGTTTTCTTATCTGTTAAAAATGAAAAAAACATAATTAACTAGCAGAAAAATATTGATAAGAATAACTTACAAGAAATCTTTACAAAAACATTTTTATAAAAAGCAAGACAAGTTGTACTCCTCATTAAGACCTTTAGGGCTCCTAGATTGAAGTAGCCAAATCCAAAAACACTCCCGTTGGTGGAGTCGACATTTTTTGTCCTGGCCCTGTGTTACCCACACTTTTTCCAAGATTTGCCAATGTAATTGTGCAACTCGGTGTCCATGTGTATAAAAATGTTTAGCCAATAAAGTCTCTTAAATGTTAAATGTATATTCAACAGGTCATCTGCTATGCAAATGTGAGCCCTACAGGAAATGCCATGGCTACATAATAGAGTTATATTAAATATCAGTAGCGTAACTGGAGGGGGGCGGGCCCTGGTGCGTGATGCGCAGCTGAGCCCCGCCCCCTCCGTACTGCCAGCATTTGTCATTGGTGCACGGGCTGCCGGGGGGGGGCCCTGAGGGGGTGCGGGCCCTGGCCTGCTAGCACCCCCTGCTCCCCCAGTAGTTCCGCCACTGTTAAATATATTAAAGGCTTCTGAAAAATAACACACACTTTTTTTCCACTGCAGGATAAAGATGGCCATAGACACAAAGATATAGTTGTACAAATCAAAGTTTTATTAGATTTTCGGATCGTCCTGACATTTTCCCTCACCAGTCTCCTACCCCCAGCGGGTTGACAATTGGGGAGTGCAGGCAGAAGAGGAATGAGCAATATATATTTAAATTGGCTAATTGCTCATTTGGTGCCCATGAACAAAAGTAACAATATAACTACCCATGAAGTGGCTTTTCTTTATGTATTCCACTGTACAGGAACACTTCTCTACTAAGGGGCATATTTATCAAGGGTCGAATTTCGAATTTGAAAAACTTCGAAATTCAAATTCAAAAAGACCAACCGAAATTAAGTCAAAGTTTCTTTTTGGCCGAATAGGTGAGTTTTTAATCAAATAGGTCCATATTCGGCCGAATTAGAATCATAGTTTTTCCCAAAACAAACTTCGATTTCGAATTCCACCAATTGACTCCAAGTAGGTTTTGGGAAGTCCCCCATAGGTAAAACAGCAATTTGGCAGGTTGTAGATGGCAAATGTTTGAAGTCGAATTTCAAAAAATAGATTTAAATTCGAATTTATGAATTCTAAAATCCACCTCGACCTTTTATAAATCTGCCCCTTAGTGTGTATTCATAGGGCTGTGCTGAACAAAAGTGAGTCACTCCATGCAGCTGGTTAATATAAATCGCCGCAGGAAAAATATTTTAAATATAATATTATATTAAGGGTAGGCTCTTTATCAAGACTTGATAAAGGGTCTAGCATTAAACATGTAGGGGCCGATTCACGAAGGGTCGAATTTCGAAGTTAAAATTACTTTGAAATTCGACCCTCGAATTGAAATCCTTCGACTTCGAATATCGAAGTCGAAGGATTTAGCGCTAATCCTGCGATCGAACGATCGAAGGATTTTTCGTTCGATCGAACGATTAAATCCTTCGAATCGAACGATTCGAAGGATTTTAATCAAACGATCGAAGGAAAATCCTTCGATCAAAAAAAGGTTAGCAAGCCTATGGGGACCTTCCCCATAGGCTAACATTGACTTCGGTAGCTTTTATCTGCCGAAGTAGGGGGTCGAAGTTTTTTTTAAAGGGCAAGTACTTCGACTATCGAATGGTCGAATAGTCGAACGATTTTTACTTCGAATCGTTCGATTTCGTTCGACTTCGATCGAATTCGAACGAATTTAACCAATTCGATGGTCGAAGTACCCAAAAAAAACTTCGAAATTCGAATTTTTTTTCATTCGAACCCTTCACTCGAGCTGAGTGAATCGGCCCCGTAGTGTGTGTTATCCGCCTCCGCAATAAAACATTTTTGGACTTGTCCTACGCTTTTGCTACTTTTTGATTAATTCATTTGGATACTGGCACAGGATAGTCTATGGGATAAGCCGAAAAAAACCCCGAATTTGTTGGCTACAGTCAACCATATCTGTCTTGGGAAAACATGGTTAAAAAAAGTGCCATAATGCACTTATGCAAGTAAGCTTTCTTGTTTCAGTGTCTGGCTGGAAAGTGTTTTACCCCCACTAAATATTTGCTTGTTAGTAGCACAAGATACTGTATAAAATATACTTTAGAAATGTACCTAGAAGTTGCAGGGGGTTATTTGTCAAAATCCTAAGTATGAAGAGGGAGAGGCATTAGAAAAGACCACAATGTTATCAATAAATAAATCTTCTGCTCAGAATCAAAAGACTGGCATGGTTCTACTTACTTGCAGCTGGGAGTGTTTAATAAATAAAACACAAAGAACTGTTTTAGCCAGTTTAGAAACGTATTAGCTTGCTTTATGTATGGAATTTAAGTGACCGAGAAACGAGATATAAATGAAAATCCTCAGTGTAAGTTTCAATGGGTTGAACCAACTCCTGAGTTTCCAGGGTGCCCTGCAGTGCCCAGGCGAGAATGTTGCAGCTAAGATACAGGAGTGCCCATACTTTACTAATGTAAGGTCTACTTTTAGTGATGTTGTCCCATTATGATCTACATCCATAAAAGCATTGCTAGCATTCTGTTCCATGGAAAATATTACTTAAATATTATATTGATTTATGAGAGAATTTATATTGCTAGATTTAACAAACAACTATTTCTTATGTAACCATAACATAATAAATATCTGAACTAAAGAATGAAACAGGAGGGTGATTTAGACAAGCTGTTTGTTTACAGTGTCTTCAGATCTACTGATCACCAGCTAAAGGTCTACTGGTAGATCCTGATCTACCTTTTGGGTACCCCTGCTTCATGGAAACTCTGCTGATGGCATTCCCCCCACAGTGCAAAGTCGATATCCATTATTGGCCCGTACTCAGAAGTGAATATCAAGCAGTAAAGCACTTGCTACAAATCAGCTAAATATATTTTATTAAGCAGATAGGTCCTCTGTCAACTGTATATTCAAGATGCAGCTCCAATGGCCCAAAATACACCATAGCTGGATACAGATAAAAAACCACCAGTCTGTATAAGAGCTAATGCTTCTAACAATTAATAAGTACCAGGATACTAGCCCATGTGTGACTAATGAATGTGTGCAGGATCTGTATATATATATCTGACAGTTCATACAACCTTGCAAGAAGTGCTTGATATCAGTGTCAGCGACAGACAAAAAAGCACCATACATATAGATATATGATATTACTGGTACAGGAACACCAAGTTATCCCATAATTTTACATAGTTTTTTGGTCCCACCTATATACAGTATTATGCATAGTACATTTCCCTGACTTTACATTTTTCAACATTTTTTCTGGTCCCCTGACCAGATGAGTGTCTGATTCAACTATGTTTTTATATACAGTAGAACCTTTATTTTAACAACAACATTTTAAATCATTTATACAGTGTAATTAAAGTTCGTTTTGCTTGACTAATGTTATAAAATAGGATTTGGAATATTTTTTTCAGATGATGGGTCCCCTTTAATCCATAATTTAAAAAATATAATATGCATAATGAGATGTACTGCAAACCACTCTCATGTCACTTGGAGAGAAGTTAATAATCATTTCACTCCATCACTGACGCCATCTGAGCAAAACCTATTTGATGGCAGAGATATTTCCAAAGAAAGACCAGTTTGGCGCCTAAGGGATTAAGGCCATTCTATTTAGCATGTGTAAATTAAGTTGTTAAGAGCAGAGCTAAGTAATCTGGTTTACTGGTAACATTCGCAACTCACTATACACTGCTTTTTATTTATCCTTAAAAATAATTAATTCTGTAATTAATTATAAGCCTTTAAATAATGTTTAAACTGAATCTGCTGTTTTACATCATATGGATACAATTACAATACGTTTATTCATTTGTTTGGCACAGGCCATTTAAAGCTTTAAATGCATTAACTGGTCTGTGCCAAACAAATGAATAAAGGCATTTTAACCATATGAAGTTGTCCCTTTGGAGTGCTGTCCAAAAACCCAATGATGTATGACCTGTGGAGAGCTCAAATAGGAGTCGTACTCGACCACTCAGGCTTCCAATCCCTTGTAAAGTTGGTGGACAGTATTGGAGTCCGTAATAACTTGTTATCCCTACAGCATAACAAACACTAAGCAGCAAGTCAGTAACATACATATATATATGTTCTGCAAATTCAACACATGGTTAAAGAAGCGTCACAGAAGAGTCTTTTATTGGTTGCAAAACTAACCCTAATGTTAAAGTATAACCTGGACTACAGATAATGAGCGAGGGTCATCCTAATACAATGGCTCCAGCTACTGAGACAGGAAATAAGATCCGAGTCCAGACTGGGCAAATGTGAGATAAGCCAAGAGATAAGCCAAGAGAATGTCAGACATTAGCCATCCAGCCTCTTCCTTACAGGGTCTCCATGCACAGACAGAAGCAGTCTCATTTAGCAAGAGATTGTGAGTTAGTATCTTTCTTTGTTAGGACCTCTTCCCAGAACATCAGAAAATACCATCTCATTGGTGTTAGTATGAATTGCTACCACTTCTCCTAAGACCGGTGAGTTTGGTATTCTTTGTGTGTGTCCCAATGAAGGCGCAGTCACAAAAATATATAGTCTGCCTGGGTGCTGGTAACAAATACTGTAATAGGGATGTAGCGAACTGTTCTGCTGCGAACTAGTCCGCGCGAACTTCGACCGTTCGTGTCCGCCGAATGTTCGCGAACGTTTGGGAACGTTCGCATTTTGAGTTCGCGTTCGATTCGAATACAAATCGTTCGACCATTCGAATTCCTTCGACTGCTAAAAATCGAACGATTTCCATTCGTTCGAACGATTGTAAGCATTCGATCGAATGAAAAGCATTCGATCGAATGGTTTCGATCGTTCGATTAGAATGAAAATCCTTCGATCGTTCGAATCGAACGATTTTAGCGGTTGTTCGAAGTTCGCAAACTGTCCGCGAACACCAAATCGGCAGTTCGCTACATCCCTATACTGTAATAGTCCAGTGAAGTACAGCACTCAACAGGTCCTGTGCAAAAAAAAAAAACTTTTCAAACCTGTCGTTTCGGTGACCGTGAATCAACAGAAGAAAAAGATGGGGAGTAGTTACTAGGGCATCTTTGGAGGCACACAGGGCCGCCATCAGGTTGAGACAGGGGGGGACAAGTGTCCCAGGCCCGGGCATGAAGGGGGGCACGGCAGTATTGCACTTTTGAAAGATCCGGGCCCCCCATTGAGAGCGCTGAAGCTGTGCGGCCATTTTTCAAGTCCCGAACAGCCGAAGTCACAAAAACAGCCGAAGCCAAAGTCCCCAAGCGGTGAAAAGACCCGAAGTCACGAAAGGAGGAGAAGTTCAATTCTACTGAACATCAATTTGTAGTTTTTTTTTTTTTATCCCCCGGCCACCAATGTATTATTTTAATATTCTATAGGCCAAAATATTTTTTTCACTTTTAAGGGTGCCCCTGCCATCAATGTTTTTTTTTAAATATTTTGTGGGTCCCCAATTTTTTTTTTAACTTGTAAGGGGGGCCCTGGTTCTAATGTTTTGGTTTTTTTTTAAATTTGGGGCCCCAATTTTTTTTAACTTGTAAGGGGGACCCTGGCGCCAATATTTTTTTAAAAAATATTCTTTGGGGTCCCAATTTTTTTAACTTGTAAGGGGGGCCCTGGTCCCAATGTTTTTTTTAAAAAAAACTTTTATGGGGGGCCCTGGCGCCAATGTTTTTTTTTTTAACTTAAAAGGGGGCCCTAACCATCAATAGCTTTTAATAACATGTGTGGGGGGTTACTTTTTTAGCACTGATGTCTGTGTGGACTTTTAACTGTGATGTGGAGTGGGCGGGGTCTGGGGTGGGACTTGGGTGCCAGTGTGGGTGCGGGCCCCATGATTGCTAATGGTGGCCCTGTAGGCACAGATCTTCCCTGCTACAGGGCTGTTGTTGCCCTTGGGCTGGGAAAAAAGCCCAAAACATAATATACAACATTTCTGGCCTACTTCTTTAGTTAAGTTTTAGTTCTCCTTTAAAAGGGAAGGGGTTTGGGTTTGACAAAAGGTAATAACACTCCCCCCATTAAATATAAACAACCCTTTTTGAATGTTTTCACACATTAGAATACTGGGGTAAAGGGATTCTGTTGATCCCCATGTGGCATTTTGACAGACTTTGAGGCACATTTACTAAAGGGCAAAGTGACTTACGCTGACGGCATTTCGTTACTTTGCCGATTTACGCGATTTACGAATGGGCGCAGGTGATAGATAGATGCTAGCGCTGCTTCGCACTCTAACGCTAGGTGAATTTTCACTTTGGCGAATGAACATAACTCCGCAAATTTACTAAGCTTTTAATGAACTTGCCTTTGCCAGCTCAGATCAGGCGAAGTGCAGGGAGTGCATAGTACTTCCTCAATTATTAGTGAAAACATTTTCTAAGTCCCAAAAACGCTGGCGTCTTTTCCTTTTTTCAGAGTGATAGCCTGCAAAAGTCCTTAAAAATGTTTTTTGGGTAACCAAGTTCCCGCATACATTTTCTAACATATGGCACATAAACTATACAGTGGGCTCATGTGTAGGGCAATGTAACAACTCTATTTTCTTTATTAAGGTTCCATGGCCTTGTGTAATGTAATGTATTTGCTGCAACATATACATCCATTCAACTTTGATAAATATGCCCCTTAGCATTTATTACACTTAGGGGCATATTTATCAAGGTCAAATTTCGAATTTAAAAAACTTCAAAATTCGAATTCAAAAGTTTTTTTGGTCAAATAGGTCCGTTTTTGATCGAATAGGTCCATATTTGGCCAAATTTGAATCATATGAATCGAATTAATAGCGAATTTGATCAAATTCGATTCGAAGTTTTTCCAAAAAAAAGTCCACCAAATGACTCCAAATATATTCTAAGAGGTCCCCCATAGGCTAAAACAGCAATTCAGCAGGTTTTAGATGGTGAATGGTCAAAGTTGAATTTTTAAAGAGACAGTACATAATAAATTTCGAAATTCACATTTTGAATTGTTTGCAAGTTCGAATCGAATTTGGACTATTCCCTAGTCGAGGTACACAAATATAACTTGAAATTCGAATTTTTCATTCGAAAATTCACCTCGACCTTTGATAAATCTGCCCCTTAGCATTGTGATATATATACAGAATGTGCTCTGTGTAGGGATATAGTCAGAATTTGCCACAGCTTGTATATACTTGGGGTTCCTGGGATGCATTTTGCGGGGGATTGCAAAGAGGCCAATTTCAGCCAGGGGAAGTAGCTATGAAATGGGAATTGGTACCCAGCATTTGCGGAGGCATTGTAACTTTAGAGTAGGAGCTGTAAACAAAAAAACACCTGAAGGATTTCTTTTATCCGTTATCCGGGAACCTGTTATCCAGAAAGCAGAATTATGGAACAGCAGTCTCCCATAGACTCCATTTTATCCAAATAATCCATATTTTTAAAAATGATTTCCTTTTTCTCTGTAATAATAAAACAGTAGCTTGTTGATCCAAACTAAAATATAATTAATCCTTACTGGAAGCAAAATCAGCCTATTGGGTTTATATAATTTTTACATGATTTTCTAGTAGACATAGGGGCAGATTTATCAGGGGTCGAAGTGAATTAGAAGGAATTTTCTAAGTAAAAAAATTCGAAAGTCGAAGTAATTTTTTGGATACTTTGACCATCGAATAGGATACTACAACTTTGAATTTACTTTGAATTCGATTTGAAGTAAAATAGTTTGAATATTCGAATATTCGATAATCGAAGTACTGCCTCTTTAAAAAAACTTTGACTTCAATAGTTCACCAAATTAAACCTGCTGAAGTGCTATGTTTGCCTATAGGAACCTTCTAATGCATTTTTCTAAGTTTTTTGTAGTCTAAGTAAAATTGTTTGAGCGATCGCTGAAATCGTTCGATACAAACTATTTAATCGTTCGATCAAATGATTTTAATTCGACCGCAAAACGGTCAAATTCGGTAAGAAAAACTTTGACTTCGATATTCGAAGTCGAAGTATAGCCATTCGATGGTCGGATTTCGAAGTATATTTCACTTCAAAATTCGACCTTTGATAAATCTGTGTATTATTCCTCATCAACTCTCTCCATATTTAGAACATTACCTAGTGGTCAAAAAACATGTATTTATTGCTTTCTCCGTTAAATACCTTTTCTAAACACTCCTTTCATTTGCTTAGAGGTGTTGATCACTTTAAATAGGGTTTCTTTAGTTTATTACTAAGGCAAAAACGTATTGTTGTAACCATTGTTATTTTAAAATAAACATCTGATATTTATTTTCTGAAACACATAAGGTTTTGCTGGGTCAAGAGTTGCCTGTAGCACTTGGCTCTTTTCGTTTGAGGATGACGGCTCTAGATACAATCAAACACACTGTAAAAGCATGTGCCTGTTTTGAAAATTAGCAAGAAATTACATTTGGCCTTCCAGCATCAAGATGTTAAATAAATCAGAGCAA
This sequence comes from Xenopus petersii, assembly GCA_038501925.1. Lineage (NCBI taxonomy): Eukaryota > Metazoa > Chordata > Amphibia > Anura > Pipidae > Xenopus > Xenopus petersii. The sequence continues at coordinate 103,986,610 of CM076683.1, read as the reverse complement.
AATACTCTGAGGATTGTTTGTGGTCAAGGCAATATGGGATGTTGTGATTAATAACTGACCTTCTTGAATACCACAGTTGTGTTCTTAGTAATGACTCTGCTTAGATCAACAGTGAGCAGGAAAATATTTATAGAAACTGTCACGGGATTTCCAGACCGCTAGCGTCTATCTCTTTCACTAGCGAAGTGGCTTAGCGTTAGCCACTTCGTCCCTTGGAGTGCTGCAGCGTGTTTTGAATGAATGAAGAGTAATTGTGCTGAACTTTTTGCCTATAGTTTTAATCATGAAAACTAAAGAAAAAACATTTCTTAAAGGACAAGGAAAGGTTAAAACTAAGTAAGCCTTATCAAAAAGGTCCATCTAAATATACCAGTAAACCCCCAAAGTAGTGCTGCTCTGAGTCCCCTGTCAAAAGAAACACTGCATTTCTTTCCTTCTATTGTGTACACATGGGCTTCTGTATCAGACTTCCTGTTTTCAGCTTAAACCTCATTGCCCTGGGCAACAGCATGCTCAGTTTGCTCCTCTTCCCCACCCCCTCCCTTCTCTACTGTAATCTGAGCCCAGAGCAGAGAGAGACTCAGGCAGGAAGTGATGTCACACCATGTTAACATCATGCAGCTCCTATCCTAAACAAACAGAGAGTTTCTAGAGCTTTTTACTCAGGTATGGTAAAACATTCTACAGAATAAATATAGCATTCTATCTTGCACTATTGCAGCTAATCTATTGGCAATAAAATGCCTCTGTAGCTTTCCTTCTCCTTTAAGCCAAACAGGGCAAAAAAGTCTAAAGCTACTTCAAGTTTGGTTTCTGCAAGGTAGATAACTATAATACTAGTGCACAGACATTTCTCCTGCTTACAAATCAGTCACAGCAATGAATAAAGAAATGGAAATGTATACTGGAAATTAAATTAACTACCTTCCAAGTAGCTTTAGTTTCCATTTATTGCCCAGTTTAGCTCAAGTAAAAAACAAAAACCGTTTCATGACAATAGGTTAAAAGTGTGTTCAGCACAAGCCCTATTCGTCTCACTCAGGTAGACTCTGTAAACTGCTTTTTTCACATTTAGTGAAGCAATGTAACAACAGACCAGATAAGTCTGATCATCTGTTGCAAGTAGCACAATGACACTCTGTATGGGGAAAATGATAAAGGGGACTGTGTGGGTATTTGCACAAAATTTTCTACACAAATAGCCAGCCATTTTTATGAGCTGTGATGGGAACATCACACTCCTGAGGGTTAGATGTTTCAACAAGTATCTCCTCTAGGAAAACAGATAAAGAAATGTGACATGCTATGATTATATTGTATTATTAACTCTTTTTGATAGATAGATAATGGCATTCCACTTATGATAGTGCAGATGTGTGAAGTGCACAAGCTAACAGCATACAAAGTCATCTCATTATTAGCATTCTACATTATAGAGACTGTAGGCGGGCATACACAATAAAAACAGTCAATGAGCTTGAGAGTCCACAATAACCCTGTTATTGTTACTTCTTATTATTTATCCTTCTCTCCCACTCATCTTCCAGTCTTTCATTCAAACCACTGCATGTTTGCCAGTCAATTGGACTCTAGGGTCTACATAGCTGCTGAGATTCCAATCTGTAGAGCTGATAAACAAAAAAACAATAATTCAAAAACCATAAAAAATTAAAATGAATTGCATATTGTCTCAGAATATCACAGTCTACATCATTAAAACATAATTAAAAGGTGAACAACCCATTTAAATCAAAAAATCCACAACAATTTAATCAGTGAACAGCCTCTTTGAAATCTTTAGATAACTTCCACTCTGGTTGTTAAAAGGTAAGGCTGCAGCATCCCCTTAATCACATAGAAATCCTTCTCCTCCTCTAATCCACTCACCCTCATCCTTCAGGAATTTGCTTTGGCTGTTAACTCCTTAACATGCTCAGTTCTTCTCAACTCAGATTACTAAACACTCCCTCCAGTCTAACAGCCAATGACGAGATAACATTACTGGTTCCCATAGAAACTCTGCTCTAGCTGTCTGTTCCTATTTTTTTCTCCTAACCACCTCTCCTGAGTTCAGCTTAACCATTATAGTGCTCAACCCCAGAGTATGTTGTGCCTGTGTAAACCTGCATTCTGCATTGCATGAACTTTACAGTATACATGTCCTGTTTGCACATGTCAATGTTACTGATGATGTGTCAGAGGGAAAATGGCTGCCAAGTGAAAGCTGCTATTTGTTTTAGGAATGTGATGGAACTGGCAAATGGAGGGGTATATGCAGTACAAATGACGTGTCTTGGTTGGGGAAGATATGCCCAACTTATATACTTGGTAGGAAAATGTAGGCTTTACATGACCTTTAAATGTACACATTTATTTCTTGTGGGATATGTTTCATCACATAAAAGCATCACTTTAAAAGGTTTCCTAGCAGGGCAGTAACTAGAAGAGATACAGTCTGGAAGGTATTGTAGCCAAAAATACTCATTGTTTCCACCCTAATCAGAGCCAATTTATTGACCTCCTCACACACAATCTACATGTCATGACCGAAGTACCTAGCAGCTATCATTACATAATGAATTTTAGGAAAGTAAACTATGAATTTATGTTGTTGTATTCTTAATTGGCAGAGATGTTTATCTGCTCCAGGACTTTACATCTGCTGCAATGTCAGTTGATAGCATAGAAAGTACAAGATGTTCACTAGCCAGAAGACATTTCAATATTTATATTGTGGAGGGGGTGGAGTTGGCAGGATACATTCAGCAACAAAAATCATCCTGATGAGTTCAGAAAAATAATATATTGAAATGCTGGCAAGCCATGAATTTTTTAGGGCATGAAATCATCTTCATACTACACTACTAATCAATACCTTACAACATTCTTCTTTATGACCACAGAATGATCTATAAATGAACTCCTATATGTGGTATAATCTGTCAGGAGTTAATTAAACTTTGGTACATTAAATTAATTTGGATTAATGGAAACAGCTGTGCGGTCACTAATTTTTTCCCTTTTTCTTCGTACAAATAATTTATTGTGGTATGCAAAAATCTGTTTGTCCGCAGGCAAGAAAGCTATAGCCCCTTCCAAATATTTAGGCTAACTTTCATCTTAAGGAAAGGCACATTCATATCAAGGAATGCAACCAGAAAACAAAAGGCCTTGGCTTATATTATAAACCCGGTATCTTTCCCCAGTGCCTGGCCAAGTCAGACTGGCGCCTTAGGCAACCCAGCCGACTACATCGGCCCCCAACGTTCGTGCATGCAAAGAAGAGCGCAAGCGCAGAAGAAGCTCAATTGCAATTGCTTGAAAAAGGGTAATCGACAATGAATTGCTAGTGTGCATGTGCGAAAGAGCGCACACTCATATTTGGAAGAAACTGCAGCCAGACAGCTTCTGGACACATGGGTCTTTACTAGGGGTAGGCGTCAGAAGCGGTACATGCCTGCACCCCTCTACCCTTGCACCCTAAGCACGTGCCTCTTCTGCCTACCCCTAGTTCTGGCCCTAGTACATTCTTATTGATTGCTATACAGCAGAACCCCAATTGTGCAAAATCCAGGAAAATTTTAAATCATGGAAATTCGTTTACATTAGTCAGAATCAGAAAAATGTTACGTACTGTAAAATGAGCGAAAACTAAAAATTCAGGTATGTAAAAACTTTTCTCACTTTTATCATTCCTGGTATAATCAATAAAGAGCTACGAATAAATCTCTACTGTTTGTAAAATCATTTGCATATTAAAAGGTAGACCTTGTCTTCAAGAAGCATTTGAAGGGATCATCCCAGTGGAGAAGTTGCTAAGCTACTACTGTCAGGGCTGGACTGGGCCGGCGGGACACGGGTAAAAAAAAGCCCCCCAGCTGCCCCAAAAAGGAAAGCTGTTGGGCGGCGAATGCCCGTGCCATGACCATGCAGGTGGGGGCAGGAATTGGGGGCCCTGGGGACTACCGAGAGAGCACTTCATTTAGCAGCCCTGGTGGGCCCCCAATGCTCCAGTCCAACGCTGACCACTGTACTATGTACAACAGTAGTATCAGGGCTAAACTACATTTCAATCATTTCCTTTATGAAATATGTAGACCAGTGTCAGCTCAAGCCTTTGGTAGAGACAGCGTGCAAATCTGTAGTATTCTCAAATCCAAATATAAAGAAACTTCTTGAGAGCTTTGAATACTTATTTAGCACACTTTTACATTTATTTACTTGTTGCTGGTGGCAAATAAAATACACTGTAAGGGCAGAGACACACGCTGCTATCTCAGGAGATTAGTCGGCGACTAATCTCCCAGAATTGCCTTCCTGCTGGCTAGAATGTAAATCGCCGGTGGGATGGCGCTCGGAACACTTTGTTTTCCGAAGTCACCCCAAGTTGCCTCACAAGGAAACTTCAGGCGACTTCAGAAAACCAAAGAGTTCCGAGTGCCATCCCGCTGGTGATTTACATTCTAGCATTTTTGTTTATTCTGGCAATTCTAGCAAAATTCCCAAAAATATATAATTTACTTTAAAAATGTATTGATTTGATCAGATTGGCAAATTAAGCTTGCAAACTAATGTGCTGTATTTTGTTCATAAGACTGTGTTTGGGAGAAAGAGGGTCTGAGATATGCAATTGTTAAAAGCAACCAATCAGGTCTGTGCCTTCACCTTCCAACTTGCATTAAGCTGGCCATAGATGTGAAGATTTTTAAAAGATCTTTTTGTTATTGTAAGACCACGGTTATCTTGAAACGATATGTTGCAGCCAATACGTTACACTACACAAGCCCAGGAAACTTTAATAAAAGAAAATAGAGTTATTATATTGCCCTACACATGAGCCCAGTGTATAGTTTATGTGCCATATGTTAGGAAATGTTGGGGGGAAGACGGGTACCCCAGAAAAAATGTATGCTCTTTTGCAGCCTATCACTCTGAAAAATGAAAGTCACCAGAGTTTTTTGGGACTTAGAAAAATTTTCAACTATTTCTTGAGGAAGTTCTATTTACTCTATTGCACTTCACCTTGTCTGAGGTGGCGAAGGCAAGTATGGGGCAAGGGGTTCAGTAAAATCCACATCTTAGTGAATTTGTGTAGTTACGTCCATTGCATTAAAAAAATGCTTTAAAAAGTCTTCTAATGGAACAAAGCATTCTAAAATAATACTACAGCTTGTTGTAGCTCTAGCTAGGCACATGTAAATATATATACTGATTGTATAAATGGGAGGTTTTATCAGGGTATTCACTTGCTTCTTTTTTTATTTCAGAGAGAAAGTAGAAATAGAAGGATTTTTAGATGCATATTTTATTGACTTAAAAACAAATAACTTTGAGGCTGATCCAGGGGAGATTGGCGGGGGGATGCAGCCTGGTGGCCAATTAGTATGAGAGCTGGAGTTATCTTTTATTTGCTGTAATAGAAATTCCTGAAATTACAGTGGTGCTTGAAAGTTTGTGAACCCTTTAAAATATTCTAGATTTTTATATGAATGTGACCTAAATATCTGCTTAGTATTTGGTGTGATCCCCTTGTGCAGCAATAACTGTAACTTAACGTTGCGGTAACTGTGGATCAGTCCTGCACATTGACTTTGTTGTTGGATGCTGAATCCCTGTTCTTTAAATAAAACAGGGTCTCTCACTCACACCTGATTGTCGTCCCAGCCTCTAATTTCAACATCAAATTATGTGATAATCCAAAGGATTCAATTAATTTTGCCAGATGCAGATATGTTATTGAAAGTTATTGAATTTCAAGCTATTTTTGTGTACTTCAACTATAAATAGGCCATAATTCGATTCAAATTTGAAAAAAATTTGACTATTCGAAGATCGAAATTTATCATGTACTGTCTCTTTAAAACTTTGACCATTCACCATCCAAAATCTGCCCTAGTCAACTGGTGGACTTCGAAAAATCAAAGTTTTTTTTTTTTTTTAAATACTTCGAATCGAATACGATTGAATACGATCCTATTTTGATTCGAATGATTCGAATATGGCCTATTCACCCGCAGAAAAAAAAACGTAGTTTTTTAAAATACATTTTGGTTGGTCTTTTTTTCTTCGAATTTTTGAAATTCAACCCTTGATAAAACTGCCCCTTAATCATATGAAACGCATAAGGCTGTGCCATTATGTACTAAATAAACTACAATCTTTTTACATCTGTCTGGAAGACTGTTCTTTGAGCGCCTGCTCTACTACGATACATTTTTTGTAACGTATCGTAGTAGCTGAAAGTTCAGGGACCTGGACCTCTTCCTACACTTGGTGAATTAGTACTTTGAGATCACAAATTTTCAAGCGCCACTGTACAACAGAATCATAGAGATTCCAGTTTTCATATATTCATAACTTTGCAATAAGTTATTTAATGGTACTGGTCACATTAAAATGCAGAGCTGCCTATATGAAAGGGATGCACGGACTGCAGGGTTTGGTTTATGACCAAACTGAATCCGAATTGTTAAATTAAATTTTATTGTGTAAAAAATAAGAACATTATACTCATTTAGATATAGAAGAGTTGTGCTTAAAAAAGTAGTGTTTCAGGCTGATTTATTGAATATTTCTGCAAAAAAATCCTAATAATCCCTCCCTTCTCTTCTGATAGGAATCTGAAGCCAGTCTGTGCGTGTGTGACTGTGATTGGCTGTCCCCCTCCTACTGTGCTTCTGGCAGGGACTGTTAGGACACGCCCACTCCTCATCTGAAATACAGACAGGGACCAGAGAACATCTAAAGGGAGCTCCAGGGGCTATTTGTAAAGATAATATACATTTTTAGCACCATGTTAAAGCAACACCATATATTACTTATAATTGCCTACAAAATTAGAGTTTTTTCATTTATCCTAAATGTCTCCTTTAAATTTATGTGACTTTTCGTCAAGCGAACAAGGAAATTGTGTTTTTTTTGTGCTTTTTAACCCTTCCTAGACATAATTTACAATTGCACATCAGGGTTATTGTTTGGCTCATGAAATATTCAGGATTCGGTACCTAAATAGATTCAGTGTATCCCTACTAAGTGATAAATCCCAGATCCAGGAACAAACTTTAGGCTAAGGCCATGTCTGCAGATTCAGAGTGGTGCCCATAAAAACAGAGCTCATCATGCAATAAGGAATAAAAGAACCACTTTTTGTACAGCTAACTTCAATTGATCACAGCCAGGTGACACTTTTGATGTTTACAGTTTCAAACATTGTCACAAGTATGTTTTTCCCCCCCACACAAAATATATAAACAAAATCAGAAAATCAACTGCAGGAATTGGCGGTAATATATCACTTTTAATAGTCCATTTCAAAATGTTCCAAAATGTACATATAACGAAGGTGATCTACGCTTTACGTGTTTTTTGGTATCTCACCACTTCATCAAAAGCGATCACTTCTAATAAAGTGGTAAAATGCCACGAGTAAAGCGGAGATCCCCTTGGCGTTATATGTACATTTTGGAACGGTTTTTAAATGGACTATTAAAAGTGATATTTTACTGCCAATTCCTGATGCTCCGTGTTTGACACATTTTACGCAACTCAAATAAATGCTCAGCAACTGATGAGATGTATTCTGAATTTTCTTCCACTTTTAGGAAAAAATAAATTTTGAGGAACAACTAAGGTAGTCGGTCTTCTTCCTCAGCTAAGCAGAGGAAATAGATAAGGAAGCAAGGATAAGCATATTGGGAAATATTTGTGGTTAGTTTTGCTATTTAAAACCAATAGATGAGGCAATAATATACTAAACACTAGTGCCACAGAATTAGTACTGTATGTAAGTAGAAATGGTATGACTCATTAATATAGTCATATGGTATCCGATAGGGTTGACATCTGCATGATGCAGAGTATAGCCATCAAACTGCCATGTTTTGCTCTGCAACTGCAAAATCTACAATATAGGAGGGAATACTTCAAGGGGCATATTTATCATACAGTGTAAAACAAAATTTGAAAAATGGTGGGAAAAGCAGTGGAAAATAAATGGATAATTTATCAAGGTGTGTTTTATACTATGCCATGTGAACACCGGGTTTGCTGACTTTATTTTACATAGCTTCTGGAAGTCTAAGAAAAAATGCGTAAAAAATTTACCCCTTTTTTACGGCAAAGCCTGGTGATGTATTATCCTGCCATTGTTTTTACACCACATAATAAATAGGCTCCCAAGTGTTTATAGTTTCCACCACAGGGGAATAAAAACAGGAACAATATCCCCAGTTTAGGAGGGCCCAGAGTGCCATTGAGAGCAATTAAAGCAAAGTTTCTTGTTGGTGCTTTTACTATTTGTTTACATTCGAACACTAAGGGGGTTATTTATCAAAGTCCGAATTTATCTCAATATTTTCTGCTACAAACTCCGATCAAATCCGCTTAGGTTTTTTACACTTATTAATTATTACATTTTCCGAAAATCTGCTTTGTGGGAAAAAATACGATTTGCATGATTTTTTCGGATTTTTTCATCAGATTTTCAAGGAAAACTTTAGGATATTGCCCGAAACCCAGCTCACATCGAAAAATCATTGGGACTTCTCCCAATGACTTATATGCAACCTCGACAGATCTGAGATGCCAGATTTTCAGATTCAGACTTTTTCATCCTAAGGGTTTAATAAATTCTGAAAAATGAGTGATTTTTTTAAAAGTAAAAAAAAATTTGCATTCGGAGTTTAGTAAATAACTCCCTTAGACAAGAACTGAAAGATACATTTCGAGTTTGTCACCTGCTGATCTTGGCTTTGGCCATGGACTTTAATTGGCACCAAAGGAGGCCACAAACTGTTGATTAAACTGAAGTTCTGTAAGACAAATAAAACACAACATGCATGTTATGCTACAATTAAAATGCCAAGACATGGACGATTTATTCTTTACAATATATAAAGTATGTGAACAGAGATCACTTTGCAATAAGGACAGTGATTTGTGACCATATGAAAGCACAAGCCTGCATTTATAGCACAGTTGGCGTGGTTAGTGTTTATGTATAGGCACATTCATCAGCACACCCATCCAACCACTGCTAGTTATATTTGAAGAATAGACTTGGAAACCCCTTGTATAAAAGGATTACATTATATTTGTTTCTGATTTCATTATAACATGAATAAGAGCCAAACCGTGTGTCAGTCTGGAAATACAGTATAAAACTAACAATGCTATGCGGGTTCTTATACCGCTGTGCAGTGAGTGGATTGCAATCCAGGATCCAGACATTCTAAGGTTACTCCACACTGTGTGACATAGAATGTAAATTAGCCATGTGCCTTTCTGTACTCTGAAAGGTGCTTACGCTCTGCTTTGTTTTAACTGCCAGCAATGGCTGCAATGAAGGGCGGCAGCTCATAAATGACTGTTACCTAACGTAAATGCCATAATATATAGCAAGGTGGCAATTGGATTGGGAATGTTTTTTCTAATATACACATATACACACACACACACATATATATATATATATATATATATATATATATATATATATATATATATATATATTTGTCCTGCATATCAGCAATCTGTAAATTGTCTTGGTCCATTTTGTAGGGCTTTTAAGCTGTAAGTGCAATGAACGGAACTTATATTGACTGCAAGGGATGTGATGTTGTGTCATACCCCTAGAAACAATTGACTGCAGAAGCATATTGAAGAATAAATTAACCAGGAGTAATACAAATATAACCTGTAATTGGTTAAAACTGAAAATACAAAGTAATTGCACGTAAGCTTACACACGCATTCTATTATACACGGTCAACTGCCACTTTACTGAGCTCAAGAATATTTCAACTGGTTTAAGAATATATACTATAAACTGTGACAGCTGCTTCCATCTTGTCATTTTAGCCTTCTGTGACATATAATTACTACATAAATCATCCCCCTGCCTGAATATCTCAAATATTTGTTATCTGGTCTCAAATATATTGTTTGTTTTCACGTTGGTTTCCACATATTTATGTTATGTTTGTAATTTTATAACACTGTATTGAGGACAGAAGCCAAAAACATTTTTAAAAGTGCAATGTGTTCTCAAAAGGAATTTGGAATAGGCTTGATCTTGGGCATAAGCCAATCAGTTTCTCTTCGTAGAAATAATGTACTAGGCAGAATATATCAGAGTGAAAACAAGTGTTATTTCATCTTTATTTTTATACTTAATAAATAGCAAACCTAATGCTACCTTCCTTTCTTACCTCAGGTTTTCCTAAACACAAAAATATAAAAATACACAACACAAGTAAATCACAGCCATTGAAAAAGACAGGTAACTCGGTTCTGATGTCAAGATATGGATGTTTCTTCCAGAGCAAAGAAATAAAATTGCTCACTTATTACAGTTATAATTTACTACCTGATACCCTGGGCCAGGGCTCCTGGTTTTTGAAAATTGCACCAGCCTGGGAAACTACTATAGAGGCATCACTTCAGCATCTTCTTCTGTCTCCCAGGGGTCCCTCATGTGTGCTGTGCACATGCCCAGTACAGTGAAAAGCTGTCTGTACAGTTTTCAGCGGGCAACAGCATTGTTTCTAGGGATGCACCGAATCCAGGATTCGGTTCGGGATTTCGGCCAGGATTCGGCCTTTTTCAGCAGGATTCGGGGGGAGAGGGAAATCGTGACTTTTTCTCAGAAAACAAGGAAGTAAAAAATGGTTTCCCCTTGCATATGTTCGGATTCGGTTTGGTATTCGGCCAAATCTTTAGCAAAGGATTCGGCCGAATCCAAAATAGTGGATTCGGTACATCCCTAATTGTTTCTAGGTTTCAAGTAAGAACACATAATAATCACTAGGGTTTGTCTAGCAAACAGGGCAGGATCGTGTGGGATCACCATCTTTCTCAGTGGCATGAAAACACATTAGCCTTGACTGTAGTGGTTAAATACAGAAGTATATAGTCTCCATTTCCTGAACACTAGTTGACACTGCTGCCATGCAGCCCTTGGGCACAGTCTACATGGAAGTTGTATTTTCTCAAATAACTTGTATGGGTTTCACTCTCACACTCCAACAAAACATACAGAAATGTTTACTGACCCATGCTAAAAGAGGTCATATCATGTTATAGGGACCATGGACTGTAAGCTCCGCTGGGGCAGACTTATGTGTGTGCTCACACTTGGAGATGGCATGTAAATGTATACTGTGTTTATCATATAAATTGACCCAATTTAAATGTATCTAAACTAGGGATGCACCAAAACCTTTTTACTGGATCTGGCCAAATATCAAACCCTTGCCGAGGGGCGGAAATTGCGGACAGAACATTTTTCACATTTGAAGGGTTCAGATTTGGTTCTGCTAAATCCTGTTATGTTGAATCCCAAACTGAATCCTAAACTTGAATTGGGGACCTTGTGTTTCTGTGCTGTCTGCATTGTCACTGCTCTACGTGAGCAGATAGCTAAGGCCCTGGTTCACTCCTCCTATCCATGTAATTGCAAGTAGGCTTGGCTTGTTTCACCTGTTACTAATCTAGCCAAAGGTGATCTGTGTAAGCCATTAAGCTGCCTATAAAACCCCTACTCTGTTATTGCGCAACGTAGGTCTTTTTTCACGTAGTTCCTGGGTGTTATTTGTGTCTGATTTTCTGTTTATGCCTGTTTTGACCTTTGCTGTATCGCCGCCTGAACCAACCCTTTTGACCCCAGCCTGTTTATCTTGGCCATGCTCCTGGTTCCTGATTCTGTACTGACTGGTACTTACCGGCCTGTTTCACGACTACTCTCTCCTCATCGATTCTGTTAACGTTACTGTTCTTTTGCCTACCCGGAACTCTCCCCTTGGTCCTCTCACTTTAAGACACGGCAGCATCTGATTAGCAGAGGGCTCCTCCCGAATCGCAAGGTGGTTGTTAGAGGCAGAAGCATGAGCCGAGACCAGGACCATGGGGTTGTTCTGGGATACCATACATCAGGGCACTAGGGGTAGGCAGAAGAGGCAGCTGCCTAGGGTGCAACAATTGAGGGGTGCTGGGCAGCTACCTCTACTGCCTACCCCTAGACCAGACTCACCTGGCATTGAACTCGAGCAAATGCCACTCAGTGTCACTGCACATGCACGAACCACGTCCCTACTAATGCGTGAACGCCCTCTGTGTCACCGCAGATGTGTGATGGGGGAAGTGGGGCGGGCTGCCTGGCTGGGTTGCCTAGGGCACCCAGCTGGCCTGGCCTGACTCTGCCATACATTACACATACAGAGCTTTCCCAATTTTATATCTCTCCTTGGACATGGCTACAATGTGATAAATTGATTCTTTTATTTTGGGTGAGGGGGAACGTTAATAAGGCACGTAGTGGTCCTTGGACTGCTATACTTACTGAGAAGCAGCTGCTACAGATAAGAATAAGGAATGATAAGAAATGCTAAGACTTGATTTGAATAATGAAAAAATATATTACCACTATGAAGGACATAAAATTTCAGTTGGCTTCAACCAAAAATTCTGTTATAAAATTTATTGCATGCTGGAATTAAAAATTACATTTCAGAAAGCTCTTAAATTGGTAAATCTACAAAATATTGATTTCCAAGATTTGTATGCATCTTCCGTTAAGAAATAAAGGCCATTGGTGGTGTGGTGGGTTTTCCAAAATAAGGAATCTTTATGAAATTTGTTGTTGGGGTTTGCTATCAGTGTCTCTAGAAAAAGCATTACTTGCCATTAATGTTAGTGAGAACGTTAATTATGAATAAATCTGATTTGTACTGTATTTCCTAAGGTGAATTTGCTTAACATATCAGAGCTTCTTTATATATTTTTGTGATTGTATTCAGGCATACTTCAGTGAGCATTTCTGAATGTAAAATGATACACAATAAGCAATTTAGTGCAGAAGAATAAAAGATGCAAATCAATTTTAAAGTAGCAAAAGGAAAAAAGCTGGGAGTTGCATTATGGAAAATGTTGCAAACTTCCATTTACCTATGATTTTGGACAGCTTTTTCTCATTTTGATTTTATACTAGCACCCCACACAGCCAGATTTATTATCTACTCACTAGGACCAACAATTCATTTGTAAACAACTCACACAATACTTGAACTGCCTTCTCTTATGCCACATTTTGGACTGTCATGTCTGTAAAAAGAGACGGCAAAGAGTTCGCTAGCTACAGTTTAGATATATAGGAATTTGGTTCCAGTGTGCCACCAGTCACAAACGCTAATAGCCAAATCAAGTACAGTAACTACTTCTCCTCATTAGCCACAGAATTTTATTTCTGTCCAACTTCCCTTCATCGTGGCCAATAGAATCTCATCTGTACTGCTGGCCCCACTATATTGCAGGTCTCAAAGCCGATTATTACAGCTAACAAAGGAGGAGGAGAAACACCAATTTTATGTTTTTATAATATGCCTGGTAGAAGATGGGTGCAAGTGGGTGGGTGAAGAAGGAAGAATACTTTCAGTACTGTACGTGGTACAGAGTACTGATTGACTAGGTGCCAAATATAACCAAAACTCAAGTAGCTCTAAACAAAAGTAAACTAGCTTGGTTAAAGAATATCTTGTATTAAAAAAAAAAAGAAGGCCCATTTAATGTCCATCAGTGTTTGAAAAGCTTTACATATCTAAACATATTTGGTACAAAATGTATTTTCTGTGTTGACTGTTTTATGGGCAATGACCTTTTAATCTAAGCATTCGTATGAACCTCATTCATTTTAGTCTGGAAGATACAACAATGCATACAAAATTTCAGAGGGCCAATCACTTGCTCAACATTTATATAAAAAAATAATGTTTGAGGGAAACATTTCCTCCTAGTGTCTCTCTAGATTTTTCATACATCCTTCAACCCACACAGGAATCTTTCTCTGCATAAAAACATATTTATGAATGTATGATCATGTAGAAGAGCACTCACAGACAGAGAAACAAAATACTATTTATCGGAAATGGCCATAAAACAGCAGTGCTGAACTTCTGACTCCTATCTCCTGTCTAATCCTAAATGTAAAAAAAAAAACCGAAACACAAATAAGGAAAATACTTTTACTGTAATTCCTGAAAAGTAACCTCTGTGATCAATCCAGTATTATGAAACAACTGTGAAAAGAAATTAAATGTCCTCACTTTTTGAAAACATGTTAAAACATTTCCAAGTTGTCTGTTGTTTGTATAGTGTAAAACATATTAGTCATGTAATATCACAAGTTATTATTTAAGAACTCAGGGCATTATTCAGAAGTGATATATAGATATGCTCTTTTCTGTTGAGAGCATTTTTATGCCTACATATCCTAACCTGATTGGTTGATCTATAATGTTACGGTAGCCATACACGGATCAATAAAGAAAAGCTGACAAGTTCAGACTGTTTGTGGGGCCATACTTGGACTGCCTGACCAAGCAAAGGTCTGCTTGCGTCACAATCTTGATATATGAGCAGATTTTACAGTGTACGCCCATCTTTACTCTCAAAACCTATACTTCAGAAGACATTTCTATATCTTGCCCTCAAGGCTTCTCATAGGTTCAGAACAGTCCTACTGTTAGCCAGTTAGGTATATAGCAGGTTTTGTGTTATCAGAACAGTTCTGGCAACGTAGTTGGCTTTAGGGCAGGAGTGAAGGAAGGTGAGGCAGAGCACACTCCTGAAACTTATTGTAATGAGAACACCTGGTGCACAGTGTTAGGAGTAAGGCATCCTCCAGTAAATCCAAAAATAAAAATACACTGGCACTCAAGGCAACTTCAATGCAGGGTTACCCCTTGCTGGTTTATTAGGTTGGAACATGCACCTAGGGCAGGAGTGCCCATACATTACTAATGTGAGGTCTACTTTTAGTGATGTTGTCCCATTATGAGCTACATCCATAAAAGCATTGCTAGAATCCTGTTCCATGGAAAATGTTACTTAAATATATTGATTTATGAGAGAATTTATATTGCAATATTTAACAGCTATTTCTTATGTAACCTTACAGTAGTAAATATGTGAATGAAAAGCATGAAATAGGAGGATAATTTAGACAAGCTGTTTGTTGACAATGTCTTGAGATCTACTGATCACCAGCTAAAGGTCTACTGGTAGATCCCGATCTATCTTTTGGGCACCCCTGCTTTAGGGAAATAAGGAGCAATTTAGACATCTCTGCCAAACCCTGCTTACACCCTAATTGAGGGGTATATACTCTTACTCTGGCTTTTTAAAGAAAGGCCCTGAGAGAGTAAGTCCTCATTTTAATGGTCTGAGGCACAGCACTGCTTTGGCACTTCAGCCAACTAGCAACCCTATGCGGCTTTAGCATCAGAGCTTTAAAATGTATATTCTGTGATTTACTAGGATGGCCCACCTCCTACTCCTGCAGAAAGCACACTTGTAAGGGTCTTACTTAGGTGTCACTGAGTTGGTGGCCAGAAGAAAGAGTGCAAAACTTAAGCCAGGGTATCCTATTTCTCATGAATCGGCTTTGTGACCCAAAATATGCTTAAAAACCAGTTATTTCTCCCTTATTCTGACTATTTTTTATCATGGAAAGAAATTTCACATTATAATGATAGATCTGCCCTAAGCAGCAAGGGTTGTGACCTATAGGTTAAGGCCTTTAATGGTCAAAGCCCATGAAATAGGTCATGTTTTATTGGAGATTTAAAAAGCTGTTTAAAGTAATGTGACACTGTGTGCCTTTAATCTTTTTAGGGACCCTTACAGAAACCCCTTCTTTCAGGGCTTTGGACAGGTTAAATACAAGGGGCAGGCAACTGCCTTGGGATGTTATTAATTTCATCCTAATCTGATTTATGGCTACAAAGGTAAAGCACACAGGTAACACAAGTGTAATTTAACAGCATGCAAATGATACTTGGTTATTGCTGCCATTGTAATTAACCACAATTAGCGCTGCAAATTAGCAGGACAAAGAAACTGACTGGGACATTAGCTGTGACTTAATTGTGTAGCTGTGACATGGCTTTGTGGCTTCACTTCCAAGAATGGGCCTCAAAACTTTATGCAAGTTTGCCCTTTATCTATCACAGTCAAGCAAGGTTCACTGGGGACGTGATGATACTGCCTGTCCCTCAGGGGGTTTCTCTTATCTTGTTCTGAAGTTCTACCCTAGCTAGAGCAAAACTACCCAGTGCTACTGACACTCCCTTGTCTCAGTCAGCACATACAGGCACAAACAGTAACTGCAGGCTTCAAATCCAGCTACCTGTCAAGTCAAGTTTTAAGGTGGAGTGCAGTCGCCAATTTCAGCAGTGCATAAGATGCTGCTGGGAAGGAAGTAGAGTATAATGTGAAGCAATCGCTGCTCTTTTAAATCCAATTTCCCTCTCTCAACTTCCGTACATAGAACAAGCTCTATCTGACTTGAGATCTGAGATCTGAGCTGGAGTCATAGGACTGATAAGATCCTGTCTGTACAGGAATATCCCTGTGGTGCTGCACCGAAGGACATTTTTATCAAAACACAACTTGCTTAATTTTTCCAGTCAGCAACAGGCACACACACGCACAAACACCACGAAAAAATAAAGATGCTCTCTTGGTTTTAATCCAGCATGTCTCGTGTTAGGATCCAATGATAAATATTTACATCTTCGTTAAGATTCTGAAAGCAAGGAAATTGCATAACCCACTGGTGCGGAGTCACTGTGGTGGGATTAGAGAATATACAAAGTTTCTGAGGAGGAGGGATACTTATATGAGCCATTAGACAAATTGATATCACAGTCATATGCAGACACAACGTGCCTCAGTATAACTGGGTTCAGCAACAGGAATATACATTCTTGCCATAAGAAGTGAGATTAAAACCAGAAGTTATCCAGTCTGGCTGGACTGCCGCACAGTTGGCTGGAGACCAGTGGATGACTTGCTTTCTAGGCATTTTGTGAAGTCTAGTTCTGGTCCACCAAAGCATAGAATCAGATCCATCTACTCGTGATCCAAGAGCCATAGGGGCAGATTCACTAAAGGGTGAAGTGGCCATTGCTAGCGACAATTCACCAGAAATCCCATCCGCAGGGACATCGTCGATTCACTAACATGCGTAGAGGACAATTCTCTAGCGAACGAGACCGTCGCTAGCGTTCGTTCTCAAACTATTGCCAGGCACTTTTATAAACTAATTTTTTAAATTAATTTGAGGGGCAAGCCACATTTATATAAGGATGGGCTCATGTCTAAAGCATAAGAGGAACTCTTCAGTCTTTATTATGGTTCATTGGATATATATTTGAAAAAGTGGCCACTTCAAACACTTGCACCAACATTTCTAATAAAGACATCCATACCACTTTTAGGTACCCGCCCTATTCAAATTAACCTAATCGTAAGAGTGCTAGCGAAGTTTCGCTAGGCAGTAATGAACGCTAAAGGAAAAGTAACGCTGGCAAATCTGCTGAGACATAACTTTGCATTTTAGTGAATTAGCATAGTTGTAACAAATTTACGCCTGGGGAAGTGGCATGGAGTATGGCGAAGTGAGCGCTGGTGAAAATTCCCCCGTTAGTCATCTTGTGGAAAATAACTACAGAGACAGCACAACTGCACCTAATGAGTAGTGATAGGCAAATAAGTCCCCTTTCGATTCGCTGAAAAATTCGCTAAAAGCACATTTTGATGCATGCATCAATTCTGACGCTCGCATCAATTTTGACACCGGCATTAAAGTCAATTGGTGTCCGAATAGTGTTGACGTGCAACGGTTTTGGTGCAAATGACTTTTTACGTCACTCGTCCAAAAACGCCCGCATTTGTTTTCAGATGGGGTCAGTGACCCCCATTTGAGAGCTTGAAAGAAAATGGCAAATAATTTAAAAACTGTAAAAAAAATAATGAAGACCAATTGAAAAGTTGCTTAGAATTGAGCGTTCTATGACATGCAGGTGAACCTATATGAATTTGCTTTGAGAATTTTGCCAAACAAGCAAGCAAATAGGGGCAGGAGGAAAAGCAGGCAGTAAACAGACATAATAGGCTGACAGAGGATGAATCCAATGGAAAAAGCAGAGATGTAAACTCTCTCCCCTATCTTCCTTCTTCTCCTCCTCCTCCCCCGTGTTCCCATGTTTATGTGCTATGCACTCATTCATTGGCTGGCCTATGCAAGGGTGTAGGAGTGACTGTGCGGCTGCAAGCACATGGGGAGTGTTTACAAGCTCTCCCAGTAGCTGTTCCTGCTCAATTCCAGGAATTAGCCTTTTATTCTTTCCCCTTTTCGAGCTCTGGGTCAATATGTCAGCTCGTGACAGGCAGTTAGTGAGATCACTGAGGAGGGAATGTGCATTTGTGGGCCTTTCTCACTGTCCTTTAACACGGAGGCCTCGGCAGGAGAGCTGGGGAGACTCGGGGTGGGTGGAGAGGTTTTGCTGCTCATTCCTACCAACCACAGCACAGGGAGAGATGATAAACACCAAGCTTTTGAAACTAGATACAACAGGACATTGTGTTCTTCTTTGACTGAAAAACAAGCAGACTTATCCCAGCTTTAAGTAAACAGATAATCCTCCTGTTTATCTTTTTTTTCTGCTGCAATTCATATGCAGCTTGTTTCATGTCAGGCCCTCTGCAAACCTGCCTCTATGCTGCATACTTGTAATGACAAAATTATATCCTAACACCCCATTACTGGAGAAGCCTTTTCATCCACAGTGACCAAACTCCTGATAATGCATTAAGGTATAATTAAAGGTGTCATTTATCTCACATGGCCTACAGTAAAAGCAATATGAATGTTCTGCTTCAGAAACTGACAAATGGTTTTTGTTTTGTGATTTGAATGTGTCAATGAAAAGCAAGAGCATTATATTGCTGCTGCAGCACTATCATGGTCTCTGGAGTATGCTTCCACTGGGGTATGCTTCCACTGGGGTATGCAATGTGGTAGCTTCCCTGATATCTAACATGTATAGGATCCGTTATCTGTAAAACCATTCCCCGGTTTTAATTTTTACACCAAAATGTTCCTTTAATGCATTTCTCGCCACTTCTTTACTAGAAAAGATCAGGAACTAGTGGTAGGCAGTGTAGGCACCTGCCTATGGAGCAATCACTTTTGTTACATGAAGGGCCACAATCCCATAAACTGTATAGGAGTGTATAGCAATTTTGTTGTCCATATCCAGTAAAGTATTAATAATAATGCCACATACCTTCAATAAATGACTACTATTGATTAATGTCCATCATCTTCCCATGGATTCGTCTGAACATACCTGGTGGTGGGTGCTGGACTTGTATTGGGTTAAAAAAGCACCTTGACCCAGCCCTGACACTGCATAATAATAATAATAATAATTATAATAGCACAATGTTTGCCAGAGGTTTGTGCCAAATATATTTGGCAAAAGATCGAAGTACATAAATCAAGTGTGTTAAATAATCTTAAATTAGTCTTTGAGTACTTTACATTAATTTACTAAAAGGTTTCAGACAGATATATTAGTATTTTAGACTACCAATAGCAGGCTTTGTTGAACAGCTTTTTTTGGTGGCCCAGAGAGTCAGTGACATAACACTCAGTTGAGCCAAAACCCTGCCATAAACAGTGTTAAAATGCAAATCCCAGAAACTGTTAAAAATAGAAAATTAATGTAAACTGCAAAAAAGTTCTCATGGAATCACCCCGAGTAAGTTTACATAATTTATGTCATTTTCTGGTTTTAGATTCCCTTTAAACCATGACAGCTGAACTACAATCACTCCAAAAATCCCCCAGCAATAAAGAATATTTGTGCAGAATTTTTTTGGAGAAACTTCTTGGGGGGTTATAGCAGTTTGCTGTTGTTCTTTATGTGGGGTAAGGGCAGAGACACACATGGAGATTTGGGGGGATTTAGTCGCCGGTGACAAATCGCCTCTTTTTCGGGCAACTAATCTCCCAGAACTGCCTTCCCGCTGGCTAGAATCGGGGAATTGTCCGGAATTTCCTCACTAGGAAACTTCGGGGTGACTTCAGAAAGCAAAGCTTTCTGAGT
Organism: Xenopus petersii; assembly: GCA_038501925.1. Lineage (NCBI taxonomy): Eukaryota > Metazoa > Chordata > Amphibia > Anura > Pipidae > Xenopus > Xenopus petersii. Next base: position 103,966,661 of record CM076683.1, on the reverse strand, counting down.
GCCATCCCGCCAGCGATTTAGATTCTAGCCAGCGGGAATGCAGTTTGGGGAGATTAGTTTCCCGAAGAAAAGACGATTTTGCGTAGGGCGACTTACTCCCCGAATCTTCACATGTGTCTCTGCCCTGAGACTGTACTGTAGAAATACACAAAGTGGCCGGACTGAATGTGACAGGGAAGCAGTTCTTACTAAGCTAAAAAAAAGTTCAAAGACTACTGTGTGAAAAGGTAGGTATGCAGGTAACCTAAGGGCAAAACAGCAAAGTATGTTGCACAGTGATAGTATATCTTTACTTTATCTGACCTAAACCAAGTGCACATAATCCCTGATCTGTGTCACTGTACTAATAGTATCTTACTGTATTCTTATCTGGGCCAAACTGAACAAGTTTTAGGTCTAGTGCCTTAACTGTAACATGAATAAAACCTTTGTTCTTACAGATAATTTGTAAATACAGAAGGAAAAGTAAACACTCCAGATAATGGTTTTGCACCCTATATGGAAAGTTTAACGGTGGCCATACACACACCAATATTATAGTACGATCGCAGTGAATGGTGGGAGACAAGGTGACAAACATTGATCGCCTTGTCTCCCACCATACACTTTGATTCATACTATTATATTGGTGCATGCACTTTCCATATGGGGTGCAAAACCATTGCTGATTGGCTAGGATGGAAAATTTTATTGGGCGCCAAACATTGGCAAAATGTTAATGCTACATTGTCAGCTAGAGGTAGGATTCTATGGTTTCTACCTGCATATATAACAATTCAGCTCTTAACGTTTGTAGAGAAAATTAAAGGTCTTTCCCACGACCAATGGTCGCAGGAAAGTTTGCATCATTATAATGTGTATGGCCATCCTTTAGAATAATGCCAGACGGAGCTGAAAATTGTCATGCTGAGAATCAGTCCCTACACTGGCATTTCTTGTCCTGCCTGCACCAGATGCTAATGTCACCATATGGGCTGATTCTGGCCAGGCGTATTTCAGCAGGCCAATTTTCAGCCTTTTCTGGCATTAGCCTAAGGAAGCAGTATGGTTAAACTATGACAATCGCTGCTCACAATTATCTACCTATACCTCGAAATCTGGTGGAACGAGACTAGATGGAACAGCATGTTATTTTTTTATATGTTAAATACATCTCATCTTGCTTTCTGTAAAGTAATATATGATGTCATAAATCAGTTGCTACAATGTCATTATTACTGTATAAGTGGCATTTCATGTATCGCAGTGAAGGAAATATGTCTAGCTAAGTATAGCTTGTCAGGTGAAATTGTATACTGTCACAGTCGTAGCTAAACTTTCAGTTTGAATAATAAAAAAAGCATATAGTTGTCAGTAGACATAATAAAGTAAATGGAGTTTTATATGATGTGCAATACATCTTGTTACACTTTCTGATTTGAGTAAAGTGCTCGTACATTTCAGCCGCAGTAGCTATTTCCTAAGTTATTCAAAAACTTACATTTTAAAGGAGAACTAAAGCTTAACTAAAAAAGTAGCCCTGCATTATTTTCTGTGGATTCACTGCACATGCTCTGTGCTGCTTTCATTCAGTTACTGTCAGTCGGTTAATGAGCTTAGAGACTGACTCATAATATAACATTACAGCTGGTACAATAAGTTCAGTAGGTAAAATATGGCATTTTTGACAATATTAATTTTTAGGGTTTAATTCTCCTTTGAGCACAGTATACAACAAATTTCAATAAACAGTTGTGTTCAGAAAAATAGTAGTCCAGCATCACTAACCTGATCAATCACTGTTTTTGGTAGAAATTGTATTTTTACTAGTAGGTGTAGTATATTAATAGTAAACCAGCAAACCCAACAGTCATGATATGCATGTTGCAGATTCTGTGTAATCGAAATAACTAATTGAGGCTTGTTCCAAATAATAACAGCAGTGGTGTAACTACTAGGGAAGTAGGGGGTGTGATTGCACCCGATCCCACTCCCCCTTGGGGCCCACTGGAGACCACACCATGCATCTGGAAGGGAGGGGTGTGGGAGGTCCTGGGTACAGGGAAGTTATGTCACTGAATAGCAGTGTTCAAAATAATAATAACTTGTTCCAAATATTCATTCATTCTGTGAAGTTGAAGATTAAAAATTTGATTGGAGAGGGAAAAACATATTAAAAAGTGCAAAAATGATAGGCTGCTAAGCTAAAATTATCTCAAATGCTTTAAAATGACCTGAAAGACATGGAAGAAAACAGAAAACTACCATTCAAATGGATAGAATAGCCAAAATGGCAAATGATCCAATGATCAGCTCCAGGAAGAGTACTGCTTTGAGTACTGTTACAATTAGAAGAAACCTATGTGAAGATAAGGTATCGACAAGAAGCCCCCGCAAAGTCCCATTGTTAAAAAAAGGCCTAAAGAGAAATGGTGCAACATTTTGTGGACTGATGAATTCAAGCCACAGCATATTGTGAAGACAGTGAAACGTGGTGGCTCAAGCATCATGATGTGGGGATATTTCTCATACTATTGCATTGGGCCTATTTATCTCATACCAGGGATCATGGATCAGTTTCAATACATTAAATACTTCAAGAGGTCATGTTGCCTTATGCAGAAGAGGAAATACCCTCGAAATGTGTGTTTTTAACACTAGTATTAAGTTTAGTTAAAGTTTAGTTAAATAAGTTAAATAATTTTATAGACAAAGGACTAGATAAAATAATGTTTTCTTTGCAGATATGTATTAAATAAAACAACTCTTTGTAAAAAGGAGAGAAAAATAATTTGGCATGCTTAATGGAGATGTAATTCATCAGGATCCTTCAACAGAAAAGCAGCAGAAAGACTGGTACATTTAGAAACTAAAAATAAATTGGCAGTTCTGACAAATCTCTCTCTTATGTGCCAGTTTCAAATTTTTTGCAAAAACAAGTTTATCAACTTCAGTAACTGAATTCCAAACCAGCTCACCCACCATCACTTGGAATTTGCACATCGAAACACCCACTGGGATCAGAAAAACACAGGTGATAAAAGAGACTCTATCTGCCCAACATGCAAAATAAATATGCTTTTAAGTTTGGATGAGAAATCATTTGAACAATAGTATGGCCCACTTAATCCAGGTCCTGAACCAGGCCCGGACTGGCAATCTGTGGGTTCTGGCAAATGTCAGAGGGGCTGCTATAAGTTGCCATAGAAAGTAGGGATGCACCAAATCCACTTTTTTGGATTCGGCCGAACCCCCGAATCCTTCACGACGGATTCGGCCGAATACCGAACCGAATCCGAACCCTAATTTGCATACGCAAATTATGGGTGGGAAGGGGAAAAAATTTTTACTCCCTTGTTTTCTGACAAAAAGTTACGCAATTCCCCTCCCTGCCCCTAATTTGCATATGCAAATTAGGATTCGGATTCGGTTCGGCCGGGCAGAAGGATTCGGCCGAATCCGAATCCTGCTGAAAAAGGCCGAATCCTGGCCGAATCCCGAACCGAATCCTGGATTCGGTGCATCCCTAATAGAAAGTCAGTATTTAGTGGCTGGTGGGGGCTGTTTGGGCCTCTATGTATCTGAAATGACAGGGCCTATTTTAATTCTCAGTCCGGACCTGTCATGAACCCTCGGTAAACACTGAAGTTATGGCACACAAAATGAATTTAATCCACAGTACAAGTATATACAATGCATTTTGACATTTTTCAGACATAAAGGGATACAAAGGGAGTTTGTCACCATCAACCTTTAAATTCAGTCTAGCAGTGGATATATTACTGGGAATTTTAAAGAACAGGATCAAATTTAAGTCATCAAAACAAAGTTAAATTATAATAAGACAGTGTTTGTGGTGATATGCTACTTTAATATAGGGATGCAAAGTGTGGAAAGAATCACCAGTACTCCAGGAAAACAAATCATCTATGAATAGCAATGTAATTCAGACTCCCAGTGCCACCTGTTCAATACTGCCAAAATAATACTAATATTAGAATTGGATGCAGAAATGGGTTGGTTGCAATCTATCAAATGAAAATAGTGACAACATTACAGCAGTAAATGCAAAGAAAAAGAATACCCTGGGCAAGAGTGAAAGCAGGGGGTACCCTAAAAGGGGTACCCTATGTATTTCTAGGCAGTGAAAGCAGGATAAAATGGGGAATTCATGGGAAGTGGGGTAACCCTATACAGTAAAAACTAGTGGACAAGTGGAAAACCCTTAAAAACTCTAGTGAGCAACAGTACTGAAAAATTTCTATTCTTGAAAAATCAGGGTGTCCCACAGCATGTGTACAGGGAGAGAAAGAAGGGAACCTCATATATCTGCATATAGAGAGAAGGAAACCATGTAACAATGCATGCAGAAAGTAAAGGGAGCCATGTATGGAGAGTGTAGGGTGCCTCCTACATTTCTTGTATTAGCTAAGATTAATGTTGTAACAAATTTGAATCCATCTGCTGATTAGGAGCCCTCTGCTACATCCCTAAATTCCAACAAAGTAGTGGGTGAGAATGGCTTTTTGAGTATTCTTCCAAATGTGAAGCACAACAAAAACCCGTGGTATTTTAGTAAGAATGTTAAAGGGTCACAGTACTACAAACTTGTTGTACAAATGTGATATTTCAGAGCTAAATACATTTTAATATACATATATTAATATATAATATATATACTAACCGCACTCCAAGGACTTCAAAAAATGATCAAAAAAGATGGTACTTTATTCCCAACGTTTCGGCACCCTCACTGGGGCCGTCTTCAGTGAGGGTGCTGAAACTTGGGAATAAAGCACTATCTATTTTGATCAAGTCCTTGGAGTGCGGTCTGTTTGTTTATTATCCAGCACCCAGGCAGCTGAGGACTGTTTTGGGTGCACCAGTCTGGAAGGACTGTATATATATATATATATATATATATATATATATATATATACGCACATATATATATATACATGGCATCGTCATCTCGGTTTCCCGCCAGTTTATGTATATAATGCTGCTGCAATGCTTGTGATTTATACACTTTGAGAAAGTATATATAAGACCTGTGAGTGCAGACCTTCTTGGAATATATATATATATATATATATATATATATATATATATATATATATATATATATATATATTTATATATTTATATTCAGTCCAACCTGGTGCACTCACAAGCAATATTACAAATGCCTGGGTGCTGGTAAGAATTATCATACATACATACCAAAAAAAACGCACTCCGAGGACTTTATAGTGTAAAAATCATTAGTGTTTATTTCAATGTTTCGGTGCCATCACTCGGGCCGTCTTCAGACCTTCCTGAAGATGGCCCGACTGATGGCGCCGAAACATTGAAATAAACACTAAAGATTTTTACACTATAAAGTCCTCGGAGTGCGTTTTCTTTGGTATGTATATATATCTGTACACACACACATATATATATATGTATATATATATATATATATATATATATATATATATATATATACATATATATATATATATATATATATATATATATATATATATATATATATATATATATATATATAAGTCCTTAGGTGTTTTTCCAGCACTGTGTGAATATATACTGTAAACAGAAAGATCTTGTGACTAATAATTACAGTTCATATAGGGCTAAGCCAGTCAGCATAAATGTAAAGGACAGGAAGCGTTGGTAACCGTGCAAAATAAACCATTTCAGAAAGTAGTTTAGGACAGTACATGAGGCTATCTGAGGAGAAGTGAAAGTCAGCAGGCAAGAGTCTGCACGCACATACATTACTAACATATACTGTAACATTAGCTATAAAACCAAGAATGTATGCAGCACAGAGAAGTTCTTTTCTAAAGCTACCTCCCGGGAACAGAAATGTTATTTTAATTGAAATGCCATCATACCAAGAACTCTTTCCATCAGTATGAACACTTAGATACTTTAAGGACATGTCCATATCATTATTACATCCTTAAATCTCATGGGCACATTCGCATGGATAGAAATCTGTGAAATGCCTTACTGTGTTTACTCAGGACAGTGCTTGTTGATGCTTGACATTAAGATTATACAGAATTACAGAACATTTAAACAACAACAAATACAAAGCGCTGATTTATAATAAATATATTTTTCTTATGAAGATTCACTTATTAGACAGTTAAAGTCACAATACAACTTGTTCTTCTCTATTAGAAGCTGTGTGTCAAACTCTGGTGCAAAGGCTTGTGCTTGAGTGAAGGAATAAGCAATATGTGAGCAGCCAATGGCTATCCTCAAGCATGCCAATTCCATGAGCTCTAAAAAAAAGAGCACATAAGAGTACAATGTGCACTGCCAGTCTCATACATACCACTTAAAGGGTAGTACTAGTTCTACCAAAACTTTTACTACAAAATAGTAATTTTCTAAGAAAAAATTCAACAGGTCCAATATTTTTATGGTTTCTAAATTAAACTTTTGTTCAGAAGTTCTCCAGCTTTGAAAAATATCCGGTTGATATTGACAGACCGAAAGATGATTAGAAGTGGGCCCCGTAACAAAGATAAATAATAAAGAGGAGCCAGGGTTTTTTTTTGGTTGTTGTGGTCAGTGACCCTGACAACTATATAGTATTTGAACCTACAAGCAGGAAAGATACGTACATGAGAGTAAGGCATATAATCTATTAAATAAAAGCGAATCAAAAGGTTTCTAAGAACAGGTCATACTAAAAAGTCATATTAAAAGCTAACTTACTGGTGAACTTACAATTGAAGGTAGACATTAAATACAGAGTTCCATACCTTATGTCTAAGGTGATAAAATACAACTGGCACAAAGGGGCAAACTTACTAAAGGGCGAAGTGACTAACGATGGCGTAACTTCGCTAGCGAAGGAGATGGACTCTAGTGGTACTTCACTCCCTAACGCCTGGCGAATTTGCGCTCTGGCGAATGGACGTAACTACGCAAATTCACTCCAGACTTGCTTTCACCACCTCAGACCAGGCAAAGTGCAATAAAGTAGATAGGACTTCTTCAAAATTTTGTTGAAAAATGTTCTCACTCCCAAAAAACGCTGGCATCTTTTCCTTTTTTCAGGGTGATAGGTACAATTTTTTTTTAGGAGAAATCCGCTTCCCCCCTACATTTCCTAACATATGGCACATAAACTATACAGTGGGCTCATGTGTAGGGTAATATAACAACTCTTTTTTTTAACTCTTAAAGGGATACTGTCATCGGAAAACATGTTTTTTTCAAAACGCATCAGTTAATAGTGCTACTCCAGCAGAATTCTGCACTGAAATCCATTTCTCAAAAGAGCAAACAGATTTTTTTATATTCAATTTTGAAATCTGACATGGGGCTAGACATTTTGTCAATTTCCCAGCTGCCCCTGGTCATGTGACTTGTGCCTGCACTTTAGGAGAGAAATGCTTTCTGGCAGGCTGCTGTTTTTCCTTCTCAATGTAACTGAATGTGTCTCAGTGGGACATGGGTTTTTACTATTGAATGTTGTTCTTAGATCTACCAGGCAGCTGTTATCTTGTGTTAGGGAGCTGCTATCTGGTTACCTTCCCATTGTTCTTTTGTTTGGCTGCTGGGGGGAAAGGGAGGGGGTGATATCACTCCAACTTGCAGTACAGCAGTAAAGAGTGATTGAAGTTTATCAGAGCACAAGTCACATGACTTTTGAATTTTTTTTTTCCCCATGACAGTATCCCTTTAACTTTTTTTAACTCTTCTCATATTAAGGTTTCCTGGGCTTGTGTAATGTAATGTTTTTGCTGCAACATATAGTCCATTGAACTTTAACTTCCCGTCGTATGCAAATTAGGCAACGCTAGCGCAACTTCGCTTTGCTTGGCGCAGTAATGATATCGCAACTTCGCCATCGTTCGGCGCACTGGAAACAACTTCGGATTTTAGTGAATTAGCGTTGTCCTGTCTAATCTACGCCCGGAAAAGGGATGCTCTGTGAGCGAAGCCGTCGCTGGCGAATATACTAGGTTAGTAAATTTGCCCCAAAGGGGGCACATCTATTATTGCACCTATCCACTCATAAAAGAGCCTGACTTACGTCTAACAAAGTATTAACTACATTCTAGACTGGAAAATAAGGTGAGAGAGTATGTTTTGCTGGAGAATTTGGAATCTACACACTATTCTGCTTTTTGGCACCACCAAAAACTATTGGTTTACAAATTCAAACGTTTTAGAACAAAGTAAACACTCCTGGCAAGGTAGAAGGGTGTTCTTATTGATAGGATTAAAATCTATGGCATGTGTCAGCTCACTTAATAGCCTAACAATGTAAAAATGCAGTATCATGTGAACGTTGAAATTTCATTTTCTAAATCTCTCTCTCTCTAGACAATAACAAGAGCTATAATAAGAGTAGTGAGTATAAACTACATACTTGGTATTATCCTAACAGGACTGCATAGCCTATTATTGACTGCTGTTCATTACATGCAAGTAAACAAAACTGACTTGACACCTGACAAGGAACAGTGCAAAAATAAACAAAACTCTAGCCTGTTGAGAAAACAGAAGGTACCCAAAGTTTCCTTAAGATATGACAATATTTTAAACACAGTATCTGTTAAAAGGAACATTTACCAATGTGCCCCATCAAAAAAAATAAAGTGGGGAAAAAATCACTGGATGTAAATAGCAGGTCAGGCAATTCATTCTCAAAGCAGCAGTGTTTCAGAGCAAAAATTGGTTTGCCTGCAAATGTACCAGAAGGGTCCTGGTATTTACCATTTGAATAATTGAGGGGCAATTGAGAATATTTTGCTGATAATCCTGTGGTAGTCAAATGCTTGCAATCTCACCATGCACAAAAATGAGCATGGGCCTCCAAAGAAGCACAAACTAGAACTCAAACGTTGTGAAAGAAAAGCATGGGTACAGTGCCTAACACATACAAAGTGGAAAATGTAACACCTGCTTTTCTGCCACTTCCTTAAGAAGCGAGCATTTCATTTGCTTTCCTCAATGTTGTCTGTTTCAGAGTTTCCTTACTTTCAAACATAATGCTCACTGCATTACTGGGGTTGTCAGGATCTTTGAATGCGCTTTCTGTTTACCAAAAATGCACATTTGTACCACTGCAGTACCAACCATTGCAAGTCATTACAGATCTATGTGTCTTATACTACTTTGTAGACTGCTATGGGTTACTGTACTGCTGCAGAACTGTTTATTCTTTTTTATTCTACCATTCGTGTACACCGATGTAAAGAAGGAAGAAGCGCTCTGTGGTGTTTGCTGAGAAGAACCAGTTTTTACTAAAAGGAGCACTGGTCTGAGGTATCAGGTAAATATTATAATCACAGTGTGTGACAGAGTGTGTAATATTTGGCACACCTCAATGATTGAATATTTTCTTCTCCTTTAATCACAAAAGAACAACTGCCTTTACATCTCATTTAAAAAAAATTGCATCATAAAAATGATTGTATTTGGCATCAGGCTGTACATCCGGTTTCTTTTTAGGTTTACCATAGATTTTTATTATTTTGTTTTTAGCTCAAATGCCAAACGTTTGCTGCTCACCAGTGGTTATACAGTAATTACTTACCTGATATCCTAGGTGCTCCTTTTAGCAAAAAAAAAAAATGCACCGGCCTGGGGTACTTAAAGGGGTTGTTCACCCTGTAAAATGTTCTAAATTGATACATATAGTTGATATATTTCTTATCGTTGTCCCTGCTGAGCAGAATCCCTGAGTTTCATTACAGGCAGCTGTTAGAATTGATACAATAGTTGCTAATACTCCAGAGATGCTGCTGAAAATGTATCACAAAAGGGTAAGGCCACACTGGGCGTTTTGGGGAGATTTGGTTGCCTGGCAACTAATCGCCTCATCTTTGCGGCGACCAATCTCCCCAAATGCCTTCCCTCACTCTGTGTCGGCTAAAATGAAAAAACGCAGGCGCTAATCACACACGGTGATTAATTTCCCGAAGTCGCCCGATTAGCGCCGGCAGTTTTTTATTTTAGCCGGCGCAGAGTGTGGGAAGGCATTTGGGGAGATTGGTCGCCGCAAAGATGAGGCGATTAGTTGCCAGGCAACCAAATCTCCCCAAAACGCCCAGTGTGGCCTTACCCTTATTTGATACATTTTCAGCAGCATCTCTGGAGTATTAGCAACTATTGCATCAATTCTAACAGCTGCCTGTAATGAAACCCAGGGATTCTGCTCAGCAGGGACAAAGATAAGAAATATATCAACTATATGTATTAATTTAGAACAAAAACACCCAGTGTGGCCTTACCCTAAGGGTCAGATTTACCTAGGGTTGAATATCGAGGGTTAATTAACCCTCGATATTCGACTGTCGAATGTAAATCCTTCGACTTCGAAGTCGAAGGATTTACTGCAAATAGTTCGATCGAAATAGTTTGATCGATCGAACAATTAAATCCTTCTAAACGTTCGATTCGAAGGATTTTAATCCATTGATCGAACGATTTTTCTTCGACCAAAAAAAGATTGCAAAGCCTATGGGGACCTTCCCCATAGGCTAACATTGACTTCGGTAGGTTTTAGGTGGCGAACTAGGGAGACAGTACTTAGACTATCGAATGGTCGAATAGTCGAACGATTTTTAGTTCGAATCTTTCGATTCAAACTCGTAGTTGAAGGTCGAAGTAGCCAATTCGATGGTCGAAGTAGCCAAAAAAAGCATTCGAAATTCGAAGTTTTTTTTATTCCATTCCTTCACTCAAGCTAAGTAAATGGGCCCCTAAATGTTGCAAAATTGCAACAGTTTAGAGTCACTGAGCTGACAAACACCAGAGACAGGGACATTAAACTTTGAACCGAGATTTTGGAAAAACACTAAGAAATAAAAAATGGAAAGTAATTTAAAAAAGTTTCTGGTGAACAATCTGAAAACAGTGTTTAGAAGGTGAACAATGCCTTTAAGCAAGCACCACAGAGCTATCTTCACTTGTAGCATGAAAAGCCAAACTTTATGCAAAAATACCAGACTTTCCCCTTCCCCCCTGGGGAACTGTTCCCTCTGGACTGTGACTCCTATCATTAGGTTATGGAATTGAATATCAAATAAACTAGATTCAAACAGCTTCATACTTTTTCTGCAGATATCTGTATTTTTTGTGTCTGTAGGGTACACTTCTCTGTAGTCTGATACACAAATCAACATACTGATGTGTTACATGCTAACAATGAAAGGTACACTGTCTAGTATTTATGGTTCTAAAATTTCCCATGTTTTTATTATTAGGTCTAGACTTCCTTTTCCTTTTTCTTTTGCAAAAACTGTGTAACGTTCCTAATTTTATTTTTCCCCTCACATTCGTAGAGTAGAGTCTATGTACTCAATGTTTCCCCAGGTTTAATATTTTTTGTTTTGCACGTGTTGCGTGTAATGTCTAGTCAGTAAAAAAAGCGTGTTGTGTCTGAAATGAAAGAATCCTCCCTCTCTATGTGTTTTTTTTTCATCGAATTGGTAACGCAGTACTTTCTTGAAAATATATTTTTATCTGTACTGGGATGAAGGACCTGTACTTTTGAGTTTTATTAACTATTTGCTCTGCAGCTCTACACTTGGGAATTTAAACTATTTTGTTGCTAGGGCCCCAGTTACCTTAGCAACCACCAGTGGTTTCAATGACAGCTTAAAGATGAATAGCAGCAGTGTAGGACTGGCCCACTGGGATACCAGGAAAACTCCCGGTGGGCCCAGGTGTCAGAGGGCCCTCATTCTGCTAAACTTTTGGCCTATTTCATGGCCATTCCCTATTTCTATGAGAACTAAGAGGCTAAATAGATGGAATAATTGATTATAATAAAAAGAGAACAGATCACTAAGAGAATAGAGGTTGATTGAGGAGATAAAGCATATTAGTACTGAGAGTGGGCCCCTAGTCTAAGGTTTTGGGGTGGGCCCCTGGTGTCCCAGTCCGACACTGAATAGCAGAGAGTCTGAATACTAATGTAAAGAGTGTATATATATGTAATAGGTTTCCAGGTATGTTTCAGACTGGAGAGGTAGACTAGAAAAGCAAATCATTCCAATAACACAGAAAAATAAATTAAATTAAGACCAATTTCAACCTGTCTGAAATAGCATGGTCTCTATTATATTAAAAGCTAATTTTAAGTTAAATTGTCCCTTTATGAAGAATCATATTTACATTCCAACATGCATTTGTCCCGTTTCTATTTTTTTATTCACCATTTTCTATAAGTCATCTTATTTTGGGTAATTTTACCTACAAGATCAAAATATTCAAAGGAAAGACCCATTTACAACCGCATGTGCAGTAAGTAAAGCGGGGTGGCACGGGACTCAATCGGCACATTTGGATTTATTGGATTGTAAAGAATCTCAATTCCTTGGAATGGGGCAGCCAGCACCTTATAATTCATTGTTAAATGTGTGCCTTTATATTACACAGTTAGTGGCAGTTATACTTTTCCTGTGACCTTCTGGTCTGTGATTCAGCGCTATACACAATGTTTTTTTCCACTAAATAAGACCTTACCCTTTTATCAACCCCATAAGCAGCACAACAGATATGTGCCCTGACAGCTTTATCTATTTATATACATTGTTTTCTTTAACACATTTGTGCAAGACGTTTATTGTGGTTAGAATGAAAATATCATTGAGATTTGTGGGACTTTGACCCAAATTTCTTTTCACTGATCTATTTACAGCTCTACTTAATTGCATTCACTGTTTTCATACCATGGGTAAAGGCTTTACAAGATTATTCCATACAAACTATTGAACAGCTCATGTGGAAAACCCTGCTTCAAGTAAATAAACAATTTTCATGATATACTTTTTTAGTAGTATGTGCCATTGGGTAATCCTAAATAGGAAATTGCCATTTTAAAAAATAAGTGCCGCCCCTTGGGATTGTAGGATCCCTGGTGCACACAAACGCAACAAACCATACATGTTAGGCCAATTAAAAGACAGAGTTCTGTCTTTTGCTTCCACACTTCTTCCTGTTACAGATAGAGCTGCAGTATTTCTGGTCAGGTGATCTCTGAGGCAGCACACAGACCATCACAAAATGGTTGGTTCAAGGCAAGCGATGTAGAAGGGCAATATTTACTTAAACATATATTCCAGTTTGGCAAGATTCTTTAATATGGCACTTTATATGATATTAACTGTTGCTTAAATATTCATTTTGGGGGTAAGGTTTTCCTTTAATTTCAACCTACATGGTGGCCCTGCATAGTTGGGATACTGGCTTTGATTCCCACCAGTTTATATTTTTTGTGTAGTTATTATTCAGCCCAAAAATATAAGACTTATACCCTGACCCCATCCCCCCTGCAATAAAGGTCATCAGCTACCCTTCCAGACCCCTCAAATGCAAACTACAGTGTTTAGTTTTTTTCAAGTGTTTTGTATGTTGATGATAGGTAGGTGCAGCCCTGGATACTAAAAGTCAACAGAATGGTGCCTATCAAATTGTCATACACTTACATGCTTGTACCAACATATGCTCCTGTATACTTGTTCTGTACATCAATTTGCCAGCTGCACCTGCTTTGATGCTAAAGGTGCAAAGTTGTGGCACAATCACAATAGATCCCTCTACTTTACACCTACATTGACCAGGCAGTAAATACAGAGCTCCATTAGCAAAACTACAATACAGCAGACCATTAGTGCTCTTGCACATGCATCCAGGGGAACACTATTTAAATACACAAGATTACTTGACACCTACAATTTGGTCACAGAAAATAATTAATTGTAGTTTATTGTTTTCACATGTTAAGACTGTGGGATTACAAGGGAATATTTTACAATTACAGTGGTGAATAGGGATTGGAACATTTCAACCAGTCAGATTGCAGCCAGCGCAGCCCTGTTAATTCTTTTTACATTGATATACTTCATCACACAGGTTCTGCTTAAACTACATGTATATGGTCATGTATAATAACCCTAAATGGTTTTACCCCATTGAGTCACTTAGTGATTGACATAAATTCAATTAGTAGCATGGTTCAGAGTCCTTCGGGGGTCCATTTTTTGAAACCCGTCCCCTGACCCCGCAATTTGACCTGCATGTTTCCGCTACCCGACCCGCAATAGGCCAAACTAACCTTCCGACCAGGGGGCACACGCAAAACCGAAAGTGACATCACATTTGCCCGGAAGCGGCATTAAACTTTGCAGAACCTTCCCAAATAACGTGAAAACTGTAAGAGCCACAATGATGGGTGGGAGGGATCAAGCCCGCTCCTTTGTTGGGTACCCAGCCGGGGTTACCCGTGGACTGCCTGCACAGCCATGGAATCGGGGACTTTTTGCCCAAAACCCGACCATTTTGCCGGTATTCCACAGGTACCCAACCCGATTCAGGACTCTAGCATGGTTCTTAAGGTATAAAGCTAAACCTAAAATAGTTCAATTTACTGCCAATTAATGAGGAATAGTGGCTAAACAAATGTTTAAAATAGAGATGAAATGAAATGTCAAGGCAAGTCAGGCCTGATTGCCTGTTATCACAGGCCTGATTGCCTGTTATCAGTGTCCAACCTCATATGAATTCAAGGAAGCAAATTCTACAAATGATGTTCCAACATCTCATGGGCAGCCAAACCAGAGGGGAAGAGGAAAAGGACTCTTTTAGCAGCAAAGAGCAGATAGAAGTCATATTAACATTCTTTTGGCAATATAGTATACATTTGGGGATTATAATTGTGACTTTTTTTCAGATCTTACAAAGAAAGGTTTAATTATTTTCAAATATAATCCAGGTTCCAGAGTTCTAGATTGCTTATTTAAGTTCCAGTTGGTTTGCAAGTTTCAAATACAGTATGAATATTATTTGTAATTTTTTAAAGATATGTATAACACTGCCATTGCTCACACCAAATATTTTCCCACTGTAAAATGGCGTTAGGTGCTATTTCGTTATATTTTGTCATGGTATTTCTTAACTTCCTTACAAGCAGGACTGAAATATATGCCCGACTTGACATGTCCCATATAGATTCTAAAATCAGTAACATTATTTATGCACTAGAAGAATCTATTTGAATTAGTGATTAGGAGTTATGTTGCATGGTCAGCTATAATCAACTCTCCACTTTAGTGCACATTTTTACCTTAATTACTGTTGAAATGACACAATGAATTTAGTCCATTCTTCTCCAACACTAAAGGGGTTAAAGCTCCATGTGTCTGATATTTATGTAACTAGCATTAGAAATAATATATACACAAAGGATGGCTGGCCTATCTGTCATCGTCAGCTTTACTGACTGGTCACGATGAACAAATATCAATGGGTTTTCTTTTTATAGACATGACCGGTAGTGCACCAGTTGGCAGGACACTCTGTTCACTATTTGGATGCCACAAAAGATCTGCATTATGAGAATATTACTATCATTAAAACAAAATTAAAGTCAGGCCAGCAGTACATGACTTATTGCTCTCCTGGTTTAACATCAAGCAGTGAAGCAATCGCTTCATTAAAAAGCGTGTGTACTTTGTGGTTTAATGGAGTGCTGCAGATTTTGAGCTTATACGGGTTTATGATTAATGGCAGTAATTACATAAGATTGATCACAAGAAAAAAAAAGTTATTTTACAGGCAAGAATTTAAAAAAAATAAAACAAAATAAAATGAAAAACACCAAACATCTGTTTCACAGAAAAGCATTGTGCACTTTATGTAAACCCAATCGGTTTAACTGGTTATTTTTTGAACAAATGAGTGATAAAATGGTCTTTAAGCAATTACAACGTTGCATAGATATATTAGTATAGATCCATCAGGGTAAGAGGCATTTTGCATCCATACATCAACTTTTACTAAAATGTTTGCATTTATCTGCAGTAAAAGTGACGGAAAGTCTTCTCTGCAAGTAATAGGAGCACAAGAAAGACAGGAGGAATCACTGGGGATGTTTTTAAAGTTAAAAGGGAAACTATACCTAGCTATATGGAGTGCTTAACTTTCATTGATTATAATACACAACACTCTTCACACATTTAAATTTCTGCATAAAATCTTAGTTTTAAATATAGACTGCTTCTGTACAGTTTTTCTAAGCTCAGGAAAATAATACAGGGAAGCATACAAAATGCAACTAGGCCAATAAGTAAGCATCCCACTTTGTAGTCTAGTTAAAGGAACAGTAACACTAAAAAATGAAAGTGTTTGACATGAATGACAATACCATGTAGTGATGTTCTGTGCTGGTAAATCTAGTGTATTTGTTTCAGAAAGACTACTTGTAACGTTCAGTATCCCACAACCCAGAGTAAACCCCAATGTCCCGGGCTCGGCTCACGCTTCGGCCTATAACCGCCGCCTTTCACGTCGGGTGGAGCCCTCCGCTACTCGGCTGCCGCCAGGACTTAATAGTGAGGAGACTGAGGGAAGAACTCTGGGCGAGCAAGGGAACTTAACGTAAAAGTTATCAAAGTCCAGGAGCGGGCCGAGTCGAAACCAATCGGAAATGCAGTACAAAATCGGTAAGCAGCAGAGTAGTCGAGGTCACAGGCCAGGTCAGCAACAAACAGGGTCGAAGTACAGAACGGAATCCAAAGAGTAGTCAGGAACAAGCCAAAGGGTCAGGGCAGGCGGAAGTCAAACAGGAATCAGGAATAGCCAAAGGTCACAACAAGAATCACAGAATATCACACCCAGGAACAATAAACAGAACCTATGTTGGGCACTGCTGGCCATTTAAAGATTTGAATTTGGCGCCATTGGACGCTGACGAATCAGCGCCAGCGCCTGCGCCTTTAATTGCTGCGCATGCGCGCCGCGCGCTCCATAGGAGCCGGCGCCTGAGGCCTAGCCGCATCAGCGGCGGAGGAGAGGGACGGGCGTCCCCGTCGAGGGGGTGACAGGCGTCCCTGTCGTCCCCTAGGTAAGATTATTACCCCCCCTCCAGAGGGGGCCACTGGACCCTTAGGTTTGTTGGGAAATTTAGAATGAAATTGTCTCACCAACCTATCCACCTTAACATCAGAGGCGAAAACCCAGGATCTCTCCTCAGGACCATAACCCTTCCAATGAACCAGATATTGGAGTTTACCCCTAGAGATACGAGAGTCAATCAACCTGTGAACCAAAAATTCGGATTGGCCTTCAACAGAAATAGGAGGAGGAGGAGAATTCTGACGTACCACTCTAGCAGGTCTCAACAGAGATACATGGAAGGAATTAAAAATCTTGAGTTCGGGAGGAAGATTTAACCTGAAAGTACATGGGTTGATAACATTAGATATAGAGAAAGGACCAATAAATTTGGGACCCAGTTTGGCTGAAGGGACTTTCAGAGAAATGTTTTTAGAGGACAGCCAAACCTTGTCACCAACCTGATACATAGGAGAATCTCTCCGATGTTTGTCTGAAGCCTTCTTCTGAGCAGCTACTGCCGAAGATAAGAACTTCTGAACCTCCTGCCAAGTCTTAGAAAAATCTTCCACAAAGGAATTAACAGCAGGAAGATTACATTAACCTGAGAATGAAAAAACTCTGGGATGAAGACCAAACACTGTGAAAAAAGGAGATTTGCCCGTAGAGGAATGAACGGCATTGTTATAGGCAAATTCAGCCCATGGAAGAAAATTAACCCAGAGTGCCTGATTGCAGGAGACATAGCATCTAAGATATTGTTCCAGAGTCTGATTTGTCCTCTCAGTTTGACCATTGGTCTGGGGATGATATGCAGAAGAGAAGGACAAATCAGTACCCATTAATGAACAAAAAGCCCGCCAGAATTTGGACACAAATTGAACCCCCCTATCGGACACAATATTGAGAGGAGCCCCGTGAAACTTAAATATATGGACAATGAAAAGTTCAGCTAGAGTCTTGGCAGAGGGAAGGGTAGGAAGAGGAATAAAATGAGACATTTTACTAAAACGGTCCACCACTACCCAGATAACAGTATGCCCATTCGATGGAGGTAATTCTACAATGAAATCCATGGATATATGAGTCCAAGGTTTCTCAGGAATAGGAAGTGACTGCAGCAACCCTTGAGGTAAAGATCTAGATGGCTTAGATCGTTGGCAGACTGGGCATGACTCAATATATTTAGCAACGTCTTGTCTTAAAGTCGGCCACCAGAGAGTACGAGACAACAAATCACAAGTCTTCGCACAACCCGGATGACCAGCCACTTTAGAATCATGAGTCTCGTGAAAGACTGCTTCACGTAAGTTACTAGGAACAAATAACTTGCCCACAGGAATATCAGGAGGGGAATCTACCTGGGCATTCGACAAGGAGGTAGAGAGATCCGGACTCAAGGCTGCCACAATCACCTCCTTAGGAACAATAGGGACTGGTTCCAAATCCTCCCTAGGCTTGGAGACAAAACTTCTAGAAAGGGCATCTGCTTTCAGATTCCTTTCTGCAGGCCTGTAGGTGATGAGAAAATTAAAACGTGAGAAAAACAATGACCACCTGGCTTGACGAGGACTTAACCGTTTAGCAGATTCTATGTACAACAGATTTTTATGATCTGTGAACACAGAAACCGTATGCTTGGCACCCTCAAGGAGATGTCTCCATTCCTCAAATGCCAATTTAATGGCCAATAATTCCCTATTGCCAATATCATAATTGACCTCCGCAGAGGAAAATTTTTTTGAGAAAAAGGCACATGGGTGATGTCGTTGAGATAATACTGCTCCGGCACCAATCATCAACCTCAACAATAAAAGGCAAAGATGAGTCTGGATGCCGGAGAACTGGAGCCGAAATGAAGGCCTCTTTTAAGAGACCAAAGGCCTCAACAGCCTCAGCAGACCAAATACTAGGGTCAACCCCTTTCTTAGTTAAGGCAGTAATTGGGGCCACCAATTTGGAAAAATTCAGAATGAATTGCCTATAATAATTAGCGAACCCTAGAAATCTCTGGATCGCCTTCAAAGAAAGAGGTTGTGCCCACTGCTGAATTGCTTGGACTTTAGTGGGCTCCATCTCAAGACCAGTTTGGGAAATAATATATCCAAGGAAAGGTACAGCAGAGACTTCGAAGAGACATTTCTCAAGCTTAGCATACAAATGATTCTGCCTTAACCTGGATAGAACCTCCCGAACATGAGCACGGTGGGAAAACAAATTCGAAGAAAAAATTAGAATGTTGTCTAAATAAACAACGACAAATCGACCCAAAAGATCACGGAAGATATCGTTAACCAGTTCTTGAAAAACAGCAGGGGCATTACACAGACCAAATGGCATTACCAAGTATTCATAATGCCCATCTCGGGTATTAAAAGCGGTCTTCCACTCGTCCACCTCCCTTATCCTGATTAGATTATAGGCACCCCTTAGATCCAATTTGGAAAAAATAACAGCCCCCTTCACTCTATCAAAGAGTTCAGAGATTAAAGGAAGAGGGTAACGATTCTTGACCGTGATCTTATTTAACCCTCTATAATCGATACAGGGTCTAAGAGTCCCATCCTTCTTCTTGACAAAAAAAAACCCAGCCCCCGCAGGGGAAGAAGAAGGTCTAATGAACCCCCGCTCCAAATTCTCTTTAATATATTCTTCCATGGCTAAAGACTCGGGAAGAGAAAAAGGATATGTCCTACCCTTGGGAGGAGAAGACCCAGACAATAATTCAATAGCACAGTCATAGGGTCTATGGGGGGGTAAGGATTCAGCTGCTTTTTTACAGAAAACATCGGAAAAAGCGGCATAACAAGGAGGAAGACTCTTTAAAGAAGTAGCGGCCAGGGTCTGTACAGGCTTAACACAAGAATACATACATGCAGGACTCCATTTCAAAATTTTACCAGAGGGCCAATCAACCTGGGGATTATGACCTTGTAACCAGGGAAGGCCTAAAATGACTGGAGTCTGTGGGCAGTCGGTAATGAAAAATGAAAGGGATTCAAAATGATCGGAAATGGACATGTGAATAACCTTAGATCGAGTAGAAACTAGTCCGGAACCCAAAGATCTACCATCAATGGTGGATAATCTGAAAGGTGGAACCTGTGGTTCCCAGGGAATACCATGTTTTTGAATAAACCCAGAATCCAAAAAATTACCCGCTGCCCCAGAATCCAAAAAAGCAGAGCTCTGCACACAACCACTGTCCCAACTCAAAAGAACCGGAATTAAAATTTGAGAAGATTGGGGAGTAGAAACGACATCACCCAAGCAAGACTCCCCAGACCTGCTTAGGTTCTGTCGTTTCCCGGCCTTTTGGGACAGGTGTTGCGAAAGTGCCCCTTATCCCCACAATACAGACATAACCCATTATTCCTCCTACGAACCCTCTCCTCGGAAGAGAGACGAGTAGAACCAATCTGCATAGGTTCTTCTAAAGATCTAGGAAAGACTTGTGGGGTGTTAAAGACATTTACAGAAGGAGGTGTAACATAGGAACCCTGCTCCTCCTGGAGTCTCTCTCTATGCCTTCGATCAATGTGGATAGCCAGATGCATGAGAGCATCCAGAGAGGACTGTGTGGGAAAATTTACAAGACTATCTTTAATAGCCGGAGCCAGACCAACCCTGAACTGACTCATAAGAGCCGTATCATTCCAACCCGTCTCTACCGCCCAACGGCGGAATTCAGTACAATAATCCTCTGCCCGCCGTTTGCCTTGTTTAAGAGCACGTATGGCTGCGTCGGCAGAAGAGGCACGATCAGGATCATCGTAAATTATAGCCATAGCATTAAAGAAAGCCTCTAAAGAGTGCCGGGCTGGATCCCTTCGAGACAAACTAAATGCCCAGAGCTGGGCATCACCCTGTAAAAGCGTAATTACAAAATTCACCCTAGATTCCTCAGTAGGGAAAGAATAGGGTAAAAAACTGAAATGTAGCTTACAGGCTTCTTGAAAAGTAAAAAACTTACTTCGATCCCCAGCAAACCTTTCGGGGAAAGGAACCTTGGGCTCATGGAAGGTACTACCCGTAGGTGGAGGTAGAGACGTGCTTGCCTGAGGAGTAGTATTACTCGGACCAGGAACAGGTTGTTGCTGCATCATGTCAAGTCTGGAAGAAAGACCGTGAAGACATTGCACAATATAGTCTTGCTTGTCCTCTTGTTCACCAAGCCTCTGTAGAAGATTCGCCAGAATCGCTTCCGAAGGAGTGGTGGAAGCAGTAGCTTCAGCTGGCTCCATCTTCTTAGTTTAGGGCCCAACGTAATGTAACGTTCAGTATCCCACAACCCAGAGTAAACCCCAATGTCCCGGGCTCGGCTCACGCTTCAGCCTATAACCGCCGCCTTTCACGTCGGGTGGAGCCCTCCGCTACTCGGATGCCGCCAGGACTTAATAGTGAGGAGACTGAGGGAAGAACTCTGGGCGAGCAAGGGAACTTAACGTAAAAGTTATCAAAGTCCAGGAGCGGGCCGAGTCGAAACCAATCGGAAATGCAGTACAAAATCGGTAAGCAGCAGAGTAGTCGAGGTCACAGGCCAGGTCAGCAACAAACAGGGTCGAAGTACAGAACGGAATCCAAAGAGTAGTCAGGAACAAGCCAAAGGGTCAGGGCAGGCGGAAGTCAAACAGGAATCAGGAATAGCCAAAGGTCACAACAAGAATCACAGAATATCACACCCAGGAACAATAAACAGAACCTATGTTGGGCAAGGCACAAAAGGACTGCTGGCCATTTAAAGATTTGAATTTGGCGCCATTGGACGCTGACGAATCAGCGCCAGCGCCTGCGCCTTTAATTGCTGCGCATGCGCGCCTCGCGCTCCATAGGAGCCGGCGCCTGAGGCCTAGCCGCATCGGCGGTGGAGGAGAGGGACGGGCGTCCCCGTCGAGGGGGCGACAGGCGTCCCTGTCGTCCCCTAGGTAAGATTATTACACTACTATAGTTTATATAAAAATGCTGCTTTGTAGCCATGGGGGGTGCCATTGAAGACCAATTAAAAAGTTGCCTAGAGTATATTTTCTATAACATACTTAAAGGAAAACTATACCCCCAAAATGAACACTTAAGCAATAGATGGTTTATATCAAATTAAGTGGCATATTAAAGAATCTTACTAAACTGGTATTTATATTTAAGTAAATCTTGCCCTTTTACATCTCTTGCCTTAAACCACCATTTCGTGATGGTCTGTGTGCTGCCTCAGAGATCACCTGACCAGAAATACTGCAGCTCTAACTGTAACAGGAAGAAGTGTGGAAGCAAAAGACAGAACTATGGATTTTAATTGGCTCATGTGACCAGGGCCACCATTAGAAATCACAGGGCCCCGAACAGCAAAATTTTCTGGGCCCCTTGGTCCCAGCCCAGCCTTCAAGCTCCACCCCAGATCTCGCCTACACCACAGTAAAAAGTCCATACATACATCAGCGTGTATTGCCACCTTTTCTAAAACTACATTGCCGGTAAATTTGTAATACTGGCCCCGGCCTTGCCAGGTGTTTTACCGGCTAGGTGGCAACCCTAGCGGGGGTCAGGGCCCCCATAAAAGTAAGAAAAAACATTGGTGGTCAGGGCCCCCCTATAAGTTAGAAAAAACATTGGCACCAGGCCTCCCATAAAAATATTTAAAAAACATTGGTGGTCAAGGCCCCATAGAAAAAAAAACATTGGTGGTCAGAGGCCCCATATAAAAATTTAAGAAAAATTGGTGGCCAACCCTTACAAGTTAAAAATGCTATTGGTGGTGGTAAAAAAAAACATGGCCCCATACAAAATTTATGGGGTTTAATGAAAAAAAAAACCATTGTGGTTCAATGGAACTTACCTTAGGTTCTTCTTCCTTGTCCTCGGGCGATAGCAGATTCATCAGCTTTGTCGCAGCAGCTCCTTTCGGCTTCGGGTCTTTCCATCGCTTCTTCCTTCGTCATTTCCAGCTTTTCGGAGAGTGCAGCATGGCCAGGTCCCCTTTCATCTCAGTTTTTGCCAGGCCCCGCTGTGCCCCCCTGATGGCAGACCTGCATGTGACCTAACATGTATGGTTTGTTTTTGTGGATCCCTTATTTCTTAAAATGGCAATTTTCTATTTAGGATTACCCAATGGCATGTACTACCACAAAAGTATATTATTATAAAAGTTGTTTATTTACATGAAGCAGGGATTGACATATGAGCTGTTTTATGCAATATATTTTTTATAGAGACCTACATTGTTTGGGGGAATAGCTTTCCTTGAAGTTGACTTAAAGGTAAAAAAAATTGAATGACAATATAACAAGGAAATAAAAATTTACTGAACCAGAAGAATTTTTAAATTATTAAAATAATCTTAAAGTCAGGTGCTGCGATGCATAGTGAATAAAATGTTATAATCGTGCTATTTCACATAAATTGCAACTGTTTTCTGCTCTTATCACTGTGGACTGTACAGTCATATATATGGCATTCTGCATTGGTAATAAGTGTAATTTTTCAGCAAGACAATACCACCCCCTTTCATCTTGTTTCTATTTAGTGACTAACAGCATGTACAATACAAAGTTCATATGAATACATCCAATGACACCATGACTAACATCTCTATTTCCATCAGCAGATCCCCAGCCCAATTCACAGACACTGCACGCTAGAGGATAATTTGTGCTCATGTTAACCAGCTACAGCTGGCTCTTCGCAGCTATAAAAAGCACTAATGAAAACAAAAATATTGGCTTTGCCGCCCTATAGCCATTTCGCAGAGGCTATGCAATGGACTACCCTTTGTGAAGGCTCTGTGTGAATGAATTTGCTGATCAAAACCAGCTCCCTCTGGTTCTCTGAAGTTTGTTTACTGAACAGCGTGTGCCGGGCAACATACTGAAGGTGGGGAGTAAGCATGACAAGGGAGGAAAGGAAAGGAAGAGAAAAGAAGCAGAAATCACATGATGCTCTGACTTCAGCAGCCAACATTCCTGACAAAGTTAACGTAACCCTAGTACAGAACAAATAGGAAATGGAAAAGGCTGTAAATCAGGAAACCACTGGCTTACCAGAAAAAAAGCCAAGTGGAGTCCAAAAAATTAATTAACGGTTATGGAATGTGACTGTTGACTCTAATCAGTGTATCAGCAATAGAAAAGGGGTGCTGTAGGCATGAAGAAGCCCCTTTTTAAAGTTAACCTAAATGATTAAACATACACCTATGTCTTCTTATCCATTTGAGTATGGAGATTCCATGTGCAAGGCTAAAAAAAAAAAAGGCAGTGCAGGAATGGGATCCATTATCCGGAAACCAGTTATCTACAAAGAAAGAAATGTTTGGAAATTATTTCATTTTTCTCTGTATTAATAAAACAGTACCTTCTACTTGATCCAAAAAGTGAAAAAGATCTTCTGTAAGACCTTGAAAATCATTGGAAAGGAGGTGAAAGACATATGCCCATAAGCCTGTCCAATCCTGGACTAGCGCATCCACCCATGTGGCCTGGGACAAGGGAACCTGGAGAAAAGGTTCCTCACCTTCCAGTTCAAGGCTGTAGCCATCGGTTCTACTTTCGGGCATCCCCACCTGGTTATGATCATAGTGAACACCTCTGGATGCAGATTTCACTCTCCACTGTTGATCTTCCACCTGATGAAGAGGTCTGCCTGTAGATTCATTACTTCCAGTATATGAAGAACAGTGATGTGTAGTAAATGCTTCTGAGCAAATTTCATGATTGGAAGTAATTCTGTCATCATGCTAAGGCTCCTCATGCCTCCCTGTCTCTTTATATAATTAACAGCTGCCACATTGTCCAAATTGACTCTGACAGAGTGATCCTGTAGCTATTTCCTGAAAGCCTGAAGTGCAAATGCTACTGCCCTCAGCTCGAGGATATTTGATGAAAGATAGGATATCTCTCTGGCCCAAGGCCCTTTGGACTGACAGATTTGCTACATGGGCTCCCCATTCTTGACCTGAAGAATCAGTGAACAGCTCTATATATTCTGGTTCCCTAACCTTAGATTGAACAGGGCTGCCAACCATTGCAGAGAATGCTTCAGCTCCAAGGCAACCGCATTATCTGATACCAGTCCAATGCTTGATGCCACTGGTTTAAAAATACACATTGAATTTGGTGCATCTGCCATCTTGTCCACCTATTGTTGGTGTCAAGGAGCTTAAATATATCATAAATTGCCTGGCATACAGATGGTCTAGTTCCAACATGGACAAAGTCATCTCCCTGATCTTGGATATTCTTGCTCGAGGAAGAGATAACATTCCTAACACTGTGTTTATAGAAGCTCCTAAGTACAGTTTGTTAGTCTTTGGAGTGGACTTAATTGACTTTTTGCCTCATTGAAGATCCAACCAAATTCTTGAAAAGTTGTTTTAGCCTTGTCTCTGTGCTGTATAAAGATGTCTCTCTCTCTTGCCACCAATAAGAGGTCTTCTAAATAGTGATACACTTCTAGACCCTCTTCTAGCAACTTCGCAATAACCAGCACCAACACCTTGGTAAACGTCCTGGGACTGCAGATGATGACCACCTATTGCAAAACAAAGAAACCTTTGATGTTCTAAGGTCACTGGCACATGCAAATAGCCGTCCTTTAAATCGTGCAAAGCCAGTCTCCCCTGCGTAGGCTGTCTTTATGGTCTGAATCGTCTACATTTTGAAGCTTTGAATCTTCAGCCCTTTGTTCAGCTTCCTTAAATCCTAAATGGGCTTCATCTCGCCTGAAGCCTTCTTTATCAGAAACAGAGGGGAATAAAATCCTATCCCTCTCTCTTCTAATGGAACCTCTACTGCTGCCCCCTTGAGAAGTAAGTCGAAAATGTATTGCTTCATAATTTCCCTTCTCGCCAGAGCACGTGGCCAAGGGGTAATAACAAAACTGTTAGGAAGCAGTTTCTGTCCAAATTCCAGCCGATAACCCCTCTTCACGACAGACAGTACCCAGGAGTCTTGAAAATGTCTTCCGCATACTTCCTGAAATTGAAGAAACCGTGCTCCTACTCTTGGAAGCTGGACAGGCTTCTTATCATTGTGACTTCTGCTGGGACTTGGGAGATCTTGGGGCCTTTGTCTTTCCACCCAAAAAAAAGCTAGGCTGCCCTGCCTTTCAAGAAGATGACCTAAAGGTCTACCTACCATGCCTATAAAAGTCTTCCTGCTTCTTTGATAAATACCTGGCTGATTGACATTTTGGGGGATCTCCTGGGAGCCTGTGAAAGGAAAGTGCTCTTTCCTCCAGATGATTTAGATATTATTTCCTCCAAAGCTTTGCCAAATAACATCTTGCCCTCAAATGGGAGCCTGCATAATGCATTCTTTGAGGCAGTGTCTGCAAACCAGTACTTAAGCCAAAGGGCTGTACGAGCCATAGATCTCGCAGACAGTCTTGTTAAATCACCAGTGGCCCCCAGGCAAAAGTATGTCACAGGCCTCAGATCCCCTAGAGCTGTCAAAATCTTGTCACGAGGCTCCCCTTCTCTGGTTCTCTGCTCTAAATCCTCTATCCTTGACCACTGAAACTAATGATACTGCCGGTCTTAACATTGCTACCATCATCATGTATAACTTCTTTAATTCTGTTTCCATCCATCTCTCCATTGGCTGTTTCAGAGTGGAAAACATTGTTTAATGGTAGTGCAGTCTTCCTGGACAGTCTAGCGACCGGAGGATTGCTCCAAATTTCCTGAGACTCTGGAGGAAAGGGATAGAGCTTCTCCATTTAAGCCTCCACTGGAACCTTTCTAGGCATTTTTTGACCTCTTGCACCTCCTTGTGCACTGGGAAGACATTTTATCTTCCTGGCAAAAAACACACCTGTGTCTGTCTGGTCCTGCTCTCCAAGGACTAAAGTGTGTCTCACTGCCTTAATAAGGTCTGGAACATGCTTCATATAAAAAAATTAACTTTCTTCCTCATCATCCGAAGAGGAAGCGTTAATCACTTCAATCCGGTTTGCTTCTTGAATTCCTAAGGCTACTGCCTGCTTAATCCAGGCTAATAAATCTGCCTGACAAGCATCCTTAGATGTTGAAGGAATCTCTTGAGAAGGTACACGCTTCTGAGCAGCGGAATGTCAGCATCCCCTTCTAAAATCTCTGCAATACAGTCACCACACAATCTCTTGAACGGTAATGTAGGCTTTTTGCAGGCTTTACGGGCTCTTATGTCCTTATCCTGAGACCTCTGCCTTTTCCTGTCAGAATCTTCAACCATGGAAGTAAGCCTAGAGTGACAAACACCCAATTAGTCATTTTTCTGTGCTAAAATATGAACCCACCATGAAGCCTTCGAGGTAGTAGCTTTCTCAGCAGCCGGATCCATCTCACAGATGCGTCAATGCGGGTGCATAGGCAAAATTGCACCCGTTCAAAGGCAAGCTAAGGTGCAATGCGATGACGTAGGTGCCTCCTTGCGCCACTACGAACACAACCTCCCCCCAGCTGTATAGAGGCCCACTCCTGAGAAGGCGCTATGGCAATCACAGTGGAGAGGCTTCAGGCGGAGAAAGTGCATGAAAAAATTGCGCCTGGAATCTTGTCCCTAGGAACCAAGAGGACTGAGCATACCCAGTGTCGGACTGGGACACCAGGGGCCCACCCAAAAACCTTTGACTAGGGGCCCACCATTTAATCTTAGACCAGGGGCCCACTCTCAGTACTATTATTCTTCCTCTCCTCGCTCAACCTCTATTCTTCTAGTCTCTTTTCTTTACATACTATAATACTGGAACCTGTTATTCCATCTATTTAGCCACTTTGTTCTCATAAAAATAGGGAATGACCATGAAATAGGCCAAATATTTAGCAGCATGAGGGCCCACTGACACATTGGCCCACCGGGACTTTTCCTGGTATCCCTGTGGGCCAGTCCGACACTGAGCATACCAATCCGTGGTCCAGCCAGGACAGAAAGAAAAAAGACTGGTGAGGACGGGAAGGGGGTGAGTATTTGTAAAATTGCTTGTTAACCCTTCTGTGTCTGACCAGTGCAGGTATAAACCCAAATTGTTATTCTGACAGGGGATGGCCAGGAAAATAGGTTGCACAACTGTATCTAACTATCTGTACTACTCTGAATGCATAACTGGACAGTCTCCATGATCCAGTTCCATAAAATGTTGGCCAAACAACCCAATTATATATATATATATATATATATATATATATATATATATATATATATATATATATACACACACACACACACACACACACACACACACACACATACACACTCACACACAAATATAGGACTTTGTATTGTAGACGTCATCTTAGCCTTCAGAGTTTATTGATTGTTTGCTTGCAGAATACTTCCTGTCTTAATTAGATAATGTTATCTCAAATAGCAAATCAAGTCTGGAAGACTATATGGGCAGAGACACACGTGGAGATTTGGGGAGATTAGTCTTCTGAAATAATGAAACCCGTAAATTTTTCATGATTAACACAATAGGGAAAAGGTGTGTTGAACACAAGCCCTATTTACTGCACACATGTTGAACAAGAGGGTATACTGCCCCTTTAACCTGTTTGCCAATTTGCCTCCTATCTAAATATATTGCATGGATTTTAATAAAAATTCATTGTTAATTTAACAACATTATATATTTTTTTTATGAAAGTTCTTTACATATATCTGTCTCTATGACAAGTATTTAACATTGGCATAAGTAATTATATCATGAGGAGTGAAATAAGAGGCAGTTTTTCTCTTAAAAAAAATTCAGTGGTGGTGAAATTCCATTGTTTCTAGGGGCAGAGACACACAATGCTATTTCGGGAGATTAGTTGCCCAGCAACAATTCGATTCTTCTTCGGGCGACTAATCTCCCTGAACTGCCTTCCGGCCAGCTAGAATGTCAATCGCCGATGGGATGTACTCGGATCACTTCTGAAAATGAAGCATTTCGAGTGTCATCCTGCCGGCAATTTACATTCTAGCCGGCGGGAAAGCAGTTTGGAGAGATTAGTCGCCCGAAGAAGAAACGATTTGTCGCTGGGCGACTAATCTCCCGAAATAGCAGCGTGTGTCTATGCCCTAAATGTTTTTAATTTGCCATAAGGGCACAGAGCAACATATTTGGTTATATCCATTAGAGAAAACAAAGAAAAACAACCCAATATCCATCTATGAAATGGCTTTAATGTATTGTTAAATAAATTGAATTGCCCTTTATGGTGGCACTTCTAATGACTGAAACCCAGCACTGAAGCAAATGGTTTATATTGGCTGCTAACTTTTAAACGAAAGTGATAAAATTTAAATGCCATGAAAAAAAAGTATATAAGATAGCAAAACATATGTTTTTGGGTGAAGTTTCTTTAGTTTATTACGACTGTGGCAGTTCGTGTAGCTTTAAAGAGACAATTTCTATAATTGGGCCTGGGGCTGCCCAGTACTTCAAAGCAGGCCCCTTGCTGTGTTCAACTACTAAAGAAGTTCTGTCATGTCAGTGCTGCTGCTGGAACTGTTAAACCTAAGACATTTTAAGAAGGAACTTTTTCTGGTATTACCCCCTAGAGAGGTCTTCATAGCAGTTTTCAACAAGAGAATTAGCCGTCTGCCAGTTCAGGCACCAAACGCTACTATAGCTATTTGGTTTTGTTAAATAGTTATTACAGATGTCTGAGTGAAGGGTGCCAAAGTTTCGGATCCCTCTCTAATATGTGTGCAAATGTATATGTAATAAACAAGGTTAAACTATCTAGACTAGAAAAGACCCATGCAGCTAAGCATTTTAACAGAGCAGATTTCATGTTCTAGTATTTCATTTCAAGTTTTAACGGAAACATTTACTATAGTGGTTGGTGTTTCCCAGAAGGAAGCGCACCCCATAATCACATTTTATGTACAAAGAAAGGAAAAAAGGTTAACTAAAATATTGTTTCTGCTGGGTTGCATGAGCCTTAAGGTTGCAAGATTCATCACAAAAGTATTGGAGGCAAAACTATGCAGCTATAAAGTTTTTAAGAGATTTTAATAGAAGGAAAGTAATTTACTAGTGAAATGTTATATTCTATGTGGACTTTTGCACAGTAGATTGGGGAGAGGCTTAAAGCACCAGACAGAAACTGAAGCAGAGTTACTAGTCAGTAAATGAGAATAAGTTTGTTTTGAAAGCAAAGACCTTATTCTACCTTTTGGTGGGATTGCTGCAGGCTACAATAGTGGAAAGACAGCATTGTGCTCTGAAGGCATGTCATAACAAAAAAAATATGTACCTACCAATATTATATCAAACCCTTTGTTTTTGTAGCCACAGGTAAAACATGTTTCCAATGATACAACTAAATCGGCAATACATGCAGAGATGATAACGGTAGTTGACAGAAATTTTCTAACCTGTCCGAACAACCGATTGGCATGGCATGAAAAATGTCGGGACACTCCACACATGGGCCGACAATTGAACGAATCAAAGATTTGTATGATCAAAACTTGCATGTTCATTCACACAACATGTTTCGGGCTCCGGGCCCTTTATCAGGTGTAATACAAAGACAGTGTAAAATACATTTATATCCTGAAACAGCAAGTTCTGCGAGTGGGACTGCCCCCAAGTGGGAGTGTTAAATGTCCACAGGTGCATAAATTATGAGTCCATAGGTAAATGTACTGTCTGTATTTAGTCTTATTGTCCATGTAAATCGCTGGCGGGATGGCGACTTCGGAAAACAAATCGTGCCGAGAGCCACCGGTGATTTACATTCTAGCTGCCGAGAAGGCATGGGAGGCAGTTCAGGTAGATTGGTCGCCCCGAAGAAGAGGAGATTTGTTGTCGGGCCACTAATCTCCCTGAATCTGCCTGTGTGCCTTGACCCTAAAAGTGAAATCTACCTATGAATAGAATATTAAGTCCATTTAAAAACAAGGTACTGCCTTAAAACACCTGAGAGGGAGGGAAAACATTACGCCTCAATCATAATACCTTACAGACCTCTATTAAAGTCGTACTTATAGCCCGTCATACCCGTAAGTAGAATCTTAGAATCGTACTTTTTCTGTATTCATAATGGGCAACATATTTATCTGCAAAGGAAACATAGTCACGTTAATCACTATGTAGCAATTCTGATCATTTACAAAAATAGTTATAAACATAATTATAAACAGTGTGACAGGAGGGAATTAAAGAAAACATTTCAAGTTTCAGCTGTCATTCATGTCTCCTGGATAATATGCATTTAACCTTTTAATCCACCTATTAAACCCCCAAATACAGCAGATATTAGGTCAAAAGTTGCTTATAAAAAACATGTGATACAATGATATAAATAATATGCACATTTTTAAGAGAAATCAAGGAGTTCACATAAAAGGGACAGCGCAATAATAAAACACTGAAAAAATGTGATGGTTTCATGTCTGTCTGCTGTTGCAGCCCACACACCATTACAAGCCTATGGGCCTCTTGCTAGCAACTGCCATCCTATGGAGCCCATAGGCAGGTATATATTACATGCCAATTTCATCTTTCTTAATGTAAGCCCGTCAACCTGCATGTAAGGGGGTGTGCTTACATGTGTATAAGGACTGCGTTTCAACACACACTTGTAGAGCTGAATCACCTGATCTGCAGGTAGAAACAATAAAATTTAAACTGTATATGACAATTCAGCACTAACAGTGGGTAATGTTCGGGTGCCCATCCATTTTCCACCTGGGCCTATCTGTGGGCCGACTGTTATCCAAGCCTTCTGCCAATATCGGTCAGCTCGTTTCCCACCATATAGACGCCGAATATCGTATGAAAATAAGTTTTGTACTATAATATCTGTGCGTGTATGGCCACTTTTAGAGCAATGAGGCACTTCATTTAGCATGACATTAAGATGTGAATCACATTTCACACATTTTTTTAAATAGATAAGCTCAGGTTTCTGGTTAACAAGTGAAAAGTCCTAAACATGTTTTGTTTTTATAGTTATGCTTCCTACACTGGAGAGAAAAAACATGCTCATATTCTTAATGGTGGTGAAGGATTGAGTGTACTTAGTCTAGGGTTCCTCCCAATGCCACATGAGTTCTCAAGGTACTTTAAGGTAGGTAGAGAGGTTAAATCAGGTTGTTTTATTTGAATCTGAGCAGTGCTATCTACTTTCAGACAAACATTGTGAGGATAGATGAGAACACAGTCTGGATACTTCTGGAAAGAGTTTTTAGTTCACACATTGACAGGGAGCAGGTGCTGGAAAATATTTGCCGACAACATATAATAACAATGTTGATAACATTGCACAAGCAAGCTGTAGCTATAGGCAGCTTATCATAAATAATGCTTCAGTTTATTAAGGGTCGTTATTTAAATGCTTGTTAGTTCATACAAAGTTGACACAGTATTAGACAAAATTGAGTGGCAATGTAATTTTTATGCTTTAGCCTGTCACACCAAGTGATATGGACAATGTTTTGGGGTAAAGTTTCACCGCTACAAGTTTTCAGTGAAAATCTTATGTTATTTATGACTGAAGATTATCTGTACCAGCCATATGGATCCTCCTGCATCCACTGTCCAAATGCAGACAAAATATGTGCAATTAAATCAAGAGACCCTGCATGCAACTTTGCAACTTTGGAGATTAGTCCAAAAAACGCCTACTTAAAGCAATATCGCAAAGGTTCGCGGGGCTAGGGGCGGCTTTGACGGCTTTTAGTGGAACTATTCACTTCCTAGATATGGACACGTTCCTAAGATTTTTTTATGGGAACGTGTCGGTATCGCTTTAAAGATGGTACCTATGCTGATAAAATTGTACTTTTGAAATAATGTGTATCTTTATTTATTTTTTTTTCCCCTTGTTTAGCTTAATTGGCAGCTGGCCTATGGTTGGGGAGGTTCTTCTAGCTCACCCTTTCCAACCTAACTTATATGAATATATAACTTTGCACAATATACTGTCGGCACTGGAAACACGGTGCAATTGACAGGAGTAGTATAGCAATTAATAGAAGTCTGCAAAACGGCCCTCGGTGGGATGGCTACTAAAGTTCACTCATCTAGATTCATAAAACTGACCG
Organism: Xenopus petersii; assembly: GCA_038501925.1. Taxonomy (NCBI): domain Eukaryota; kingdom Metazoa; phylum Chordata; class Amphibia; order Anura; family Pipidae; genus Xenopus; species Xenopus petersii. Next base: position 103,933,797 of record CM076683.1, on the reverse strand, counting down.
AATGGTCTTCGTTTCATATACAGGTATATTTCTTTCTCACCCCACCTGCTGCTGTGTCAGGGGTCCCAAACAGCCGATCTCTAGCAGAGACATTTCACTCAACGCATGTCTGTAGCAAAGTGCAGTGTTTTCACTTCCTACAAACGTATGTTTTCTCTGGAAGAACAAGGGCCCCTATGTTGGGTGAAGATATGTTTAACCCTAATGTTATAGCCCTTTGTCCATTTCAACAGATGTACAGATCTCTACATACACAGACCGTCAACACTTCTCAAATCCAGACATGCATCATTAGCATTATCAGTCAGGGTGACAAGATTAAACAGTAGGTGGCTGTTTGCAATTTATTAATTCGGTAATTAGGGTTGACAAACCCCTTAAAAGCTTTACTGCAGATAGTCAAAATCAAGGTTGCCATCTTGCATTTTGAAGCAAGAAACATAATACATTTTATATACTGCATGGGAAATCAACATTACATTTAGATTTATGCTGCATTGCTTACCAGAAACCAAAATGCACTTCATGAGTTGCATGACTAAATAGCAATTAAAATGAATAAATACTACATGACTTCACAGAAACTAGGACTGTCTTCATTGTACACAGAAGTATTTGCTAATAAGGCATGTACATACTGGATTTCACATCTCCAGTTTTATAGAAAAGTTTGTGCGGCTTTGGTCAGAGAAAATGGAGAACTTTTCAGATTTTCATAAATAACCCCCAAAATGTTAAAAAATAGCTTGCCATTTCAAGCAAATGCTTTGGTGATAAGATTTGGAAGTGAATTATCAGGGTTAAAGCTCGCAACATTTGACTCCCAATTCCTTACGCACTAACTTTCTTTCTTCTCACTCTTTTCTCTTGTGACCACACACTTGGTTAGTCTGATTGAAGCAGTTGCTATAAAGTATTACACTATGGATGGACATCTTAAGCAGGGATACCAGGTGTAATTTTAAAAAACAGCCAAAGTCAGCCACACAACTAGCCCAAAAAGTGCCAAGAGGCACTTCAAAAGACGCCCAAAAATAGCACAATATGTGCAGTAAAAAGTCTAAAAAATACACAAATATATATATGAAGATATGCCTTTTTCAAATTGGGGGGCCCATGAGGTATAGGGGTCCCATAAGGCCCTAATACATATACAACTTCAATAGATATTGGTAAAACAGTTCAACCTTTTTAGGTGGCCAGCAGATTTTTGTCCCAAAATTGTCTGAAATTGAGGAAAGTCACCAGAAAATGCGTGACTGCTTAAGAACAACGGGAGACTGGGGTACAGGGCCCAATATCTGCTAACTCTCAATTCATGCAAGAGGGGTTTTTTACAGTGAGAGCGGTGAAGATGTGGAATTCTCTCCCTGAATCAGTTGTACAGGCTGATTAGATAGCATTAGATAGCTTTAAGAAGGGGTTGGATAGCTTTTTCGCAAGTGAGGGAATATAGGGTTATGGGAAATAGCTCATGGTCCAAGTTGATCCAGGGACTAGTCCGATTGCCATTTTGGAGTCGGGAAGGAATTTTTCCCCCTCTAAGGCAAATTGGAGAGGCTTCAGATGGGTTTTTTGCCTTCCTCTGGATCAACTGGCAGAGGCCCAAAAAGTAGCCCAAATCTGTACCTTGGCTAGTTTGTACTTTCAAAACCGGCCTGGGCTTTAAATTAGTAGCCCAATTTGGCTGGAAAACCGCCAACCTGGCAACCACTTATTAGCTGCAACATTCACAGCACCCTACAAAACATGCTGATACACCTTCTAATGACTGACTTTGGTTATTTCAACCTCTCTCATTAATTACATTGATACTGTGTACAACCAAGCTGCAACAAACAAAACATACTTTAACATAGGTGGATACCTCGGATTTCAGTTATTTTGACTATACTCATTAATTACAGGCATATACAATCAAGCATACAGCCAAGTTATCTCATTAGTGATTTACAGTACAATGTCCACTGATTTTCAAACACTTTTGCAACAGACGGTTTTGTCAAAATGCTGCTTGCCCCAGTAAAGCAATTCATTCTATTGTTGTGAAGTAAAAGTACAAACTTCTAAGTATCTGGTGTCCATACATCATATATTCTATATAAGCTTCTAGGAACCACAAATGGGTAGGCCACACATGCTCACTGAAGGAACCGCTGATACAAGTTGTGCCTAAGTATCACCTGTCTTTGGCTGAAACACTCACTACTACTACTACTACTACTAATACTACTACTAGTACTATGTTCCAAACGGAACATAAGCATTGTTCTCTGCTAGATCATGAACTAAGTTTCTAAGACTGAATAGCTGCACACAAGCATAAGAACAACACATGCAACGCCAAGTAGTGGCTGAATTAGTGAAAAGCACGTCTCTGTTGCAGTGGAAATAAAGTAATGAATCACACTTCACAGTATGACAGTTTGACTGACAAATCTGGGTTTGATGGATACCAAGAGAACATTACTTGTTGGTTTAGTGGTGGGGGCATAGTGCCTGGGATGTTTTTCATGACCCATAACCAATCATCAGTTTCTGACCTAACTCATGCTTGTATATTAATGGGAGCTAATACCCACTGTCATGTTCCAAAGTCTGATAGAAAGATTTCCCAGAAGAGTGCAGACTTTTGTAGCTGCAATAGTGGGGCCAACTTCATATTCATATGGGTTTCAACCATGGTTAGTGTGGTTTATGAGTCCACATACTTGGATTATGTAGTTTACATTTTATTTTTATTTTTACAAAACCTATAGTTCTCTCTGAAAAACAACAGAGACTACTAGGTCAAAGGCTGATACAATGATCTGTTGCTTGCAAGCAGAAAAGATCAGCAGTAATACACAAATGGCTTTCAAGTACAAATACTACAAATGAAGCTAATAGGGTTCTCAGCAGTAACTGCTGAATAAGCAGATTACAGAAAATAGTGCAGCGTTTGAAGAGCAGTGAAGACCACTCTACTTATCAACTTCCTGTTTGTTTTCATGCAAGAGAACAGCCAGAAAACCAGGACTTATGCTGCTCTGAACATACAGTATGCTAGTCTTGCTGAAAATATGAATGGTATGTTGTAAACAGCACCACTTAGGCAGCTATGGAAACCAAGGCACATTACAAGGGAGGGTCAACAAGGGTCAAATTTGGTTTATAAAACAATGTCTCTTAACCCATGGTGTACCCCTGATATCCCACAAATACAATTAATATCAACAGTGAATGATCATCTCAGACATTGTAAATCACAGCAAAGAATATACTGTATTTACAATATATTTAACTAAATGACAGGCCACGTAGCAGCTGTAGAGATAACAGACCAAAACTGGCTGCAATATAGGGTTGCCACTTTTGCTGGCGCCTAAACCCGAACAAAGGGGGTGGGGCCAGGGCCGCCATTAGAAATCACGGGGCCCCGTACAACAAAATTTTTGGGGCCCCGCCCACACTGACGACCAAGCTCCACCCCATTTCCCGCCCACTCCACATCGCAGTTAAAAGACCACACAGACATCAGCGCTAAAAAAGTAACCCCCCCCACACAAGTTGTAAAAAGCTATTGATGGTCAGGGCCCCCTTATAAAAAATTGGGGCCCCAAAAAAAAACAATTAAAATTTTTTTTTTAAAAAAAAACATTGGTGGCAGGAGCCCCCTTATAAGTTAAAAAAAACTTGGGGCCCCAACAAAAAAAATGTAAAAAAAACTAAAAAATAAACAAACATTGGTGGCAGGGGCCCCCTTATAAGTTAAAAACAAATTGGGGCCCCAAAAAAAAATTTAAAAAAAAAAAAATTTTTTGAAAAAAAAAAAAACATTGGCGTCAGGGGCCCCCTTATAAGTTAAAAACAAATTGGGGCCCCAAAAAAAAATTTAAAAAAAAAAAAAAATTTTTGAAAAAAAAAAAAACATTGGTGGCAGGGGCCCCCTTATAAGTTAAAAACAAATTGGGGCCCCAAAAAAAAATTTGAAAAAAAAAAAAAATTTTTTTGAAAAAAAAAAAAAAACATTGGCGGCAGGGGCCCCCTTATAAGTTAAAAACAAATTGGGGCCCCAAAAAAAAATTTGAAAAAAAAAAAAAATTTTTTTGAAAAAAAAAAAAAACATTGGCATCAGGGGCCCCTTACGAGTTAAAAAAAAAATTGGGGCCCCAAAAAAACATGTTTTAAAAAAAAAGATTGGTTGCAGGGGCCTATAGAATATTAAAATAATACATTGGTGGCCAGGAGATTAAAAAAAAAAAAATACACAAACTGGTGTTCAGTAGAATTGAACTCACGGCTTCAGTACTTCAACTTCACCTCCTTTCGTGACTTCGGGTCTTTTCACTGCTTCAGGACTTCGGCTTCGGCTGTTTTCGTGACTTCGGGTCTTTGCGCTGCTTCAGGACTTCGGCTTCGGCTGTTTTCGTGACTTCGGGTCTTTTCGGCGATTCGTGACTTCGGCTTTTTCCGTGACTTCGGGTCTTTTCAGCGCATCGGCTTTGGCTTTTCGGCACTTCCGCATTCGGCAGCACAGAGGCAAGACGTACGGCTCGGGCGCTCGTAAGGGGGGCCCGGATCTTCAAAAAATGCAGCGCTGCCGGGCCCCCCTTCATGCCCGGGCCCGGTACGCTTGTCCCCCCTGTCCCCCCCTGATGGCGGCCCTGGGTGGGGCGGATAGCATTGGGGGTGGAGCAGTTGTGACAGTGGTGGAACTGGCTTTCCGTCCAGTTTTCTCAATGTTGTAAACCGAATGCCCAGTTGAAAACCACATAGTGGCAACCCTATCTCTTATCTATACTCTGCCTGATGAGTAAGCCCAATCGTTACAGATATGGGATCTATTTAACAGAAATCAATTATCCAGAAAGCTCTGAAATACAGCAATAACAGTTTCTTCTTTTTGATTGATTTGCTCTTTTTTTGTCTTTTCTGCAATAAGACATTAACCTCACTGATAATTTATTGGCCAGATTAGTGTTCGGTTTTCACAAGGCTGAAAACCGAACAGAAACTGGAGACCCAAACAGGCCTTAGAAAAACCGAACTGTTCGGGTCAAAACCGAACAGGTGGCAAACCTACTGCAATATAAGAAATATAAATGCACCCCGTGGTCACTTTTATAAATATTACTTTGGATTGATATATTGAAGCAGAGTGACTTAATTCTTTTCAAATTGTACATAGTTATTTAAAAAATGCAGGTATACACCGTTAAAGGCAAAGCTATTATCAGACCTTTTGGTTCAAATTTGTCAGGACCAGGATATACAATCAAGATGGTGCCATTTATTTAGACAGGTGCTAGCTGAAACTCAATTGAAAGACAATAAAATGAACTGGGTCATAACCATTTAAAAGGGGGCAACCTGACTCCTGAATTTAGGAGAAATTTCAGTAAACATAAAGCAAGTAGCACACTGAAACAAAAGTTTTGTACCCCACCCTCAAGACCCAGCAACTGAGCATATGTGATGGAGTGAGTACATTGTCCAGTTTAGTAAAGATCACCCAGATCTATATACAGTACACAAATTTGCATAATAGGCTAACGTCACGTGAACTAAAGGTTTCCCATCTTTTGGACAATTATTCCAATGCCCTATGCTTAGCACTGAAGCTAGCCATACATTTAAAGAACCACTTGTTTCATGGGTGAAGACTGTTTAAATGTAATGATGGCAAATGCAGGCCATCAACAAGCTGATGTGGTCTTCACCCTAAATGGATGGGTTTTTTTAACAGTTTTTATTTTCTTCTTTTTCTTGGGGTAAGGGTACGGGGGGGGTACAGTATCAACATTATGCAATACCAGTTTAAGCTGTCACTTTATCACATTAACAGTTCTTTTATATCCTATCAACCTTCCTTATCAGCTACTCATATATACTTCCTTTATCCCGAACAGGCCTCAGTCCATTCATCCCAAATTTTGTTATATTTATTCGGGCAACCCCTGGCTAGATAAGTCAATTGTATAAGTGGTAGATTGTTCTTGATCAGACCAAGCCACCTCTTTTTTGAGGGGGGGGGGTCGCACTCATCCAAGATAATATCAGTGTCTTTCTCGCATAGTAAAGTAAGGACTTCCATAGATCATGTTTGGCATTTGTAGGTATCAGTTTGTCAATGATGTCTAATAGGCAGACTTGTGGGGAGAGAATTTTTGGGAATGCGGTTTTGTCCTGTATATATGCATTTACTTTGTCCCAGAATCTGGCTATTTTGGGGCATGTCCAAACCATGTGTATAAAGGAGGCCCTGTATTCCTTTTGAGGCAGTATGCTTTGGGGGCTTCCCCCATTTGGCTGAGTTTTAGTGGAGTGATGTACAGTCTATATGGAGTGTTTTAAAGGAGAAGTAAACCCTAAAAATGAATAGGGCTAAAAATGGCATGTTTTATATACTGAACTTATTGCACCAGCCTAAAGTTTCGGCTTCTCAATAGCAACAATGATCCAGGACTTCAAACTTGTCACAGGGGGTGATCATCTTGGAAAGTGTCTGCGACACTCACATACTCAGTGGGCTCTGAGCAGCTGTTGAGAAGCTAAGCTTAGGGGTCATCACATATTATCAAGCAAAAATTGAGGTTTGTCTGTAATATAAGATGATGCTACAAGGCTGATTATTAAATGCGTATGCTAGTTGCACTGGCTTCTGTGCTGCCATGTAGTAATTATCTGTATTAATTACAAATCAGCCTTAAAATGTTACCTTTATATTCTACTGTATATTGTGAGTGGGTCCCTAAGCTCAGTAAGTGACAGCAGCACAGAGCATCTGCAGTGAATCAGCAGAAAAGAAGATGGGGAGCTACTGGGGCATCTTTAGAGACACAGATCTTTACTGCTAAAGGGTTGTGGTAGCCTTGGGCTGGTACAGAAGCCCAAAACATAATGTACAACATTTCTAGACTACTTCTTTAGTTTAACTTTTCTTGTCCTTTACATTGTATCAACCGTTCGAAATGGATTTTTAAACCTGCCTGAAAATATCTGGCCGGTTTTTGGGCAGCTATCAGTTTGAGGGGCCCAACTGAGTTCCCCATATGCATCACTCAAATGCAGGCTTGCATTACGGCCATCATTTGGCAAACTCATTAATGCTGGGAAACTAGTCCTTTCACAATATCTGCAGGTAGAAGAATGAAAGCAAATTTCCTATTGGTTGCCATTGGTTAATTCCCATGTACAGATCTGCCAAGTACTAGCAAGCAAGTCTATGTTTATTGCATACACTGGGTCTACAAGGGTGTACAGAGACAGGCCTCAATCCATAACCATTATCATATGTAGAAAAGGTATCTAAAATCACACATATATTTAATTTTATCAAATTCAAGTACAAAGGTACTGCAAGGATGTGGTAAATGTGTAGACTGAAGAGAGGTCCTGGTAAAGCAGTATAAATTTCATCTGCTGTACATAAATTGGGAAACTCTGCCTTGTCTACCCATTCAGTATATGACACAGCACAGCACTGCAATACATATGCCCCTGATTCACCTGATATAGTTAAGCTGCCCTCTTGGGATACATGAATCAGGACACTTGCGGCAAGTATGGAGGCATGATGCCTAAATAAGCTACATGTTCTTCACAACTTCTTCACATTTATAGGGTCCCTTTACCTCATACAAGGTCAGCAATATGTGAAAACATGTTGCATCTATTTGCTGTAGTTACAAGAACTTTATTTGATATCCAAGTATATTAAATAAGATTTCGTACTTTTTACCCCCATTGGTCCTCAGGTGGTCTTTCATAAATATCTAGAACTGGATGACCTACGGTACATCGATGATGTGCTGATTGTTTGGCGAGGGGAAAAAGTGGGGCTGCTAGAGATGGTGGAAAGTCTTAACAACCTTAATTCCACAGTTAAATTCACATTGACATGTGATGAAACAAAGATCCAATTTTTGGATGTTGAAATCTATAGACAGGACAACAAATTGGGGTATAAATTGTACAGAAAGCCTACAGATCGTAACACCCTGCTTTATTCAACAAGTTTTCATCCACATAGTTCAAAAAAGGCAGTACCGTTTTCACAATTTTTGCGGACAATACGCAATAATTCAAATAGTGAAATGTGTGAAATTCAGATACAGGAGACATATAACCGGTTCATACAAAGAGGTTATAATCAGAGTGTACTTGATAAATCCCTACAAAAGGCTCGTACACACAAGACACAACAAAATGACCCCCACACATTATTGGATCCTAACAAACAAAAGCGTTTCATTGTAACCTCACAGTACACTACAGGATCACACAGAGTTAAAAACATTGTGGATAACCATTGGTCAATATTACAGAGTGACAAAAAATTATCTCAGGCACTGATACGAAAGCCTATGTGGGGGTACAGACGAGGACCAAATTTAAAGGATCTGATAATGAAAACAGATCCAGTACACTGCTATGAACCCAAAGGGGGTACCCTAGTACAACTCAAGAAGGGTTGTTACAGGTGTGCTGGATGCATTACATGTAGATCGATGACAACTGGGGATACATTCATACACCCCCACTCAGGGAAAAGGATAAACATAAGACATCGCATAACATGTACTTCCACCCATGTGATATATACCATAACATGCCCCTGTGGTCTAACATATGTGGGGAAAACCCAAAACACGTTACGCACACGAATGGCTAATCATAGGTCTTCTATCAAAAAAGCTTTTGAATCTGGAGAATCTGACCAACCCCTTCCACAGCATTTTCTAAAGGAAGGGCATAGGCTTCCTACTTTTAAATTCATGGGCATAGATTTAGTCCCCGAACCTCGAAGAGGGGGAGATTGGGACCATTTATTGTTACAGAAAGAGGTCTACTGGATTCGAACACTAGACACCTTAGCCCCCCGAGGTTTGAATGAATAGTGCTCTTTTACACCATATCTTGAGACATAGAAATGGATACACTTTAACATTTTTTTGTAGAATTTTATTATGTCATCTGTATACAACCTTTTGTACATATGTATTGTTCTTAACTATTGGTTTTAAACATTTTTTATATATTTATATGCTTAATTATTCACAAACTAGAAGGGAGTTATTAGACATGTTATTAAATACTTTTAATCATGAATATTGAAATTAATATATGTTTAATTCACAGGTCACGCTTGCACAAGAAACATGTTGTGTTAACTGAACACGAGGGCACACAAGGGTTAATACATGAAAGTGGAAAGTGGGTGTGGTCTGGTGATGGGTCACTGGTGGGTGAGTCCCTATATAAGGTTTTCATTTGTATTGTTTTATATCTTGATAAAGGTCCCAGATGAGGACCGAAACGTCGATCTAATAAAGTAAGCAATTCTTTATATGGAAAATCCTGGTGTGCATCAGCATTTTTGTTACTATATATATATATATATATATATATACATACATATACATGTAGCACTTTTCTCTTATGGAAACTCAAACCACTTTACAGGGTTTATATAGTCAAGATAGGTGGAACACCATGTGATGAGATCAAAAGCTTATCACTTATTGCCAGGCTAACGTTCAATGCTTACAGGACCACCTTACAGTTGTTTCTTCAAATAGGGGAGCAGTGCTTCGTTATGTGAACTGACTGTGGGTATTGCTAATCTTCAAGAGACAAAAATAATGTCCTTAAAGACATGCCTCCTGCCTGTCACAAATGAGCTAAAATATGACGTCAGCACAAAAGTATACTTTTCTGCATCAGAATCTACTAAAAGTATCTCACACAGGCTGACACCAGCCTGTCTGTAAATGCATATCATCCACATGCTAAGAAAACGGGCAAGGCTCTGTATGCCCTCAGACTAAACCATTTATGTTATTTCCCTATGCTTTTTGACAGTTGCATTTGACATTAAGGGAGTTATTTACTAAACTCTGAATGCAAAAATCACTAAAAAATTCTTGATTTTTTCTATAAAATCGGACTTTTAAAAAAATCATGAATTTGTTGGAATTTATTAAACCCAGAGGGTGGAAAAGTCTGAATCTGAAAATCCGGCATCTCAGACCTGTAGAGGTTGCATATAAGTCAATGGAAGAAGTCCCAATGATTTTTTGATGTGTGCTGGGTTTTTGGAAACACCCCGAAGTTTTTGGACAAAATTCTGAGTTTTCGGTGAAAATTCCGAAAAAAATCGTGAAAATCGGATGAAAAAAATCGTGAAAATCGGATTTTTCAAGGTTTTTTCCCGCTAACAAAATTTTCAGGGAAAGTGTATTAATAAATAAGCCCCATGTGGAATTGGTCAGAGTTTTTTTCAGAAAATATTGAGATAAACTCAGACTTTGATAAATAACCCCCTAAGTATATTCCCTTAGCTTCACAACAGTACAGATATGCCTGCCACTTTATTTTAGAATCATTTTCATTTGAATAGACAGTTTTTCATGGTTGGAGATCAGCTAACAAAAAGATTGCCAGGAGCCCTTTAATAGCATACTAGCATTCAAGAGGTTGCTCAAACAGGAAGTATATGTTGACAAATGTTTTCTTAACATTTACAGGAATGATGTTTGGGACATCCAACTACAGATCAACAATGCTGATAAAAAGCAGTCATAGGATAGCTGTCAGTGTGTTTATATAAGATCTTAGATATTCTATTATTTCCTTATCTCTTTATGGCAACAAGTAGTAAAAAGAAATGTGACATCACAGGACACTGTTCAAGGTAAATTAAAACTCTGAAATCTCTTACAATTTACTTGTAAGAAATCATCTTTATAAAGTACCAGGCTTATAAATAGTGCTGCAAAATAATGGGACAGTAATGCCAGTTATCAATTATCCCTGTCCTGAACCAAGGCGGGAACTACTTAAACCTAAAGTTTTTTTTTATTACAAATAATACCTTATAATATCGTTAGAAAAATCTGTATAAAGTCTGTGTCCTGCCAGTATCTTCAATACTATAATAATATATAAACCCTAGGCAGTTTCCTAAAAGAAATGATTCTTTTTAATACATTTTTCCCTTTGTATTTATCTTAAAAATAAATATTATGAGCTGAATGTATATATTCTTCTCTCGTTTTCCATAACTAAACTTGTGGTTTCCTTTACGTGTATGGTGCAGCGACAATCCTGATGAAAATCTTAGCCTTGCCATAACTGTCAGAGGTTGGCTGCCCATAGCTTTATCCCCATCTTTTAGCCCCTCTACTTTGTTACAATACAGTTACAAGTAGCCCATAGCCATATGTTGTTACTTGGGACTTGGGCAGCTGCAAAAGGTCAAAGACGGCCTTATTTTAAACGATGGCCTTATTTTGATATTACATTGGCAGGAACAAACAGTTCGGTTTGCACACAGTCTGCAGAGAGATACAGAGAAGACAAAACATGTCAGCACAGATTAACCCATAATAAGCCTTGCTGTGCTGGAGTCCAAATTTTTATTCCAGACAGAGCTAGAGCTTGATTTTCTATACATATAAATATTCCCCAACTCATATAAATCTTTACTGGCTAGGGAACAGCAAAAAAAAATGTTTATGTCCTCCATGCACCTCCGTGGGTTATCTTTAGGTACTCCAGTTTGCTCCCACTCTTATAAAACTGCCCATAATAGGAATGTGTAGGAAGGTACTGATGTGGCAAACTCTGTAAAGTGCTGCAAAATATGATTGCACTAAACCAACAACACTCCAAGCACTGGGGTAAAATGCTCCACTTCAATGAAGATGGGAAATTATACACAGCCAGATGTGACCCCTTTAAAATTAATACATTTTTCACTTTTATGCATGCATTTTATTTTACTTAGGGGGTTATTTATCAAGGTCCGAATTTATCTGAGTATTTCTAAGTTTGAAATCTGAGCAACTCCGACTGCCTGAATGGACCTTATTTATGAAGAAAAAAGCCCGAAAAAATAGGGTCAGACAAACTTTGGAACTTTTCCCAAAAACTCTAAAGTGTTCATGGTTTCTGCACAAAAAACTCCGAAATCTACGAAAAAAATCATAGTTTTCAGAGTTTTTTGCGCAGAAACCTCATTGGATATCAGCACAGACACTGGGACCTTCCGCATTGACTTATACAGGACCTCGAGAGCTTTTAGAGGCTGGGGTTTTGGATTCAGAGTTTGTGATAAATAACCCCCGTGGGGTTGATCTGCATTGACACATGGTAATACAACTGCTAGTCGGTGAGTGCATATAACTGCAATATAACATCATAGACGTCATACATAGCAATTTTCGGAGGAGAGTCCATAATAATACATAATTTTCATGCTATGAATGTTTTATTTATTTAAGACTACACAATTTCCCTATACAGGTATGGGACCTGTTGTCCAGAATGCTCGGGACCTAGGGTTTTCCGGATAACGGATCTTTCCATACTTTGGGTCTTCATTCCTTAAGTATACTAGAAACTCATTTAAACATGAAATAAACCCAATAGGCTGGTTTTGCTTCCAATAAGGATTAATTATATCTTAGTTGGGATCAAGTACAAGCTACTGTTTTATTATTATAGAGAAAAAGGAAATCATTTTTTAAAATTTGGATTATTTGGATAAAATGGAGTCTATGGGAGACAGCCATTCCGTAATTTGGAGCTTTCTGGATATGGGGTTTCCGGATAAGGGACCCTATACCTGTAATTACTTTAACAGACCTTTAGACTAGACTATATCCTTATTGGCATCTATAAAAAGAAGATCAGAAAATGATATTTTCTAACTACATTCATAAATTATATCTAATTAGAGACCTTGACCCATACCCAACTATATAACACTTCACATCTCAAGTAGGATTTCTAAAAGGGAAAACTCAATGAATAAAGATATTTATTTACCATGCAATTTTCATAACAGTCAGACTATTGTGCAAGGCTACATTCAATAAGGAAACAAGGTTTTCACAAAATATCAACTGAAAACACTAAAAAAAAGTCTGTGAATTGTAAGTATAAAGAATATATAAGCAACAACATGTATATCAATATGAATGAAACCCATATATTTTCTTTTGAATAATTGACCTCAACACACCTATTGATTTATGCTTGCTGGTGCAGTACAATAGGCTTGGAGGTGGAGAAGACACTTTAATTAAACTGTATGAAGTGCAATACAGTGTAATACTCTAAAAAGCTCTGTAGCACATTAGTGCCATGTTGATGGAACAAAAAAATTCAATATATAAACATGATACTAAACCATTTTGGCTAAAATGCACACACCTAATACTAAACATTTTTTTGGTAAGAAAAATCATTTATTTTGATTATGTGGTAAGAAACATTAGCATTTTTTGATTATTGTTAGTTGACAGAAATCTTTTAATCCTGCCTGATTGACTAAACAACCAATCACCATGGTACGAAAAATGTCAGGATGATCGAACACAGTTCAAAAATTGTATAATCCTTAGATTTGTATGACTTTATCTTTGCGTCTATGGCAAGCTTAAATCTGTGAAGTCAACCAGATTACGTCAACCAATTTCTAGTGACAAAGCATGCCAAATTTTATTCTCATATTTGTGTCTTAGAATGATCGGTATGTTTATGGTTCTCCACTGATCCCGACCAATATCTATGTATAGTGGATATCGACTGGTTCTAGAATGGGGCAGGTTAGAAAATATAGTCTGCCAATACACCATGGTGCATCTCCTGATGTATCAGTTTTTTTGTTCACTGTGTACAAATGATCAGAACAACTAGAAGGTGGTCATACCACGTGTGGCCCCACGTCCTTTCTGCCTGTGAGTTAACTGAAGAAGAAGCTACGTGGTTAGTCTTTACAAAGGCCCAAACTAGCTCTGTGGGTTCTGGCAAATGCCCAAGGGGCTACTATAAGTTGCAATAGACAGTCACTATTTTTTGGGCTGGTGGGGGCTGTTTTGTCTCCATGTACCTGAAATGCAAGTGCCTATTTTGATTCTCATTACAGACCTCCTTTACAATGCATGTGTTGGCAACTCTTCTGTCTACCGCTCCTTCCCCATCCCAAATAACTAGTTTGTTATTTATGCTGCAATATTAAGGAAACAGATTATTGTCTCCACTGACCAACATTCCCTCAATTGGTGAGGTTACTTTTATTGGCTTGTGAGTGCAGGGGGGCGATCGTAATCCTGGAACTGCCCGAGGAGGCCCCTATGATGCCACCCCATCGCTCCTCAGCATTAACTTTTTCTGCCCAATTGTGCTGTCTGCACTAGAAAATATGAATTTCCAATTTAATAACTGGAAATTTGGCCAGGAGCAGCTTTTTGCCTCCCCTAATAACTTGCAGGCTGCTGCCGCTTGAGGTGAGTTTCTCCACTCTCCTCATGTGCATGTGGACACTTTAAATGCAAAACAATTATTACAGCTTAAATGGGATGGTTCACCTTTAAGGTAACTTTTATTATGTAATAGAATGGTAAATTCTAAGCAACTTTTCAATTGGTTTTCATTATTTTTTTTATAGTTTTATAGTTATTTGCCTTTTTCTTATGACTCTTTGCAGCTTTCAAATGAGCGTCGCTGACGCCCTTCTAAAAAAACAAATGTTCTTTCTGTTCAGGCCTCTCCTATTCATATTTCAGTCTCTTATTCAAATCAATGCATGGTTACATGGTTAGGGTAAATTGGACCCTAGTTACCAGATTTCTTAAAATGAAAATTAAAGAGCTGCTGAATAAAAAGCTAAATAAATCAAAAACCTCCAATAATTAAAAATGAAAACAAATTGCAAATTGTCTCATAATATCACTCTCTATGTCACACTAAGGGGGTTATTTACTAAACTCCAAATGCAATTTTTTTTTATAAAATTAGACTTTTAAAAAAATCACAAATTTTTTGGAATTTATTAAATCCCGAGGATGGAAAAATCCGGCATCTCAGACCTGTCGAGGTTGCATATAAGTCAATGGGAGAAGTCCCAATGATTTTTTGATGTGCGCTGGGTTTTTGCCAATACCCCAAAGTTTTCAGGCAAAACTCTGAGTTTTCGCGCGAAAAATCTGAAAAATTGGATTTGGTCAGAAATTTTTCAGAAGATACTGAGATAAATTTGGACTTATGATAAATAACCCCCTAAAAGTTATCTCAAAGGTGAACAATCCCTTTAACGCACCTAAATCTGATCTTTGTATATTATTCGGACGGTGAATGTTTTTACTGCTTCCATGGAATAGTCCGGTCTTATCCTTTGAAAGTGATCCAGGAGAGAGTTCTTTTTGAAAGACAAATTACATTGCTTCCCTTGCCTGTTCCCAGCTTGCAAAGGCTTTGGTACAGAAGGATTATTCTGTAAAAACAGTTTAAATCTGCTAAATATACAACAGTAATCTGTTAATTTCTGCAAACATTGTTTTATATATGGCATCATGTCTTTTAATATGGCTGGCTCTCCAATGAGTGCACCTTAAAGGGCATGTAAATCTAAAATAGAATATGGCTAGAAATGCTATATTTTGTATACTAAATATAAACATGAACTTACTGCACCACAAGCCTAATCAAACAAATAATTCATGCTTTCAAAGTTGGCTACAGGGGGTAACTTTGTTAAACATCTTTGCAAGACTAAGACTGTGCACATGCTCAGTGTGGTCTGGGCTGCTTAGGGATCGTCATAAACAAAGCTGCTTGAGTTCTGCAGGGCTGGGAAGTAAGGCGGGGGCTCCCCCTGCTGTTCATAAGTATGATTGTTTCCCTGCCCAGCAGTTAGGGACCATCTGACAATTCCTATCCACAGCAGTAAATGAAGGGAGAATTTCACTGCATACAGTCAGGTTTCTTATAAAAACGGTACACATTTTTTAATTAAACTTTCTTTTTCATTAAAGAAAGTAAAAATGGGATTTTATTTTTTTGCCTATACATGCCCTTTAACTAATGCGTTTAAATTACATTGAGACTCACATGCTTTCCCCCATGAAAAGGAAAATATCAACCTGTCCTAGCACTGGTAACTGGTCACGTCACCACCTATGAGTTGACTGTAGCTACAAAATATGTCCCACTATACAAATTAACATCCATTTGTATGCTTAAGGAATGAACTACATTTTCCTGTGCAGTCTCGCATTACATCATTTGGAAGAGTTTTTAAAACAAGAGAAAGCTTAAGATGAAACTACATCTATAAGGCTGATCTCCTAATCTAATGTTCAATCATTAAAAATAACATTTTATCATAAAGCAACTGCCTTATTGTAACTCACCTGTTCCTTTAGTCCATGTTTATAATGACATGTCCCATTTATGTTTTATATTAACAATCTCAATGTTTTCCTTCTTAAAGCAACTATTTCAGAGCTGAAGGCTTTATTGCTCGAAACCTTGGTCTGTAGAATTTTTGGGGTAAAATGTGTGTTCAAGATGATGCCGATATTTTTATCCTGCAGTTTGAGCTTTTGCCTAGAATAAGAAAAGACAGGAACTTCTGTTGTAGTATTGAAATCACAATTGTTAACTAAAGCCCGAAGGAAAGTCTCTAGTGAATTAAAAGAAATCACCTACATTATTTAGTGCCTGAAAACAACTTAAACTTTCAGCTGACAACTGCTCTTTAGATTGTAAGCTCTTGTGAGCAGGGCCTTCTGATCCCATTTTAATTGTATATGCCTTGTTTGTTACATTATGGTAAGATTCCTGTTTGTTATAAATACATGTAAAGTATTTACAATCTAAGGTCCTTATTATAATTACAATCGCAAAGATTGCACAATTTTATCAGGAGCCAGTTAGCCTTCCTGTGTGATTTTTTTTGCAGTGTGGGAAGAAAGCAGTGTACCTGGAATAAACAGAACACTTCCCTAGCAGTCAATTTTCATGTGACTGTGTGATAATGTTTGTAGGTGTGCACCCTTCAAGGTGATCAGTTTGGCTGAATCAACTGGTAAAATCAATTAATGGTCCAAGGCCAGGTCAACTGAATGTCTACACTTGCACTTTCTATGGGATCAACTTAAAGGAAAACTATACCCCCCAAACAATGTAGGTCTCTATTAAAAGATACTGAGTAAAACAGCTCATGTGTAAAACCCTGCTTCATGTAAATGAACCATTATCATAATAATATACTTTTTTAGTAGTATGTGCCATTGGGTAATCATAAATAGAAAATTGCCATTTTAAAAAATAAGGGCCGCCCCCTGAGATCGTAAGATTGACTGTGCACACATACAAACCACATGTAAGGTCACATGAGCCAATTAACAGACAGAGTTCTGCCTTTTGCTTCCTCACTTCTTCCTGTTACAGTTAGTGTTGTAGTATTTCTGGTCAGGTGATCTCTGAGGCAGCACAGATAGAGTCACAAAATGGTGGTTCAAGGCAAGAGATGTAAAAGGGCAATATTTATGTAAATATATATTCCAGTTTGGTAAGATTCTTTAATATGTCATTCAATTTGATATAAAATGTCTGTTGCTTAAGTATTCATTTTGGGGGTATAGTTTTCCTTTAACAATCTAGAACATGTTTCTTACTAGCCTTTTTAAGATAATTAATGGCCCTCCATAACTAAGAAGTTGAACTGCACTGGCCTACATCATTGGCATTTGAAAAACCGTAGAATAAATAAGGGGATTTATATGGAACGGGTAAAATATTCTTTTTTCCAAACAATTAATCCAGTCTCTTGCATGTAGGGCATATTTTCCTCTTTTTTCAAAAAGATTTGAAAAAAATGTAGGGCACATTTACTTAGCTCAAGTGAAGGAATAGAATAAAAAATCCTTCGAATTTTGAAGTATTTTTTTGGCTACTTCGACCTTCGACTTCGAATCGAACGATTCAAACTAAAAATCGTTCGACTATTCGACCATTCGATAGTCAAAGTACTGTCTCTTTAAAAAAAACTTCGACCACCTACTTCGCCACCTAAAACCTACTGAGCATCAATGTTAGCCTATGGGGAAGGTCCCCATAGGCTTTCTAGGCAATTTGTGATCGAAGGAAAATCGTTCGATCGATGGATTAAAATCCTTCGAATCGTTCGATTAAAATCCTTCGAATCGTTCAATTTGAAGGATTTAATCGTTCGATCGAACGATTATTCCTTTGATCGTTCGATCGAATGAATAGCGGTAAGTCCTTCGACTTCGATATTCGAAGTCGAAGGATTTTACTTAGATGGTCGAATATCGAGGGTTAATTAACCAAAAGTAAATGTGCCCCCAAGAGTATTTAATTGTCACATTCAATTTAGAATCAATAGTTTAGACTCTTTAGCTTTAAAGCACTATTTATGACAGCCACATTAAATAAACTATGTAGACCCTGCTCTGATTTTTTATGGAATCACAGTTGTTGGAGTTTTAAGAGATTATTTTGAAATTGTGCAATTTTTTTTCCAGCAGTGCTGCCAAAATTCTGTATAAAGTTATAAATTAAAACCCATAATGTTTTTCTCTAAATTGCATAACGTTACCTGAGTTTAAACTTTCCAAATAGCTGCCCTGTGAAACTATAGGTTTTAATAGAAACCTATTATGTGACCACTGGAATGTATTTGAAGAAATTATTTTACACGTTGGATTTCGCCTTAAAAGGACATACTCGATTTTGTCCATTGAGTCAATATTTAAACAGCATTTTTTTAAAACTGGAATGTACTTTTACTATATAGGCTTGTGTAATTTTTCTTTATTATCTCCATGCTTAAGTATTTCACATATTTCTGCCATTTCTATTTTAACACCTATGCTTCTTGGCTTAATCATCCAGAGATACACATGCAAAGTTGGTTCAGACTGTAATGCCTAGCAGGTCATACATCTGGAAAGCATGACAAGAAAAATGACAAGTGTCTGCAGAAAATTATTTGTTGCATTTTTCTAAATCTGAAATTATTTTGTTACAGAAAAGTGGCATAGGTGGTGCCAGCAAAAAAATGACCCCAGCAAGTTTTAAAATCAATAAGACTGCTAAGCAGTAACAAGGATGAACATTTATTCAAATGTAGTGATGGGTGAATTTATTCGAATTCATGGCGAAAATTCGCTGGGTTTTTTTACGCCGGTGACATTCCGACGCCAGCGACAGTTAACGTCGCCGTCAGAATTAGCATTTTGCAAATTTTTCGCCTTTACGCAAATTTCAAAGGAAATTCGCAATTTTTTTTCGAAGCAAATCGGGACAAATTCGTCCATCACTATTCAAATGTGTTTGTCATAGGATTCAATCAGATGATTGTCTTCATATCTGATTGTACTATACCAATAAAAGCTAAAATACACAAATGTTCACCAATTACCTACTTTTATACGGGGCATACAAACATAATACAAGTACAAACAAATGTACAAACACAGATTATTTAGCACTTATACCGTGAAATCTTTAATTGGTATTAAGCATCTTGATTACAGCCACTTTTCACTGGTCCACTCCGCTGGACTCTCCAATGCAAAACCAATCTCTGTAGAGAATCGATACTATGGTGCAATACCCTTAATTATTTATAATAAAGTGCCAAGTGCAACACACTGTGCTGTGTTAATTACGTGAGACTTGTTTAAAAAAGTGCCATGTGCTGTAGACCCTTCAGGAGAGTTAAGCTGGCCATAGATGTAAAAGATTTTTAAAAGATGTTTTCGTTATCGTGAGACCGTGATTATCTCGAAACAATCGTTTACGGTTAGCCCACACTGGGCGTTTTGGGGAGATTTGGTCACCTGGTGACTAATCGCCTCGTCTTTGTGGCGACCAATCTCCCCAAACACCTTCCCTGAACTCTGCGCCGGCTGAAAAGAAAAAACGCCGGCGCTAATCACACGCGGTGATTCATTTTACGAAGTTCGCCAGGCGACCAAATCTCCCCAAATCGCCCAGTGTGGCCTTACCCTTAAATGGACGATTTGTCTTTCAAGTAAAAAGACCATTTCAAGCAATATTGCCAGGAAAACTGAGGGTAGTTGCCTGCTTGGCCTTGCAAACATAGATAGATTGCACTGGGAACGATAAAAATCTTTTAACGTGGCTGATCAATTTTCTGACAGATGTCGGACGAAAAATTGTAAGATGCATGATTGTTCTATTCCAACTAACCTCACGACGGATTGGTCAGATTGCACTGAAATTGATCATTCACCAATGAAAAAAAAAAATTAACTACTCATCAGACTTTCAAAGTAAGTACACATCAAGCAAGCTCATGCTGAGTCCAAGGTGTCCTCAAGTATTCACGCAATGTTCATACAAAGAAAAAATATATACTGTAATAGTGCAGATGTATTTATTTAGAATTAATGTGCCCCAACAACTGGGTATACTCACAAAATAACAAGAAATTGAGAACGTTGTACAATTAAAACAGGTCAATTGCCACTGCTCCAATATCTGGATAACATGGAGTCTATGGGAGACAGGCATTCTGTAATTCGGAGCTTTCTGGATAATGGGTGTCCGGATAACAGATCCCATACTTGTACCATCAGAAGAATTATGATCACATATCATAAGGCAAAGAAGAATGGCTTCTCAGCCAAGCAGTCACTCCCCTCTATGTTTCTTTTTATTGTCTCCTTAACCAGAACAAAATTGAAGACCATTCTGCCATACTACCAGCTCTAGTGTAATGTATATTGACATTGGACATTTTGTTCTCGGAAGTGACTAGTTGTGAAGTTATGTATCCTAAACTGGTTCCCCAGTTCACAATCAAGCATGAGGATGTAACTACTCCTCCTCAATAACATTTATTTTACTTATTCTTAAAATACTGCAAACTAAGTTCAATTTATGCACTTGAACAGTAGCTTGTACATGATCCTAACTAAGGCTATGGGCACATAGCATGTTGGTTCTGGCTGTTGTTAGCCTGATAATTTTTTCAGGCTGAGAGAAGTGCCATTTATTTGAATCCAATTAGCCTGTGTACGGTCACACACAACGGGGCTGGAGCGGAGTTCAGTGTTTGGGCTGATGTGACCATACAGAGGCGGATCGTATTCAAATTAATGGAGCATGGGCACTGAGCCTCTCCCTGCAAAAATACCAAAACCAAAAAAATTGATTTATTATAGTGATGTAAAATGATAGTCAGTTAAATTCCATTCTCCTCTATGGGGTGTTAAAGCTCAAAATCAGCAGTAAGCATTATGGGATTCAACAGACAACTTGTTTTCTCAACTGGAATAAGATATTGCTAAATTTAAAACATTAGCACTTTTTGGTCCCTTACTCACAAAAACATACAGTTTTTTAAAATACACATGCAAAAAACACCCAAACAATAGTTTTAAGTGGCCCCATTCAATTTATACAGTGAAAGGCCAAAATAATAACCTTAAGTATGTGATTTATTTTTGAGTAACATTCTTCCCCCTAAGAATGAAGGAGGATAGTTACAGTTGAAAATAATAACCAATGACAAACAACACGCCACATATTTTTATTCCCTAACAATTTGTCCGCAAATGAATACTGCAAAGGAGAGTTGCCACTTAAATAGCATTCATGTGTATTAAACCTCAGTTTTCTTGCCTGATATGCCACCTTTTACATTGAATACAGGTCCTCTGTGAAGTTCACAAAAAACAAAAAAATATATTTTTTATATGATATACAAACTATTTAGAAAGTCTCATTCTGCCATTTAATTCTACAATACTTTGAAAAGAGAATATACCAATAAATGGAATGTTAAGTTACTTTGTTTATCAAAAAATTTCCTTACTTCTCAATCATGTTTATGAAGCATTTTCTCTGCTTAAAAAAACACAAGTAGTGTCTAGGGAGCAGGTTCAGAATAGAGAAGTTTGATGCATCTCTAATGTGGTGATTTGTCCACACATCAATTACAAACAGAAAGTAACTGATGTCAAATGTGGTTTGTTGCTGTGCTTTCTACTAGTCAAACGTAGCTAAATCTGACCGCAAACACTCACAGTTCACTTTTAACATACGCAAACAAAAGCTTGTTGTCATACAGCCAAGGGTTCAGCTTGCCTAAAGCTTCTAATTTGTTTCACATTTTTTACCCATTTTTTTTTCCAGTTTATAGCATTTCTGGGCCAAAAGGAGTAAACAGCATAGAGAATGTCTAATACCTAGTTCTAAATGTGTCTATTTTTCCATTAAACACGATCACATTAAAGACCACCATCAAAACAATTTCTATTCACAACAATCTGTGCTTTTCTAAGGCTGGAAAAAAAGTGACATCAGAAGATGCGGTGCACTATTGCTTACAACAAGCATATCAAAACAACATGACCTTATTATAAAAAAGTTTTCCTAAAACATGTTACTCTAAATCCTTTGCAAATAATTATTATAAACACTGATGTATTGATACACAATGAGAATGTTAGCTTGTGCAGTTAGAATATTATTTTTAGCTAAAACCATTTTTTTAAGAGGACTACGGATCTGACACTTTTCGATGCAGAGTGTGCTTTCTGCTCCATAGCATGTCAGGGTTCATTCTTGCAATGGCTATGAGCATTGTCAAATAGGAGGATGCGTATGCCAGGCACAGATCCTAGATGGATACACAATGAGTGTCTTACTACTCAGTCCCACTGTTTGCTGGGGGACTTGATTTTAAACGCACTACAAACGTAGAATGCTAATGGATAGTGTAGGACTTGTGTACAACGAGGGGCCTTGACGTGGCATGTGAGCTTACATATTTTGGCCAAAGTGTGGTACTAATGCAGGTATGGGATCTGTTATCCAGAATGCTAGGGACCTGCGGTTTTCTGGATAACGGATATTTCCTTGGTTTCGATCTTCATACCTTAAAGGGATGCTGTCATGGGAAAAAAATTTTTTTCAAAATGCATCAGTTAATAGTGCTGCTCCAGCAGAATTCTGCACTGAAATCTATTTCTCAAAAGAGCAAACAGATATTTTTATATTTAATTTTGAAATCTGACATGGGGCTAGACATTGTCAATTTCTCAGTCATGTGACTTGTGCTCTGATCAACTTCAATCGCTCTTTACTGCTGTACTGCAAGTGATTTCACCCCCTCCCTTTTCCCCCCCAGCAGCCAAACAAAGGTAACCAGATAGCAGCTCCCTAACACAAGATAACAGCTGCCTGGTAGATCTAAGAACAACAATCAATAGTAAAAACCCATGTCCCACTGAGACACATTCAGTTACATTGAGAAGGAAAAACAGCAGCCTGCCAGAAAGCATTTCTCTTCTAAAGTGCAGGCACAAGTCACATGACTTGGGGCAGCTGGGAAATTGACAAAATGTCTAGCCCCATGTCAGATTTCAAAATTGAATATAAAAAAATCTGTTTGCTCTTTTCAGAAATGGATTTCAGTGCAGAATTCTGCTGGAGCAGCACTATTAACTGATTCATTTTGAAAAAATTTTTTTTTTCCCATGACAGTATCCCTTTAAGTCTACTAAAAGATCATGTAAACATTATATAAACGCAACAGCCCTGTTTTGCCTCCATTAAAGATTAATTATATCTTAGTTTTGATAGATACAAGTAAAAGGCACTGTTTTTTTAAATTAATTATTTGGATTAAATGGAGGCTATCTGAGACAGTCCGTCATTCTGTAAATTGGAACTTTCTGGATAATGGGTTTCCAGATAACAGATCCCATACCTGTAATTATTTTGAAAGGCAAACCGTGCCCTGGTAATTTTTCTCTTTCTGTACAAATATTGGGTTTTTATCATTTATAGCAGCTGGTCAACTCCAGAATGTGGGTTATACCGAGCACTGGCACATAGCAGCTGGTCAACACCACAGCATGGGTTCGACTGAGCGCTGGCGATTTCTTTCTGTGTTTCGTGGACATGGAAGAAATTCCAAATCCCCTGACATACCATGTAATAATCTGCCGTAAATGTCACTTGAATACTTAATGGGAACTAAAATGCATTTAAAAAGACCAAAGTCTTGCAATAAAAAATCATTTTTTAGCAGTGTATCATGGGTGTGTGAGCACTTCATGTCCTGTTAATGGTGTTGGATTCTCATAAACTTAAGCGCCAGGGCTACAATCAATATGAAGAGACATGCTGCTCCAGAATAAATTTTAAATGACTCACCAAATAGTGAATGTGGTCCGGAGAGCCCATGACTAAGTGCCCTAAGTGGGTGCGAAATGAGTAGGGTGGATGGAGATGCAAATATACATTTTTTAACTTTATATAAATAAAAACATTTTTTTTAACTTATTTTCTCTCTTCCTGTGGATCCGTGCTGGTCAGCCCTGCTTTTTCTTTACAATCAATATGAAACCAATGAGAGCGTAAGAGAGTATAGCCAGTATGTAGTACATGAGAACAAAACATCAATGTCAGAAACAAAACGTTTCTGCTCTCCTGTATATTTACTATGACAAGAAGTACAGTTCCTCTGAAGATATATGTGTCACTTCTCTGAGTTATTTGGTCAAATCAAGCTCCAAGTTGGTTGACTTCCATTCATGCAGTGGTTTCTGGTGTTGAGTGATCACATCCAACATTTTGGCCCTATACACAGAGCAATGGCAGCAATTGTCTCACACTAAGTAAATTGGCAAAGAACACTATGGGCGGTTATTTACTAAAACAAATTTTTCTGGTCAGGTTTTAAAGGAGAAAACACAATCTTCATGGGAAAAAAACTGAATTATTTAAGATTCATCACACCCTAAAGTTAGAACCTGAAAATACTCCATCTCAAATCTGTCGAGGTCATGTAGAAGTCAATAGCAGATGTTAATTTTGCAAGATATCATGAGTTTGTACAATAATGGGTTTTGTATAATAATCTGAATAGTTTCTGGTTTTCAGGACTAAATCCGAAAAAAATGTACGATACGATTTTTGTAAAGATCTTACAGTTTTTTTCTCGCACCGAATTTTTCAAGTTGATAAATAAGGTAAAATTGTGGCTAGGAGTTTGAATTAATTTTTTTTAATAAAATAATGAGAAAAATAATTTTAGCAAATAAAACCCTATGCGTCACTAGCTAAAAGGATTGGCAACTACAGTAAAGCAAACCTTTCTATCTTGCTGCTCTTTACCTCTGGAATTCCATCCCTGCATTCCTCCGTAAGGAGTGCTCTCTCAATCTCTTCAAGAAAAAACTAAAAGTCTACCTTTCGGAGCACTAGAACATTAGTCTAGTTCTGGTACCTATTGAACAATGCCTTTACCTTGTGCACTTTTCCTCTCCAATTTGTGCTTGTATGATAGCCACCCACTTGGACTGTAAACTCTATGGGACAGGGACCTCCTTCCCAAAGTATCTCTTAGAATTTAGGTATCACATAGAACTTTAGCACTGTGTCCTTATTATATGTATGAGCTCTGTATACTGTGTATATTTATTGTATTAATTACTTTTATGTATTGTACTTTTATGCATTGTGCGGCACTGCGTCTCCTTAACAGTGCTTTACAAATAAAGTTATACATACATACAAATAAATATAAGGCAAGGTTTAAAGTAAAAACTAAAAATAAATGAGCGGTACACGTCCAATCCTCCACTGAGGTTCCACTGCAGGCTCAAATGGTCTCTGGGGGGAATTCAGTGTACACTCTATGTAGAGAGGTTATGTAGGTGAACGGAGTTAACCAACTTCTCAGATTAAGAATCAAAGATCGAAACTTTCTAACAGGTCACGTTTCTAACTTCTCCTGTTTCCCATTTGGTGAGCAAATATTTACTCATATCTTGGATTTGTATCAACAAAATTATAAATAATGTTAGTGCAAATGAATCTAAAACTGTACAGGTTTTTTAAGAAATATTCTGACAGCCTTCATTCAGTGATGTGTAATTAATCTTCCCAGTTGCCTCTCTGTTGCTGCAATCTAATGTAGCAAAAATAATGAAGAAAGCAGCAATTCTATTAGGAGCTAGGTCAGAGAAAATAACGTCAGGTTGTAGCACTTTTTTTAGTACACAGCTTTTAAATCTCTAAATTCTCAGAAACCTAAAGGCAATTGTGAGAATACCTGGTGGTTTAGGGGGCACGCCGATTCTTCTTTGACTCCACGCTCACAGCTTCCAGGTTTTTGAAGCATGTCTGACATCATTGTGCATTCAAATATTTAAAGGCACATGTCCCTTTTTCACGTTGCCCAATGTAGGTCTATTTTCAATAGTTCCTGGATGCAATTCTAGTGTTGATCTGTTCTTGACCCTTTTTGTCCTTGACCTTGTCTAGTTTGCTGCCTGACCAGACCTTTGTCTGTATATTTACTACTCTCTTGGATCCTGTTTCTGTACTGCTATATTGGTGTATTGACCTGGCTGGTGACCTCGATTACGCTCTTGCCTCCTGATTGTGTACTGCTGTGCCTGATTGGTATCAACTTGGACTGTCCATTGACCATGCTCCTTGTTCTCCATTCCTCTAGTTCACGTTCAATTTCCCAGAACTCTTTCATTGGTCCTCTCACATAATACCAGGCAGCATCTGAGTAGCGGAGAGCTCTTCCCGAACCAAAAGGCAGCTGTTGTAGGCGAAAGTGTGAGTTGGGGCCAGGACCTTGTGGTTTGTTCTGTGTTTAGGATACCTTACATAACAGCTATTTAATTTACAGCAGGAAACACCCAGAACCCATAAAGCCAGAACGTCGGTAAGTAAATTCTTAGTAATGGCTTTGTGTTAGCAAGTCAATCTCCCTGCACCTCAGCCACCAAATTCAGATAGCAGGCTCTAAAACCAAGAGGAGTTGTGCCTAACCAAGACACTGCATAAGCAGTGGAACAAAAGAGCAAACCTAACTAATATGTTGCAGAACGGGTAATAATCAGCTGCAATACCTATTGCATTTCAGCACAGAAACAAACTTCATTCTGTATTATGTGTAATTTTTTAGGTGTTGGGTTTAAAAGGATAAGATAGAAATCTTCATTCTTGTCCTGTCATTACAAGTAAGTACTACCTAGATTATATGGCCCAAGAGTAAAGCTGGCCATAGATGTTGAGATATTTAAAAGATCAGATCCTCATCGTGAGACCACGATTTTCTCGGAACGATCGTATGATCATACGAATTGAAAATCAACTAAAAAGACCAATTTACCAGGAAAACAAAGGGGAGCTGCCTGCTTGGCCCTGCAAACATAGATAGATTGCACTGGGACCGACAAAGATTTTTTGACCTGGCCGATCAATTTCCTGACAGATGTTGGCCGAAAAATCGTAAGATGTACGATCGTTTGAATCCCACTAACCGCACGATAATTTCGAAGGATTGGTCGGACTTCCCTAAAATCGGTCGTTCGGCAAGAAGAATCAGTGCGTCTATGGGGAGCTTAACACTTTATAGCATCTTACAATAACCTTCCTAGCTGCCCCAGCAAAAAACATGTCTGATCCTCCATGTGTGTGACCTCAGATCCCTCCCCACATGTATATACCTAGTCAAAATTTACAGGGCCTGCTTTCCCTATTTTAACACCTCTGAACAGAAGAGTTGCCTGGTATTTAACTACTCTAGACACCCACATTATTATTTAATACAAAATAACTTGGGAGCTTGAAATCACACTCTCTATGATAAACAGTGGTTAGGGCTGCACAGAGTTTTTTAATAGGCCCTGCAGTCTTAACTACCACTACATTAATAAACACTGAAAAATTTTCCTCATCCTTCATTATTCCTCTGTGTAAACTAGATGCCTATGGCAGATATCACCACGGCTAGTTAGAAGTTGATGATATCACATAGGACCTGGCAGAGCTCTAAACTCTGAAGGAAGCTTGAACAATGCTTGGCTGTATACTCCCAACACACCTAACATAAACAACCTTGTATTTAGTAGCCACTATATGCAACCTCAAGCCAATTGAACACCTGTGAGATCACTTTAAAAACCAAAGCCAGCCAGGCCTGAGTCCACCAATAATGTTCCAATAACTTAGTTTAAATATTCTTGGTTCTGGAATGAGATGTTGGACATGCAGGTGTCCACATAGTTTTGGCAATACACTGCACTACAGGAACTAACCCAAAAAGGAAGTATCCGTGAGCAAGTGCCTTATATTCAGTTCAAATCTTGTCCGCAGAATGAACTTTAGGTGACTGGAATATGGCTTCATCTCTCCTTTAAGCCGGAGACTATAAAAGTAGTAATAATAGATTACTATAAAAAAGAAACTTTGTAAAAGAGAAAACTTTGTCTCTGATGACTGCGCAAATTCCAAGTTGGCATTACGTTTGTTGGCACTCTTTGAAGGCACACATCTCAAAAAGAACAGCCACGGTGCATGCAGACTATAGCAAAGCCTACATGTGCTAAATACGTGCTTTTTCTATTAGGCAACTTTTTGGAATATCTTTCTCTAATCTTAGTTTGTTCTGTACACACTTTTTTTTCCAGAACAAGCCAGTCCCAATGTTGGTGCTTGATAAATTGAATGATAAGCTGATTTTTCCTGGGGTCACAAGCAAATGCCCTGGATTTTATCCAGACTTCTTTCCCTGAGGTCACACACAGATACATTGAAATTACCAGACTCCTTATCTATCTTTTATTCAACCAATTTCCTTGATAAAAATTATATGCTTTATTATCTCAGTGATAAATGTTATTACTCAACTAATATGGGTTATCGTGCTTTAACCACTTACCTTCCATAGATCATAAATTGTATGGAGGCGGCTGCCAAGGAAATGACTGTGCAGTAGATTTTACGTTACAGGTAAGGGATTCCTTATGCAGAAACCCTTTATCCAGAAAATTACAGGAAGGCCATCTCCCATAGACTCTATTTCAATAAAATATTTCACATTTTAAAAAAACTATTTCATTTATATTTATATATTTATTAACAAAACAGTATCTTAAACTTGTTTCCAATTAAGGTATAATTGATCCTTATTGGAGGCAAAGCAATACTATTTGGTTTAATTAACGTTTTTATAATTTTTTTTTAATAGAGTAGTATAGAGATCCAAATTATGGAAAGACCCCTTATCTGGAATACTTTAGGCCCTGAGCATTCTGTATAAAAGGTCCCATACCTGTATCGGTTTCCTCATCAAGTAAAGAGGCCAGCAGGTAAGGGGTTAAAAAGACTTTGACAAACTATAGGAGCCTTAATTGGAGCCTTAATTAGCGCCTTAAATGTGGGCAGAACCTGTATGAATAGGTGACAGCCTTCTAATTTAGTTATTTACAGAAATGATTTACAGACTCTTGTGATCTAATACTACTACTATTATGTACCGCTTTGAAAATTGTCCTGTAATGCTATTTTTAGTTATAGGGAGTTATTATTTCCTGCTTTCAGACAGCCTTCTGCCAGCACAAAGAAATGCTTCAGAAAGGAATTTTGGGGAAATCTTTCCTACCCACATAGATGTACCTTGGTATGGAAAATGGCAATGAGCTTAATCATAGAACTGATGAAAGATAGTTTCTCTTTTCCTGCTGACAACTTATATAACAAAAATATCTCCATCTCATCCCCAACCGCTTCAATCTGTGGACCAATCCAAAGAACTGATTGAGAAAGTGAGCTGTTCGAATCGCTAAGTTTATACCAGATTAATTAAAAAAGAAAACCTTCAAAATGTATTCAATTTGTACAATGCATTTTTTATAACAGAGAATGCCTGTATGTACGGATACAACAGTGTTGCAAGATATTCTCCTTTATACCCCCTTCTTATAAAATCAACATTCTCCATTGGCTAGTCCAAGAACAAGGTGGGTCTAATTTATGATTGACAGGATAGAGTTAAAAGCACCTGTGTTTTGAATATAGGGCTGAGCACAGAATTGATAATGGACAATCCCAAAGCACATTTATGCCTCAGACACAAATATGATTTTGTACATCATCTAGCACTAAAAAGTAGAATTAGGGTATGACAATCCAAATTCTGGATATCCGTTATACGGAAGCCCCAGGTCCCAAACATTTTGGATAACAGGTGCCATACCTGTATCAGGAATTATTTTATAAAAGCACAGCAGTGTTCTAAGCCTCTCAAACATGCAAGGCTGAAAATGGAGATGCAGTAATTTATTTGTTAAAGAAAAAATGTTATATACAGTTGTTTTAAGATATTGGTACAAGAAACATGCATTAATACAGATTTATGATCATGGATGGATCTTCAATATCAAGACAAAATGTTCTGAAAAGGCATGCTACAATACATTACCATTAATGAACAATTCATCAATAATTATGGCCAAAACCAACATTCCAGGAAGCTAAAAGCATGGCCAAATCTAACTTTCTAACAAAAATAAGGGCACAGTTGAGAAAAGGAATTCATATAAACACACTAGTGTTTATATAAACACTAGTGTTAACACTACAGCTGATTTCTATATTATTTACAGGTATGGCATTCATTATCCGGAAACCTGTTACCCAGAAAGCTTTGAAAGTACAGAATGTCCCATAGACTCCATTTTATACAAATAAAATAACGCCACGCCACAGATCATTGTTTTGTTTTGGGGGCGGGGGTCTGGGCCGGCCCGCTGTGTCCCACCGGCCCAGTCCAACCCTGCCCCACCCATTCTTATACTATAAACTATTAAGTTTTAAAGGACAAGGAAAGTCTCATAAAAACCTTGAAACCTCAGAAAGGCATACCTCAATGCTATAAAATCTCTTATACTTTCTGCCATCTGTCTGTTAAAATGCCACCATTTATAAAAAATAGAGTTACAGAAAAAATCCCATGATGCAGATACCCTGCTCTAAGTCCAAGACAAGGAGCATGCGCAGAAATCCAATTCATCAATGCACCTTACTAGGATTGCCACCTTTTCCCCCCGGGAGACCGGGCAGAGGGCGGGGTCGTGATGTTGAGGGGGCAGGGCCACAACATCGAGGGGCGGGTCTATGGCGCGACAATTGCCGATCGCGGTGTCAACCTTGGGGAATCCTGCTTGGTTTTCCTTATTTCAAAATACCGGGCTGGCAACCCTAACTCTTACTCAGTGCGGACCAATAGCAAACGAGTAACATGGTTGCTACGGTGATATGCAGTGAAACCAGGAAGTTATACACTGATTGGCATGGGCTTCTTACAGAATTCTACTCTGTGCCTAACAATGTGTGTCTGCTATTCCTGCCTCCCTCCCTGGCTTGCCTTCAGCCTTTTGCAAATCACAGTGCATATCCCAAATTGTAAGCAGCTGTGCTGTTTATTATACGGCAGCCTTCTTGATGACGTATGGAGGGCAAACA
The DNA here is from genome assembly GCA_038501925.1 of Xenopus petersii. Classification (NCBI taxonomy): domain Eukaryota; kingdom Metazoa; phylum Chordata; class Amphibia; order Anura; family Pipidae; genus Xenopus; species Xenopus petersii. Next base: position 103,902,687 of record CM076683.1, on the reverse strand, counting down.
GAGCAGTCACAGTTCTACATATCAGAAGGCACCACAGGAGTGGCATTTCATTACACAAAGTTAATGAGCAGCATGGGGGCGTAATTAAAGAGGAACTCCGGGTTCCAAACCAAAAATTGATAAAGAGGCCCACATACCATAGAAACCCCTAATATACACATGACAGTTACCTGTTTCTTCCAAACGTATAAATAAATGCTATTTTCTATGCTTAAATCCAGCTGATTATCAGTTCTTCTCATTCTGTATCATTTGAAATCCTGGCAGGGAAGGACGGACTAAACACTGATGTTACAAATTGTAACAACTTCTCCACAGCTTATAGAAAGCATGCAGTAACATAACATAACATAGCTACATAACCCACAATGCATTGCACTATGATGTTCCTTTCCTTTTTGAAATCACGTGTGCAGGGAATTGTGGGAAGTAGAGGATGCAGACAGCTGGCTGTTGATACAAAGAAACAGTAGTCAGCCAGCTCAGCAAAGTAGTCAGACAAATCAGCAGGAGAGCTGGGGGCTAGGCTTAGGGAATCGTTCCAAAACATTATAAATCATGAAAAGTCTGCATATTCTTTAATTGATGTATATTGCAAAGTTGCTTGAAATTATGTTTGCTTTTCAAAAAGCTTAAGTTATGTTTGTGTGGAGTTACCGACTTGGGCTAAAGGGTTTCCTTGTCCTTTGAAGTTTCCCAAACCTAAAGATATCAATCTGCTGGTAGAGAAAGAAATAGGGAGAATGTCATTGTGATAGTGTACATAGTGTACTAAGCATTACCAGTATATGACAGGATACAAATACTGTGGGAGTGCCGTTTTCACATATCAATATACAATACTAATATATCATTAACTTTGATAAACTTACACATTCATATGGAAGCTACCAATGATGTCAGCAGTCACTTTAACAAAACATATTACAGCTACAGGTAAGTGTCATAAATAACAACCCATAGCGTTCTAACTAGGGTTGATTTTTTTGGGGGGGGGGTAGAACACAGTCTCTTCTGCATAGAATGCAGGTTAACATCAGATGACGTGCAGCCTTGGCATGTCCACCTGATGATGTATCTCCCCTTCACCATGTCTCTGCACTGATCACACTGTTCTCAGACACAAGGGGGGATACTGGTGCGAAAACACATCACTATACATTTTCTTGGCTTCTCTTCACGACACAGCTGCTGAAATCCCAAACTGGAAAGCTGCTGAACAGAAGGCTAAACTGAAAAATAAATACAAAAAATGAAAAAAACAATTGCTGATTGTCCCAGAATATCAATGTTTACACCATACTAAAAGTTAATTGAAATGAGAAGAACCCCTTTAATCATAGGCTGTTGGCGACCAAGAATATTTTCTGGCCAGGGTCCATCTAAAAACTAAGGTCCCCAGGATCCTTTGATTCCTGTCTTGCCCTAAAACCAGTTGCTGTAACATGGTTTGTCCGGTAAATAAAATGACATTTTTAAAGCTGCAAAAAATAATTTTATTATGGTGGCCCTGTCCTGAGGAAATATGTTCATTATATATATAACAGTTGTGAAAAAATGCATAGATATACAATTCCATACAAAATATAGAATCAATTTTCATTGAATTAAATCAAGCAGGCAGTACATTTTGTTGAGTCGTTTTGAAAGGCTTGAGCTTTGAGTGACTGCACTGTTAGTTTAGTGAATACAAAGGATTTGGAGTATAGGATTAATGACTAAACATCTTGTGACCTCTTACACAGAAGTGTAAGCACCCGTTCACCTGGGTTTTTCCCCTTTTATTTCCTTATCCGGCAGCAGCAGGGAAGGACTACAGGTCTCAAAGGCAACACCTTGAATGCCTTGTGTGAATGCCTTGTGTGTACTTTTCAAAGCTGGCCAGAGACCAAATCACATAATTATAGGACTCGTTTTTTTTCCCACTAAGCAATCATGCAGGAGAGACATCCACCCACTAACAATGGCATCAGCAATGACCTCATTCAGGAAATGTGATCTGGCACCTGGGTGTGTCACCTGAACGGAAGACACGGCCTTTACACCTGCACATACATTCACATACCAGGAACAGAAATTCTGCTATTAAGCAGATTTGTGTGCCTTAGGAGCTTTTGAGACAGGATTTCAGCAACATGCAGAGTTTTGGTTGCAGAGATTGCCTACACTATACACTCACATTGGGCAAATAATACACAGCACTAATAAGCTGCTCATTGGTACTTAGAGAAATAATTTGGGGGCATTGGCCCGTTAACTTTATATACTCAATTATAAGAGGCCAAAACAGGGTGAAGCGTGACCCCTTTCCACAGAGTTGGGTTTTTTTCAAAGTTATATAGAAAAATTTACAAAAGTGCTTTTTTTAAAAAAAAAAAAAAGATAAGCCTCTAAATTTAAAATGAAAGAGCTTGTTTGTCTTTCTATAACTTCAAGTTACAACTGCAGAATGTTTGAAGGAAATGTACGGGCAGAGAGAAAAACTTAAGAAAATTAATCATCATTTAAAAAAAAAGTTCAAAATGGATTTTGAATGAAATGTACATATTTTAGTATATTTCAGCAGGCTCTCTCTCTCTCTCTCTCTCTCTCTCTCTCTCTATCCATGTTCATTAAATTAAAAAAAAAGCATGGTGGTGCATAATGCCCCACTAACAGTAAGAGGAAAATACATTCCAAGTTGTTCGTATGGATTTAGTCTCAAAGAGGTGAATTTAAAGGGCAGTGGGCAGGTGTAGTTCACCTTTAAATAACTTTTAACATAATGCAGACACTGATATTCTGAGACAATTTGAAGTCGGTCTTCATTTTGTAGGTTTTCAACTATTTAGCTTTTTGTTTAGCAACTCTACAATTTGCTTCAGCAGCTGTGTGATAGTTAGGGTCTTATTAACCCTAGCAACTGCGCCAGTGTTGGACCGGCCCACCTGGATACCAGGAAAACTCCCAGTGGGCCCAGGCGTCAGTGGACCTCTTCCTTCTAACCATTTGGCCTATTTCATGGTCATTTTCTATTTCTTTATGGGAACAAAGAGGCTTAATAATGGAAGAATTGAGTATAGTATGTAGAGAAAAGAGACTAGGAAAATAAAGAGGTTGAGTGAGGAGAGGAGGTATAAAAGTTTGGAAAGTGGGTCCACAGTCTAAGGTTTTCTGGTGGGCCCCTGGCATCCCAGTCCGACACTGAGCAGTTTTTGGCTGCTGGGTCAGTGACACCCCCATTTGAAAGTTGGAGAGAGGCAGAAGCTGAAATCAAATATTTCAAAAACGATATATAATGAAGAGTAATTACAATGTTGCTAAGAATCAGGCATTCAATAACATACTAAAAGTTAACTTCAAGATGAACCCACCCACAATTTCCTCATGCCATTTATATTGGTGTTCCATTAGTAAAGTGGAACATTTTACTACAACAACTCGATAAGATGCATAATTAATTCTAAACCAATTTATCTGGAGAAATGAAGTTCCAAACTTAATGTAGGTCTCCTCAGAAAAAGGTTGATAACCACTGTTGTATATCTGTGACTAAAGGGCCCATGCAGGAACTATATTAACCTAATGAATTCACCATTAAGATTACCGACAGATGGGAAGCATACTGTATATACTACATGGAGTGAATCACACAAAGACTTATCAATGCACTTAACTGCCCTTATTTGCATAGATACTTCCAGTTTTTGACTGGTCCAGGATATGCTTCAGGTATTTTAAAACTGCTCAACAGCCCTAAAGTATTTCATTGTTCCCATTACCAGAAAATCTGCTAATAAAGCACTGTTTAAAATCTCATTAAAATGACAGCAATCCTACCATGTGACTTGTCATGTTTGGGGGTGTGGTACATGATTATCCATTTTAGAACAAGGTTTGTGTGACACACCAGCCCAGCAACAAACGCCTCCACACAAATAACTTACAAAAGTCGACTATGCACAAGAAGAATTTTAGTGTATCCATGTAGTAATTAGAGGTTAATATTTTGCACATATAATCAGTAGAAAGCATGATCTACTATAAGGGTTAGTTCACACGAGGAGATTCGGGGAGATTTTGTCGCCTGGCGACTAATCGCCTCAACTTGTGTTTCCTTGTGAGGCAACTTCAGGCGACTTCTGAAAACGCAGCACCGCATGTGCTTTAGCGCAGGCGACTGTCCATTATAGCGGATGGGAAGACACAAGGAGGCAGTTCGGGGAGATTGTCACTCAGAAGACGAGGCCATTAGTCGCCAGGCGACAAAATCTCCCCAAATCTCCTTGTGTGAACTAACCCTAAAACTCTAAAACTCCTCAAAAGAATAATTCCTAACTACGTACAGATTTACTCAGAGCCAGAAATTAAATGAGAAATAAACCCTAAACATGATTATGGTTTAAAATACATAAGGAACTTATTGCACCAGCCTAAAATTTCAGCTTCTCAATAGCAGCAATGATCCAGGACTTGAAACTTGTCACAGGGAGTCACCATCTTGGAAAGTGTCTGTGATGCTCAGTGGGCTCTGAGCAGCAGTTGAGAAGCTAAGCTTAGGGCTCATCACAAATTATCAAGCAGAAAATGAGGTTGGTCTGTAATATAAGCTGATGCTACAGGGCTGATTATTAAAGTTTGGTGCTAGTTGCACTGGTTTCTGTGATGCCATGTAGTAATTATCTGTATTGAGTATAAATAAAGCAGTGAATCAGCAGAAAAGAAGATGGGGAGCTACTGGGGCATCTTCGGAGACACAAATCTTCCCTGCTAAAGGGCTGTAGTTGCCTTGGGCTGGTACAGAAGCCCAAAACATAATGAACAACATTTCTATCTACTTCTTTAGTTAAGCTTTAGTTCTTCTTTAAGAGTCTGTACATAGAGCAAAGTCTCTTAAAATGCTGGGGTAGCACCGTGTACACGAATGGGCATGTGCACTGTCCTGCACAACTGTCGATTGCTGATGGATATGGAACGGTCCAAGATCCAGTGCCTAGGGCAGCACTGGACCTTAATAGAGCACTGACTATAGGATGACTACATTCCTTATTTCAAACAGGACACATTTTGGATTTGCAGGACACAATCATAAAATCTTTCAATAAACATGAAGTATTTTCTCTCTTTGGTGTTACTAGTGTTTTAATTACGAAGGACTGTTGCAACTTTACTTTGAAACTGTGTATTTGACTATACCAGCGCACTATACCAGACATTCTTGTTCTATAGCTTACTATCATGAATCAAAAGGATCTAGCAATTCATTTCAATCCTGTGTCCCCATATTTCTTGCAGCTGTAAAATCTGAATCCACCGATTCTGCATATGAAGCATATGTTGCTTTTTGTGTTTATTGCAGAGCCTTGAATACCTCCAAGTGCGTCGGTTGAAAGGCAAAGACAAACTGGCTCCGTGTACAAACAGGAAGTATCTGCTGCTGATTCTTACGGAAAGAGAAAAGGAGAAGCAACTTCCAGTATGAAGAAAAGTGACAAGTAAGCTGACACATTTTATCTTGTCTGGGTTGTGGTTCTGTGGTTACAGCTGATTTTTCTTTTTCTTGCAGTGTCAGGATGTTCACTGGACAAAGTGTTATGGGCAATGCCATATATAAAAAAAAAAAGACTGAATAATCCATGAGGTAGCATCCCTTTTAGATAAAATAATGACATCAAACAGTAGAAATGTGCAAAAATATTGCATGGAGATATGCCACAAAACAAAACAACCTGTTAGCAATTATTTCAAGTAGTTTACTATGTAATAACAGGTTCACAGTCTGCATTTGGTTTACTTCAAGGGCCCCTATCATAGGAAAACTGCTCCCTCCATGGGAAATGTGGACTTATTGGTCTGAGCAAGCTATCCGCTGATCGGTATGCCTGACAGTTATCAATAAGCAGGTTTTGCCAATCCAGACAAAGGTCGCACTAACATCTTCATGCTGCCCTCTCTCATCTTGGGTCACCCAATGTGGCTGATCACATGGGTAGCCAAATTGGTTATGCATGTGTTTAGCAACCTAACCAAACAAGTGGACTAAACATATTTTTACTTATTTTTGTAGAAATGTTTTTGAGACCTAGCAGACCTAAATAACTGCAAACAAAAACGGACAAAAAAATGACCCTTTCCACATTGAATTAAAGTGTTAGCGCATCTTAAATGTAAGGCTAATGACACAAGGAGATTTATCACCTGAAAACATACAAGGTGCTCCGTTTTAACAACGTGTCACGTATGTTTTCCCACCAGAGTTTTACTTTATTGCTGGTGGGGAAAGCATTTACGTGAGATAAACGCGGGCAACAAATCTCCCTGTATGTCAGTACCCTAGGAGGGTTCATTTATCATGGGGGGGGCATGAGGACAAGTGCAAAAAAAAAGTTTTTTTTCCTTTTAACATAAAGTTCCTTTCTGGTCTCTGTATGCAAAGGAAAGCCAAGTTCATCAGTAGGACATAGGTTTAACAAAATCCGTACAAGCAAAGACACAAGTAACTCAGAAACATACACTCTCTTGGGCCTGTAAGGGATGCGGTTGTACCAGATACACCATAAAGTTGCAACCAGAACACGTGTGCAGAAAGAAGCTGCTCTGCACCACTGCCTTGCACACAAATGTGTGATATTTAGCACCCGTTAGCACACTTAGTACTTGTACATGAGCCCTAAGAGAGTTTATTCATTTTGAATTTGAAGAACTTTCAAAGAAACTAAGACATTATCCCCGAGGAATGTCTTTCTTCCTCTTTATCATGAACTCAAGAGGAAGTTGGCTTCTTTACTTAAAACTGCATCTTTAGCGGTCTGCAAGTCAAGACTATTAGAAGAGGAAAATACATTTCTAAGAACGGTGCAGAACCCATATCCATGCAGATGGCTCTGCAGTTCCTAGAACACAATGAAAAAGAAACGAAACTTTTTCCCCCTAGTAAATTCCCAAATCACAGTCTGATGAGTCAACATTTTTACAATCTTGTGTGTCAATTATTTGCCTGCAGAACAAATACACTTCTAAATAATTATGTAGAGCAGATTACTAGTGTTTGTTTCCTGCTTAAACAGCATGTAAAGGCAAAAATTAAAATCCCATTTTTACTTTCTTTAATGAAAAAGAAACCTACCTCCAATATACTTTAATTAAAAAATGTGTACCGTTTTTATAAGAAACCTGACTGTATGCAGTGAAATTCTCCCTTCATTTACTGCTGTGGATAGGAATTGTCAGACGGTCCCTAACTGCTGAGCAGGGAAACAATCATACTTATGAACAGTAGGGGGAGCCCCCGCCTTACTTCCCAGCCATGCAGAACTCAAGGAGCTATGTTTATGACAATCCCTAAGCAGCCCAGACCACACTGAGCATGTGCACAGTCTTAGTCTTGCAAAGATATTTAACAAAGTTACAAGATGGTGACTCCCCGTAGCCAACTTTGAAAGCATAAATTATTTGTTTGATTAGGCTTATTTGTAGGATTAGGCAGTAAGCTCATGTTTGTATTTAGTATAGCAAATACAGCATTTCTAGCCTTATTCTATTTTAGACTTTACATGCCCTTTATATTGCTGGGGTGAAATAGACTGATAGTTGATATATGGGCGTCAAGCTACATGCAAAGCCTGCTAACTCTACCCATATGCTCCTGGTCAAACAATCACATGGTTTAATGGAATTCAAGGTTCACAAAAAATAAATAAATAAATAAGGTGTATATATAATTAAATTCATAGCATTTTTGACCTCCACTCTGATACTGTATACAAAATATATGTATTTCAATAAATTAAATACAGGCAGCAGAGATGTTAAAATATCTAGAAAATTCTAGATGTATTGAACCAAAAGCTAATTTACAAAGGGGTGGTGAGGTGCAAAAAAACTGTAGCCAAGACCCATGTTTTTGTATAACGTTTCTTTAAACCAGCACTTTCATGTGTAATGTATGGTTTGGAGTGCAAAGATTTGCACCCATTTCTGAATGCTTGCAAATTCCATGGTGGGTGCATTTTAGGATATGTAGAGGTCCCTTGGAGGCAGAACACATCATCCCATGACTTGGGTGCAACTAGCACAATGTGCAGAACACAGGATCTGTCCCGCCTGCAAATACTCTATGTGCCGTGAATCATAGTATGCATTTATCATGCATTTCATGACAATCTTCACTCCGTATAGCTGTGCTTGTCAGTGGAGTTATACACAGGAGCAAATAGGAACAGATCTGCTTTCTCCGCCTGCATATAAAACGTACAAAAGTGGACCGCGTATCCTGTGAGTCCTCAGCCATAGAAATAATTTCTATTTTGACCTTACTGGTACCACTATAAAACTTACAGTGGCTTATGGTATTTTTACATTTTCAGCAAAAGCCTTGGAACAAAGGGACTAGACCAGCTTGTTCTTCCACAAAGGATATTTTTAAAATAGTTTCCATGATCATTGGATCTTTGGTGCTGATTAATGTGAGAAAAGGAAAATAAAAGTCACTTTCAGAAAGTTTACTCAGAACATACCACTTGCATTATTGCCAGGCATTTTTCATACTGTTCAAGGCAAGGTGAAACCAACCCATCAACATTCAAAAGAAACTCCAAGAAGAACTGACCATAAAGATTAGCTGCTCTGCAACAATTTGCATCTGACATTACAAGGACTATTGATGGATATACTGCTGCATGCCCCCCCCCAAAGAAAAAAAGGCAAGACCTTGGATTCATAAAGCAGACAGCTAGACAAATACCTTAAGCTCCGTAGCAGATAAAAAAAGGTTTTGTTTTGTTTTTTTTAAATACAATGCAGTTCATGTATAACTGATGCTAAGGGACACTATGGTGCATCACAGTAGTATACTATGCATACTAAAGCACAAAGAGAACAATTATTTCACACACCTGTATTTATAATTTTATTTTTAACACACTGCAATAAAAAAGAAAATATATCAAACATATATTACATGCAAATAATACAACCAATACAAATGATAAAGAGGACCCAGCTCAATAGAGTTTAAAATCTTCAGTATATACTACTAGTGTATACAATTACTACTACTATATGTAGTTTATAACTAAACAAATCTGTCTGAGCTGACCAGGCAAAACAATTTGGTGGTGGTCAATCACATACAATATACCACCATATTGACTAACTACTTACAAACCCTGTCACAGAACACGCTATCTTGCCTGCCCTCCCTTTCTTTCCCACACAGTACTAAACAATTTTCAGAAATCAGGCCAGAATTAAATAAATAACATATACCAGATAAAATAGTGATGGCTGGGTCGGCAGGGAAAGGCCTTGTCACGACCGGCAGGGGTGCTCCGCCAATGAGGCGAGTTGAGGCACTTGCCTCAGGCGGCAGCGCCCCCCTGGTTACCAGGGGAAACAAAAATGTCGCTCCTGGTAACTAAGAGCCGAATTTCCGGTTTTCAACCAGGAAATTCAGCTCTTCTAGTGCAGAGTGCGCAACTGCGCACTCTGCATTAGCGACATGGACCTAACCCGTCCCGGTCTGGAAAAGTGAGTACCGTGAGGAAGGGGGGGCGGCAAAACGAAGCCCACCTCAGGCGGCGAAATGCACAGGGTCGGCCCTGACGACCGGCACCCAATACCAGAACAAGTGCCAAGCACCCTGGTCTCGGCTCGGCTTCACCAGTAGTGTGACCACCGTTGGGCTTCGGGAGGAGCCCTCAGCTTACTTGGGTGCAACCTGGAGAGGTGCAAGGTGAGATGTTCTGGCTGGCAAAGGGGCACGGCTGTTAGCAGAGTCTTTTGGGCCGAAGGTCACGGTACAAATGGAGTAGGCAAGATAATCGTCAGACAGGCTGGGTCGAGGCAGGCAGATATCAAGAATCGTCAGGCAAGCAAGGGTCAAAACCGGGTAATCAAACAGATGGGATCAGGCAGAAAGAGTAGTCGAGATGCAGGCAAAGGTCAGAGTTCGGATATCAGAATTGTCAGGAACAGGCAGGGATCAAAACCGGAAATTACAGATAAAGCTTACAGGAACAGACAGCACAAGGCTTCAGGAACCGCTAGAATCAAAATTCTATCACGGGCAAGGGGCTGTACACTGAATGGCCCTTAAATACCTTTCAAAATTCGCGCCAAAACGTGCTGGCGCAAACACGCCAGCGTGCCGCGCGCGCCTTAGAAATAACATGGCGCCGGCACTGGAGCTAGGGACCATGCGGCGGGCGTCCCCGCCGCCCAGGTAATTTTCTTACAGGCCTAAGGCCAAGTTACAAGTTATATCATGGCAGTTTCCCATTGGGTAGAAACTTAGGGTCAATCAAGAGGGTTTGAAGGAAAACAGTGGAGCTGGTATCTCTTCATACCATCTTCCCTAGAGGGAAACCAAAGGGGGAAGAGCCAGAATGAAAGCCCATAGATGGTGAGCGTTATATGTTCTGGTAAAGACTTTGAGCCTTGTAATCCTCCATGTAGTTTTCAGCAAGCTATCACTCACTAAGAAAAAAAAGGAGACCATAAAAGTGGAAGAAAATACTAAAATGAAGACAATATGAAGGGGATGGCAGACAATTTTAAAAGAGAAAATGAAACAGAAATGAGATGAGAAAAAGAAGGGAAGTTAAAATGAGACAGTGGAGAAGGGAGAAGCAGAAGTAAACAACACACTCTAAATACCTAGTAATTTAAGGGGTAGATGGGTTGGGAAACACTATGGGGCAAATTTTTCTTACCTTCGAAGTTGCGCCAGTGTTGGCTTCGCTACACTTCGCCAGGCGTAGATTCGCCATGGCTGAGCAAATTCACGAAGTTACGCACAAGTTACCAATCATTTGTGAAGTTGCGCTAGCGATGTTACGATCAGCGGTTCGAAGTTACGCTAGTGATCGGAAATTTGCATACGTCGTGCAGTTTAAGTACAATGGCCATATATGCAGCAGAAAACACATTATACTACACAAGGCCAGGGAACCTTAATACATGTTTTCTAATGCCCTACACATGTGCCCACAGCATAGTTTAGGTGCCATATGTTATCAAATGTAGGGGGAAAGGAGGGTACCAAAAAAAATTCGGTCTTTTTCAGCCTATCACCCTTAAAAAAGTAAAAGATGCCAGCGTTTTTTGGGACTTAGAAAAAATTTAAACTTTTTTTGGAGCATTCCCTATCTACTCTATTGCACTTTGCCTGGTCTGAGGTGGCAAAGTAAAGTCTGGCGCAAGAGGTAACGTTCACGAAAATCCGCAACTTAGTGAATTAGCGTAGTTACGTCCCTTCGTCAGAACGCAACTTCGCCCGGTGCAAGGGTGTGAAGTAACGCTAGAGTAGGTCCACTTCGCTAGCGAATTTACACCAGCACCCGTTAGTAAATCGGCGAAGTGGCCCTTTAGTAAATTTGCCCCTATGGGCCATAGATGCTCTCTGCAGTTCCAGCAAGCTACCACTATGGGAAAAGTAAAGGAAATCAACAAAGTTCATAACCATGTGAGCCAGTGAACCAATGGGGGCAGGGTGTTTGTAGTCATGGGAACCCTACCTGCAATTTCCACTAGGGGCAGAAACAAAAGGAAAAGCAATAGGTTAGTATAAATACTAAGAAACAGGTGCAATAAAGATAGATCAGAAAGAATGTGAAATGTGTAGGGAGTATGGGAATCTGAACTGAAGCAGATGAGAAAGATTTGACTTCCAAAGAGTTCCTGGTGCAGGGCAAAACATCCAGAGAAGCGCACAGACCAGGGATGTATGATATGTGCTTCATGTTTAAAACATTGTAAATTTTAGGACATTAATCATCCTATACTATAAGCACTATTTTATCAAGACCAATGCATATTAAAATAGTGCAGTTAGATTTAGTACATCTTCCCCTTAAAACCAGACAATTATAACTAAATCCACATATTGTGGGAGCTGATGGTTAGGCTGCATGGCTTTATGTTATCAAGGCAGTATGTAATATTTATCTTACCCAATTAATATTACCCAATATTAATGGTTTTAACCAAATTTTAACTATACACCAAAAAAGATTATGATGTGCTTTCAGATTTGATCCACCTACATTTCTTACTGTCTGCTTGCCCCTTTTGCATAGACATGCAAATATACCTTCAATATCGAACAATCGTGTGTTGCAATCTCCTGGCCTACCACTAACCATTCAGATCAAATAAAGTAGTAAGAGAACAGATCAGACGATGTTCTGCCCCTGACAGCAATCGTATGAAAGTTATGTCTGACAAAAGCATTGTCATACATGCAGAGATATTATCAGTAGCCGACAGAGATCTTCTAACCTGTTTGATCAACTAAACGAACGATTGCCATGGCACCTAAAATGACGGGACTCTACATGAAATTAAAACTCGTACAATCTAATCTTTGCATCTATGGCCAGCTTCAGTGCCAGACTGGAACTTCAGGGGCCCACCAAAAAACCCTAGACCAGGGGTCTACTCTCAGTACTATTATTCTTCCTCTCCTCGCTAAGCCTCTATTCTACTAGTTTCTTTTCTTTACATACTATAATCTATTATTCCATCTATTTAGCCTCTTTGTTCTTATAGAAATGGGGAATGGCCATGAAATAAGCCAAATGTTGAGCAGCATGAGGGCCCACTAATACCTGGGCCCACCGGGAGTTTTCCTGGTATCCCGGTGGGCCAGTCCGACAGTGGCCAGCTTTACACACCTACTTAAATCTTAAACTCAAAATAAACTTAAACCACTGTTAAGCAATGGTACTTTCATGTTCCTGATTTTGCGGAATACTTCACATCTTTTTAACAAAGACCAGCAAAACTCATTATTATTTAGCGGATAGCTAGCTAAAATGAACAAAATCACTTTATACCTGGGTGTTTGCAAAGGGGGAGGGTGTCTAGTATTCTGTACATCTAAATTTTCTATTTATTTTTAGCAACAGTGATTTAGAATGAACAAAATATAAATAATGCATAATGTAAAAACACCTATAATTAGAAGTAAAGGAATTCTAAATATGCGGGCTAAATAGATTAAAGAATTGCATTTTTATGTTAAACAAACTATTCCTCAGGCTCTGCTAAAAATAACCCAGTACACTACAGCAACATTTCTTGCGGGTTCTAGCCAAGAACTCCAAGACCTCCCATTAAACTAAGCCTTGGCTGCGGAGGCCCTCACATGGTCTGCAATGAATCAGCAAATCTTAGGTTTTGTGGAAATTCCCTAGAACCAACTTTTATCTTTATGCTAGGAAATGCCATCAAGCCTCATTATCAGTAACCCATCACCTGAGCACACATATAAAGAAGGAATGGCATGTGTGTGCTGTACCTTAATACTGTGGTTTTATATACAAAACTGTAACTTAATTAAGAAGAAAACTCGTATTGTTCAGCTACATATGTAACAGGCCCCGCACTAACCATATATTCAACTGATGGACTGCTGACGGGGGTTGAGTGTGGGTCCTGCATGCATACCTTCACTGGGACAACATTAAACACCCATCATCAGTAAGGGCAACCAAGTCACTAATGCTAAATATGCTTCAGGCTAGCTTGGAAGGGGACAATTGAGTTGCAGAACCCTAAGGCATACAGCACCCCAGGCATTGTAATATGTTTGCACATCTGCCACCATACACTGCAGTGGTTCCAACCATGGGGGTGGCCTACTTGGGAGGCTTGAAGCAAGGGCAGCTCATGGATTTCAGCCTGAATGCCAACTAGGGTAAGCTTTGTGGAAGGTACCAAGGTACCAGGCATCCTATATTATATCTATTTTCTACCCACAAGCTGATGTTTTCTCCTCCTGCTGCTTTCAAATTCACTTTCACACTGTCTGGTTTTCTTTATCGTCAGCATTCTCCCTCAGGCCTTCAGAATTTAACAGTCTTTGCCAAGAACATTCTAGCTTCAACGAAACTTAAAAAAAAATATTCTTGTGAAGTGTGCTCCACAAAGTTGAAAAGTTATTTTACAGAAGAATAAATGCTGAAAACAGAAGACAGTGCTGAAAATATAGCTATTTTTATTAACATTTAAAACTGCCTGTATGTTTACTGGGGAGTTGAAATGGGCTTTAAACAAACTGCTTGTTTGTTTGAGTGCAAATAACTGATTAATCAACACAATTAGAAACTGATTGAACCTGAAATTGGCCTATGATCTCATTAGTATGTGCATTGCCATTGGCTTAATGAATTACTATAGAATCTACCAGAATCAATATTTAGTTAAATGTAGATACTTGGATATTGGTCTTTTATTTGATTTCAAGCACATGTAATGCATTAAACAGGATGCAGCATAACTAAGTTTAGCTCTGCAATTTTGCTGGGAAAATGTATCAGATCCTCCACTGGGGAGCTCAGTCAATTATGAGACCAACTACAAGACTAGCCAAGGAGAGAAGGAATTGTAAGAAGCAAGGCCCCTGCAGACAATCCCAGTCAACATCAATACCTCAAATATTTCAACCATGCATACTCAGTTTCTTACTGCTCTACTGGTGCACACAAGATGGTTAGTGATGGGTGAATTTGCGTGTTTCCTGCGAAATTCGCAAATCGGGAAAAATTCGCAAAACTGCGCCCTTTTTTTACGCCAGCGTCTGTTTTTTTTACCGATGCCAGTGACAATTTTTTTTTATGCCGGCGCATTTTCGCCAACGAATTTTTGCTCGCGTTTTGCGAATTTATTCGCCGGCAGCGAATCACTCAAATTCGCCGCAAATTCGCCGATCACTAAAGATGGTGTCTCCATCTGCTACATTCCCGCAAAAACAAATTAGAAAGATTATAAAGGTAGACATATTTTTGTTACAACAGAATAATATGAATAACTGCTCATGTTCGAAACATATACTGTATATCCCAGAGACTGTAAAATAGTAGAATCTAGATCTCATCTTTAATTTCTAGAAAATTTATATATAAAAATTCATTATCTATATGGCTTGATTTAAGCTTTATTCATTGATATTTGTCAAAAACGAGATGCCGGCGCCGTTTCGCGAATTTTTTGCCGTTTCGGGAAATTCACTAATTTTTGGCGAAGCTAAAATCACTACATGTAATGGCTTCTTCAGAAATAAAGAGATATTTTAGGCACCAAGAGTGATAGAACTTTGGGAGCATCCAAAAAATACCTTGCAATTGGGACCTTTGGGAATAGCTGCAAGAAAAGCATATCAATCTCATGAAATTGGCTTTGCAGGTATTTTTGCAGGAGAGGCAGTGCCCCATTTGCCATCAACTGCAGTAGAGCATTTCACATGTATTATCAGAGTGGTTTCCTAGGTACATAATCTGGAGAAAAAGCCAGATGGCCATGTAGGGAAGAATCTTTTAAAATAAAGAAATAAATATATTTCTGGGGGCTGAAACGATTTTATAACAAAAAGTGGCATTGTAAAAGATGTCTCTTTGCGAAGTCTGTTATTAAATACTAATAAGGTTAAGGCGTATATGGCTTACATTCAAATGAATTTATTTAACATTCGTGCAGCATCAGAATGCACTAACATCTGGTTTGGATTTACTGTCTGACGTTTTAATGGAGGCACCACCCCCACAAAACTCTCTTTTCCTTTCTTTAATAAACTGTTCCTTTAGCCTTTCTTGTTTTTTTCCCTCTCCCCCCTCGGAAGCAATGCGTTTCTACTTCTTGCTGGAAGCCGCCTGATCATTGCCAGGAAGAGAAGTGCAAAACAATCCCAAGAGCAGCTCCTGATGTCAGCAAAGCTTTCCTCCCTCCTGGCACTTAGCCCTATGGAAATTCCAGGCTCCGGGAGAACTACATTTTTGTGATATAACAGCTGTATGCCTGCAGCCCAAATCATATAACCCCAATTTGTTTTAAAAAAAAAAAGGTAGGGTCAGTGATTTTAAATCAAAAATAGTCACTTTTTCATACAATGACCTAAATGTCCTTGGCTGGATATCTATATCTGCACAATCATTTATTGTGATGGGCGAATTTGTCCCGAAACTCGAATTTTGATGCCCACATCAATTCTGACACTCATATCAATTTTGACGCCATCGTTAAAGTCAGTGGGCGTCTGAATAATGTTGATGAGCTGCGGTTTTGATGTGAGCAAATTTTCCCGCTGCATATGCAAAATTTTTTGCTGCCGCCGAATTTTTGCTGCATTTTCACAACTTTATTTACCATCGGTGAAAGGCGGGAATTCGGCCGAGTTCATTCGCCCATCACTAATCATTTCCTAATCATACCAGATTAAAAGGCAATATTGGAAAATAGTAACTGAAATTGTATAGTTGTTAGTAAGTTGTTGGGGGCGGAAATAATTTTAGAAGAAATCAATGATAAAAAAAAAGCAGATATGAGACTTTCCTAAACCAAGGAGCCACAAGACAGACCATCTTTTTAATGCAGAATACAAAGGAAACTTAATTGTGAACATTTGTGCCCTGCAAATCTTTAACAAGCTCATCATATAATCAAAAGTCAAAACATTGAATGCTTGATTGCAGTTCACACCATCTTGTGTGCACCAGTAGAGCAGTAAGAAACTACGTGTCATTAGTTTTGCCATTAACATATAGGACAGGCACAATATAATTTCAAATGAAAACTCCCTTTTTTGATGTTTGGACCTGAGGTATGAACAGTTTATAACTGGTTTAGCAGTTTGTGATTACCAAATCTACCCTTTAATATACTGTAACTTGTGTTTATGTATTTAGAGGAAATATTACAACATAGAATATAAATGCTCTTGTAGGGAATCCATGCAAAATCTTTGCACTTATCCCTGTAAGGGCAGAAGCCCAGATCCTATGTCTGTGTGCTGTAAGCTGTTACCTAGCAACCAGCTATTCAGTGATATCAGTGCAACAGGAAGTGACACAGCAGCTAGTGAATGACTGGCAGGAAAAGGAAGTCACAGATACTGGCAAAAGAAGAGAGCCTGGCATAGAGAGCCGCATGGTGGACAGAGAAGGAAGCAAGAGAGCTGCTGGTGGGACCAGAGAGCTGAGAGGCTGGCACAGGGAAGCCACATACTGTGCCTGGAGAGACAGAGAGTGTGAAAGGAACCAAACTGGGAGGAACAAACAGCAGGAGATTTCTATCTGTGCATCCAAAGGGGCTGGTAGTCGCACTGTATGCCTGAATGTGCTGGACTCGCCTGAAGAGAGCTCTAAAGTTTCCAAAGAATATTTGTGAGTATCCTGGTTAAAGGGACAGTACCCAAAAGAGGTGCTGAAGAATAAAGAGACTGTTTATTAAAGGACTTTGCCTTTTCTTAGTTAGGAAGACAGCTTGGCGCTAGCAAGTAAGTTAGTGAGGCCCTATTGCCACTGGTTAGTAGTGCTGCATGTACTAGTTGGCCAGTTATTTTATTTAAACCATTATTCAGTTTAACTAATACTGTGTGTGTGTTATTACTGTATTCCTAGTGGGGCCACCCGTAGGTGCATTCCCGGATCCCAGTAGGTGGAGACACTGCACTACTAAGTACCAGGTACCAGCCTCTCCCAATACCACTGTGGAGTGGCTCAGATTTGTCCCGTGCCATCAGGTAAGCGCCACACGTGGAATCTAACACCGACAAAGGGGTGTCGAAAGGGTTACATTCTCAAAAATAAACAGGTGTAAGACTACATGTTACCCATGACAAAGAATGACACAGAATTAGTGAAGACAACGCCAGTACTTGCTGGTGTTATACTAAACTAAATTCACATAAGAAACAAGACACAATACATGAATAGATTGTTAAACAAGTGACATTTCAAAACTGCCTCAAACTTTTGTGCAATAGGCTTGCAAAACACATGTTTCACTCAAGAGGACAACAACAATAAGGTATCATTAATCCTTTCACTGTCATGGGCACAGACCTTGATTATTGACTGAATTTTTTATTATTTTTTACTATTTAAGATTGTCAATTATGCTTTAACCGAGTCCTATTTTATTAGGCAACTAAAGAAGTGTTGCACATTATGTTTTAGGGTTCACAAACCAGTGCAATTTGCATCTGAATATGTAATAATCAGCACTGGTAGTATCAGTTCTATGACAAGGATCTTCATTTTCTTCTTGATTT
This sequence comes from Xenopus petersii, assembly GCA_038501925.1. NCBI lineage: Eukaryota > Metazoa > Chordata > Amphibia > Anura > Pipidae > Xenopus > Xenopus petersii. Next base: position 103,884,659 of record CM076683.1, on the reverse strand, counting down.
GTGATGACCATTACATTTTAGTTTAAGTCTCAACTTCAACAGCTGGCCAGACCACTCTGAGCATGTGCAGTGTCAACTGACATTCCTAACAGAATGGTAAGCTCATGTGTACATAGGGTTGCCACCTTTTCTGGAAAAAATACCGGCCTTCCTATATATTTATTTTTTTCCCTATTAATTACATTGGGATCATCCATCATTTTTACCAGCCAGGCCGGTAAAATGGCACAACAATACAGTCAAATTACATATGGTGGGAAAAATTGCAATCTGAAATATATGAAAAATGCAATTAAGATTATTTTGGAATGGAACACAAAATCAATTATGAAGAATTTGCCTTTAGTGCACTTAAGGCAAAGCTGCCACTTTCTATAAATGTAAACTCTTCCCATGGTTCTTTTGTGCAACCCCCCATACAGTGTTATCCATATGACTGGCCGATGACCTATTTATTATTAACATGTATTTATATAGCGCCAACATATTGCGTAGCACTGTGAAGTATGGTTGTAGAAGCATTATGCTGCAGAATTCCTTTTATCAACAAGGTCTAGGCATCTTATTAAAACAGAAGACAGAATGTACTTCTCCATATAAAAGAAATAAAACGTTTAACTGCGCGATCAGGCATATGTGTGTCCATAACCTAAGGGGGTTATTTACTCCGAATGCAAAAATCACAAAAAATTTATATAAAATCGGACTTTTAAAAAATCACAAATTTTTCGGAAATTATTAAACCCAGAGGATGGAAAAGTCAGAATCAAAAAATCCGGCATCTCAGACCTGTCAAGGTTGCATAGAAGTCAATGGGGTTTTTGGCAATACCCTGAAGTTTTTGGGCAAAATTCTGAGTTTTCGGGTGAAAAATACGAAAAAATTGTGAACATTAGATTTTTCACAATTTTCGGGAAAGTGTATTAATAAATAAACCCAAATTTTAAAATAACCCCCTAAGTCTACAAAATGAGTGTTAACCAAAGACAAAATTAAATCAGCTGAAATATTAAGTCCTTTGTGGCAAAAAGGGTGACAGTTGAAAGTTGTCTCTATTTTCAGCATTATAAACATTTACAACACAGTAAAACAATATAGAAACATATATATATATATATATATATATAGATTGTTCTACAGTCATGGTTTATTCATTTATATTATCTGAGAATCGCATCCTCTAATTGACCTCTTCCCCCTCCCACTGTTTCCTGTTCTCATTATTTAACAGTGAATGTGTATATGTATACAGTGCATTCTTCTTAGCCAATTTTACTATGCTTATAGCTCAGAAACCTGAATGTGCTAGCACAGACTTGAAGTTAAAGCTGAGACCTGTCAAGAATCTTGGAAATTGTTTTCTTTTTTTAGCAAAGATAAAAAATGCTGCTCCAACCTCCACCTTTGACGTCAGTAGACAACTACCCGTCAGTGCGATCTGTCAATGGAAAATGTCTGGAATTTCCTTTCTTGAAAGTGCCTGAACCTTTTTAAAGGCTACTTCATTTTCCACATATCATAGCGATGATTTTGCTCATCCACTACACATACACGTACACACGTAAGCTTGGTTAAAAAAACGAATAAAGTGTGGTTACAAGAGATGGAATCAAAACATTCTTTGATGCACAAGTACAAATGAATTTATCATAGTCCACACTGTATATTTCTAGTCTACATATCAGAGACATTTGGGTAATTTGAGGGTGGAATGTAGAATAGTAGGAGTGAACCTCTCCCCCTTTTCATAACTGCCTGAAGAGAGTTCATATAGTAGCCACTTCTAAACTCTCATACTCACCTGGGGGTTTGATGTAGATGTAGCGGGGAAAGTTCAGACCGACAGAACAATCAGTCAACTTATAAAGTCACTGCACAGGCCCCAACTTCTTTGGTGAAATCACCACCAGTCATATCCTGATCCCTTCAGAGGAAGACTCTGCCCATAACTCATATGTATTTGATTTCACCAGAGGGGACAGGTACATGAAATTAAATAGCAGGCCAGGTATTGAACAGATCGAGAAGGCATATGAAATTCCTGGCCCACGCATCACTAGTTCATTGTGAAGTGACAATTTCCGGTACATTAACAAAGGTCACACATAATACAGTTAACAGTCTCAGTACAGTTATTTAAAATAATGCAACAAAAAATAAAGTATATCTTGGAACTGTGAACTTCAGCCAACAACGGCCCTAATCTAAAATAATAAGATCAAAGCACATAATTTACCTTTCTCTAATCATAAATATTTTGGGTTATATCCTTAGTGAGGATGTACCAAATCTGGACTTGATTTTTGATTCGGGTGAATTTGAGCCTTTTAAAGCTGTATTTGGCCGAGTCCACAACCAATTCATTGGCCATATAATTAAATAACATTTTAGTGCAGACATGGGCATATTCTGTATAACATTTGTGGAGAAGGAGAGAGACAATGCTCATCGTCTAATACAGCTGCCCCCAAATGGGACGTTGAATCCAATCAAACACATTGTAGCTGAACAAGATTGACCCCAAAGTACTAATTAGCATGCCACAAATCTTATCTATATGGCATTTTTACAGGTACTCTTTGACTAAATTATATACAACACACACACACACACACAAACACACACACTCACACACAAACACACACACACAGTAATTCAGTTACCTTTAAAATGGCAATGGACACTTTACCTGTTTAACTACAAATAGAACCTCCATTTACATTTATCAGGGGACCAGAATAAAATGGTGTAAAATCAGGGAAAATGTAAAATCAGGGACATTTATAATGCATAATATATAGGTGGGATCACAAAAAAACGATGTAAAATTAGAGAAAACTTAGAATTAGGAGATATAAAATTGAGTTTTTACTGTATTTAACTATTTTGCACACTTTAGAACTGTTTATTCTGCTTAAAAATGCAACAGGGAGTGATCAAAAATGGTTAAACCCACTGCTAAATCATTTGGACCATTGCTTCATTTCTTTTTCACATCCTTGCACCTTTTCCACTGTCTTATAAGGTGTGAGCCAACTGTATACTTTGTGCTTGACATTTAAGAGACAGAGATATTGTCTCTGCTGCTTGGGTGCCAAAGGAAAAGGATTGTATTATACTGTAGCCAGGATAAACACAGTAATAAAAAAAGGCAAGATCGTAAAGTACTTTTATTTTAATATTCGATTGTATTGAAATGGCAAAACAGCTTTAGAATTGTATTCTTCAGTTAGCAACATTAAAAAAAAAAGAATAATGTGTCATACATAGTAAATATGGGGCTATGCAAAAAAGTGCAAAGTTTGCTTCAGGTCTAGCAACCTTTCAGATGATCAGTAAATATTACCTGCCAATTGGCTATATGGGTTACAAGACTTGTAGTATACCTTGTACCTTTTCTTACACAACATAGTTTTCTGTCTCAGTGTAAATACTATGCTTGTAACGATCTTGTTATCAGAACCTTGCTTGGTGATGGGTACACTCACAATGCACAGGGGATCCCAGTGGATTCCGGTGTTCACTGACGCCCTTTTGTGGCCCAGGCTTTCTGCTGTGGAAAACACAAGAGAAAAGTGTAAAACAAACAACAAGTCCATAAACAAGGTACGGCAAGGATTTAGAGGAGACGTAGTCGAGAATCAGGTGAAAAGTTCAAGGCAGGCGTCAGGAATCGGAGTCAGAAGTCAGGCAAGGGTCAAGACCAGGAATACAATCACAGAATAAACACTACGGCTGGAAGAAAAAACTGGAACCTAGCTTGGGCACTCTCAAAATGGTGGACTGGCCTTTTAAGGATGATTTGGCGCCAAATTCAAATCTGGCGCCCCTCGATAAAGTCATTACGCTCTGCGTCATTACACAAGCGTCAATGGGACAGAGAACTCAGTAGTGCGCTCCTGCGCACCAGGACTGCTTGAGAGGAGGAGTTAAGTGGAGCCGGTAATCTCCTGACGCGTCTTACAATGCTGTATGCAGGATCTCCACATTTCTAGAGTTGCCATGGTCTAAACTTGCTTAGGGGACCAATATCAGGATTATTTGTGGTTCCCTGTACACAAGATAGCATGTAGTCAGTCGCTATATCAGATTTTATTTTATAGTCACAGTTATATATAGCTTTATATAAAGTTTTTCTATTTTCCCACAGGAAAAATGCACAGAAAAAATACCAGATATTTCTCTGAGAATCGCAACAATTATGGTATATGCCGGTCATTATCGCCTATGTGATCGACAGAACTACAGCAATTGTCAAAGAGGAAATACATCAGAGGAGGGTCAAAGTGCCAAAAGCCTTATAATTTACTTTCTCACTCTTGCACTATTTGTGTTAAGAACTGTTAAGGCTTCGGCACATGTAGAATTTTCATAACCACAATAAAAACTGTACTTCTAGGATGGCTTCCCATTTACTTATATCGGGTTTACTACAGGTCACCTGGCACCAGAGATAAAAAAAAAACAGTGCTAATAGTGGGTGCCAGCTGACCCAGAACTTATAGTTTGTTTTATTAACCTTGGCAACCAGATTTGCCACCATTACCAATAATTTCTTAACCCTAAACTCTGTGTTTCCAAATAGTGAAGCTACCCCCTGTGCCTCAAAGCAATGATGGTTTTACTCCCTTATTTTCTGGTTGTTTATGGAAATCCAAAGGTGGGCAAATCCATATGGGAAAAATGCCCATTTAAGCTTTTTGGACAAAAAAAGTCTGCCTTGTCTGTACAGCAAAGGCCAGTGCCTTTAAAGTCAACAGAATGAGGCATGTATACTGTGTGCTAAAATACACAAGTATGAGCAGTATGATGTGTAATGGAATTAGAGCAGTTGTAAAGAAATAAAACAAATGAGCAGTTTCCTAACATATTTAAATAACACATTATGGAAAATACTTATTTAGGAAAATATAGTTACATGTATCAGTGTCCTCTTCTGTATGGCCCCAATCCACTTTGACAGCAAAATTATTTAACAATTTACATGACAAAAGTTGGTCATATATGGCCAGATTTGCAGTTTGCAGATTACTTCCACAACACAGTGCTATTGAATCGTAGATAATCTGATCCAAACTAAAATTTTAATCTAATAATGAACTTTTAAGGCAGTTGTATTAGCAAAATGAGCCCCAGCTCCTCTTTAAAACCAGTAGTTCTGGTCATTAGGGGCATATGTATGGCTAATAAAAAGGTATCCATCATTTGGTCCACAGGCGGAATGGCCAGATGATGTGGCTGGTCTGCTAGTTTATGGCCACCTAAAGGGTAATGCTACGGCATCTGCTTCAAATAGGGAAAAATAAAGACTACCCGTAATCACCAGGGTGGATGGATATAAATTGTATCATTTGCTCTAACATGGAGCTGTGCTGCTGTTTTACAAGTGAAGAGAACAATCAGGTTGTTTGTATCATTAGAATTACTGGCAGACAATGCCTCTTTATTGTTATTGTTTATCTGCTGTGTGCACTTTTATTGAACATTCTTCATGAACTGGAATTATTTTTAAGACAAGGACACCAGACTTTGCACCTAGAAGAAGATAATATTTTAATAGAACATTCTAATTTACACGAGAAGAAGACTGTATTGCATACACAAAATACATATTGTTCCCAGCAGAATATGTTATTAATGCTTTGTGTGACTTTCAATGAGTTAAAAAAAAAGTGTACTTTTACAGAGGTAAAAATAAAAAGTTTGGCATTCCTCATTTTTCATAAGTAGGTAAGAAGAATGCACCATTCTACAATCATCAAAGGATGACATTTCCTCACTAGTGCAACTATAACTACTTCACGAAAATGAATGTAGAATATGCAGAATAACTAGATATTTTTTTACTAGTTTTACTTGGTTGTTTACTGGGGTTATATAAAAATGAAATGAACAGGGTATAATCAGTGGACATAAAATGAAGTTAAAGTAAAGCCTACTTGGCCTAAAGATTCATTCACTCCCACCCCAAGATAAGGGCAGCACATGCCAGTAGAGAAATGCTTATCCACTGCCTTTCAAACCTTGTATATGCGTGTAATGATAGACAGGGGATCCGCCTGCGAGCACAAGCACAGTATTTCCACTGTGTTTGTGTGCTGATCTTGTGTTTGTGCATACATACAAAAGGTGTGAAAAGCATCGGATTGGCTTTTCTTGCTGGCATATATAGGTCAGTAAAAAAAAAAAAAACCTGTGTTGCATTAGCATAAAATGCAAAGTTTGATTATGAGATAAGGAGCATGGAATATCTTTGAAATGTTTAACAGTTAAAGGGGATGTAAAGGCAAAAAAATAGAATCCCATTTTTACTTTCTTTAATGAAAAAGAAACCTATCTCCAATATAGTTTAATTAAAAGATGTGTACCGTTTTTATAATAAACCTGACTGTATGCAGTGAAATTCCCCCTTTGTTTTACTTGCTCTGACAGCTGCAGATAGGAAACTTCAGACGGTCTCTAACTGCTCTGCAGGGAAACAATCAAACTTTGAAACAGCAGGGGGGACCCCCCCACACACACACCTTGCTTCCAGGACCTTGAGCAGCTTTGTTTGTTTTCCTATAAAGCAGCTGGTGACTGTTTGGACTGTAGAGATTTGTATCTGCAGACCCAGTGCAGTCTGCATATTCTGATTATTAATCAGTCTTGCTGTATGGCAGAAATTATTTGACTTGTGCTGTTGTGATGTGTGACAATCCCTAAACTTAACCTCTTAACTGAAGCCCTGACCCCACTGAGTCTTGGTCTTACAAAGATGTTTAATAAAATTACAAGATGACAGCCCCCTGCGGCCAACTTTGAAAACATAAATCATTTGTTTAATTAGGCTTTGTGGTGCAGTGAGTTCATGTTTATGTTTAATATACAAAATGCAGCATTTCTAGCATTATTCTATTTTAGACTTTAGTTCCCCTTTAAGAACAATATCAACATCTAAAGCTAATACACTATATTTTGTTTGATGCTGGGCTAGACTTTTCAGGTGCCTCTGCTTTCTGTACAGTTTAGAGTAAACTTGGTAATAAATGGGCAGATATAGTCAGCCCATGTAGGAACAATCCTATTGGCTCAATAATCGTTTGAACAAAGGAAACACCCATCAATGGTAAACGACATGTGAGGAGACCAGTCGTGTCTTTGAAATGTTGGCTGCAAGATCTCACACATACTCATACACAACCGATTGCTGTCTGTCTCATTGTTTACTTTTGACATGACATGACAGTGAACGACAGGCACGGACTGGCAATCTGTGGGTTCTGGCAAATGCCAGAGGGGCTGCTATAAGGTGACATAGAAAGTCAATATTTAGTGGGCTGGTAGAGGCTGGATGGGCCTCTCGTGGGCTGATTTGGCCTCTGTGTACCTGAAGTGCCAGGGCCTATTTTAATTCTCAGTCCGGACCTGGTGAACGATCGTTTAACGTTGATCAGCTGGCTGTACCATCCATTGACCAATTGTATTTTCAAAATGAACATTTTTCAGAATGTCTGATCAACTGTTGGGACAGTTTTGTTGGAATGATACAATTGTTTGCACCGCATCCATGTAATGATAAGTAGACAATTTTATCGGATTAGGTTTCACACAACAGAATCTGCCGCTGGTCAATAAAAGATAGTCCATAAAGTTTTATTTCTATTAGACATATCAGTTACAAACTTATGGACAAATGTTCATATTTATGTATAAGATATACCTCTTATAGAGTAATATGAGTGTAAAATGAAACGCAGGAGGGATTTCATTCTCCTAATCTCAATTTCTAAGGATCACAAACTGGGACAGTTAAGTCATACAGGTGTGGGATCGTTATCTGAAACCCGTTATCCAGAAAGCTCCAAAGGTTGTCTACTATTGACTCCATTATATGCAAATAATCCACATTTTTAAAAATGATTTTCTTTGTAATAATACAGCAGTACCTTGTACTTGATCCAAACTAAGATATAATTAACCCTTATTGGAAGCAAAACCAGCCTATTGGGTTTATTTAATGTTTACATGATTTTCTAGTAGACTTAAGGTATGAAGATCCAAATTATGGAAAGATCTATTATCCAGAAAACCCCAGGTCCAAAGCATTCTGGATAACAGGTCCCATACCTGTATTTGGTTTATCAGAAAGGGATTTCAATATTCTAATTAACATTCCAGCCCATTTTATAAACACATATCTTACCTAGAGTTATTTTGCAATCAGATTCACACTGATGTCTCCAAAAACGAATGGCAGACCTCTCCCTGTTCTGAAGTCGACTCAGTCTTTCTGCAAATCCTCCCCTGCAGAGAAATGAAGAATGTGCCACATGGCCAAGAGTTAGCTTTTTATGTTGCCAAAGGACAAAATTAAGGACACAGATGGGACCATTTAAGTATTACTCTTCTGACAATTTAAGAAAAATCACATTACAGAATTATTCAGACACTTTAGCTCAGCTAAGAACCTCTTTAGACCTAATAAAATTTGCTATGTGTATTTGGTATACACTGCTGTGTGTATTTAGTACTACACTAAACTCAATACTATCTAAACAATGTAAAATGCTGTGCAAACTAGTGTATTTGTTTCTAAAAAATGTGTCTGAAAAGCTTGTTTACAGCAATTCTGCTATCCAGAAAGCTCCAAACACAGCATATATCCTATTTAAAGAAACATGATTTATTTATTAATGAATGATTGACCTATTTGAAATAATAAGACCATATACGCACTTGACAAAAAAGATATTAATTGTTCTGACAACTCTTATGCAATTTCAGGACACATGCAGAATCAACAAATTGATAAATATTCCGATTATATTCAACCTAAGAAATTATGGGGGAAAATGGAAAATAAGAAAATGAAGCATTGCAAAATCCCAAAGGTACATACTAAAAAACAAAAGGAACTGCCAGAAAAAATAAGAGTTGTCTGTGAAGTCTGATCACACATCATTTATAAGCACTCAGGAAAGACAGTACTGGACTGACTACAGAAAGTAGAATTAATTATGAATGTGTCCAAAAAAACAAAAGGCAGAGATGAGATAATGAAATCGCAACCCAAGTCTTAGTGGTGGTCTTAATAACTTACAGATGAATGTATGTAAAATTGCCAAGGTGGCATCAGCAAACCCACCACTATGTAAGTATCTATATAAATCATTTTAGTGTCGGAATAGTCATTTTCTGCTGCAGATGTTTCATTATAACATTCACAGTCAAAATATCATGCAGCCCCAGGCTCAATTTACCTTTGCCTCTACTATTCCATTCTTATGTCCAAACCACTGCCAACATCAGCAAAAAAAAAAAGAAGCTTTGTAAAAAAAAAAAAAAGAGATTAAAAAAAGAGAACCACAGTACTTTGCTCTTACATTTACCAAAAACCCCTGCCTATTCCAGTAATGAAGGTTGTTTTTTTGTTTTTATATAAAGAGATATTGAGCTTTCATAAACACGCTAATTTCTCCCAGCTGCAGCCTTTGCCTCGGGTTTACAGTTAAGGATGTGTTCATTATACACACAGTTGAACTGGAAAGGTTAATGTGATTAACTGCCTTCTCTTTCCAAAATTCATCGGAAGAACCAGAAAGCTGGAAAAAACAAAAATACAGACTGTTTAAATGTCTTGACTGTTTAGTCCAAGAAACAATTAAAAAAATGATATTTCCTAAATAAATCAATAGGCAAAAAACTAATTCATGACAAGCTTTATTTAATGAATGAGCTTTCGGGGGTAACAATTTGGGTTTAGTATTCTGGAGGTAAAATGATTGGAAATAATACAAAACTAATATTCTGCTTGCTATTCCAAGAAAGAACAAGATGGTGCCTGTGAGTTCTGCTGTGCTTTCTCTGCAATGAGGGGTACTTACAGGATTGGGGCAATCCTTTTTTTCAATTGCTTTCCAAATTTTATTATTTATTGTTTTTCCAAAAGTTTAAGGTTTAATGTTCCTGTCGACTGGTGTTTGTCTGGCTGCTCAGGAATTCAGGTGCAGAATCTGAACTGTTACAATTTGATATATTTAGTTGATACAATTAGTTGATACATTTCTCAGCAGTATCCCTGGAATATTAGCAACTATTGTATCAATGATATTAGTATAATATAATATGCCTTTAATGAAACTCAGAGATTCTACTCAGCAGGGACAAAAATAACAAATATATCAACTAAGGGGCGCATTTACTTAGTTCGAGTGAAGGAATAGAATAAAAGAAACTTCGAATTTCGAATGATTTTTTTGGCTACTTCGACCATCGAATTGGCTACTTCGACCTTCGACGACGACTTTGAATCGAACGATTCAAACTAAAAATTGTTCGACTATTCGACCATTCGCTAGTCGAAGTACTGTCTCTTTAAGAAAAACTTCGACCCCCTACTTTGCCACCTAAAACCTACCGAAGTCAATGTTAGCCTATGGGGAAGGTCCCCATAGGCTTTGCAATCTTTTTTTGTTCAGAGAAAAATCGTTCGATTGATGGATAGTCAATTCATTCAATAGTCGAAGAACTGTCTCTTTAAAAAAAACTTCAACCCCCTACTTTGCCAAGTGGCTTTCTAACAATTTTCTGGTTGAAGAAAAATCGTTCGATCAATGGATTAAAATCCTTCGAATCGTTCGATTCAAAGGATTTAAATCGTTTGATCTAACGATCGAACGAATTGCGGTAAATCCTTCGACTTCGATATTCAAAGTCGAAGGATTTAACTTCGACAGTTGAATATCGAGGGTTAATTAACCCTCGATATTCGACCCTTAGTAAATGTGCCAAAAATGTATCAAAATAGAACAGTTAAAAGAGTCGACGCCCCCCCCTCCTACAGCTGCTTTAGAAGGTGAAAACAAACTTTACACTTCAATATTAGAACGATAACAAATAGAAAATAGAAAGTTAATTGCAAAAAGTCTTATTTCTGGTTAACTTTCCAAAATAAACTGAAAACAACCCCTTTAATCAAAACCCAATATGATTGTTTTGCTTCCAATAAGGATTAATTATACCTTAGTTGCGATCAAGTACAAGGAGTTACATCCAGTTCAATGGAATGATGTGCTTTTAGAAAAGTATACATTTTTAGTTTTTACAGCTGCCCGAGAATCTTCTTTTTTGAGCCGAACATTCAAGGTATGCAAGAAATATTACAACACACCATACTTATTTCGGTTTGATTATAAAGGCAATCATTGTTCCCAGAGGGCCAAGACATTCCATTTGGTTGGCACTGAAATTTTAGAAAACAATCATGTCCTTAAAGAACATTATAACTATCCTGCCTCCCCTTTGTCAGAATCAGAACATTTGTAAAAGGCATGACATACAAAAGCAAGCTTATTTAACAGTAGATTTAGGGGCAGATTAATCAAGGGTCGAAGTGAAAATTCAAAATTTCGAGCTATTTTTTGTCTACTTCAACTAGAGAATAGTCCGAATTTGATTTTGGAAAAAAAATGTGAAAATTGTAATATTGACATTTATCATGTACTATCTCTTTAAACTTCCACCATTCTCCAAATTGCTGTTTTAGCCTATGGGGGACCTCCTAGAACCTATTTGGATTCAATTAGTGGACTTTGAAATATCAAAGTTTTCTTTAGAAAAAACGTCAAATCGAATTTGATTGAATACAATGTTACTTCGATTCGAACAAATACGCCCTATTCACCCACAGAACAAAACAATTTTTTAATAAATTTTGGTTGGTCTTTTTTATTCGAAGTTACGGGAGTTCAAGAGAACTCCCATTACTCCGAATTTTGACCCTTGATAAATCTGCCTGAATCAACATTGTTATTTGTAGGGAGAACTTTTCTTTTTCAGTTATTTCTCAGTTTCCCCCTAACTGAAAATAAATAGGAATGACCATTCCAATGGAAGAAAATTCCCTTTATGCTCTAAACACTTTTTGTTCGGCAGTGTGCTAGAATAGGCAAATGTGGGACTGCCTCTAGGAGTGAGGATCATATGGAAGACAACGTTATATAAATAACCCCTAGTTAATGTCATGGAGAAGCAGATTTATCAAAAGTCAAACTTTTTTTTCCTGACTCCATAAAAAAATGTGGTAATAAAAAGGGACCATGAATATAAAACTAATTTGGGGGGAGGGGAATATTTGCGATTTATCAAAGAACAAAAACTGTGAAACACTTGCACAAAGAAAACTTTCCTCATTGCATAAGCAGAGATCTTATCAAACAGCTATTCTTCTAGCTATCCTGGATCTGAATGGTTTTTAAGGGCCTTTTGCCCATTTTATTATAAGAGGGACCTAATGGCAGCATGTCTTGCTTTACTTCTTTGCACTTTAGTTCTGAGCCCCTGTATAACTGCTCAGCTGAAGAACAAATAATGCTGGTTAGCAACTCACATTGGAATATCATGAATCTAATCCAAAGGTTCAATAAATGTCAGAGTGCAAAATCTAGTTACGTACGATAAGAGAAAAGCAGCAGACTAAGGCAACGGCAACAGAACTGTATTTTTGGAAATCCTTTTAATAGTGATTTTAATGCACTATGAATTTTGCACATAGTGAAGATGACAACTATTGAGCCATGAACCTTGTCTGTTTATACCTATACTGTTTGACTGGACACTTCTCAGTACCGTACTGGTTATCCAGTGCCTAATACATGTGGTTTTAAAAGCAGTACATCACTAATATAATTCCCTTTCTTCATTGATTTTAAAACAAAAGTAGCTATCCTTTAGGGTGATGCTGGTTGGTATTAACCAATTTTTACCACATAAGAAGCCTGCATGCTTTTTTTATTTTATTTTCCATTTATATTTGTGCAAAGGAGACAACAGAAGGAACATAAATATTTACTCTTTTTTTCTCCCTGGTTTTTATAAAGGTGTTACTGGCCAAAGACTTCCTTATAGTCTATTTTAGCCTTTCAATTGTTATGGACACACGTGGCCTAGTCTAGCAATTTAGGGTTCCATGACTTACATCTAAACATTGTTATTTGGAGAAGGTTGGAATCAATTGGAATGCTTTATTGCAGTGAGCAGTAACAACTTCAGTTTTTAATAGCATGCACATTGAGATATCACTAAACTACAGCTTAGCAAGAAAATGTGTCCTTAGGCTAACGGAGGAAGGGCCATGCGGTCCCGAAACGTTTGATCAATTGTAAAGTGTCTGGAAGCACCTTGAATAAATGTGGGAGCACCCCGTTGAAAGCAAACACAGGTATTGGCAAAACTTTCTTTTCTTGGATTTACTACTGGCGAGTGGCTAGGCCAGGGCCATATATACCTGTATCCCCTGCTACGTTGTTTCCTTAGGCTAACGGCACACATCTGCTTGTTCTATGTTGGTGGAGACAGCCGTGCATTCACTACTTTTTGGATTGGCATGGCATCAACGCAGAGCAGATTGATATGAATAGTCTATGCCCATGCTGAATTCCACAAAGTGTATCTGCACACAGGCCAACACCATGCCAGTCAGTCAAGGTACTGAAAGAGGGCGAGAGCCTGGTCTCAGCCCTGTGTGCTATTAGCCTTGTTCATGTAGTTGCAGCAACTAATACATTAAAGAGATACTGTCATGGGAAAAAAAAATATCTCAAAATGAATCAGTTAATAGTGCTGCTCCAGCAGAATTCTGCACTGAAATCCATTTCTCAAAAGAGTAAACAGGTTTTTTATATTCAATTTTGAAATCTGACATGGGGCTAGACATATTGTCAATTTCCCAGCTGCCCCAAGTCATGTGACTTGTGCTCTGATAAACTTCAATCACTCTTTACTGCTGTACTGCAAGTTAGAGTAATATCACCCCTCCCTTTTTCCCCCCAGCAGCCAAACAAAAGAACAATGGGAAGGTAACCAGATAACAGCTCCCTAACACAAGATAACAGCTGCCTGGTAGATCTAAGAACAACACTCAATAGTAAAAACCCATGTCTCACTGAGACACATTCAGTTATATTGAGAAGGAAAAACAGCAGCCTGCCAGAAAGCATTTCTCTCCTGAAGTGCAGCAGGCACAAGTCACATGACCAGGGGCAGCTGGGAAATTGACAAAATGTCTAGCCTCATGTCAGATTTTAAAATTAAATATAAAAAAATCTGTTTGCTCTTTTGAGAAATGGATTTCAGCGCAGAATTCTGCTGGAGCAGCACTATTAACTGATTCATTTTGAAAAAAATTTTTTTCCCATGACAGTATCCCTTTAAATGCTTCTATCAGTTTTCAACTGTTCAGTATGCAAACAAATTCTTACCCTGTTATTTTGATTTTTTTACATTTTGGCTGCTGTACCTAGTCTTTAATTTAAAAAAAAAAAGCTTAATCTTTTTTTTATTTCATATTATGTTTTATGTTTGACATATTGCAGAATAAATTCCTAGTTCTTAAACTGTGGAATAATCTGGGGCTTGCTGGGATTGAGTGACTTTCTAGCTTTCATATCTCCATCAGTACAAAGTGTCCTAGGCTTACTTTCACAGTATAATGTAGGAATGAGGAAAAAGCTGTAATTACATCACATATATAAAATATGTGTTTAGGTCTGTGGCAGTTGTGTGAGATTGGTTTTAGCTGCATTTCTTATAAGGAATTGACATTCTTCTTCACAGTCTGGTCAACCATACTCTCACACAGAAACATCCGTTATTCCGAAAGCCATTATCCAGAAAGTTCCGAATTTTGGAAAGGCAGTCGCCCATAGGCTCCATTTTAACCAAATAATCCAAATAATTTCCCTTTTCTTTGTAATAATAAAACAGTACGTTTTACTTGATCCAAACGCAGATACACAATCTTTATTGGAGGCAGAACCAGCCTATTGGCTTTATTTAATGTATACTTGATTGTCTAGTAGACTTAAGGTATGAACATCCACATTATGGAAAGATCTGTTATCCAGAAAGCCCCAGGTCCCGAGCATTCTGGATAACAGGTCCCATACCCGCTCCGTCCTTATTTTGACTGTGATTAACCAGAATGACATTGTTCAAGAAATGTAAACAACAGTGACATATCTGTGTCTTATAAGTTATAACAAAATCACCATGTACAGTATTTTTCACGTAACACTAATGTTAATCTGTTAACTGTCTTATCTATTTTCTTTTCTCTCTCTTAACAATTGAAAATACAATAAAACAGTTTTGGGGAGAAAAAAGGGTACTTTATATTGTGAGAATTGTGAGGTATACAACATCATTATGGAATGTTTTAGTGATTCCGAAGGTCTGTCAGACTTGGATTTGTTTTCATTTAGGAAGAGGCTCTAGCAAGGTTATATGGTACAGCTTTTCAAACATGTCAAAAATGAATCTAGAGTAATAATGGTATCGATTATATGTGACATGTTTAGAAAATCCATCATTGGATGTAAAATTACTGATGTCCAGGATTTCATAAATTTTTAACTACAAATTGTTTTAAATCAAGGGGTCTGTTCAGGGGCGCTCCACCAATGAGGTGAGTTGAGGCACTCGCCTCAGGAGGCAGCGCCCCCTGTTTGCCAGGGGCAGCAAAAATGGCTCTCCTGGTAACTAAGAGCCAAATTTGCGCTTTTCAACCCTGAAATTCGGCTCTTTTAATGCAGAGAGCGCAATTGTGCCCCTCCGGTGCAACGTGGACCGCCCTCACCACCTCGGGCACCGAAGAGGTAAGTGCCGTGGAGAGGGGTGGGGGCAGCAAAAGGAAGGTCGTCTCAGGCGGCAAAATTACCAGGATCGCCCCTGGCTCTGTTCCCTGACAGTTTTCTTATAAATTGTATAAGAGTTCCAACACAGTAATGGGTATAGTCACACATACTTCTTGCAAAATGTTTCAAATACATTTTTAACAGGTTGCAACAAAATCTGCAAATGGCCTGTATTTGTTGTATTCTGCAACACTCCAGTCTAGAATTTAAACGAATATCTGCTCGCTGGGGTCCCATTTATTATTATTAATACAAGACAAGAAAGCATAGACATCCAAAAAGCATTTCACATTTAAGATCGAGGTTTAAATAAGTCTAAAAGTTAATTCTGACCTTTAGTTCCCCTTTAATTCCAAATGCTACAAGTAAGAAACTGTAGCATTTAGCACCGCAAACACTGACATATTTTTAGCAGATGAAAATTACCCATTAGTTATAAATGGAAATTTCCAAAGGAAAGTAATACTGTGATTTGATTAACTTTTCTTTTTACACTTAACTATATTGTTCAATAAATATATTGGTCTGCATTTTAGGTGGGAGCCCTCGCACAACTGACTGGTAGAATAACCAACTATCAATCTCATCACGATGGGTTTTCTGCTGCTCATAATGACTGTTATGGTCCATCACAGCGGCAGGAAAAACTGTACACGAATGCTCAAAGGAAGCAGCAAGTTCTATGTTTGGAGTAAGCTATTTCCTTATATTTTCTTAAGGGGAAAGAATGTAAACCATAGTCATTAATAGGATTTTTAAATGTAAGTGTCAGATTGGAAATTCCCAAATCATCAGGTTTGTTTATAGAGAAGGAGCAGGTAATATAAAAATGCTTACTCAAGTGTATTTGCACAGTACCTAATATGCTATTTATTCAGTCTACTTGTCACTTTACATTTCTAGTGTTACTCAGAGTACACAGTGCACCTTTAGCAGACTGTGATATGAACATTAACTGAATATGATTAATTTGTATTCCTTCACATTCCCAAACCTGGACAGATATTATTATGTTATATTTTATCTCCCTTAGACTTCGCTATTTATATATATATATATATATATATATATATATATATATAGACTTTATATCTGGTGCCCGCACTCTGACTGGTCTTCATTTCTTTGTGGGTGCAGGGTCAAAATGTAAAATAGAATAGTTCAGAAGGACCTGCACTCCTTGTACTGTGAATCATCAAATTTCTTTTATCAAACATGCGTATCAGGGGATATGTATGTATACATTATATATTGTGTGAGTGCTCCTACATTGGGCCTAATATTATATAGAAACCTTTGTACCTAATTTTTGTAACTTCATTTTGACTATATTATACTAATGCATACATGTACATTAGTGGGTAAATTGAATGCAACAGAAAATAAACACAACTACACAAAAGAACTTAAGCTCTTTAAAATGCCTTGGCAATAGGAGTGAAGGTTCAGAGATGTGAAAATCCCACACATGCACTGTATGTCCTGAAACACACATGTGACTTTAAACTAATAAAAGCAGTTATCAGATTAAATAACTAATCACTTCACCTGAATCAGTAATCCCCAACCAGTTGCCTGCATAAAAAAACATTTGTACTAGAAAACAGAGATTCCTATCCTGAACACTCAGATGCCTTTGCGTCACTGCAAATAAATACTGAGCCAATTCCTTATCAAGTGGTGATAGCTCTGCTTCTTGCTGGCATGACACCAAACCTTTGCTTGTTGACCCCTGGCCCAGTGTTGGATTTGCTTCGGTTGACTTCTGGCTCTCATCTCAGCATTTCCTTCCCTGTGTTCAGAACCAGCACCAATTAGGCAGTATACTATGGGATGTCCTAGCCTGTAACACTCTGGAGATCAGAAAGAAGTCAGATGTCGGATAAACTGTTTATAAGTGCTAATCCTATGATAGAAATGTTATGGTGTTATTAGGTTTTGAGAAAGGAGTTTACATTAAAAGTCAGTATGTTCATGACAGAATACGTTTTTTTCCTTAACTATTTTCATGCCGTCACTTAAGATACAAGAACCCGCAATCATACAATTTAAGGCACCATCACTTCAGACTGTATGCTCTACTGCACTGAGAATACAAACATGTGCTTGAGAAAGCAGAACTACAATAGCTTCTGTTCAAACAGTTTGTCTGCCTCATGCACCTCAATACTTCTATTTCTGTTTCTAAGCATATGACAACACTGAAAGACAGTTATCTTAATATTAGAAAAGTTTTTTTGTGTAGATAAACATGTTACAGACACAGGGAGACAGCAGAGTTCTTAGTAGCTAAGTAACTTACTAAAAGGAAAAGTAAAGCTTAACTAAAGATGTAGCTAGAAATGTTGTACATTATGTTTCTGTATCAGCCCAAGGCAATCACAGCCCTTTAGCAGGGGAGATATGTGTCTCCAAAGATGCCCCAGTAGCTCCCCATCTTCTTTTCTGCTGATTCACTGCACATGCTCTGTGCTGCTGTCACTTACTGAGCTTAGGATATAGAGTACACATAGGGGCAAATTTACTAAAGGGCGAAGTGGCTTACGCTGGCGAAAATTTTGGCACTTCGACCAATTTACTAATGGTCGCTGGCGTAATTTCGGTAGCAAAGGAGATAGACTCTGGCGCAACTTCGCACTCTAACGGCAGGCGAATTTTTGCTCTGGCAAAAGAGCGTTACAACGCAAATTCACACAGTTTTTGATTTTACTGACCGTTATCTCTATCGCCAGACTTGCCTTCACCACCTCAGACCAGGCGAAGTGCAATGGAGTAGATAGGACTTACTTGAAATTTTGTTGAAAATTTTTCTAAGTCCCAAAAAAGGCTGGCGTCTTTTTACAGGGTGATAGGCTGAAAAATATTTATGGGGTACCCTCCTTCCCCCCTACATTTGATAACATATGGAACACAAACTATACAGTGGGCTCATATGTAGCATTATTATTATTATGACACCTCTATTTTATTTTATTAAGGTTCCCTGGCCTTGTGTAGTGTAATGTATTTGCTGCAGCATATACTGTACGTCCATTGTACTTTAACTGCACGCCGTATGCAAATTAGCCAACGCTTGCGTAACTTCGAACTGCTGATCGTATTTTCGCTAGTGCAACTTTGCAGGTGTTCGGTACCCTGTGCGCAACTTTGGATCTTCGTGAATTAGCGTTGTCCAGGCGAGTTTATGCCTGGCGAAGTGTTGCGATGTGTGCGAAGCCAGCGCTGGCAAATTTTCGCAGGTAAGTAAATTTGCCCCATAAAATATAAATGTCACAATATAGGGATGATTAGTAATTAATACAGATAATTATTACATGGCAGCAACATTAGCATCAGAATTTAATAATCAGCCTTGTAGCATCAGCTTATATTACAGGCCAACCTCATTTTCTGCTTGATAATTTGTGACGACCCCTAAACTTAGCTTCTCAACAGCTGCTCAGAGTCCACTGAGCATGTGAGTGTCGCAGACACTTTCCAAGATGGTGAACATAGTATCAACTTGCACGTAAAGAATCGTGAAGCACTTCTGTTATGAACTGTAAATCGACATGCAGCAGCAAATAGTGTAAAAATACCTCTTTAATATTTTAAAACCAAAGATTAAAATGCACTCACATGGCAATGGTTTCTAAAAAGCATACTCTATGTTTGTGAGTACCCACCTAAACAAGTTCATAAGGAAAGTTCTTTAACCCTTTGGTGGTGGTTAATGCCGAATGAGGGTAACATTTATAAGGTGAAACTAATTGTTTTGCTTTTCACACAAGAGGTGGCAACATTGTAAAACAATATTACCCTATATTCTGCTTTGTTTTGTCTGTCTCCTGTGCCTTTGGCGCTGGCTTTTCATTTTTTAGTGTCAACATTAATTAGACAGGTTTTAGCTGGAGTATTTTCTGAGTTTTTCACTAGAAAAACTCAACCAGAAAAACATTACCTTTAATAGACCCCTTAATAAATGTAAGTTACACATTCTCACAGCAACTCCTGAGTAAAATACAACCTGCAACCTGTCATTGACAAATTTCCAAGCATAAATGGAAGGCCATAAATTTTCATTACTCTAACCATAAATTTTTAATTTCCTTCTGCTTTCTATTACTTAAGGTAAATGGCTTGTAGGTATAGTTCTGCAGTTTAAAGGAAGCGTACCATATACCTAATAAGTACAGTAAATGCTGTCCTATTAACTTATTTTACCCTTTTCTATAAAAGTATTTTACACTTCATTTTTTATAATCTTTTTAATATCACAATTTTATGGAGATGCACCAAACCTATTTTTGGATTCGGCCGAACTCCAAATCCTAGGTAAATGATTCAGAGGAATACTGAATGGAATCCAAACCCTAATTTGAATATACAAATTAGGAAGGGGGAAAGGTAAAAGAGCCTCACAAGTGGCACATGGTCAGAAATGTTGTCTTACTGCCTTCAGCCAGACACTTTGATTTGGCCAAATCTGAATCCTGCTGAACATGGCAAAATCTTGGCCAAATCAGAAAATGTATACATGACTGGAAGTGTGAATTGTTGTGAAGCCACCGGAGTAAGGATGTCTATACATTAGGGAGATAAGGCAACCTGCTCTGTAAGAGAATGGCCCGACATAGACTACACTCAGCAGTCTATTTACATCTCAGCTAGGAAAAGGGCCATTCCTTTGAGGACAGCAATGAGCACATTTTGGAAAGAGAGGACAGATGGTTTGAAAGAATTGTGAAAGAGGCCATTTATGCCAAAGTGGAAAAACTGAACAGAGGAGGTGGCCTGCGACACAGTTTGTCATCAACGTACAATGCCACTTTGACATCCTTACTCCGACTGCTTCACAACAATTCACACTTCCAGTTATGTACATTGAAAGATTAACACCTGCCTCAATGAAAATCATGGTACCACTGGGACTGGATCACACTTTCATACATCTGTGCGTTTCAGCAAACACCTTACTGAAGTTAAATGGGACCATTGTGATTGGATGTCTGTGACTTTACTACCCTCAAGGGTTTAAATTCCCTACCACGTCAGTTGAACTGAAGCCGCCACTAGGTTGAGTGGTGAAAATTCTAAAATGTCCCGTTGCCTTTGACTTAATTCTACTAGATAATTTCCCAACTTGGTAAAATAAGGGCAAGCAACATTACTACATGATAACATACTGTATGTCACGTTTCCCTATCTTGAGAAATAATTGACAATAAGTGGTGGAAGTACTTCTCCTTATAATATTACAAAGGATCACAGAGTGTACTCTCCCTATGCTGGTCTTACCCCTTTCAGTAAATTAAACCACAATTTCTCCCTCGAGTTCCTCTCTCCAGGATGTGGTGGCCAAGCATTGATGCAACACGTTAAGCTCCAGAGACATGACACACAGCATGAACCCAGGTCATCAAACTGTAAGAAGTAAACTGCATTCACCACTTCCGTTGGCCTGTGTAGGGAAAATGCCCATGTAAGAAATCAGATTAACTAATGGCTGGAAAGAATCAGCTTTACACACAAACATACTGGTCTATGTTTTTCCTAAAGTTGGTGATTTTGGTGACATTTCCAAAAATCACCTCAAACCTTCCACTTGAAAGCATCTTATCACCCATATATTAAGATAAATCCAAGATAAATCACCCTAAATATGAACGCCAGGTGTCTTATGAACAGTTTGATACACAATGTACATAGGTTTAACGAAGTACGCGGCATGTAAACACTCCAAAATCTACCTTGTGCATACTTATTTGATGGCTTAAAGTTACCCTAATTTATAAATACACTGCCAGTTTTATGTGTGTTAAAAGCTACAAAAAAGGATAGTGACCCCTAAAAAAAAACAATATATTTTTTAAAAGTACTCATTTTGGATTTCTCAGGATGTGTAATTATGTCTTTTTACTCTAAACTACCATAAGCCAAGGCAGTGGTTTTTGACATTTCTGAAAAATATTGAAATTTGCCACATTTATATCACAAAGTTTCTAATGTACAATGGTAAACCATCCTAAATAAGAGTGCCAAGAGTCGACTGAACAATTGGACACCCAATATGCATAAATATACCAAAACAGATGGTATGTGCGGACCCCAAATAAAAATAGTGCATATGATTGGTTAAGGTAAAAAAAGTTGGGTCTTGCGATGTGGCATCCCCCTTGGCTTGTTGCCTAGAAGTTGGGGTGCAACAGACTCACATGCACGGCGGCAAACAGTGCCGGACTGGGACACCAGAGGCCCACCCAAAAATCTTTGACTAAGGGCCCACCAATTAATCTTAGAGCAGGGGCCCACTCTCAGTACTATGATTCTTCTTCTCCTCACTCAACCTCTATTCTCCTAGTCTTTTTTCATTATATACTATAATACTATAATCTGTTATTCCATCTTTTTAGCCACTTTGTTCTCATAAAAATAGGGAATGACCATGAAATAGTCCAAATGTTTAGCAGCATGAGGGCCCACTGACACCTGGGCCCACCAGGACTTTTCCAGTGGTACTCCACATATTCAGTGTGTTCTTATTGAGTCTACAGTCACACATGGCTGTTTTTCCTCCTGTATATAAATACTGATGGGGAAACAAACAATCTCATTTGCTTCCTTCTGTATCTGCACTGCGTTGGCCTCTATACACACAGAGCAGATTTTGTTGCAAAAATACTACTAGTATTTTTACTGCAAATTCTGCACACAAGTTTATATGCAGATGAAGAAACAGCCACAAACTGCAGTAGCCTAAGAGGCTACGCTTAAAGGAGAAACAAACCCTTAATAAAAAAAACCCTACCCTACAAAGACCCCCTGATCAAATGCCCCTAACTCTTTACTTACCCCTCAATGCAGATTCTGTCCAGCTGAGTTCACGGGCGCCATCTTCAGCTGCTTCGGTAATCTTCGGAATGAGACCAGCACTTCGGCAATTTTCGTGAGTTTCGGTATATGGCTGAAATGACAATAAACTTGCAAAAAACTTGCAAAGGAACATCCACATCTGTCAACTAAGATAGATTGTTTGTTGAAACAAGATTTTTCACTGTCAATTTGAAATACTGTATTGTATTGTTTTCTTGAATGTTGCAATAAAAATCATAATAACAAAAAAAAAAAAAATCTATTTGTCTTGTCCACAGATGAAACAAGTTTACTCCGGACTTTGCAGGGCACTTGGTCAAATTTGGCCATTTGTAGATTGCAGTGTTGAATCAAAAAGATGGTGGCCCTCATAAAATGAAAATCTCAACCGCAGCTTAGTCAATGGCTAAAACAAATATAAATTACATTAGCACTGAAGGTACAAAAAGAGATATCATAAACAATATGGATGCCAGTTAGTCTCTGCCATAGTGGAGCTGGATAATCACATTCATATAACATGCTAGGATCTGTTTCAGCAGGAGTCAAACTGTGGTGTTCATGCAAATGGCCTGTAGATGTCACTGTGATCATACTTATACTGTGCATACTTCCTGGTAGCTTAAAAATGAAAGTGAAAGTTTACTGTTGTGTAATGCCTGCATGACTCTGTTAATAAAGCACTGTTATACTCTACTCATTCTCGGCTACCCAAAACATAACACAAACACCCTGCCAGTATGAAACCCAGGTGGTTTACAGGGGACCCGTCACCCAAAAAAAATATTCCAAATCCTATTTTATCATGTTAGTCAAGCAAAATTAGCTTTAATTATACTATATAAATTATTTAAATATTGTTTCCTTCAGTTTGGAAATTCATAATTATAGCAAGCAGGCAGGAGCCATTTTGTGGACACTGTTATTAAGACACGGCTTGCATCATCTCAAAGTCTTGTTTGTGCACCAGAATGGGCGACCTGACATCCATCCCCATGCCCTGGCTACACAATTAAATGGTGAAGAGAATGGGGGAATGTGAGGAGAGCAGTGACATCTAGGAAGTGCTGAATGGAAAGTAATTGCGTTCCCCGCCACTGTGTGTAGAGCAGAATTGTCAGATGTACAGGTAGAAACAATAGAATTCTAACTGTATCTGACAATTCACCACTAACGATGGCAGATGTTTGGGTGCCTTAAATTCTAACGTCCAGCCCGATCGACAAGCCGACTTGTGTTCTAAATCCTCACTGTCATTTTGTTGGATGTAGCACCACATGAAACAGCTCATGCAATATTGTATTGAGGAACTGAGAAATACAAGTTACTTTTAGGGAGAAAACAGCAATCGCCGCAAATTTTTTAAAGCAATGAAGTAATAGGTTAATGCACAATTCGCCATGACGAAACGCCAGCAGTTGATGCCAATCATTGCAATGTGTCTTTGCCCTTAACTTTAGAAATTAACTAATAAGTTAATACTTCTTTATAATGTTTAGTAACAATACTCCTACTGATCTTAGCGTTATACAAAGGTTCCTTGCAGCAGTAGCTTCAAATAAATGGGGAGAATGTGATCATTTTTTTCTTGCATATAAACGTCCGCTTAAAAAGGTAAGCGAAACAAACTTTTATAGATTTAAGAATCCTAGGAGGTGACTAACATTTGTAGTTCTAAAACAGTCAATCAGTTGCCTCCTACGCAGCAAAGCTGGGTCAACAAGCAAGTCTGGACCAGTGCAAAACAGCAGGCGTGGGACCATGGAAAATATAAAGAGAGGTGCCTAAAATTGCAGATTACAATTACATTTCTATGTATATGTGACTGCAAAGTCTTCCAAAGGCCACTGAAAATGCCATTTTCTGGTCTTTTCAGCAGACTGTATATACCAAGATCCCCTGATTTGGCAAGAGCTCACACGTTACCAATTATGCAGAGTTTTATCCAATTTGGTCAACGATGTGCCAAGCCAATACAGCCCCAGCTGAACCCCAAAATTCATATATTTCACAGAAGCATACATAATCATAGACAAATACAAGAGATCCTCTGCACTCAACCCATTATCAATATATTAAGGACATTGAAACATTTTGTGCCTTAAGCTACTAAAAATGCCTTCCCCTTTTAAACAAAACAGGGATTGTTTGTCCATATATTGCAATTTATTTAAGATGTCCAACTATGTCAAAGTCATCCCATATCTGGCCAGTCCTACACTCAACTTACATTTGATTTATTAAGAATTCAATTGCTTCATTGTATATTTTACAAAATGACTGCGTTTTACCTGCAACTTACTAGCTGCTTTCAAAGTAAAACTCCCAAACTTGGCTGCCCTTTTATTAGACACCAGTGGGATCACCTGACTATAGTTGGGAAGGGTGGGAGCTACAACATGGAGCTGGTCACTGCTCCTGTATAACTATAACAAACAAGGGAAAGTTGTGCTCACCACTAATTTTTAAAACCATTAGGCGGGGGTGCCATGAGGCTGTGACCACAAAATACATATAGACAAATACAAGAGTCCTCTGCACTCAACCCATTATAAATATATTAAGGACATTGAAACATTTTATGCCTTTTGTTTTGTAAAAGTCTTGCGCAGGTCCATTTTTTTGAAACCCATACCTGAACTGAACCCACAATTTGACCAGCATGTTTCCACTACCCGACCCGACCCGCAACTACTTTGCAGGTATTCCGCGGTACCCGACAGCAAGCAGGACTCTAGTGGAAACTATTACTTGGGTCTGCAACATATATTTGACATGATTATTAAGACATTAAGGTATGATGCCCTAACTCAACCTAGTTATAATAATAAGTAGGATACACCAACACCAAGATTCACTTGAATTACAGCACTTTTTGCAGTTCTTATTCATTGCCTGCCTGTGATGGCAAGTATATAGGGAGACCTCAAGTTACAAACACCCAACTTACATACAACTCACACAAACAGGGGCACACTGCAGTTTTCTTGACTTTTATTAGCATTTAACTTTAATAAACCACTTTCCCTAATTCCCTCTGGCATGTGTTGTCTACTGCAGAGCACAGAAAGGTAAAAATAAATACTATGTTAAGACAGACATGTCTAAGTTGCAAGTAAATGTATATGTTTCAACTTACATACAAATTCAACTTAAAGGGATACTGTCGTGGAAAAACATGTCTTTTTCCAAAACACATCAGTTAATAGTGCTGCTCCAGCAGAAATCTGCACTGAAATCCATTTCTCAAAAGAGCAAACAGATTTTTTTATATTCAATTTTGAATTCTGGCATGGGGCTTGACATATTTTCAGTTTCCCAGCTGCCCCAGTCATGTGACATGAGCCTGCACTTTAGGATGGAACTACTTTCTGGCAGGCTGTTATTTCTCCTACTTAATGTAACTGAATCAGTCTAATTGGGACTTGGCTTTTACTATTAAGTGCTGCTCTTAGATCTACCAGGGAGCTGTTATCTTGTTACCTTCTCATCGTTCTATTGTTAGGCTGCTGGGGGGAGGGGGAAGGGAGGGGATTGATATCACTCCAACTTGCAGTACAGCAGTAAAGAGTGATTGAAGTTTATCACAGCACAAGTCACATGATTGGGGGCAGCTGGGAAATTGACAATATGTCTAGCACCATGTCAGATTTCAAAATTGAATATAAGAAAATCTGTTTGCTCTTTTGAAAAATTGATTTCAGTGCAGAATTCTGCTGAAGCAGCACCTTTAACTGATGTGTTTTGAAAAAAACATGTTTTCCCATGATAGTACAGTTTAAGAACAAACATACAGACCCTATGTCGTACGTAACCAAGTGACTGCCTGTATTTAGTATCTATCCAAGCCTGCTGCTTGTTGTTAATAGTAAACAAAGTATCTTTAACACAGCAACAGTGGTATGCATGTTCATTTCATAGTTATCCTTTTTATTAGAATACAATATAAATACTATATACGTTTTAATAACATTATATTATGTTGCCACTTTAGTGGTTAAAGGGGAACTCCGGGTTCCAAACCAAAATTTGATAAAGAGGCCCACACAACACAGAAACCCCTAAAATACCCATCACAGTTACCTGTTTCTTCAAAAAGTATGAATAAATGTAATTTCCTATGCTGAAATCCAGCTGTTTAACAGTTCTTCTCTTTCTGCATATTTTGAAATTCCGGCAGGGAAGGAGGGACTTGATGTTACAAATTGTAACAACTTCTCCACAGCTTACAGACAGCATGCAGGAACTTGAAATTATGTTTACTTTTCAACAAGCTTAAGTTGTGTTTTTGTGGAGTTCCCTTTTAAAACTACATGTTAAACATAGATTGTAAGCTATATTACTTGCTTACGTTGCTTTATTTACTCTGCCTCCGCTAGGCCTCCTTATCTCTTACACTTTCATTGTGAAATCAAGCATTTCAAGTAGCAGTGGAATAAATGTTAATGAGCCATTTAGATAAAGAGTAATTGATCCTGGATTTGTCCAGTAAAACACCTTCTCTGATTCAGGAGAGTTAGTTTTGAGAAATTAAATCTACTCTAGATAAATCTAGATGCACCTTGGGTGGGATGATAGGTTGTCTAATTAATTATGTTGCAGCCAAAAGAAATGGTTGCTCTTATTCCTGCTGCTGACACCCATTGAAATTGCTTTTTTTTAGATCTTTCACCTTTCCCCTCAAGCACTCCTATGTGTGACCAAATGAACTGAATTAAAAATTGTCTTGTTTCTATCAGTAAAGATAGACCCCTTAAAGGAGAAGAAAAGCTACCAAAGCAGTTTATTGTCAATAGATTAGCCACAATATTGCAAACTATAACACTATATTTATTCTGCAGAATATTTTACCATACCTGAGTAAACAGCTGTTTGTTTAGGATAGCAGCTGCCATATTAGCTCGGTGTGACCTCACTTCCTGCCTAAGTCTCTCCCTGCTCACTCATAGCTCTGGCCTGATTTTAGCCTTTCCTTCTCCTTTAATAGACCACCAACATCCCTGATTTGAAACAAATTCAATTTCTCCTAGTTTTGAAATTCCCAAAACCCCAGACAAATATCAGGAAGTTGCAGTTTAGCTATTATCAGGGCTCTTTAGTCTTCAGCTCCCAGCTGTTTCTTATACCCTGCTGCCTCACTATATACACTGCGTCATAGCTGAAGCCTCTTCCCAGAAAACAGATAAATCTGCAGGGTGAAATCATAAACAGTCTGTATCTGTAAAGCTTTGCCTAAGTGTGTTGGTGCTATATAAAAGCTAATAAACAATAATAAAACTGAGTTTCTCTGCTATGTAAACTGCAAGAATAAGAATGAACAGTAATGACTTACTGCTCCCCTATAATAGAGGTCAGGGCTGTCCCCCAGGCACTGCAGAATTGCCACAACAACCTTCAGCTTTCAAGAGTTGTAGTCGAAAAACATATGTCAGGCCCCAGTTTTTCCACGGTTACTTTAAACAACATGAGAATAAAAAAAAGGTAAACTACAATGTGAACAGAGAGGTCTGCAGAGCTAGCGATCATGCGAAGACTGAAATTGCTGCATTTGAGAGGCAGCAGAGAAATGTATTGGAATGAACCTGAGCACATCTGGCACTGCTCCAGGAACCCATGTCATCGAATGACAGAACGCAGTGTTCCTGGCATTGTAACAAGTATGTGTTCTGATCCCGGCTGGGGTAAATATTCATATATATTTACGAATCATTAAAATGAAATCAGTAAGCACAAAGTCAGCAGCTATTCAAAAAAGTTTTCTTCTCTGCGGAGGTATTCATCTGGGCTGATGGGGTTAATGCTCACATGACAGCCACTATAATATCTGAAAGGATTCTTCTCTCTATACAGCACCCACACCTTCCCCTGCAAACACCCATTCCCTAATCCTCCTCTAACCTCCCACGTAAAACCTGGAAAATTCCAGCACACCTTGCAGTGAGAGAAAGGGAGGTATCTGCTGCCAGAAACAAAGCACTGACTCACTTCCGGCCTCCAGTGCACAAGCCAAAGTACAGGCATAGCACACGGCTGTCACGCTCTACTCCTCAACCACAATAATCTCTCATTAACCACCCACGTACTGATTGGTGTCATTGCACTGCAGCACATCCGCACTATGAAATAAAGATCATGATACAGCAGCAAGGTCACCAGAAGGCTCTAGAAAGATGCTAAAAATAATGCAGATGCATTGTACTCTGAACTTGTTGACCTCTCAGGAACAAATACTTAAAAATGACAGAAATTAAGAATTAGTCTATCTAATTAACTAATACCCCTTTTGTTCAGGATTTCCAGTTGAGCTAAGTAATAAATAAGGCTACATATATCCCATATACCAGGCCCATAACTATATACAAATAATAAAACTTGATTCTCAGGAACAGCAAGTATAAATGCACAGAATACATAGAAGGCATGCATATGTCAAGGAATTCCCATTACCGACACTTAAAAAGGGGCCGATTTATCAAGGGTAGAATTTCAAATTCATGGACATTTTTAAAAACTCCCATAAACTTGAAATTCAAACAATCGAAATTTATTTGAAAAAAAATCAAATATTTTAAACTCGGAGGAATGGAATCGACCTGAAAACTCGAATCGAATTTGAATCAAATTCGATTCAAACTTCAAAAACAAACTTGATCCCTGGACCTCTCCCAATGACTTAAACAGCAATTCGGCAGGTTTTAGGTGACGAATAGTCGAATTTGAGTTCTTAAAGGGCCAAAGTATGATCAATCTCCAAAATCAAATTCAATTTTTTTAGTCGAATTGACAGTTTTGACCATAAAAAATTAGAAAATTCGAATTTCCAATTCGACCCATGATAAATCTGCCTCTTATTGTATAGATCAGTGTTCTTATTTAATAGTTTTTAAAGGAACACTTTGTATTCATTTATTATTTTTGTCATGATTTAGATTTTTGTGTAGTAGCTCTCCAGCTTGGAATGCTAACCATTATGTGGTTGTTAGGGTCCAAATTACCTTAGCAACCAGGCAGTAGATTCAATCAAACTTAGATGTTAGTTTATTAAACCAACAATGTTCTTTTATTTACTGTGGACCTGTCTTCTGCATTTTGCACTTTTATTGGCAAATGTGCTTCATCACCTTCAAGTTTTGCTATAACGCTGCAGCATTACATTTCCCCTTCCTAGTGTATCTATTATCACTTCTAATTTGTTGCCTAGTAATTTTTTTTTCAAGTGATCTAGATAAGATTAACAAGTAGATCAACAAGGATTGCAACAAGGAGAGCCACTACAGAGGGTCCTGGTATCTGTGTGCCTACCTGGGGGTTGTCAGATATCTTACCATAATTTGGATCCCCATACCTTCAAAGAGAAGAAACGAGAATCACAGGGCTGATCAAAATCAGGCACCCTACAGTAAGTATAATATTTTACCAAATACCTAGATTAGTGATCCAATTGATAACAGGTGCACCAGTTGCCATCTTCTTCTTCGTTCCCGTTGCACATGTACAGTAGAAAATGGCAGATGTCGGCTTTTCACTCTACTGAACATGACCAGATGGCCAAGTGCAAAAGAGTGCACCTATTAGCAGAAAATGCAAAGTTTCGGGGTCAGGCCATCTCTAAAGGGGCCTGACCCCGAAACGTTGCATTTTCTACTAATAAAACGCAAGGGACTGTCCCTGCTTGCACCTGCCCTTTGAGTGCCAGTGATTTCTTAACTATTTGCAGTTGGAGGGTGCCGATCCCTTCGTCACCGTGCACCGGGCAATCAACACGTAGGCCAGGGAGTGCGAGAGGAGCTTGTATTCGATGTGTAAAACTGCTGACATACCTTAGTCCTGCATTGGGTCAGGATCGTGAAGAAAACCAGCAAAGTGGTTGGGTTTCAGGCAGAAAATTACAGATTCTCTGGCTGTGCAGGAAATCTGCAGGTAATTCACCTGGGTACCAGACTAAGGTGCAGGATTGATCCCTCACATCCTCCCCTGAGATTACAGCAATTTTTGTTCCCCTTACTCTTGTCTAGGGATGTAGCGAACGTCGGAAAAAAAGTTCGCGAACATATTCGCGAACTTGCGCAAAAATGCGAGCGGTTCGCGAACCCCATAGACTTCAATGGGAAGGCGAACTTTAACATCTAAAAAAGACATTTCTGGCCAGAAAAATGATTTTAAAGTTGTTTAAAGGGTGCAACGACCTGGACAGTGGCATGCCAGAGGGGGATCAAGGGCAAAAATGTATCTGAAAAATCTGCCTGTGTGTGCTTGGAAGAGATAGTGTAGGGGGAGAGCTGTTAGTGATGCTAGATGGCAGTTGGTTGAATAACACACTGGGCAAAAAATGCCTACAGGGCAAATAATGCCTAAAAGGTCAACTTATACACTACTACAGCGGTAGTAAAATAAAAAAAAGTAAAATAAAAAAAAAATGAATATTAAAAAAAAAAAAATTAAAGTTGGTGCTGCTGAACTACTAGGAGCAGCAGATTAGCACACCAGTCCCACTCCCCAACACTGCTAGACTAATAGCACTGGGCTCTTATAGTAGTAGTAGTAGTAGTAGTAGTAGTAGTAGTAAAACAACAAAAAAATAAATAAAAGCAGTCCTTACAAGGACTACTGTTATTGCAGCAGTCAGCAGATGAGATCAGAAGCAGGACAGCTGCCCACTGCAGCTACATACAGAGCACTGCAGTAGAAGGTAGATTACTAGCCAGCAAAGCTACCTAAGCTTAAATGTCCCTCAAACCCCTGCAGACTTCTGTCCCTCCAATAACAGAGCAGTATCAAAACGATTACTAGCCAGCAAACTTTCAACTGTCCCTGAAATCACTAACAGGCAGCAGCTCTCTCCCTACACTATCTCTTCAGCACACACAGGCAGAGTGAAAAAACGCTGCAGGGCTTCGGTTTTTATAGGGAAGGGGAGTGGTCCAGGGGAGAGCTTCCTGATTGGCTGCCATGTACCTGCTGGTCTGGGGTGAGAGGGCAAAAAAAAGCGGCAACAATGGCGAACCCAAAATGGCGAACGTCGCGCGACGTTCGCGAACTTCCGGCGAGCGCGAACACCCGATTATCGCGCGAACAAGTTCGCCGGCGAACAGTTCGCGCCATCTCTACTCTTGTCATTGGCCTCTGGAGTGATGTCACATCTGGTCCATGGTGATATCACTTTTATTTGTTTCACAGTCCTGGGCTGGAAGCTAAAATAATCCAGGCCGCTTAGTTGGTCTGTGTAGAGAGACATATTAGATGGCGGGTCCAGGTCAGGCATGAGTCTGCCAAATGGTCCCATGCTGGACTCTAAGCGTAACTATTTGATATGTCCCCAAAATGGATTTAGCAGTGGGCTTAATTAAATTTATTGCAATGCGCATCTACTAGCAACTGAATTGGTGGAAATGATTTTCTGTGGTACTATGAATCTGTTTTAAGCATATTCCAGTCTCCTATTACAAATCAGTGCATGGTTGCTAGGGTATTTGGACCTTAGCAACCATATTTCTTAAATTTGGAAAGCTTTTGCATAAAAGGCTCAATAACTCAAACACTGCAAATAATAAATAATGAAATTAATTTTCAAATTGTCTCAGAATAACACTCTATACATCATTCTAAAAGTTAACTCAAAGGGAAACAACCCCTTTAATTTTATGTTAAATGTGTCTAGGCCTTGTTCAAATAATTGCAAACAAATTGTTATGGTTTCTACTAGGTAATGGATTTTAAATCACCTAATCATACTTGGTGATCTGTGAAAGCAAAAGGAAGCATTAGGCACCAACTGGACTTGCATTTCTATAAGACACGCAGACAGAAAAAAAGGTAATTGTATATATTTAATATATCAATCGTTTTCCATTAAGGATTTGTGGAATTGAATTCTAGTTCCCTTATAAGGATTTCACAAGTAACTTCTGATGAATTTACATAACTAAAAAGAACAAATTCAACAAGTGTGTTACAGACCCCTAGGATTTTGTGAGAACAAAATGGCCAGAACATTACATTTATAAAACAGTTACTTGCCATTTTTTTATTCGGATGAACAAAATGAACAACAGTGCACTGATGAAGCCTCTAATTGCTCAGACAGTACTGTACATCCTGAGTGAATACGCAAACATTGGTCTGTGATCTTCTAAATGATGTGACGTAAATCATTATGAATAGAGTGAGAATCACCGAAACTTAAAGCTGAGGCTGTGAGTCATGCAAGTATGAATTTGGCATTGTACAAGTACAGTAGGTACAGAAGTAAAATAAATATGACACCAACTCTCTTACATTCACACAAGAACAACCCACCTACTTGGCAGCACACTGCAGAAAAGAAGAAAAAAACAAAAATCTGCACACAGCGTTTTTAATCTGGGTACCGAAATAGGCAAACATACTGCAGCTAGCTCAATGAGAAATTATATATACAAGTATGGGACCTGTTATCCAGAATGCTCGGGACCTGGGGCTTTCCAGGTAATGTATCTTTCGTAATTTGGATCTTCATGCCCCAAGCAGCGCCGATCTGCGCCTTTATGCCGCCTGAGGCGGCCTTCCGTTGCCGCCCGACCCCTCCTCACGGCGCTCACATTTTCTGCGCAGGAGGGGGTCGGGGCGCTGCACGACGCAATTGCGCTCTCTGCACTAGAAGAGCCGAATTTCCGGGATGAAAACCGGAAATTCGGCTCTTAGTTACCAGGATCGGCATTTTTGCCGCCCCTGGTAACCAGGGGGCGCTGCCGCCTCAGGTGAGTGTCTCAACTCGCCTCATTGGTGGACCGCCCCTGGCCCCAAGTCTACTAGAAAATCATGTAAACATTGAACAAACCCAATAGGCTGGTTTTGCTTCCAATAAGGTTTAATTATATCTTAGTTGGGATCAAGTACAAGCTACTGTTTTATTATTACAGAGAAAAGGGAAATCACATTTAAAAATTTGGATTATTTGAATAAAATGGAGTCTATCGGAGACAAACTTTCCACGATTCCGAGCTTTCTGGATAACGGGTTTCTGGATAACAAATTCTATACCGGTATATATTTGTTCAGCCTTCCTTGTAAAGTATCAAGTGAAAGAGAACAAAATGTATAAAAAAAGTTGACTGCCCCTTTTACTTTTTTAATTAAAGCTTATTTTATTTTCCCATGTACTACAGTAGTGGATTGAGCCTGATGGAGTGTGTGTGTCAAATGTAGCTTCCATGTTCTTTCTTCCACAAATAATCAGAACCAAAACATTTACATTTCGGTGCCTCTGCTTATGGAGAAGACTTATTACTTGCACTTCGGTCTGAGCTTCCGTGACATTTAAAAAATGTTACAACTGTTGCGTCACATTCTGGAATATTAATACTCGACAATGTTTTTAAACAAATGTTGTGTAAGTTGCAATGTGCTCTCATGCCAAACAACATGTTGTAACAATGACACTATGGGGGTTATTTACTAAGCTCCGAATACCTGAAATTCCCCGAAATCCGAAAAACTTGTTATTTTTTTTATAAAATCTGACTTTTAAAAAAATCATGACTTTTTCAGAATTTATTAAACCCCGAGGGCTAAAAAGCCCGAATATAAAAACACAGCATCTCAAACCTGTCAAGGTTGCATAAAAGTCAATGGGAACAGTCCCATTGTTTTTTTGGTTGTGTCGGGGGTTTCGGGCAATTTCACAATGTTTTCGGAGCTTTCGGGTAAAAACTCAGAAAAATTTGGAGATCTCAGGGAAAATTCACGAAAAAATTGTGAAAATCTGAGCTTTTCCTGCAACGCTTATTTTCGGGAAAATGTAATAATAAATCAGCCTTAAAAACCCAAGCGGGTTAGATCGGAGTTTGTAGCAGCCAAAATTGAGATAGATTCGGACTTTGATAAATAAGCCCCTATATAATAAACCATCATAAACACTAAACAGTGTGGGAAATATTACTCCACCAGCCTACTGATAAATACAGATTAATTCATCTGCTCTGTATTTTAAAACGTTGCACTACTCTATGCCTCCTTTTAACGTAAAGAATGAAAACAAATTAATGGGTAGTAGTAAGGTTTACTTTGGGGAGTAAGTAAGAGGTTACAAGAGCATGAGTTTAAGAACTATGGGGGTAATGGCCTTAAAGGAGAACTAAAATTGAACTAAAGAACTAATACAGAAACAATGTACATTATATTTTGGGCTTCTGTACCTACCCAAACCAACTATATCCCTTCAGCAGGGAATATCTGTGCTCCTGAAGATGCTGCTGATTCCCAGCACACGTATCTAAGCTTAGGAACCATCTCAGAATATACAGTATATATATATACACACACAACATAACTTTCACAATAAAAGACATATTAGTAATTAATTCAGTTTTGCATTCCATGTCAGCATAGAAACCAGCACATTCTGCATCAGAAATAATCATCCCTCTGTCATCAGTTTATCCCACATGTGAAACTCACTTTCTGCAAGATAATTTGCAACAACTCATACATTAAGCCTTTCCACAGCTGCCCAGAGCACACTAGCATGTACAGTGCCACTGACACTCCTAACAAAATCCAAGATGGCGTGCCCCTGGGTAAAACTTTGAAGTCCTGGATCAATACTTCTATTAAGATGCGGAACCTTAGTCTTGTGCAGTAAGTTCAATTTTGTAATACGATAGTTCTAGCCATATTCCTTTTTAGGGTTTAGTTGTAATAAGGTTGCTAACAAGTACATGATACAATTGACTTTATGGAAGCAAAGACTCCCTGGAAACACTCGGTTACCTTTTTTTTTTTTAGACATACGGAAGCAGTATGGAAAAAGTACCATGCAGGTTAATGAAACATGTCCATGTATCCAGTGGTTTATACTTGCGGCAACATGAATAGTATAAAAGAGGATGACGGAATCTGTGGGTGTGTGGAAAGATATGAAAGATGAGAGAAAGCGCAGAACACAAGACAAAGGTGAATACTATCTCCAAGGAATATCTCAAATTATGGCACATATATGTTAAACATCATATAATGAAGGGGAAAACAGATAAGGAATGTGTGAAAGGTCACATGTGACTCTCAGAATGGAAAATATGACAATA
Organism: Xenopus petersii; assembly: GCA_038501925.1. Lineage (NCBI taxonomy): Eukaryota > Metazoa > Chordata > Amphibia > Anura > Pipidae > Xenopus > Xenopus petersii. The sequence continues at coordinate 103,849,072 of CM076683.1, read as the reverse complement.
TGGCATAAGCAACAGTGATTTGTTGCCCAATATTATATCAATACAGGGTTGGGGAGTGAGATTCGGGCCATAGATTCAAATTATTCTTTTTGGTAGAAAATATTTGGATTAGCCTGGGGAACGAACAGATGGAGACCATACGAGGGGTTACACACTACACATTTTCATCTCCTCATCTGCCAACAAACCAGCATAAATAAAAAGATTATCGCATGATGTGTGCAGGTATGCTTTTTATGATTTTATCTTGAAATAATTTGGCTAAATGTGGGTGCACTTAGAATATTTAAAAGATTTATTGCACATACTTGGTAGTGGGCCTTTCAGCATTAGAAAGTTTGGAGGGGCACCTCAAGGTATTTTTAGAATATTCATTGGAATTGCCACTCAATGAGGGCAGGCAATGTGTCTGTATAATATGAAAGTGATATTATTGGATTTGCTGCAAAATTTCGGTGCTTCCAGCATGCACTCGCGATGCATTAATATATTTTAGTGTTTGTCCCGGATCCGATTAAATCATGCTTTTTAATAATAAATACGCTCCAGTCGTGGATTCTAGTTTGGTCAGACTTTTTTCAATAAAATACTCGGATTTGGATTTTGATAAATATGCCCCTAACTTTTTAAGCATGAGAATTTTGAACTATGCTTACTAGAAGTACATTTTCTAGTTCTGTTATAGTTTCGCCAGTGCTCATTACACTTTCACCAACTGAAGAAAGATTACAGAATGTGCAATTTAAAGGAAAACAAATCCCTAAAACAAGGGGGGTCATTTATAAAGTTCGCGCAGCGCATATTTTTCGCAAATGGTTGTATTGCGCATGTTTTTTGCTGAGCGCTAATATATTGCACTGCTCTGCCCGTCTTTCCGGTTTTTGCGAATTCGCAGTGTGAATAAATTTTCACAAATGGCGCGCAAATGAGACAGGAGTTTGCACGAGCGCACCCAATGTGCGAGGTTGTTGTGCGCGAAAATAGCGTTGACAGTAACTTAAATTCGCAGTTTGCAAAACTGTTTTGCGAATATTTTTTCCGCCAGCAAAATTGTGGCGTAATTGAGTCGCAGAGTGTGCGCATAAAGATTTGCAATTTGCGAATTGTGACATATTTATAAAGCCCCTTTAGACATTCGCATTGTGAACAAAAAATTCGCAATTCTGTATGCACCCTCTTATTCAGCTTTATAAATATAACCATATATATTCACTTTGCGAACCAAACTGCCCTGCGCGAAGTTTATAAATGACCCCCATGGTCTTCAAAAGCCAGGCCTTCAAAATTGTGCACTTCTAAACAAGGTAGATTGAGGCATCTGACAGCAGCTTACATAAATTGCCACAGTGCAGCTGCATCAAAAAAACATAGCATGCGCACCACTCTCAAGCCAAACAGTAGTAAATTTCAAGCACAACTGATTCACATCCAATTCACACAGTCTAATCATAATCTTGTGGCTACAACCCTAGGATTAAACCACTGCGATTGTTTTAGAAATTGCACTTTGCACACTGCAGTGCAATATGTAAATAACCACTTCTTATAAATATTATTATAGATTATTATTATAGATTTAAAAAGCACCAATATATTCCATAGCGCTGTAAAAAAAATAATAAGTGCAGGTTCAAAAGTATGTATTACTTAATTTGTCACATAGAACCGCACTCCAGATTTGCAGGGAATCAAATCACTTTTATTAGCATGAGTATGTCCAATGTTTTGGCTCCCTTAGAGCCTTTTTCAAGGATGAAAATGGCCCCAAGGGGGGCTGAAACGTTGGACACATATACTCATGCTAGTCAAAGTGATTTGATTCATTGCAACTCTGGAGTGCGGTTCTATGTGACAATATATATATATATATATATATATATATATATATATATAATCTTGTACCTATGCATATATGCATTTATATATATATATATATATATATATATATATATATATATATATATATATATATACATACAGTAAGTATATATATTTCATTGTCAATGGGGGTCATTTATAAAGTTCGCGCAGCGCAGCAAATGGTTGTATTGCGCATGTTTTTTGCTGAGCGCTAATATATTGCACTGCTCTGCCCGTCTTTCCGGTTTTTGCGAATTCGCAGTGTGAATAAATTTTCGCAAATGGTGCGCAAATGAGACAGGAGTTTGCGCAAGCACACCCAATGTGCGAGGTTGTTGTGCGTGAAAGTAGCGTTAAATTTGCAGTTTGCAAAACTGTTTTGCGAATATTTTATCCGCCACCAAAGTTGTGGCGTAATTGAGTCGCAGAGTGTGCGCATAAAGATTCGCAATTTGATAATTGTGACATATTTATAAAGCCCCTTTAGACATTCGCATTGTGAATAAAAAATTCGCAATTCTGTATGCACCCTCTTATTCAGCTTTATAAATATAACCATGCGCAGGGCAAATATATTCACTTTGCGAACCAATCTGCCCTGCGCGAAGTTTATAAATGACCCCCAATATATTTAAGACATTGAGACATTTTGTACATACAGCTAATAAAAAATCACTTACCCTTTACACAAAACAGGGATTGTTTGTCCATATATTGCAATATATTTAGCTGGCCAACTACGTCAAAAATAATCCCATATCTGGCCAGTCCTACGCTCAACTTTCATCTGATTCATTAAGAATTCTATTGCTTCATTATACATTTTACAAAGGGACTTAGTTTTACCTGCAACTTACTTGCCCCCCCCCCCACCTAATGGTTTTAAAAAATTAGTGGTGAGCACAACTTTCCCTTGCTTGTTATAGTTATACAGGAGCAGTGACCAGCTCCATGTTGTAGCTCCCACCCTTCCCAGCTATAGTCAGGTGATCCCACTGGTGTCTAATAAAAGGGCAGCCACGTTTGGGAGTTTTACTTTGAAAGCAGCAAGTAAGTTGCAGGTAAAACTTAGTCCCTTTGTAAAATGTATAATGAAGCAATAGAATTCTTAATGAATCAGAAGAATATTTAGTGTAGGACTAGTCAGATATGGGATGACTATGACGTAGTTGGCCAGCTTAAATATATTGCAATATATGGACAAACAATCCCTGTTTTGTTTAAAGGGTAAGGCATTTTTCAGTAGCAGTATGCACAAAATGTCTCTGTCTTAAATATATTGATAATGGGTTGAGTGCAGAGGACTCTTGTATTTGTCTATATGTATTTTGTGGTCACAGCCTCATTGCACCCCCGCCTAATGGTTTTAAAAATTAGTGGTGAGCACACATATATACACACATATATACATACATATGTTTATACATAAACGTTTTTTTTTATTTGCTGGGTCTTATTTGAATCTGTACAGTAATAGGAATATATAAAAAATTTAATCTGCTTACTGAAATTAATAACATGATGCCATATTTTAAAAAAATCACAAGTCATAACTCCTGTGGAAATGCACCTCCTTCCTAATTCAGATTCGTGGCTTTCGTTGCCAGATCAATTATTCTTTTTATGTCACTGTACAGGCCCATACAAGCTGTAATCACCAAAAAGGCACAAAGTATGAGATGTGGGTGTAGGTGAAAGGTACATGTAAACATATTGCAATGTTCATAAACACTACTGAACAGAACATGTTATGCAAAGACAACTGCAACTGCAGGACCAGAAAAAAAAAGTTCAAACAAAGAAGATAATAGCTGTCAATTATGTCAGCTGCACAGACCCTGGGGACAAAAAGAATTTCTATTAACTGCAGAAGTAATTTGTGGACAGGCAAGAAGCTACACAAATGTAATACACATGGAACTGAACTTCGAAAATCATCTGAGGCCACTTTATAAGCAAGCAGCATCTGAAGCCACATGTGCTAATTCCTCACAGAAGGTGCCCCCTGATGACTTCAAAGGACAGATATATTTTAACAATAGATAAAAATGGGGATTCAATTACATAAAATATAAGGGCTACCCTGACCCAATGGAGGAGGAACAGCGATTGGTGATGTCACACAGGTCAAGTAACCAATACAACAGCTGGTCACCAACGATTGATCAATTAAAGTTATATAGTCAAATTAATCTAAGGATAGGAATCGGAGAAAAGATCGGGCGTAAGGTTGGTATTTTTTCTTGGGGGGGGGGGTGGAAATAGCCTATATTTGTGTTTCTTTCCTGTTAATAACATGGCATTTTTTTTTATGGCCAGGTCACGGAAATAAAAACCGACCAGGTGGCAAGCCTGGCGGGAGGGGAGACATGAAAGATGGAGTCTGAAGAAAAAAGTTCCAGCTTCATGGAAAACAGCAAATAATGAAAACAAATCTTAACCAACTCTTCATTACAATGCCATTCAAATACCAACCAGACCATGTAGAAACTGAAAACATAAAAGTCCATGGATGTAGCTCATAGCCAGTAACATTTCCCTGGCCATAATGGTGATAAAATGGTTGTTCCAATTCCACCTAGATGGAGATCTACAGATGCAATTTTTAACATGCTTTCTCATTAAATACTTTCTGTGCTGGCACAGTTTGCACATCAGTTGCTTGAGATTCCAGCTGCCAAAGGATGGGATTAAAATATTGTCTTTGAATGTAAAATGAATTGCCCAATAAGTGTTGCCAATGAAGCATATTGAAATTCATTCACAGTGGTTACTCCTTGACTCCATGAAGGCTCCGAAGCAACATAATCATTCGTCATTTTATTGCCAAATAAAGAAACAACTAGTGGCAGATTAACCTAGGGTCGAATATCGAGGGTTAATTAACCCTCGATATTCAACTGTCGAATGTAAATCCTTCGACTTCGAATATCGAAGTTGAAGGATTTACCGCAAATAGTTTGATTGTTCGATCGAACAAAAAATCCATCAATCGAACGATTTTTCTCCGAACAAAAAAAGATTGCAAAGCCTATGGGGACCTTCCCCATAGGCTAACATTGACTTCGGTAGGTTTTAGGTGGCGAAGTAGGGGGTCGAAGTTTTTCTTAAAGAGACAGTACTTCGACTATCGAATGGTCGAATATTTGAACGATTTTTAGTTCGATTCGTTCGATTCAAATTTGAAGTCGTAGTCGAAGGTCGAAGTAGCCAATTCGATGGTCGAAGTAGCCAATTCGATGGTCGAAGTAGCCAAAAAAAACATTCAAAATTCAAAGTTTTTTTTCTTCTATTCCTTCACTCGAGCTAAGTAAATGGGCCCCCTAGTGAAGCCATTATGCACAAGGTCTCGTTCTGATACAAATTCCACTAATTAAGCATTTCATTTTCAGAGCAGAAATTAGCCATTTCGCCATATGCTTATATTACACTGCTGGGATATTTACAGCAGAAATGACTTACTGAAATTGATTTCTATGAGTAATGATACCGAATCAGCGATACCTAATCAGTGATCTCAGATACATGGATTTATAGTTTGTATAAACTACAAGAGGTAAACGTCGAAGCCAATATTGAACTCTGCATGACCACATTTTGGGATAAGGTTACACGGTTACCCTTAATTATTATGAATATAATAATAATCATAATTCATATTAACTTGTATACAAGACAAAATGTCAAGACCATTTCAACACATCAGATCCACTTGCAGTCTACAGATGTCAGCTATAACAAGGTCAGGATCTTGGTGAACTGTACTAACCCTGGGCTTTCATTTTTCCTAGGTGTAGGGCTTACTATTTAGTTTCTCTTCATTTTTTTGCCTGGAACTACTGTGCCTCTCACTAAATCACCATTACTCCTTTTAAAAAGAGACATCTTTAAAGCTTTTGATTACACAGCAGCCAAATCCCCATATTAGTTTCTCCATGCTTTCATGTGATGCATCAATTAGACATCTGAAACTAGTTTAGCCTTTGCAGTTCATGGGTTTTGCACAGACTCCAAAAAACATCTTATTCACATGTTAATGGCAAGGCTACGATAATCCTAATCTGTGGATTAGATGACTTGGCAAACATTAAGTATGCCAAAGGCAAATTGGCCCAGAGCTTTGTGCTGAAATTATACTGCTACATTAACAAAACAAGTCAATTCAAATATACATCTGCAATGTTTTTTCTGCAGATAAATAAGCAGAAAATGTGTATTTGAACAGTATCATGTCACCAAAATACAAATTTAGAGAAGCAAGTATATCATATATCTAGGAGAATGCCATTGGTGCACTATACACAGGTATGGGAAATTTAATCTAAATCCGACTGCCTACATCAAATGCAAATTGCAGGACCCTATGAAAATATAGAATTGAAACACTAAGGGGCAGATTCATTTAGGGTTGAATTTCGAAGTTAAAAATACTTCGAAATTCGACCCTCGAATTGAAATCCTTCGACTTCGAATATCGAAGTCGAAGGATTTAGCGCAAATCCTGCGATCGAACGATCGAAGGATTTTTCGTTCGATCGAACGATTAAATCCTTCGAATCGAACGATTCGAAGGATTTTAATCAAACGATTGAAGGAAAATCCTTCGATCAAAAAAAGGTTAGCAAGCCTATGGGGACCTTCCCCATAGGCTAACATTGACTTCGGTAGGTTTTATCTGCCGAAGTAGGGGGTCGAAGTTTTTTTTAAAGGGCAAGTACTTCGACTATCGAATGGTCGAATAGTCGAACGATTTTTACTTCGAATCGTTCGAATCGAAGTCGAAGGTCGTAGTCGAAGGTCGAAGTAGCCCATTCGATGGTCGAAGTACCCAAAAAATACTTCGAAATTCGAAGTATTTTTCATTCGAACCCTTCACTCGAGCTGAGTGAATCGGCCCCAAAAATGCTTCATGAATCTGAAGAAGCCACCTCTGACGAAGCTGACCTCAGTGAAATGCGTCAGGTGTGACATCACTTCCGGTCTCAGCAGTGAGTCGATGTACAGGTGGAACATACAGGAGAGGGAGATGCCGGCGGAACCCATTTTTTGTATTGCAAAGGTTCATCTCCATGATCGGCACCATAACACTGGATTGTTTGATATGCGCACAGAAGTATGACTTATAAAAAGGAATACCCTGGAGTTGATATTGCTGTTTTGAAATCAGGAATCTTGTAAATTGCTAATCCCACCAGAGAGTGAAGAAGCCACATTCTGAGTTTTAGTGATTGAAGAAAACACCATTGTACATTATTTTAATTAATTTTACCTTTTGAAGCAACCACTAAAAGCACTTTATTTGACTTAATTATAATTTTATTTATAAAAATTGTAGAAATCACTTTAGCACTTTAACACACATATGAAAAATTCTGTGCATTGACTTTCTATGGTTCAAGACACACACACAGATTAGTTTTGTAAAACTTTGGTGACTGCACTGAATATTAACAATATTGCACTAGGTTCTGTTATTTGGGTTTTTTTTTCCATAGCCTGTAGCGCTGATCTATGGATTTCATCTTGATATGAATCTGATGAAAGTGAGTGTAGGCCTGGCCAGACCAGGGATATAGGACATACTGTAGCTGAGCAGCTTGAATATATTGTAATATACAGACAAACAATCCATGATTGGGAAGGGCATTTTTTGTAGCTTTCTGCACAAAATATATTCAATATATCTATAAGGGTTACTGCAAAGGATCACTTTTGTTTCTGTCTGCATGAATTATGATGACAGCATCAGCCATGGATTACTTTACTTTAAAATGCCTTTATTAAGACATGGGTTCCTGACCCCAATGCATCTGGCATTGGGGTGCATTGGGGTCAGGAACCCATGTCTTAATAAAGGCATTTTAAAGTAAAGTAATCCATGGCTGATGCTGTCGTTGTCTTCAAATTGTGAGTAAACGGATAGATGGTGGAAACCGTTGGACGTGCATCAGATCCTAAGAGCTGGGAGGCATAGGTGCTGACTGAGAAATCGAATTGCATGAATTATGATGCCATACCAACAACGTTCCCTTTAGTTCTAATGATCCAAGTCAGATTTCTGACCATAAATGGAATCATCTTTGAATCCATAATGCATGAGGAACCACTTTGTGCAGCAACTGATGTTCCAGTTCTAAAGATGTAGCCCGCTATAATAGACACCAGGGCATTATATACATTATATACCCTGCTTAAATAGGGCCTGTTTATGAAAATGACAACTGAAATCATTTGTCACTTCTTTTCACACTGCAAGTTTTAGGAGAGGACAGTCACAAGTCAGAAAAATGTACAATGAAATTAACTTTGGAACAGCTGCTGGGGCCCAGTTCTACACAAGCTCAGCAGTACAGTAATCTTTAGGACAAAGTCCTGAGCTGCTTCCACATAATACACAACAAAATGTGTGTCTAGTCTAGAAGGGTCGTGGCAAAACCTGACCAATATCTAAACAAAAAACAAAATCATGCTAGTTTAAAAATCCCACTCGCTCCTTTGGCTATCTCACCAATGAAGCAGATCTTGGAATGCATGACCAGACTGAGGGGACCATTGACACACTGAAATTCTCCATGCTAGGATTGAGATCAGAGCAATGGCCTGCACTCAAAACTGTGACAGAGCTGAACTTAGATCAATGAACTGACCTAGGTACATATTTATGTGCCTCTTTAAAAAAAAGAGAAAAATATCTTCAACACCTACGGAAATGCCAAGGTCTAAGGGAGACAGCAATGCAATCTTTGTCAATTCCATAAATGATTCTGTCCAAATTGCCTTACAAAAAATAATATGAAGGAATTCAAGTTAAATACAATGTTAAATACAACGTAGTAACACTTTTCCATTTGATCTCAAGATTTCGTTTCTTCAGAAATCCTGGTATGCTTTAACCCATGTTTAAGGGGCAGATTTATCAAGGGTGGAATTGGCCAAATTCGATAGTCGAACTTTTCTTTTTGAATTTTTTGGCCGTTTTCGGTCGAAGTAAAATCGTTCGATCGATCATAGCAATCGTCCGAATCATTTGATTCGAACGATTGCTACGATCGATCGAACGATTTTCAAAAAAAAAACTTAGACTTTTTAAAACTTAGCCACATTTTGTCTCTGGGTTCTAGAGGGTCCCCATAGGCTAACATAGCAATTCGGCAGGTTTAAAATGTCGAAGTGTCGAAGTCAAAGTTTTTTAAAGAGACAGTACTTTCAGATTTTCGAATGGTCGAATATTCGAAGTATTTTCAATTCGAATCGAAGTTGAATTTGGCCTATTAGATGGTCGAAGTACCCAAAAAATACCTTGAAATTCAAAGTTTTTTAATTCGAAGATTTACTTCGACTTTTCATAAATCTGCCCCTAAATGTTAGAGAATGGTAGGAGCTGTAATGCAGTACAGGTATGGGATCTGTTATCCGGAAACCCGTTATCAAGAAAGCTCCGAATTACGAAGGCTATCTCCCATAGACTCCATTTTATCCAAATAATCTAGATTTTAAATATGATTTCCTTTTTCCCTGTAATAATAAAACAATACCTTGTACTTAATTAGTCCTTATTGGAGGCAGAGCCAGCCTATTGGGTTTATTTAATGTTTACATAATTTTCTAGTAGACTTAATTATTTTCTAGTTTAAGGTGTGAAGATCCTAATTACAGAAAGATCTATTTTCTGGAAAACCCCAGGTCCCGAGCATTCTGGATAACAGGTCTCATACCTGTAATATCTTGATGCCCTTATTTAAGGAACAAAGCTAGGTGAAAACTCAAAATCAAAAGTGGAGCAGCAGAAATGTTGCCCATTAATCATTCGGAAAGAAGACAGTCAGACTCATTAACTTACATTACTTACTTAAGTATTAAACTGTACCAGTGCAGTTACTGAGAGAATCCAATGAGCAACTTGTTTTCATCTGTCTTCTACAGGTTACAATATTAAAGCAGAGATCAGACTATTTTCATATTTACATAACACCAGTGTTAGTAAATTAGATCCATTAAACAAATTAACCAGAAATAAATGAAAAGGAACAAACACCAGTGTCAGAGAGCATTCGTGTGCCCACTTTTAATAACATTAGATGAAGTGTTACATCATATATAGGCTTTATAGAGTAAGAACGGACAGAAATGTACCTGCTCTAGGGCCTAACGCTTTTCCAGAGTCACCCTGAACAACATAATTTACTGTTGGGAGTCATGAAACAAAGAATAAGCAATTATCCCATAGATTTGCTATTATGTCACTAAAATAAAGAACATCCTGCATATTGTGACATCAAAAGCCACTATACACACAACTTTGTATCAGGACATAAGCTATATGAGTATATGTGCATTATTTGGTTTGTCTTGCCGTGACTACAGCAAGACTTTAATTCTCATTACAGGTACTAGATTTATCAGTAAATTAGCTTAGAAATGTTTAATCAGATTCACTAAAATAAAAAACACAGCAAACGAAAAAAATTGTTATACTGTATGTAAATCGGGCAATTCTGTAGCTTGCAAAAATACAATAACCAGGCTTTCATGGCTTGTCCTGGTCATTGACATTCCAGTTTTTACTAGAAAGATTCAGTATGGAGAATTTGGGCAGGGTGTTTAGCTTCTGGCTCCCTCAGTTCAGAGGAGCAGATATAACCAGATTTAACTGCTTTGATTATCATACAGGCGGCAGCACTTTGGTTGGGAACCGGAATCTCAGATAATAATTAACTAAATGAGAACACAAAAAAAAACAACTTAGGAAGTAAATGTGAGCGTATGTTCTGTACTGTGCCCAAAGAGCAAACTCCAGCCAGCAGAACTTGTCTGTGTCATCAGCATCACTTCCAGCAAACCGTGGCACTCAGCCAGCCTCATCCAAAAAGAAATACACCCACAAGAAAAAGAACTAAAGAAATTATGCAATAAAAAGTAACTATGAGAATAATTAGTCTGATTTCTACAGTTTGTAAAATATTTCAGGTCTTGGAGCGACTGAATTTGGGAATATGTTTTCTCAAAAAAAAACAAAGACATTTTCATTGTGGAGATACCGTACTCATTAGTAAGCAAAGCAGAAAGAATTCTGGGAGGGAAGTCCAGGCTCTGCATATACGATATCAGCATGGCTGTATTTTGACACCCAGTGGGTGAGATTTAGTATTCCATGCAAATTGAAATATATAAAAGACATGAAAAATCAGTCAATTATTTTGCTATTGGATCAATACTTGTTTACATAGGGACTGGGAATTGATGGCTGATGTAAAGCAAGAATAACAAAACCTACTAAGACGGCCATGGAGCTAAGTTCAAGAACATTATTACGCAGTTTCTGTCTAAATATCCAGCCAACCATGTGCAGTTATTCTATAGTTCATGTGTTTTGTCACGTGTAAGAGAGGCGATTATAGTACAGGTATGGGACCTGTTATCCAGAATGCTCGGGACCTAGTGGTTTCCCAGATAACAGATCTTTTTGTATTTTGGATCTTCGTACCCTAAAGTGATACTGACACAAAAAAAATACTTTTTAAAATGTGACTGTACATTACAAGTTACCTATAGGTCATGTTCGACCCATCTCAGACTATCAGTTAAAGGACCAGTAACGCCAATTTTTTTTTTTTTTAAAAAAAATGAGTTTGTATAGGACGAAAAAAAACACCAAGCCATATGTAATTTTAAAATCGCAAAGTCTTTATTAAAAATTAACTTACCGAAACTCCGCTTGCGCTCCTCTTCACAAAAGCCGACAGGGCAACGATCCATCGCGCGGCGCTCGATTTCTCCTCCCTGGCTATCTATAGAAGGCAGAGAGAAGAAATCGAGCACCGCACGATGGAGTTTCGGTAAGTTACTTTTTAATAAAGACTTGGCAATTTTAAAGTTATATATGTCTTGGGGGCATGTTTACTAACATTGGAGATAAATATCTGGAGAGATTTCTGGAGATGTTGCCCATAGCAACCAATCAGATCTTTGCTTTTGTTTTCTAACTTGGCTGTGGCTGTTTAAATCTAATTGCTGATTGGTTGCCATGGGCAACATCTCCAAAAATCTCTCCAGATATTTATCTCCAATGTTAGTAAACATGCCCCTTAGTGTCTTTTATTCGTTCTATACAAAGAATTGTTTTTTTAAATTTGACGTTACTGGTCCTTTAAAGTGTCTAATGCGGACTCCTGCTGCACAAATATGGGGGCATCAGACAGGTAATATGGGGCATCAGACAGGTAATGTAAAAGCATTGTGCAAATACTTTATGGCCAGGGCCGAATTTACATAATGGCCGCCCCTAGGCCCACTACCGTTCGTCGCCCCTGTCCCCTCCAGGGATTGGCTCACGGGAAATTTAAAAAAATTATTGTATCTCCAGAGTATCTCCAGTGTTTTTGAACCAATGTGGGTGTGGTTGGGCAGCATGCCGCCCCCTTTAAAATCCTTCCGCCCTAGCCCTGGCCTAGGTGGCCTTTCCACAAATCCAGGCCTGTTTATGTCAAAGTTATCAGTTGTTTTCAAAGGCAATGTTATGATAGCTGTTAAAAAGTTTAATTTCTGGTGTCAGTATCTCTTTAAAAAAATCAGGTAAACATTAGATAAACCCAATAAGCTGGTTCTGCTTCCAATAAGGATTAATTATATCTTAAGTTTGGATCAAGTACAAGCTACTGTTTTATTATTACAGAGAAAAGGGAAATAACTTTTTCAAAATGTGGATTATTTGACTATAATGGAGTCTATGGGAGATGGCCTTTCAGTAATTCTGAGCTTTATGGATAATGTGTTTCTAGATAACAGATCCCATACCTGTACTTGATACTACAAAAAAAACCCTGTATCCAAAAAGTCTATGTCACGGCACCATCCCACACACACACACACTTCCATCTTGTCTCCATCTAACAATCCCATACATATTAACACCTCACTGTAATGTCTTAAATGACCTAAACGCTATTTTAGGAGCAGCAATCTCTATAAGCAGACCTTGTTCTATAAAAAGTTTTTTTCCCTTACATAATTTACTTGCTTTAATATTCTTAGTCTCTTATCTTGGTTACATTTATACTTGTGTTCATGAATTCAAGGCTTTGCAACAAGGTTATCTATGTACATCAACCAGTTTTTTTCCGCATTTCCCTAAAATCTTATTCAAGGGCAATGGCAAACATGGAACTGACTTCTAAATTATTCTTTGGGCAGAAAGGAAAATCACTCAAACTAAACCTCCCAGATTCACAGACACAGGACATTAGAAAAAGTGAGCCACAAGGTAGCAGGTACAAAAATGATTATATCAATTTCTTAATATTATAATCATTACAATTATTATTCTAACAACATGTTTTTAAAGTGCCATCGTATTCTACAACTGAAGCGTGTATACACCAAACATACAATTCACAACTATTAAATAATAATAAAATAAATTATAAAAATAATACTAAAAATATTAAAGGGGTGATTCACCTTTAAGGTAACTTTTAGTAGGGTATAGAATGGCTAATTCTTGGTCTTCTTTATTTATTTTTTATAGTTTTTGAATGATTTGCCTTCTTCTTAGAACTCTTTTCAGCTTTCAAATGGGGGTCAGTGACCCCATCTCAAAGCAAATGCTCTATAAGGCTACAAATGTATTGTTATTGCTACTTTTTATTATTTCTCTTTCTATGCAGATGTCTCCTGTTCATATCACAGTCTCTTATTCAAATCAATGCATGGTTGCTAGGGTAATTTAGGGCAATGGCTGAAATGGCAAACTGGAGAGTTGCTGAATTAAAAGGGAAATAACTCAAAAGCCACAGGTAATAAAAAATTAAAACCAAATGCAAATTGTCTCAGAATATCACTCTCTATATCATACTAACAATTCATTTAAAGGTGAACAACCCCTTTCATCAATACACAATGGAAAGAGGATCTGCTAAATAGTTCTTACAACCATATTAACTGGGTACCACATTAGCACCTGCTATTATAGTTATACTGTCCCTTTAGAAAAGTTTTTTAAATAATGCTTGATGGGCCTTTGTCCTTAATAGGTTCAACACAACTAGCACTGTCCCTTCTTTTCTGGACCACCATTTTTATGAATACAATAACCATCTATAATTACATTTACAGACATTGGAATTAACGTGTGCTTATAATAGACCACTCTGTTATAGCATCACCAGTACATACTACAACTTGTTTGTGGATTGGCATCTCTGTGGATGTATGGTCATGGTTTAACAAATAATTCCTCTAGCTGTTTATACAAACGCTTCAAAGAAGCGATAAGATGACAACACAAAGTTACATGGCTCCTGTGTAAAATGTAATTCTGGGGCCAGAAGGGTTACATGACCTGGATGAATGCATTCGGTGGGACAAACTGCACAGCAATATGCAACCTGCTTAAAAGTTACCCTTGTGTATCTACATGCTCATACGCTTATCAATTAAGTGCTCTTTTCTCCCAGTAAACCAGTTAACTAGATCATGCTCTAAACTTTTGGGCAACAATTTTCTTTCACTCTGTGGCCATTTGATTATAGTTTTTATTCAACCACTCTCCCTACTTTCATCAAAAAAGTTTATTTGGGCGTCTGCTGCTTCTGACATAATAAAAACTTCCAGAATAGACTAGGTCAGTGCTGTCTAACTTCTGTGGTAGTGAGGGCCGGAATTTTTCTCTCCTACGTGATGGAGGGTCGATAATGGAAGCCAGTGTTGACCACTCCCCCTTTTGAACCACACCCAAAACAAAAAAAAAACGTTGGTACTCTCCAGGGATATAACTTATCACTCATATGTGATAAATGTCAGACATACCCTTAAAAGATTAAAACATTTACCGTATATACTCGCGTATAAGCCGAGTTTTTCAGCACCCAAAATGTGCTGAAAAACTCAAACTCGGCTTATACGCGGGTCATACCTCCTTCCGCGGCCCCAGCAGGACTGCCTGTGACTGCCTGTGTCGCCGCCCGGAGCAGGTCTGGGACAGAGGGAAGGACAGAGGGAAGAGCAGCAGACGTGAGGGCCGGGGTGGGGAGAGCGACAGATGGGGGGGAAGTGGCAGAGGGAAGCAAACATGAAATCTGGGCGGCACAGTCAGTCACAGACAGTAACAGGTACCTGCCCAGTGTCCCCCAATTGTTGCGGCTGGGTCACATTCACATTTTGAAATCTGACATGGGGCCCCTAGGCTTATACACGAGTCAATACATTTTTCCAGTTTTCTTAGGTAAATTAGGTACCTCGGCTTATACACGGGTCGGCTTATACACGAGTATATACGGTAAGTGTATTAAAGTAATGAAAATATAATGTCTTATTGCCCTGTACTAATACAATTGGATAAAGAGCAGCTTGTTTATATAAACTATACTTGTGTTTCTGAAGCAAACACATCTGTTGTACAAATGCAGGGAAACACCACATTACATTGTCATTCCTTTTAAACACTTTCATTTTTGGTGTTACTGTTATAATATACCATAAACATCCCCTTAAATCTATATTGTGCCTCCTCCCCTGTGGATAACACAGCACCCCCCCCCCAGCACATGATTAAACACCTTAGGGGCCCCTAACAACGTTTTCCAAATGCTAAACCCCCAGAACAAACCCTACCAGGCTCACGTCCCACAGGATACAGAGTAGGGCAAGAGTATGGCACACACAGGGAGCATAGGGCAGACAGAGTATGGCACACACAGGGAGTATAGGACAGGTAGAATATGACACATACACAGGGAGCATAGGGCAGGTAAAGTATGGAACATACAGGGAGTATAGGGCAGGCAGAGTATGGCACACACAGGAAGCATAGGGCAAGTACAGTATGGCACACACAGGGAGCATAGGGCAAGTACAGTATGGCACACACAGGGAGCATAGGGCAGGTAGAGTATGTAACATACAGGGATTATAGGGCAGGCAGAGTATGACACATACACAGAGAGCATAGGGAAGGCAGAGTATGGCAGGGACAGTGAAACCTATCAGGACAGTTCATACTGTGCTACATACAACCACACAATGCTGTAGATTGCTGTAGAATGTAAATTCTAACTAGGACAGGGACTAATGTGAATGATGTAGCTCTGTAAAGTGAGGAGGAATACGACAGTGCTACATAAAAACAGTAAATAAAATAGTTATAGAAATTAAAAATAAATGGTAGGAACCAGGATAAACTCTGCCCTTGCTGTAGCTCCCCAGGAGCAAACTTTCTCCATATGATTTGTTCTGTGGGCATTTTTTCACCAGCAGAAACTTACTGATTGCACCAAGGTCTTCTGAATTACCTCTGCTATTCCTAATTGCCTTTTTAATTCCACTAATCAAAGTGAATAATTAATCTGTGTGGTTTTTTACTGGTAATGGCACACAGTACGCTATATTTACATAATAGAAGTCTCGGATACTTTTAACATTTAATTCGAATAATTCTAAAAAGTAAGATTTAACACAAAAAAGGGAACTGATGAACACTTTTTGATGGGTTCCTTTGAGTAATTCTATCATTTATTTTTTAGTGGTTTGTGACCTATTAGCAGTTTTATGAAACGGTATTTGAATTTCAGACTGTCAGCGACACTGTCTATGTACTTAATGCTTTCAGTGAACGCTAGGGCTGTTTAGACATAAACCTGCCATTAGTTTAGCAATGCAATTTCTCAGAAAATGAATGTAAAGGAAGCATTCTGAGTAAGTTAACATCACATCATTCTTTGGATTTAGGTCCCTTTTAAAGACATAAGCTTTAACAGACCCAGAAAATGCACCAGTGTAGAACTGTTAGTGACATTTAACAGTAACAGTACATTTGAAGAGCAATAGTAACGAAGACAAAAATATACATTTTGTATGTAACATTGCTGCCCTCTGCTGGATATCTAAAATATACCTAGCTATAAAATCATGTTCAATTAATTTTGATACAAGAGTACAATTAAATACCAGAGATTTACATACTTGAGATGGATCAGCCTCTGTCAGTAGCTGGGAGTCAGTAGCTATGGTTGACAAGGACTCAAAACATGTACATGTAATAACATGTAATATTCCTGCTTTTATTTATGTTTATTTATTATTTGTAGGGATGCACCGAATCCAGGATTCAGCCAGGATTCGGCCTTTTTCAGCAAGATTCGGTCGAATCCTTCTGCCTGGCCGAACCGAATCCAAATCCTAATTTGCATATGCAAATAAGGGGCTGGGAGGGAAATTGCGTGAGTTTTTGTCACAAAACAAGGAAGTAAAAAAATGTTTTCCCCTTCCCACCCTGAATTTGTATATGCAAATTTGGATTTGGGTTCGGTATTCGGTCAAATCTTTCGCAAAGGATTTGGGGGTTCTGCCGAATCCAAAATAGTGTATTTGGTGCATCCCTAATTATTTGTGAGAGCACAAGCAGAACTAAGGGTACGTTTCCTTCTTGTTTGGATCCAAAGGCAGAGCCCTGCAATATTTAGCAGCAATTCAGTGATTCTGTGACTCCAGGTAAGGAGAGTTGGGGACACAAAAAAAAAACCTAGGCTAAACCTAAACACATTGAATTGAATGTTGAATGATTTTAATTTTCAATGACCTGTTGTGGTCACTAGAGGTCCTCTATGCATTATGTAGGTATGGGACCTGTTATCCAGAATGCTTGGGACCTCGGGTTTTCCGGATAACATATCTTTCTGTAATTTGGATATTCATACCTTAAGTTTATTAGAAAATAATTTAAACATTATATAAACCCAAAAGGCTGGTTTTGCTCCTAATAAGGATTAATTATATCTTAGTTTGGATTAAGTACAAGGTATTGTTTTTTTATTACTGAGAAAAAGGAAATCATTTTTAAAAACTCGGATTATTTGATTATAATAGAGTCTATGGGAGATGGCCTTTCAGTAAATTGGAGCTTTCTAGATAACGGATCCCATATCTGTGCTGTTTCTTTTTTGGACAAAAACACTAGTTCCAACTGTGTTTAAATACTTTTGATGTTTTAGGTGCTACAAATACCTGCAACTCTCCCAAATCAGCAAAGGCTGGAATGCTCGGGACCTAGGATTTTCCCTATAACAGATTTTGTGTAATAAAAAATCATTTAAACTTTAAATAAACCCAACAGGCGGATTTTGCTTCCAATAAGAATTATTATATCTTAGTTTTGATCAAGTACAAGGTACTGTTTTATTACTACAGAGAAAAAGGAAACGTTTTTTTTTTTAATTTGGATTATTTCATTATAATGGAGTCTATGGGAGACTGCACTTCCATAATTCTGAGCTTTCTGGAGAATGAGTTTACATATAAAGGATCCCATACCTGTACCTGCCTATTTTCTTTTTTACCAATGCCAATTAGTACTGAAAGGCTGACCCAAATATTTTGATGGGGTTATAGTAAAGAGCTGATAGTGGTTCACGTAACATAATAATTTACTATGTACCATTCTTCCCCAAACTGACACATTGATGATGTCATGTTAAAAACTGTAATGGCTGCTCCATGCAGTTGTTCCAAATTAGCTTTTTGCCTTAAACGGGTTGCTCACCTTCCAAATACTTTTTTCAGTTTAATTGTTTTCAGATTGTTCTCCAGAAATAAAAACTATTCAAATTTTTTTTTCAATAAAGTTTAATGTTCCTGTGTCTACTGTCTCAGTCTGGCAGCTCAGTTTAGAGTCCTGCATCGGGTCGGGTACCCGTGGGTTACCCGCAAAAAAATGGGTACCCTGCAGAATGAGGGTAATATTTTCAGGTGTGGGTATAGATGCGGGTCTGCGGGTTGTGGGTCTTATCTGAATTTCTTATCTTATGTAATATTATCTATATTTTTCTTTGGGGGGGGATATTTTACTCTGTCCCTCTGGCCACTTTTGATGATGTCACTTCCGGTTTGCATTACTTCCTGTTTGATGGTGATTGGCGGGTTGCAGGTCAGGTCGCGGATAAGGCAGTTACGGGTCCGGTCAGGTAGCGGATCAAAGTGAATTAAGTAAATATGCAGGTTGTGGTTCAGGTCCGGGTCTTAGAAATTAGTTCCGCGCAGGACTCAAGCTCAGTTATCCAGTAGCATTTTGAACTGTTACAATCTGCTACATTTAGTCGATACATTTAAGCAAGATCTATGGAATATTAGCTACTATTGTATCAATTCTAACAGCTGACTGTTATGAAGCTCAGGGATTCTGCAGGGACAAAGATAACTAATGTATCAACTAATTGTATCAATGTATAACAGTTAACAAATCGGTAACCCCCCCAGAGCTGCTTTAGAAGGTGAAAAATGAAACGTTACACTTCAGTATTAGAAAAACGGTCGCGAATAGAAAGTAATTGGAAAAAGTATTTATTTCGGCTGAACAATCTGAAACAACTAAACTGGAAAAAAGTGTTTGAAGGTGAACAACCCCTTGAAGACCAGGGAAAGAGCTCTCCTGTTTGTGGAATACCTCAGCAGCTGTGAAAAAAATGAAGGGTTATAGAGTTGCCCAGAAAGGCAAGAAATCACTGGTTGACTTGGGTTACTTCTAGCAGGGAAAACCCTTGCTCATTAAAGGAAAACTATACCCCCAAAATGAATACTTATGCAACAGATAGTTTATATCAAACTGAATGACATATTAAAGAATCTTACCAAACTGGAATATATATTTACATAAATATTGCCCTTTTACATCTCTTGCCTTGAACCACCATTTCGTGACTCTATCTGTGCTGCCTCAGAGATCACCTGACCAGAAATACTACAACACTAACTGTAACAGGAATAAGTGAGGAAGCAAAAGGCACAACTCTGTCTGTTAATTGGCTCATGTGACCTTACATGTGGTTTGTATGTGTGCACAGTGAATCTTACGATCTCGGGGGGCGGCCCTTATTTTTTAAAATGGCAATTTTCTATTTAGGATTACCCAATGGCACATACTACTAAAAAAGTATATTATTATGATAATGGTTCATTTACATGAAGCAGGGTTTTACACATGAGCTGTTTTACTCAGTATCTTGTAATAGAGACCTACATTGTTTGGGGGGTATAGTTTTCCTTTAATTGCGGATGCAACGTTTCGGGGCGTAACCCCTTTGTCAAGAGTTGCCCAGCCATAACCCTGTGATATAATGGTATTACATAAAAACATTTACCCAATAAGAAAATAAAAAAAAAAACAAAGCAGACATCCAATTGTTTTACTATAGGTTACTGGATTAGGACAAACTTTGCCAACGTTATAACCCTAATAATGGGACAGGGGCAAGTGAGATATAGCTAGCCAATTCAGACAGTCAGAGCATCACTAAGGGGCAAATTTATCAAAGGTCGAGGTTATTTTTCGAATGAAAATAATTTGAATTCCAAGCTATTTTTTGTTTAATTCGACTAAGGACTAGTCCAAATTTGATTCAAATTTGCTAAAAATTAGAATATGGAAATTTATCATGCACTGTCTCGTTAAAAATTCAACTTCGACCATTCGCCATCTAAAACCTGACAAATTGCTGTTTAGCCTATGGGGAACCTTCTAGAACCTAGTTGGATTCAATTGGTGGACTTTGAGAAATCTAAGGGTTTTTTTGGGAAAAACTTCTAATTCTAATTCGATCGAATGTGCTATTACTTCAATACTTCATACGATTAGAATCCGGCCGAATATGGACCTATTCGATCAAAAATGGACCTATTTTTCAAAGTCCACCAATTGACTCCAAATAGGTTCTAGGAGGTCCCCCATAGGCTAAAACAACAATTCGGCAAGCATTACATGGCATATGATCGAAGTCCAATTTTTAAAGAAACAGTACAGGGCATATTTATCAAGAGCCGAATTTCGAATTGAAAAAACTTCGAAATTCGAATTCAAGAAAACGAAATGAAATTAAGTGTAAGTTTTTTGGGTCGAATAGGTTCAATTTCGATCGAATAGGTCCATATTCGGCCAAATTCGAATTGTTCGAAGTGATAGCGCATTTGATCGAATTTGATTCTGAGTTTTTCCCCCAAAAAACCTTTGATTTTTCAAAGTCTATCAATTGACTCCAAATAGGTTCTAAGAGGTCCCCCATAGGCTAAAACAGCAATTCGGCAGGTTTTAGATGGTGAATGGTCGAAATGAAATTTTACAGTACATGATAAATTTTGATATTCGAATTTTCACATTTGTTGCAAATTCGAATCGAATTTGGACTATTCCCTAGTCAAAGTACACAAAAATAGCTGGGCTGATTCTCGGTCAGCATATAAACACAGGTATTTTTCATGCGGAAATACCAGTCTTCGGGTTGGGGTTTATAGGTTGGCAGGGTGATGATGCAACAGGGCATGAATATGGGCAGATAGAGTGGTAATGGGCAGGGTGAAGACAGGCCTCTACTCAAAAGGCAGTAAATTGCCATGAAAAGGGGCAGTTAGGGAAGGTCATTATAGGCAGAATTGCCATCCTTATAAATTTACCAGCAAATATATAGCCAGTAATTTTGGAACAGCGACATCAGCACTAGCTGGTGATTTGCCATTTCGGCCTGTGAAATACCCGAGGGATGCCAACCCTACCTGTGTCTGCACTGAGAGGTACTGTGTTGGCCGGGAAGTAGAAAATGAAGTAGGAAGAAGAGGCCAGCGGATCGGCTGATTCCACCCTGTCTAGCAGTATTAGCAGACAGAGCAAGGAGATCAGTGACTCAATGGCAACCAAAAGGTTGTAGATAGCAAACTGATAGTCAGAAGACCACAAGTGCGGAGTTGAATACAGTTCATCACTGCTAGATCAGTCACGAGGGATGAGCATTGACAAATACAAAATTTATTTAAGAGCCACTAACTGAATTCTGACATTGTTGTTGGCAAAACCTGCTAAAACAGGGGTGTCCAAACTGGGGCCTGAGGGCCACATGCGGCGCAGGATGCATATGAATGTGGCCCAGCTTGAAACACTTGGAAACGTCATGTCGCAAAGGATATAGGAGGAGGGGGGACCCATTGCCCAGTTAGTAATAATAATATAATAATCAGAAAAAAATTCTTTTTAATATCCAGGTGTCCCATATTCCAGTGTATGGCTCATTTGGTTATCCAACTGGTATTGTAGTTCTTTTCTGTGTATTTCCTTTACTTTTACAAATCAAACGTGTTTGTGTATTTCATGTGTGGCCCCAGACAATTTTTCTTTTTCCAATGTGGCCCGGCGAAGCCAAAAGTTTGGTGCTAAGATAACTAGATTAAAGGAATACCCTCCTATTGTTAATATATTGAGAGTGTGGTTTTGCCATGAAATAAGTACCTCAACTTAGACAGTACTTATCTAGTGGGTTGCTCCCAATGGATACGTAAACAGCACCCACAGAGCATATCCACATTTAAAACTTGACCTTCACGTTTTAATTGGAGAGTCCAGCTCTATTTAATGGTGGAAAACATGACATGTAGTAATGGGCAGATGTGCAAATCTGCAGCGAATTCCTGTGTTTCGCCGCCCGCGAAAAATTCGCAAAAACGAGACACCGACGGCGTTTCACAAATTTTTCGGCAAAACGGGACAAATTCGCCCATCTCTGATGACATGCTCTTTCATGACATGCAGAGAGTTGGCTCCACTGCTCTCCACCTGCATTTTGTAAAAAAAGAAGCAGATCCACTCTCTTCCGCAGCTTCATATAACTGCACTGACAGGCACAGCTTCCCGCTGTGTAGCTACATGGAGTGAGTTCTACACCGAATATTCTTTAACAATAAATGCATTTAAGGTCATACACTGTACCTTTGCCAAATTTTTTGGCAGATGAATTCACTGACAAACCTACCAACAGTTTAAAAAGCCAGTGATGTAGTGCTGAAAGTATACACATCTTTCATGAAAAAAATAATTTGCTCACAAATTGTAAATCATGTTTCTGCTTAAAATTCATTGTTAAAAAGTTACTTAGCTCAACAAAGAAGGACCGCTCAAGGTTCACTCTCCCTATTTGCTGCTCCAATCGGGTGCTCTGTCCGCAGCGTCCCCACTGCTGAAATCCAATTAAACAACAAGAAAAAGGGACAGCACTCCGGTACAAGGAATATAGTTTTATTCCAAGCTCATGTAAGGATCCAACGCCCTACGCGTTTCGGGAATCACTCCCTTAATCATAGGCATAGATCCTGAGCTACACAGACAGGTTATATAGAGAATGTAGATAGCGGCCCCTACTGGGCACAACATGATAATACATTTAAAATTCACATACTTTATTATCACTATAAAAACCTACTAAAAATCACTATAAAAACCTACTAAAGGTGAAAACCTCGTTTTGTATATTAAAACCATACTGTAGTCAAAAATGACGATCCTTATGTAGACGTGTGTATCTCTCTCTAACCTCTGGAGAATGGGTAGTTAGTAATTAATAGTTAACTATCTGGGGGTAAACCTATATGGTCAACAAGTAAGTAGATATATAAATATATAAATATGTAAATATAGAAATATATAAATAGAAAAATGTGAGTAGAAAAAGAGGGGGGAGAAAAAAGGTTTTATATTTTTATGCAATAAGTTTTTTTTACTATTACTCAATATTTAGTAGATCTTATGGCAAGCCTAAACGTAAGAGGATCAACATTAATGCATTAAAACTTTGCTAAGCATTTTAAAACATTTAATGCTGGGTAGACAGTCTAGAGCTTGAGGACAGTGACATCTGCTGAACCCTGAACGGTATTACATAAAGATCTGCTTATTAGTTTGAAAGGGTGATATTATGTATGTTATAATTAGTGATGCAAATTTATTTGATTTGCGGCAAATTCCTGTGTTTCGCTGCCTGTGAATGTTTTTTTCTTAACTGTGACGAAAATTCGCCAGCGAACAAAATTGGCGTGCGCACAAAAATTGATCAAAATTATTCGGACGCCCATTGACTTTAATGCGTTTTGGCAAAAAAGTTGTGTACAGTATATAAAAAAACATAAAAATTGATGCCCATTGACTTCAATGCGTTTCATTTCACAAATTGTTCGGCAAAGCGAAACAGGACAGATTCGACCATCACTAGTTATAATGCAGTGAAGTCTGGTTGTATATCTTATAATTGTTGCTTTGTGGGTAACTAAGCCTGGCGACACACAGTGATACTTGGTCAGCCAATTAAGCTATCCAGTCAGCCAGTGAGTGTGGAGTTCCACAAGAATCTTAGCTGGCCATTTTCTTAAATTCTATTTAACATTCTCTCTTGGTCAGTTGATTATAAGCTAGCAGAGTCCTAGAGAGACACAAATAGTGGATCTGCTCTGGCTCACCAATTCTGGTTCATGCCACAGGTATTTAGTTTTGGTTGGGGCTTTGTGTAAGCCAACAAGTTTTCCACTGCCATCACAGCAAACCTATTGTGTATGGACTTTACTTTGTGCAAAGGGTTGTTATGCTGCTCAAACATCAAAGGGCCTTACCCACACTCTTGACAGTTCTGTGCTTCCTACTTTGTGCCAATACTGTCATTGCTGGATGAAATCTGTGTCTGCATCAATGGTCAATTTCAGTTATAAGAAGGGGGGGTCAACATACTACTGGCTGTATAGTATGCAGTCATATGAAAAAGTTTGGGCACCCCTCTCAGCCTGCATAATAATTTACCCCACTTTCAACAAAAAAGATAACAGTGTTATGTCTTAAGTTTATTTCCAAGGAACGTCTGAGTACTGGGGTGTTTTCTGAACAAAGATTTTTAGTGAAGCAGTATTCAGTTGTACGGTATTAAATCAAATGTGAATAAATTTGGGTACCCTTGTAATTTTGCTAATTTGAATTCTTGTAACCGCTCAATACTGATTACTGGCAACACCAAATTGGTTGGATTACTTTGTTAAGCCTTGAACTTCCTAGGCAGGTTTGTCCAATCCAGAGAAATGGTATTTAAGGTGGCCAATTGCAAGTTGTGCTTCTGTTTGACTCTCCTCTGAAGAGTGACAGCATGGGATCCTCAAAGCAACGCAGAAGTTTAAACTGTCAGTTTTAACTGTAAGAAATGTAATCAGAAAATGAAAGGCCACAGGCACAGTTGCTGTAAAACCCAGGTCTGGCAGGCCAAGAAAAATACAGAAGAGAATTGTGAGAATGGTTACAGACAATCCAAAGATCACCTCCAAAGACCTGCAAGAACATCTCGCTGCAGATGGTGTATCTGTACATCGTTCCACAATTCAGCGCAATTTGCACAAAGAACATCTGTATGGCAGGGTGATGAGAAAGAAGCCTTTTCCCTGGACGTACTCCATATCAGTACTCTCCAGGATATCCTCGCCCCCAGAAGGACCCTCCCTAAAGCTACCACCACCATGGCATCTTTTTTTTCCTGTCTATTGGAAGCAATATTTTCATTTTTAGCCTTGGGAAAGCATTAGGTGACCGGAGGTGGCACCTAGGGACTGGGGTTTTTTGATCCATGAGATCTTTTCCCCTGCACACTACCTCATAGCTTGGGATCTTCAGTGCTGTTCATCTGGATAAGATAGGACAAAGCTGTTATAGTATGCTTGATCCCATGTGCCTTCTTGGCTGTCATGATGGCATCCAGCAGCAAGTGCCTGTCCTCCCATTTGTGTGCCCTCCTGGCCTGTCTAAAAAGCATCCAGTGGCTGGTGGCCCTGCACACCCCACCATCATCTACCAGTAGACCTTTAGCTGGTGATCAGTAGATCTCAAGACACTGTCAATAAGTAGCTTGACTAAATCACCCTCCTGTTCCATGCTTTTCATTAAGATATTAATGTTAAGGATACATAAGAAATATAGGTTTGTTAAATCTAGCAATATAAATTCTCTCATAAATCAATATAATATTTAAGTAATATTTTCCATGGAACAGAATGCTCGCAATGTTTTTATGGATGTAGATCATTATGGAACAGCAAGTAGTCAGCACAGCGATTGTCAGAATCTTGTTGAGGCGGAGCACGTTACTTCAATGGCCACTTTCCATCAATCACAATAGGTAGACGTTTTTTCAAACAGCACCACCAAGTTTTTCTTGTTTCTTAAAAGCCTTTATTAGTGCTTTTGAGTATCACAGCAATGTTTCAGGCCATGCAGCCTTTTATCAAGCTTGATAAAATGACAAATGCAACCAAGCGTTGATTTGAACAAAAGACTGGAATATGAATAGGAAAGGTCTGAATAGAAAGATGAGTAATAATAAGTTGCAATAACAATACATTTGTAGCCTTACAGAGCATTTGTTTTTAGATGGGATCAGTGACCCTCATTTGAAAGCTGGAAAGGGTCAGAAGGAGAAGGCAAACAACTGAAAAGCTATAAAATCTAAATAATGAGGACCATCTGAAAAGTTGCTTAGAATTAGTCATTTGATAACATACTAAAAGTTAACTTGAAGGATTAACTTTAATGGATTGTGGTACTTATCTATACATTGACCCAATGACATGCTGCTGGTACGCCATTACGTAGGCACATTTGTAAGGAGATAGAATAAGGTTTAAGTAGCAGATACAAGGATGTGTCTGATTTTCATGAGGGTGAAGTGTAAAGGGGTACAAATTGTTTATTTTTATAATGGAAACTTGTTAAGCAATGCTGTCGTGCAGCCAGCAGGTGGCGCCAAGTCCACTGTCCTGAGAGCCTATATTAGACAATGCCACTTCTTCCTTTGGCCTGGAAGATCTAGCCGCAGTGACAGCAGCAGAACAGTGTTTATAGCCAGATTGGGCTGGTGGGTTTTAAAGGTCCAAACCCCGCCAAAGTACGAATTTGGGCTATTCGATTTTTTTTAATGCAGATTAAGCCAACGCAGTAGGAACTGGACTCTGGGGAGAATCTGAGATATTAGGGGGAGCGTGGCAGAGACAGAGGTACTGTGTACATGTCTTGAGGTGATGGAAAAAGTCCATTTCTCGGACTCGTGTGCTGCTTATTGTTTGGCTAGGGGTGGGGGCAATAATATACAATGTGGGAGCTGCTGTAGCTTCTCCTGCAGTAGGAGAAAGATATGGGGAGCAACCATAAGGGATTCTTTTAGGATTTACTGCATATTGATACCCCCCTCCACCACCATCTCAAAAGTCTACAGGGTTTTATAGATGTACTGCTTTGTGTGTATGTACAACTATAGTGGGATACAAGTGTCTATTGCTATGCACATATCTGTCTGCCTTTATGGGCTGGGATTGTGATGATGTCTCCTTGTGCATTTGTACTTTATTTTATTAAGATTTTTCAGTGTACAAATTGGGCTATTTGTGGCCTAATTTTAAAATGGCTTTTGGCTAGTTTTTGGCTAGTTTTTGATAGTCTTTGGCTGGTTTTAAACCTGAAGTTGCCAGACCCTTTGGGAAGGTTGGTAAAATTATGGCTAGCTAGTGGATAGCAGTGGCAAGTGAGTTCACTTAGGAGTGAAAGGTAGAGAGGCAGTGTCGGACTGGGCCGGCGGGACACCGGCAAAAAACCCAGTGGGCCCCTGCCGGCCCAGACCTGCTCCCGCGGCTGGCCCCCTAAGGAAATTAACCGGAGCAACGTGTATGCGCATATGCCTGCAGCGCCGCCATGACCTGCTCCATACAATCGTTGAGTTCCAAGGAATTGGAGGTTGGAAGGGGCCCCGGGGACTGGCAAGAGGGCCCTAGGTTTGCAGCCCCGGTGGACCCCCAAGACTCCAGTCCAACCCTGTAGAGAGGGCTAGCCAGAATGGACAGTCTGTCAACAAGGAGAAATAGTTTGGGCTAGAACCCTGTAGTGAATGTGCACCAGAAAAAGGGAATTGAGTGTTCATGTGTAGGTTGGTGGAGAGCCTATGGCAGAAGTTTGGGCCTTGTAAGTGAGGTTGCGGTAGATAATCGGAGGTGAGAATTCTTTAGCATGAAGGGGGCGCCTGTACAGCTAATGATATTCCTGTCAATGCGTCTTACATGACAAGGGCCCTGGAGGCTTCAATGGGGCGAATGCTGTGCATGTGTGTGAGTACCAACAGTGTGTGATTAATACCCTTGTCGACAACCAGAGCCCCAGTTGACTCATAAGATGTATCCTTCCTGCATGAGGCAGTGCACCGACAAAGTGGTTTGAGTTTATTGTGGAGTAACTCCTTCTGCAGCAAAGGCCTTGTACAGATATACATTATAGTGACAGGTGCGCAGGCCCCTTACACATTCCTCTTTCTATGTCAGGAGGGTCAAAACTAAACTAAAAACACGTAATTTTCCATTACAATTCATTTTTACCCAACTGCAACTAGACACAGTAAAATTTTGTGGGAACTATTCCACAGTAATGAAGTAATCTGCTATTCCCATGGCATTCCTGGGACAGTTCCATTTAGCACTAGTTTTGCCATTCCATTAATTGCTATTAACTGCTTACATACATATCAGGACTGAGTTATTTTTCATTGGAGTCAGCAGATTCCTCTTGGTAATGTTAATGCCAGAGTGAAAAAACGAATGCTTTTATGTTATTTAAAGCTACAGTGAAAGGTACCATAAATCCTATAGTTTGATTTATGTTCAGCGACAGGATTAAGTGGTGCCCTTGTTAAAGTGACCCAGGCAGTGAGGTAGTTAAACCAGTCCTTGTTCATGAATGAACAGGAAGAAGAGCTTAACAATTAATCATCTGTCTGATTTGTTGATGTCTAGTCCCCATCTAGCCATTCCTTTTCAGGTTTGAATCCTTTGGCCTACAGAGAAACAATTTAGTCTGAGGAATAGTCTTTCCACAGTGGTTTTGTCAGGCCACATAAACACTTCAGGCTTGTATTTTCTTTCTTCCTATTCTGCCCTCACAGTTCTT
Source organism: Xenopus petersii (assembly GCA_038501925.1). Classification (NCBI taxonomy): domain Eukaryota; kingdom Metazoa; phylum Chordata; class Amphibia; order Anura; family Pipidae; genus Xenopus; species Xenopus petersii. The sequence continues at coordinate 103,820,460 of CM076683.1, read as the reverse complement.
TGTGCTCTTTTCTATGGTTTGTTTCTATGACACTTTTTTTTGGCTACATGACCAAGAATGTATAAAATAGGTCAACCCTCAAGAGAAGGTTTTCTTTATTTCAATATTAGTAATTATGGCTGTGATACACATTGGAAAATGTCCCAGACCATGTTCTGTGTTTATATATCTTCATGGAACCATATTGATGGATAAGTCACTGCCATTTTAGAAGAAATTGGCAACATGGGAGACAATTTTTCCTGGAAAATACAGTTGAAACACGGTGAGAAAAGCTTCTCTAACAATGTAGGACAAAGTATATGTTACTGCAGAACTAAAAATACCATAACTGCTAGGTCATTTTGCATTTCCTTTGACTCCAATGCATTTGTTGAAAATTTAGCAAAATATTCCATGGGTTCAGCTTTAAGTATAGTATGCACAAGTTTACGTATAGTATGCACATCACTAGTAAGAACGCCTGTCAGTACTGGTTACAGGCAGTTTTCATTCATGTTACTGACAGGAGGAACACTTGGATATTGGGCATTTTCCATTAGCTAAGATACACTGGCGAGAATTGCTACGTAAGCTATTGGATTAAAGGGGAAGTGTAACAAGAGTCAGTAAAAATATTCACAATGTGAAAATGTATGCCATTTTATAAGACCTGACTTCCTTGCAGTTGTCGCACCCCCACACCCATCCCTTTAATGGTAGTCTTATGCCTTTAAAAATAGGTGTTGGTTCAGGCAATTACTCCCTTTTAAAAGTCGCAAGTGGGGGAGGAAGGACAAGCCTATGAAACCATTGCTTAGAAAATGGCAATCTCTTCCCTACAAAATGCTGTGGATCAAGGCCAGTTAGATCAGTACTTTGGGCAAACCGTGGGCGGGGGAGGAAGGAAAAATAATTAAAAATAAATAAATAAAATTGGTATCCTCTCTCCTTATAAAATGCTACTGGCATGGGGGAGGATCAAGCCCATTTAAGCCAGTGCCTTGATCTGGAGACATTGATCCCAAGGCATTTTACTATGCAGGGAGATGCCAACCCAGAAAAAACTTGACCAGAGGTAAAGAGTTAGGACCACCACATGGGGTTTGCCTTGACTAGTGATGTGCGAGCCGGGCTGGCCCGATAGCCACGGGTTTACCCGTGGGTCGGGCAGTTTCGGGCCTGCATCGCACTCCTCTTTGCGGATGGGTGCGGGTTGAGCTCTTCTCCTGCTCTCCCCGGCCGCCACCTTCAAATGCCAACTTCCGGCTTAGTAGCCGCGTGCCTGCTCATCCCGCCCCTTTTGTGACATCATCGGTGGGGTGGCGCCGGTCTTTAAAAGTAACCAGGAAGTCGGATGCGGGTGGGTGCGGGCTGAGGGAGGGTGGGTTAGGGTCCCGCCCTTCCTCAGCCGAGGTTAGGTTCGAATGTGGGTCGGGAAAAACATCACTAGTAACAATCAGCATTCCATGTAAGAGATATGGTTAATTTTGCAAATCCCCTTTAAAGGATTATGTTATGGTTCTATAAGTGCGCTATGCAGATCTGAAAATATATGCAGATCTTTTAATATATGCAAATGTAGAGCCTGGCAAAATGTTACTACAGACTTCCAACAGGGAAATAAATAACTAACCAATAAAAAAAGTTTTGAGTGCTGATGGATACACAATTAAATAAAGCACTTGTGTGTTCTCCTGCCTTTGGTTGCCCTTTCAGTAGCACGGGTATTAGGTAACATGCTATAGATGAGACTTGCCTTCATAGACATTGGGGGGAATTCACAAAAAGTGGTGATATTGAGACAAAATAAAAGTGGAGATAAAAATGTTGGATTTCCCACCAAATTCACAAACCTCTATCTCTACTTCAGTGAATTTGTCTTTTAAACAGACACTTTTCATATTTTGTCTTTCGCATGACATTTTAAAGACGTTTTTCTGAATTTGTCTTTAGCTCTTACTAAACCTGTCAGTCAGCCATCAAATTGGAATTTTGTGGGGGAGGGGGTTTATTTTATCTAAGAAAAGTATACATCATTTTTTTTCAATATAACCTGGCCTTTCTAAATCTGGGAGGATTTATATCAGAAATATGTTTTGTTATCTAAGGTCAAGTGTCGAAGTGCTGCTAAAACGAAAAATTGGCTGGGAGGCTTTACTTTTCCTTTATATAATATATTCACTCAAATTGCTAATATTGCCTCATTGATTAAGCTAAAACTAGTAAAATAAAAGTAAAGTAAAATAAGTGTGAGTTAAAAACTTTTTACATATAAAATTGTATAAAATACAGTTTTTGTTTAATCAGTGTTTTACTTGTTTTACACCTATAGGGTTAGCGAGAAATTTGCCCCCTGACTATAAAATGCTAATCTCTATTAATATACTAATAATTCCCCAATGGGGCACCTACAAGCGGTGTGAAATGAAGATTGGCTCAACCAAAGCAGAACAAGTTATTTTAGAAGAGATCTGACACATAGGGAAGAATTATACTCCATTTTAAAAATGAGAAAATGTTGTTTAAAATGTTTTCGACAAATTTATAGGTGTCTGTAAACTGTCTTTCACGAAAACATGAAAAGTGGTAGTTGTTTCAGAATTTAGGCCGATTTCTGTTTATTGGAGTAAAAGTTTACCACCACTTTTACTCCAAAAATGGGCTCTCTCTAATTTTGGGAATTCCCCGCATTGTGTATGAACTCATTCCATGAGACTCCCACATCCCACCCCTTAAAAACACTTTATCATAGGCGGAGGGTGCAATTTTGTTTGGGAAGGCTAAAATTGACCACTCTCTAGCTGACTAAGGGCTCTTACACACGGGTGTTTTTTGGTGTGCTCCCCTGTGTTGCACTTTCTTCCGTTCAGCCGCAGGGGAGTGCAGGAATAGACACACTCAATTATTGTGAATGGGGCTGTACTTGCAGGTGGGACGCAGCATGTTGCGTTTCACCTGCGTTCGGCACATACATGCGTCTGTGTGAGTACAGGCCCCATCACAATAATTGCGTACGTCTAATCTTGCGCTCCCCTGCTATCCTGCATATATATATATATTATATATATATATATAATAGTCTGTTAGTGTTACTACTTTTCACTGACCCGTTAAGAAGTAGCAGTCAGACCAGTTTAGGAACTTCAGGTAACAATGACTTACAAAAGCAGCCGTCAGGGAAAAAAATATCAATTGACCTTTTGGTAACTGGTGTAGGGACCCACAGGGTTAATTATATTCCCTAGTATTCCCTAGTTTCTGGGTGGAAAGGAATGTATCTAGTTTGGCTCATTTGCATAAGAGTATTATTGGTTACTAGATATGAAGTTTTAAAGTGTGCAGTGAGCTTATGTGCTTAGGTGTGCTCAAACCAGCCTCCCAAACATGCATCAAATGCACAAGAAAAAAACACTGTGTATAAAAGATCAAATAGGTACGAGAAATCAAATCATTTGTGGCTGGTCATTAGTTCCTTCCAAATGAGAGAAAAGAGATGACAGGTAAGTAGGCAGCAATGATAAACATCCATGAACCAGTTCTGTGCCATGAACCAGCAATAAAAAGGCTGCATGTGTGCCAATCACCGCTGTTTACCTTATTCAAATAACCCACTCCCTCAGCACACAAGGTCTGGACTGAGATTCACAATAAGCCTTAGCATCTTAAGTTCACAGAGGTCCAAACATTCCCACATACCTGTACATGCCAAATGAATAGTGACTGTCTATGAAAACTTACAGCAGCCACTCTGGCATTTGGCAGAATCTAGTGATTGCCAGTTTGTGCCTGCAGTGCCCAAGGAAAGCATCAGATACAGTCCAGCTATCATTTCCTCTGTAATTTATTTGCATTGACCTTTACACAGTCCCTTAAAGGAGAAGTAAAGGCTCGGTGCACTTGGGGGTTGCAAATGTTAGGCACCCCCAAGTGATTGTATTGACTTACCTGAAACCCCAGGTCAGTGCTCCTATCAGCAGAAAACTGCACCGGCCTGGGGTTATACCATTGAGCACCATGGAGCGATCTTGTTCCATATTGTATAACAATCTGGAGTATTACAATAAACTTAAAAATAAGGGTAACTGAATAAAACTAGGATTAGAGGGAAGGTTTTCATCATGTACCAAGTGTAATATACATTTTTATTATGAATACCTGATGTTTTTCAATTATATTTCCCAAAAAGAGTAGTCCGAAACCAGTAATAGGAAAAATATGCTGCTTTGTATTAGCTTACTGTAGTTCCAGTATTTTATCACAAATATTGCTCAGGATGGCAAAACAGATGTTTTGGGTACTAAGTCCCTCTCATTCTAATGTGTGTCACTGTCTCACAGATTCTATTGATGGGAAACATGCCAGAAGAACTAAGTCCAGCAGTCCATTGGGGGAGTTATTTGACCATGGCTTGGAAAGCTGGGCAGCGTCAATCTTTCCACTATCTTGTTCTCCATCTTTGGATGTGCTTCAGATGAAGCTGGACTGACTACAAGGACAATGTATTCAGTATCTTGCTTTGTCTCGTTCACCTTTATGCTCTCACACTGGGAGAAATACAGCCCTGGGGTGCTCTTCCTTCCATGGGCATATGATATAAGCCAAGTGGTGAGTAGTTTTATTTATTTTAGTATTTTATTTATCCATCAAACTTGTAGTATCTTCATACGGATAAATATGTAGAGCATTCTGCCAGATGATATCTAGTAGTTATTGCATTTAAAGTATGACAAAACATGAAAACACTGGGGTGACAATTTATTTAGTACCACCCCATTGAGCCAAATTGCTTACCCTTAGTGATGAGCGAATCAGTTTTGCTTCACTTACAAATTCGCGAAATGGCGAAATTTTGCGAAACGCATTGAAGCCAATGGGCGTTTTTAGACGCAACAATTTTTATGCACAAGGCAATTTTTCTCGCTCAATGCATTTTTTTGCAAACTTTTTTTGTCCTAGTGTATTAAAGTAAATGGGCTCTTTTCCTTATGGCGACTTTTTTGTCCAAATGCATTAAAGTCATTGGGCTTTTTTTTTTATGGCGACTTTTTTGTCCTAATTCATTTTAGTCAATGGATGTTTTTTCTTATGGCAACTATTTTGATCTAATGCATTAAATTCAATGAAACCTGAAAGGCAGACCGCACTTCTGAAAATGGGGTTTATTGGAGTTCCTGCTGGAAAGACCTAACGCGTTTCGGGAGTTATCCCTTAGTCATAGGTTAGCAGTTCACTAGCAACAGCTGGGTTTTTTATACAAGAGGTAATAATGCCCTCTAGTGGGCTCTCCTAAAATTACACCTTTATTTAAATCCATTAAAAACTGAAACAAAGTGAAACAATTAAAAAGATTTCTTTGAAACAATATTCATTAATTAAAAACCAAACAAACTGTAGATACAAATATTATGGCGGGGATGATTCTGATACATTCCCCCTCCTGAAGGGGTCGTTTTTAACGGGGAGGCTAGAGAAAGTTTCTACCTAGATATAACATGTCACATGCACCCATCTTAACTAGGCTTTTTTTATTTTATTATTTTGATGAGAGTCCATGTGTTCACATCTCTAATATAAATAGCTAATATCATGTCTGTAGTTTAGACCATTAGGGATCCTGGTATCCAATTTGATGATCCAGAAAGCCTCTCTGAGGTTTAATCTATAAATAATATTGCCTCCTCTGATGGGGACCCGTACCTTTTCAATTACTTTCACCCTTAGGTCTTTTAGACCATTGGGTGAGCATGTTTTGAAATGTCTGCCAACCGGGGTGTTTCAGACTGGCTTGATTTGAATCTAAAACCTTTAGTCCCACTTTTGGGCTCATATATAAGAGACACTGGACACCTCATTGAAAAATTATCCACCCTCACTTGGTTGGACACATACCACTGGATTTTCATGGATGTTAAATCCTTATACTCCATGATCCCACATAATATGAGTATACAAGCCATTTCAGACACTTTGAAGGAATCACACTCCTACACACCAGATTTCATTCACTTTAATTTATTGGTCCTTGAATTTTTATTAACACACAATTTTTTCCACTAGAGGCCATTATTACCTCTTCTATAAAAAAAACCCAGCTGTTGCTAGTGAACTGCTAACCTATGACTAAAGGTGGCCATACACAGGCCGATAAAAGCTGCCGACAGACTGTGTCGGCAGCTTATTGGTCCGTGTATGGGGGCCCCCGACCGGCTTCCCCAATCGAGATCTGGCCGAAAGTCGTCCAGATCTCGATCGGATGGGTTTAAAAATCCCGTCGGATCGCGGTCGCATCTGTTCGTTGATGCGGTCCCGTGATCCGACCGCCCATTTGCGAATGCTAGGATCCGATCGTTGGGCCCTAGGGCCCACGATCGGATCTGCCCGATATTGGGCATATCGCCAAACGAGCGGATCTATCCATGTATGGCCACCTTAAGGGATAACTCCCGAAACGCGTTAGGTCTTTCCAGCAGGAACTCCAATAAACCCCATTTTCAGAAGTGCTGTCTGCCTTTCGAGTTTTGTTGTGTGTACAGTGGGGACCCTGTCTGACTGAGCACCTGGCCTGAGGGGAGAGCGGTGAGCAGTTTGCGGTCCTTTATTGCTCTTTTGTCATTAAATTCAATGGGCTTTTTTTCTTATGGTAACTTTTTTCTCCAAATGCATTAAAGTCATTGGCCTTTTTTTTTATGGCGACTTTTTTGTCCTAATTCATTTTAGTCAATGGATGTTTTTTTCTTATGGCAACTATTTTGATCTAATGCATTAAAGTCAATGGGCTTTTTTTCTTATGGTGACTTTTTTCTCCAAATGCATTAAAGTCAATGGATGTTTTTTCTTATGGTGGCTTTTCTCCAAATGCATTATTCAATGGGCGTTTTTTCTCATAAGCGTTTTTCCACTGCAAATTTTTGCCATAGTTTCAGAAAAAAAATTCCATATAGCGAAATTCTGAATTTTGCCACAAATCCATGGCTGGCGAATTAATTTGCTCATCACTACTTACTCTCTGTCCAGGGGGTGGTGCTCCTCTACCACAAAATACATACTGACCTGGGGTAACCATAAAGCCAAGTTTTGTCTTCTTCCAGCTGTCTCTTGTGCAAGTTCAATATAAAGTACAGTCATTTCTAACAGGACTAGGCAGTGCAACCACTCTACCAAGAGTGGTGGATGGGATATCTGGGAAGAAGGCGGGTCTTGTACCATAGATCATGGCCTTGTTTGACTTTTACATAAATTATGTCCTCTACCTGTTTCATCATTTCTCATGGCACACTGTTTGCATGCCAGAATGACAGAGCTATGCTACCCAACTGCATGCTTTTCATCACTGCAAATGAGTTCAAAGATCTTCAAAGATGTTTTTTGCCTGCTGTGATCAAAGCGTGGAGATTTTAGCTCCCCAGACAACACTAGTTCTATTTCAGTGCCCAGGCAGTGAATGTATCATTGAGCATTCAAAGTGGCTTTTGCTCATCTGTGCTGGCATTGCAAGTAGAGCAACTGCTGGATCCAAAACCAAATAAATCAAAGTAAAAAATATGTGCATGCTACATTATTTCCCTGATGAAGACTGCCTTTTGTGGTTGAAATGCGCCGGGCTTTTTTAGGATGTGATTATTTAATAAAGACTTTCTTCTTTTTATTTTTGGAGTGTGCAGTCCTTTGGCCTCTTTTGTAAAAGTTTATCTATATGAATTCATACTTTGTGTAGAAATTGTGTAGCACTGTGTTTAGTAGCACCCACCAAATGGCAAAACTGAACTTTATAGCTTTATAAATCCAAGTTTGACACCCCACAGCAATAGATGAGCAGATCTGACTATACATGACATATCATATGATGCAGTGTGCATGATATCAACCAACTTCTCACTGTATGCAGATCCAAAATAAACCAATATTGCAATTTGAATCTGCTCAATATCGAACAAAGGACTATAGGGGTTATGCAATAAAAGGTACAAAGTTTACTACATCATGTCTACTGATATCCAGTGAAAACTGTGCCCATTAACTTTTAGCTGCAGGGAGGTTTAAAATGATATAAATACTATGGGGCATATTTCCAGTGCTCTGTGTTTACCTGTACATACTTTGTTCACCTTCAAACACGTTTTTCAGTTCAGTTTGTTTCAGATCGTTCACCTGACATAAAGACACTTCTCAGTTACTTTCTATTTTCTATTTGTGACTGTTTTTCTAATATTGAAGTGTAAAGTATAATTTTTCATCTTCTACAGCAGCTCTGGGAGGGGGGGTCGCCGACACTTTAACTGTTTTAAATTGACATTTAGTTGATACATTTCATATCTTTGTCCCTGCTGAGCAGAATCCCTAAGTTTCATTAAAGGCAGCTGATAATTGATACAATAACTGCTAATATTCCAAAGATGCTACTGTGAAATGTATCAACTAAATGTAACAAATTGTAACAGTTCAGATGCTCTTGGATCACTGAGCTGCCAGACTGAAACACTAGACACGAACATTAAAGGGATCCTGTCGTGATTTTTATGATGTCGTTTTTATTTCTGAATTACTGTATATTGTTTACGCTGCAAATAATTCACTCTATAAAATGTAATTCCTGAACAAACAAGTGTATTTTTTTATTTGTAATATTGGTGTGTAGGGGCCATCTCAGGTCATTTTGCCTGGTCATGTTATTTCAGAAAGAGCCAGCACTTTGTGTCTCTTACTCAATGTAACTGAATGTGTAGCAGTGAGACCTGAACTTTACTATTGAGTGCTGTTTTTAGATCTAGCAGAAAAATGCCAGCAGCAGACTGAGTCTGGTTGCAGTAGTGTTCAAAGATGAAAATGTATTAAGCCTATATGCAAGAAGGCAACGTTTCAAACCTACTAGGCCCTTTATCAGATCTACCAGGCAGCTGTTTTCTTGTGTTAGGGAGCTCTTATCTGGTTACCTCTCCATTGTTCTGTTGTTAGGCTGCTAAGGGGAGGGGTGATATCAACTTGCAGTACAGCAGTAAAGAGTGAATGAAGTTTATCAGAGCACAAGTCACATGACTGGGAGCACTTGGGAAACTGACAATATGTCTAGCCCCATGTCAGATTTTAAAATTAAATATAAAAAAAAAATCTGTTTGCTCTTTTGATAAATGGATTTCAGTGCAGAAGTTTGCTGGAGCAGCACTATTAACTGATGCATTTAAAAAAAAAACAAAAAAAAAACATTTTTTCCCATGACAGTATACCTTTAAACTTTGGCTTCAATTTTGGGAAAATGATAATAAATAAAAGATGGAAAGCCATGGTAAAAAGTTTTTGTTTATGACGAACAATCTGAAAACAACTCAACAGAAAAAAGTGTTTGGAAGGTGAACAGCCTGCATATTTATCAAGTGTTAATATATTAACCGTTTATAAAATTTATAAAATCTGTATTTATGAAGGACTGCTTAAGAGATATTTAGATGTCATAGGTTGGCCCACCACTGCTGTGCTATGCATTGAATGGCGGATTTGCAATTCAGTGTTGTGCAGCAAGGTCCCAGGCCTCTTAAAAGCGCTAATCTGTGGGTCCTTTGCTATTGGCTGCATGGCCGTTTCTGGTTATGTATGTATTGAAACAATACAATTACATTCTCAAGTGCAGTTTCTGTCCCCTTCAATTTCCCCATCGTCAGCTGCACATTATTATAGTCCGAATTTTTTTGGTTGGACTTTTAAAAGGGAAAACACAATTTTTTCGGAAAAGAAAAACTCGATGTGTTAGAAGTCCGAATAAAAAAAGTTAACAAACCTGCCGAGTTCATGTAGAAGTTAATAGTAGATGTCCCATTTGAGATATCCTGATCTATGCAAATTGACCTAAGCGCAAGATCACTAGCGAAGTTTGGCTAGGCACAAATGAATGCTAGCGCATGAAATGCTCGCACAGCCAAAGTAACACTAGCGAAAAGTCGCCAGTGTTCAACGCCCGGGACAAAACTTTGCATCTTAGTGAATTAGCATATTCATAGCGCATATTCGCTTGGTGCAATGGGTGCGAAGTTGACGCTGGCGAAAATTTGCCCGTTCGTGAATCTACCCCCAGGAGTTAATACAAATGCTTCTTTCAATAGTTACATATTATATTTACAAATCACTTTTAAAGCACTGACAGTTTTTAATAAGTCCATATTGGGAACTATAAACTATAAGAAGAAACAGAGATTTTAAAAGGTTGAATGACTTTTGTGAATTTGCACCAGAGCATGTGATTTGCCTGTACTTCTCCTTGCTTGGTTTTTAGTCACAAGCTTCTTGTCTATTTTTGTAACAGGAATTTTCAGTGTTTTGGAAAATTACAAAATAACTTATCTAGGAAGGAAGAAAACGTGGGAAATACATTATTGATAAGAATATTATTTAATGTTTTAAATAGAATAAAGTAAGCCTCTTGGATGAGGAAGGTTATAATTGCCCTACAGGGGAAGGTAACGAGATTAACTGAGGGGGCAGTAGGTGCTCAGTTCTACATGGAGTAATAAAAATACAAAATAGGGTCTGTGCCATAGTGTCTAATGAATATGATTCAGGTCCTTTAGACTAAATCAGCAGCTTATTTCCTCAACTGGAATCTGGCCAAAAACTCTGGCAGATGTTTATCAGGCAGGTGTGATTTTCCCATTCGATCAAGTTAAGGTGGCCATACACTATAAGATCCACTCGTTTGGCAAGGTCGCCAAATGAGTGGATCTTAACCCGATATGCCCACTAACGTCTGGGTGATATCCGATGAATCTGAACGTTTGGCCCTGGGGCCGAACAATCGGATTACAATACTATAAATGGGCTCCGACAGGTCAATATCTAGCCGATTTTGGCCTGATCGATCGGGAGGACCTGTCGGGAGCCCCCACACATGGGCAGATAAGATGCCGAATCGCTCTAAAGGACCGATATCGGCAGCTTGTATCTGCCCGTGCATGGCCACCTTTAGTTGATGCAGTCCTTATCCCGTTGGTGCCTATTCCCATTATTGTAATCTGATCATTTAGCCCTAGGGACGAACAATTGGATTAGGCTGATATTGCCGCCTTTGGTGGGGAAATGGGGAAGAGATCCGCTCGTTTGGTGACATTGCCAAACAAGCAGATTTTATAATGTGTGCCACCTTTAGCCTTTGAATCTTTTGGGGGTCAAGGCTAAGCCTCCAGCCCCTAGACTTCAGTTGGGCAGACATCACAACCACACAATGGCTAGACCCCTTCAGTGAAGCATCAGATCATTTAAACATTAACATAAAATTATAATATAAGTTATTAGGGCTGTTTGTTTATCAAAATGTGAATTTGCTGACTACACTGTAATTTTTTGTTATCCCATAAATACATTAACATTCTACTTACCTACTGTATGTCTACCCACTGGGACGCATTCTCCATAATGCTATTAACTATTTACTGTCAATGTCCTGTACATAAAGCTATTGTACTGCACAGAGAGTGGGCTATAGAGTTTCAGGGTAAATCCAGTGTGGGACTGACCTGCCAGAGAACTGGCATTTTTGCCCTTCCTAAAGCAGAGCAATAACTCATCCTACCTTTTCCAGGTTCTGCTTGTTTTTTCAGTACCTGAGCGATATTATTCAATTACAGTTGTACAGGTATGGGACCTGTTATACAGAATGCTCAGGACCTGGGGCTTTCTGGATAAGGGATCTTTCAGTAATTTGGATCTTCACACCTTAAGTCTAGTAGGATCATGGAAACATTAAATAAACCCAATAGGTTTTGCTTCCAATGAGAATTAATTAAATCTTAGTTTGGCTCAAGTACACGCTACTGTTTTATTGTTACAGAGAAAAAGGAAAAAGTTAATACAAATTTGAATTATTTGTATACGGAGATTGTCTTCCCGTAATTCAGAACTTTCTGGATAACGGGTTTCCGCATAATGGACCCTATACCTGTACAACAATTCTCTCGAATATGCGATAATGTTGAATTTGGTCGCAAGAGGAAAGCATTTAAGAGATTCGGTTGGTGGATTCTTGATGGCAATTTCTCTAATGGGCCCTTTGTGCCCCAATCCTACACTGTGTGCAAGTTCTTTACTGAGATCTTCCAACAATGTTTCAAGGGGTTCAAACCCCTTTCTCATGTGCTCTTTGAAAAAAAAAATGTAACTCTGCAAAATGCTTATTTTAGGGTTTATATCCCCTTTTTGCTTGTGAAATCTATGAGTGGTAGTGTTCCTTTAAGGTGTTGTATATAGACTTCCATGTTAAACTATTCCAGAGTGTCTGTACACTGTACCCTGTAATTAGGGTTGGCAGGCCATGATGTAATAGGGGCAGACTGTGAAGTAAAATGGGGTGGAGCCACATCACACAAAGGCCAAAAGGCGGAGAAAAGTTAAGTTTCGAGCGGACTGGGGACAGGTTTTGTTAAGGGTATTACGAATTTACTGCTAACTACATTGCTGGTAAATTTGTAATACCGGCCCTGGCAGGTGTTTTACCGGCTAAGCCAGTAAAAAAACGGCCGGGTAGCAACCCTACCTGTAACAAGAGAGGAAAGTGCGGCTGTAAGGAGCCTATTTACAAGCCCCACAAACATCACTAAATGTAGTGTCCAATGATCTTAGGGAATAGTATAGTAATGCCTACCACAGGTCCCAGGCATTCTGAATAACAGGTCCCATACCAGTACATCTGAAAGCTAAGCTTTAAGTCAGTTTAGGAGGTTTAGGATAACAAACACATTTGGTGGCCTAAATATCAGTATGTGTGATACACCAATGTATTCCTATATCTGCAGCCTGACCAAACACTGTAACTCCCAGGGGGAGTCGGACAACCACTTCTCTGGAGTATATGAGCAGTAGGGTGTGTGTGCAAGTGTCTTTATGTTTAAAGGGGAAGTAAAGTCAAATAAACAAGAGAGGAAAGTGCGGCTGTAAGGAGCCTATTTACAAGCCCCACAAAACATCACATACTAAATGTAGTGTCCAATGATCTTAGGGAATAGTATTTGGCAGCTACATAAATGATCCACTTTCATATCATTCATCCAGTGCACACAGGAAACTTTTTGGATGCTGAAACAACATGGAATTTTCATTGAAAATATATTTTAAAATGCCTTTATGGCCCTTCTGTTGTTGATTGGGAGAAGTTTATAGCTTTATTTCACGCACAAAACACACCATAAAAAAGAGGAGGTGTTTCACCCACCAGAACACCAAATCAGGACCATTTGTAACATATACCTTTTTTATTAAATATGTAAAAAGATGAACGCAAATTATTCACACATTCAAGGACAAAAAACCCTACTCTATCATGCAACAAGTTGTGGGTATGTTAAATGAATGCCATACATCTGAGACTTTTTCCATCTAAATATGACTTCATTACCTGTCTGTTTATATTGAACAATACATATGTTTACATTCCTTTACTTTACATTAAATATAGAACTGTGATGCTGTGCTACTCTGTGACGACGCAACTGTTCCAAGTTGGAAACAGAGAAACTAAAGGAAAAAAAGCATAAAATTCCATAGATACAATACAAAAAGGCACAAAGTTTGAATTTATGTGTTTTTTTTTTAAAATTCGTGTATATTCGAAATGCGACTGGGTGGTTATTTCATAAAAAAATTGAATAACTAAAACTCGGACAAATTTTATCGACCCAAAAACTTGAATCAAATTCGATTTGAATTCATCCAAAACTGAAATGTCAGGAAGGCTGCAGACACCTCCAAATTGCTCACTGGAAATCTCCCGTTGACTTATACAGTAATTTGGCAGGTTTTAGGTTGCGAATAGTCTCGCATTCTTAAGGGCCAGAGTTTGATAAATCTCGAAAATAAAATTGGAATTTTTTAAAAAATGAGTCTGGATAATTTGACTGTTTTCACCATAAAAAAAATTGTCAATTGACCCTTAATAAATTTGCCCCTATATCATCAGATAGCAAGGGGGTATGTGTCAAAGGTTTGGGTGCTCCACAGAAAAATCCATTCTCACATGAGGGATCTGTAGCTTTACAGCCTCAGTAAAAATATTATTGTCATTCACTGGGTTATGATTGGTTAAGATTTGGCAAAACGTTTACTTGCCACTCACTGAAATCTTCATATCCAGATCCGGTCAAGCAGTTTGGTCGATATGCACCATATTGTCTGTGGCTGTTTCAACAGATAGGGGCCCATTTACTTAGTTCGAGTGAAGGAATAGAGGAAAAAAAGTTTGAATGGTCGAATATGGCTAATTCGACCATCGAATGGGCTACTGCGACCTTCGACTATGACCTTCGAATCGAACTAAAAATCGTTCAACTTTTCAACCATTCGATAGTCTGTACTGTCTCTTTGAAAATTTCTTCGACCCCCTAGTTTGCTTCCTAAAACCTACCGAGGCCAATGTTAGCCTATGGGGAAGGTCCCCATAGGCTTCTTACAATTTCCTGATCGAAGGAATATCCTTCGATCGATGGATTAAAATCCTTCGAATCCTTTGATTCGAAGGATCTAATCGTTCGGTCGAACGATTATTTCTTCGATCGTTCGATTGTAGGAATAGCGGTAAATCCTTCGACTTCGATATTACTTAGGTAAATGTGCCCCATAATCCTGGTGGATCAAGGTTTTTCTGAGCAGATGGAAATGTCCATTGCTCAACCAAAAGGAAACACATCATTTGGTTCTTGTACCAAACAAACAAAACAATGCTAAAGTGTCCTTACCAGTGTATGGAACTTGTACAACGTCCATCTGTTTGGTCCAGAAAGATAGACAGATATTATATGGGTACATTTTAAACCTTTCAAGACCAAAAGTAGAAGTAGAAATGATTTTGAACTTATGATGGTTCTGTGAAGGTCCCAAGTCAAGTCTGACATTTCAGTTTGTAACTACTGTACTCCAGCACTGAGAATAGATGGAATGGAAGATGCTCTGATCTGCTAAAGTGATGTTCCTGTATATATATATATATATATATATATATATATATTGGATTCACAAGTTCGAAAAATAAATATTGATATAGTGAATAAAGTCCCCCCCTCTTGTAAAATATAAGGATATTATAAGTTACCGAGGAGTTTCATGACCATATAAAAACACGAGGCCGAAGGCCAAGTGCTTTTATACAGGTCATGGAACTCTGAGGTAACTTCTAATATTCCTATATTTTGCAACTGGGGGTATTTTATTTATTATAATACACAAGTTTCAGTAATTAATGTGACAAAAATGACATCAGAACTCACCGTTTATAAGGATATAATTTACAAGATATTCATGGCTCTTATATATAGATATATATATAGATATATATGTATAGATATACATATATGACCCGCACTCCAAAATTTGTTAACCATCAATATTTATTTTTCAAACTTGTGCATCCAACATTTCGGCCCACATTAGGGCCTTTATCAAGGACCTTGATAAAGGCCCTAATGAGATACAGTATATATATATTAAAAAATTTTTTTAAAAATTTTAAAAAATTAGTGGTGAGCACAACTTTCCCTTGTTTGTTATAGTTATACAGGAGCAGTGACCAGCTCCATGTTGTAGCTCCCACCCTTCCCAGCTATAGTCAGGTGATCCCACTGGTGTCTAATAAAAGGGCAGCCAAGTATGGAGGTTTACTTTGAAAGCAGCAAGTAAGTTGCAGGTAAAACTTAGTCCCTTTGTAAAATGTATAATTAAGCAATTGAATTCTTAATGAATCATATGAAAATTAAGCGTAGGACTGGCCAGATATGGGATGACTTTGACGTAGTTGGCCAGCTTAAATATATTGCAATATATGGACAAACAATCCCTGTGTTGTTTAAAGGGTAAGGCATTTTTTAGTAGCAGTATGCACAAAATGTCGCTGTCTTAAATATATTGATAATGGGTTGAGTGCAGAGGACCTCTTGTAGTTGACTATATATATATATATATATATATATATATATATATATATATATATATATATATATATATATATATATAATACACAAAAGCCATGAATATCCTGTAAATTATATCCTTAGAAACGGTGAGTTGTGATGTCATTTCTGTCACATGACTCACTGAAACTTGTGTATTATAATAAATAAAGTACCCCCAGTTGCAAAATATGAGGATATTAGAAGTTACCTCGAAGTTCCATGACCTGTATAAAAACAACTCCTCTGTAACTTAAAATATCCTTATATTTTACAAGAGGGGCTACTTTATTAACTATATATTATGTGTGTAATATATATATATAGTACAATAAACTAACCACACTCACAGGTCTTTCTCCAAATGTAAAATTATTTTATTCAACATTTTGACCCCTACATTTCAAGTTACATTTTTGATTACAGCTCAAATGTAGGGGCCTGAATGTTGGATACAATAATTTTTTGCATATTTGGAGAAAGACTTTTTTTGTACTATATGTTATATGATATTATGTGACATAACTAGCACCCAGGCAGTACTTCCAGCATTATTTTGAGTGCACCAGACGTAACTATACTTGTAGATATATACATATAGTGAGCAACCAGTGTGAGTTTTCTTTCCCATAATGCCAAGTGGCCGGTTTTGTGATTGACAGATTTAACATCACTATTGTAAAAAGGTAATGAACAGATATGACTATGCCCTAACATTTCCCTGGCAGTGGGAAGAATGCAAGGCTATGAAAGAGAGGTCTCTACAATGTCCCTGTGTTATTTCCTATGATAATTCTATACTGATGAGAAACCAGAGCCAAAGTAGTACTAATTAGCATTTAGGGGCCTGAATTTGGGTAGCACCCTACCCTTCATTAAAGCAACATGTACCCACACTTAATAGGCATCTGTCTTCCAATATATTGAGTTGAATGCAAGTGAAAATGATGCAAAAGAAAAGAAAATGGGAAGAAAAATGAGTTCCTCCTCCAAATTAGCCAAGACTGATGTATATGTATCATTTACTTCATTTCTGCTGATGATACCTGATTACACAACAATGGGTGACATTTGATTCATTTGTGATACGTGGAGGTGACTTCGCATTTTCATGACATGGAACTATAAATATTGTTCGCTATTACAATTGTGAGCGAGCAGAGAGAGAGGAAACAGCTCAATTTCAAATAAATAAATTCAAGGGAAATGATGTGAAACAGTCACGTGGGAGACGCCGCCGCAGAGTAGCTCACACCATTTGTTTTGTTCGGGCGACTTCTGTAAACAAACACGCCTTGGAAAAGTAAGTGGAACAGAATTTGGTGTTCTTACTGGCGCTCTCTATATTACATTGGATGGTGTGTCTTGGAAGAAAGTTCCACATGAAATGACAACAGTGAAGTACAGGTGGGTGTTAGGGTCAGTATTCCTCCTGCTGCTCTGCCTCCTCCTGCCCATGCTCCTGCTCCTCCTCACCTTCATGCTGCTCTGTGTGACTCTCCTGTAATTGAGCAATGACATTGACACATTAGCCGCTGGTTATAGGCGTGTGCTCTTTCTACAGCAGCATACAGAAAAGGCAGTAGAACTGTATCCAACAAGTCTACAAAGCTCAATACTTGAAACCAGGAACTTCTGGTTGCACTAATGGCAGATTCTATGCTGGGGATTTTACAGACAAGCATTAGCAATAAATATTAAAGGACACACATGTACATACAGCACCCAAACATGCATATTAAAGGGCATGTAAAGGCAATTTTTACTTTAATGAAAAAGAAACCCATATCTCCCATATACTTTGTGTACAGTTTTTATAAGAAACCTGACTGTATGCAGTGAAATTCTCCCTTCATTTACTGCTGTGGATAGGCATTATCAGACGGTCCCTAACTGCTGGGCAGGGAAACAATCATACTTATGAACAGCAGGGGGAGTCCCTGCCTAACTTCCCAGCCATGCAGAACTCAAGCAGCTTTGTTTGTTTCCTGTAGAGCAGTCAGCAACTGTGTAGAGATTTGTATTCAATTTTATTTTTGTCTTTACATCCCCTTTACTGTTTCCAACTCCAGCTGCGGGGACAAAGATCATGGAGCCAGATTTAAACAGATAAACTAGGATTCTATTTGGAGGGTTATTTTGCTGCAGCCACTGGTTCTGCAGAGTGGAAGAAAGTTTGTATTAAATAATTCAAAAACTATACAATCCACATTAGATTACATGACAACACGGGACCCAGTGCAGTCTGTATATTCTGATTATTAATCAGTCTTGCTGTATCAGCTCCTGGCAGATATTATTTGACTTGTGCTGTTTTGATAATTTATGACTACCCCTAAGCAGCCAAGGCCACACTGAGCATGTGCAGAGTCTTGGTCTTGCAAAGATGCAAGATGGTGACCCCCTGTGGCCAACTTTGAAAACATAAATCATTTGTTTAATTAGGCTTGTGGTGCAGTAAGTTTATGTTTAGTATACAAAATACAGAGCCTGCACTCTATATCTCTGAGACCAATTAGTCATTCTCCTCAAATCTATCCTTTAATTGCCTGAGCCCCTGTCACTGCTAAATCACTTGGACTGAAAGGCTGACAATTGTAATGATTTTACATTGTTTTTTTCTGGTCCCACCTATATATTATGCATAATACATTTCCCTGATTTTACATTTTCTTGGATTTTACACCATTTTTTCTAGTCCCCTTAAAACGTAAAAGGGGTTTCTACTGTGTGTATATACACAGTAGAATTCCGTGTACAGTAAGTAAAAAAACAAAAAAATGAAACTAAAGCAGGTTTATTGTATCCAACGTTTGTACCTGTTCTTCTGAGGAATATAGAATGTCCATTAGCCTCTGGAGTAGGTCATCGCCCTCTTGACCATGTTCTTGACAAAGTAATTCGATTTCCCTTAGCTTTCCAAAATAGAAATCTCTTTCTTTCTCGACTCCTTCAAGGGCAATTTTTAATGAATGTACCTGGGAATGGAGAGAGAGAGGAGAGCAGGGAACTGTTTATAAGGATTTATTTTAGAGGTTATTCATGGCTCCTGTATTATACGGGTATTTAGAATTTGCTTCAGAATTACTATTACTGTACACTAACAGTGGCCTCTGGGAGTGTTATTGGCTACACAGCAGATTGTGCTGGTCCATGTTCTCTTTGCCGGATCTGCCGAGTAGAACTAGTAGAGTAGTAGAATTAAAAGAGTAGAATTTGGGGCAGACAAGAGAGGGTAAGAGTAAAGAGGCAGTGGTACCTGTTCGTTAAGATGTGAGACTTGTGTTTCCAAATCTTTGTCACTTTTTACTGAGGGACAGGGCACTGCTTTCTTTGCAGATGATGGACGAGATGATGTGGATCCAGGTTTTGCAATTGGACTTGACTTGGCAGCACCTATAAAAAAAAAAAAAAAAACAACCATAATGAAAAATATATAGATGTTTCTATAGTTATATGCAGGGCCGGATATACATAGTGGGCGTCCATCGGCCCACTGCCGTTCGTCGTGCTTGTCCCCTCCCCTTTATTCATGCAAATTTTCATCATCAGGACTGGAGCAATGGGGATTGGTGCACTTAAAATTCTAAAAATGATTGTATCTCCTGTGCATCCCCATTGTTTTTGAACCAATGCGGGTGTGGTTGGGCAGCATCCGTCCCTTAAAATCCTGCCTCCCTAGGCCAGGGCCTTAGTGGCCTTTCCACAAATCTGGGCCTGGTTACATGACCCACAAACTTGAAAACTAATTTATTATATGCACTGCAGGTTCGCTTTCCCCAAATTCCCGAACCGGAGCTGTTGATCAACTCTCACTAGTGGCAGAACTCCTGGTAGAACTGGTGTTACACAGGAATCTCAGTGGGGCCCTCGCGGGAGAACTTGAGAAACTTTAACACACACGTTACATATATGCAATAACATGGATGCCAGTAGTCAAGGGGTCTTTCTGTAATTTGGATCTTCATACATTCAGGGGGTTATTTATTGAAGTACAAATGCCAAAAACCCGATTTATTATAACCCAAGGATGGAAAAATTCTCAATCTGAAAATCCTGCATCTAAGACCTGCAGAGGTTGCATATGTCAATAAGTCAATGGAAGAAGTCATTAAATAAACCCAATAGGCTGTTTTTTGCTTCCAATAAGGATTAATTATATCCTGGCTCAAGTATAAGCTACTGTTTTATAATTACAGAGAAAAAGGAAATAATTCTGAAAAATATGGATTATTTGATTATAATGGAGTCTATGAGAGACAGCCTTTCAGTAATTTGGAGCTTTCTGGATAATGGATTTTCAGATAATAGATCCAATACGTGTACTTTGTATGTTGGATATACACACCTTACCACTGTATAGCGCTACAGGAACATTTAGGGTTGGGGCAGACGGGCAGATTCGGGGGAAACTTTGGAAACCGAATTGCCTCGAGTGCATTAGCGCAGGCGATTCTTCATTCAAGCAGACAGAAGGCAGTTCGGGGAGATTGTCGCCACGCAGAAGAGGCGATTAGTTGCCAGGCGACTAAATCTCCCCGAATCTGCCTGTCTGCCCCAACCATTAGGGATTTGCCATATTCACAATATTAACATCTAAATCACCACAAAAGTGGTAGCCCTGTCCTGAACCCTAAATTAAATATGTAAATTAGTAAAGCCACCCCTCCCCCAAAATCAGCATTTGAAAACAACCTATCACCTCCAGTTTTCCTGTGGCATAATGTCACATGATATTAAGGTTGGGGGAGAGCACGCTAAGAATTAAAAGAAATGCTGGTATTTGACCAACTCCACAATGATCATTTGTAACATTAAATATTTTTTCTATCCTTATAGAATATGGGAGCCTTAAATGCAGACACTAAATCCAGACTCACATTTTCTATTTCTAGTTGTGCAGATTTTTTAGTAGTTGGAGGGATTATGAAATGCTGGAAATGCAGCACCTTGTAATGACCAGTAACAAGTGACACATTTGTTTGCTTTCTTGTTGCAAGCTGGAACATTTGTACATTGGAATTAGAATTCATAATTTAACAAAAGGCAAATGGTAATACTTAGGGCTGAGTTATTGGCACACACATATAATAAATGAAAGATATAATAAATCCTAATCTTGCACCTGGATCTCCTAATAGGCAGGTAAAGGAGATATATGAAAGCAGTCAGATATAGAAGCCATTCTGGGAATATTTCTTTTGCTTTTGATGTTGGAGGTGCTTATTTTTAGCAATGCCCTGGTATTTCCCAGATTGTGTGACTTAAGCTGGCCATAGATGCAAAGATCCGATTGTACAAATCATCGCACGATCGGACTTTCCCATCTCCTGACCTGCCACTAACCATTCCGATCAAATAAAGTAGAAAAGAACAGATCAGCCGATGTTCTGCCTCTGACAGCAATCGTACGAAAGTTATGTCCAACCAAAGCTAGTGACAGTCTCCCACTGAAAATCGTACAATCGGCAATACACGCAGAGATATTCCCGCAGCTGACAGAAATCTTTTAACCTGTCCGATCGACCAAACGTCCGATCTCCGCTGGACGAAAAATGTCCGGACTCTCCACACACGGTCCGAAAATCGTACGAATCCTCGATTCGTACAATCAGATCTTTGCGTCTATGGCCAGCTTTATACGATTCTCAGAGGAAAGCCTCAGGAGAATGGGCCTTGCTGTACTCTCTTCCAGATCATTCCACGGATCCTATTGCTCCAATGACGAGGAGTCTCTGCTCTGCGAGTAGCCGAGTGTGTTGGGATCAGGCTATGAAGCAATACAATCTAACTTACATATGTCCTTTGGGCATTAGAGATAATAAAAACAAAAACATTTGGATTCTGATATTCCTCTTTACCTTAAATGACCCCAGTGGGCGGTGTGCATGAGAGAATGTATCCACACTGTGTAACTATAGAAACACACAGCCTCGCACTTACTGTGGCAGATTTCAAGACAATCACTGGGGACACTGTCTTCCTCAGCTGCAACATTTCAACATGTACTGAGCCATATTCATTCTACTCATCATATTCCCTACAGAGCATGTGACATAATCACGTGACCTTGTTAACCCCTTCAGTATACAATATCAAAACTGAAACAGTCAAAGAGGTGTTTCCCTACACCATCTGCTCATTTATTTTGAGATGATGGACAGATATGCTGAAATTAAAAATATTTATGTGTGATGAGACTGACTCACTGTGTTGCATATTAATGATTTACCCCACAGGAAAACTCAGAATTACTATGGCAACCGTTTCAAGTCCTACAGGTTCAATTAACTGAACAAATATGCCCATTTTCAGC
This sequence comes from Xenopus petersii, assembly GCA_038501925.1. Lineage (NCBI taxonomy): Eukaryota > Metazoa > Chordata > Amphibia > Anura > Pipidae > Xenopus > Xenopus petersii. The sequence goes on along the minus strand of CM076683.1, from coordinate 103,798,248 downwards.
CAAAATGTGCTTTAGAAAGTATATATATACTGTATATATATGTGTGTGTGATTGCAGGATAAGCCAACACAACCGCCACCAAAAGGTTACACATAACACAATATAAACTTTAACTATAACTGCCCACCTTCTTTAACATGTAGTTGCTGACATTTGCAAACCATTTGTAAGGACATTGTGCTGCTACTCACAACTTACTCTAAAAGGTACACATACTATACATAGCTAGCCAATCCACTATTCCCTCCTGCTTTATGTAGGCACCATCTAACTGCTATTTGTTAATATCTATCAAACAGGAAACTGTATTTTTATTTCCCTGTATCAAAATATGCCCCAAACTGTTTCCCTGATCTGTTCAGCAAGGTAGCAATGCAATTCAGCATTCTTAATGATAACTACAACAGAGAAATGAGACTATTTTGTTAGGCAGCAGGAGGAATAAAAAGCTGCTTGTGTGTCTCACATGTGAAATAAGCATTTTAAACCTTCTATAGCTGCAAGTCAAAGAGAGAGAGAGAGAAAGTCAGTTTCCTGCATATATTGTAGTTGGAATAAAACATTACCGTAATGGCAGGCCAGGTTCATATGTATAGGGTTCCCTAGACAAGCCCCATGCCACAGTAATGTGAGGAGTGTTGTGGCTTCAGGAGTGAGGGGGTGACCAGCTTGAGCAGCAATGGTTGTACATCACATAACTGTACTCGGGGTAGGCAGAAGGTAGTTGTGGTATGTGCCTAGCACTCTGACTATGTTACACCCTGGACACGTGACTCTTACACTTTCCTCTGGTTCTGCTCCTGTATCCTGGTGACTGGTGCAGCTCACTGGAACTCTAATTATGAGCACTAGTGGGAGCTGCACCCCCATTTTATTTTACGGAGTGGCTTGTTTGCCTTTCCCTGTGTATGTAGCAAAGAACCCTAAAAAGTATTTGAAAGTGAAAAAAGTCACTCAAGTTCCTTTTTTTTTTTTTGAAGACTTGCCACTAGTTTGTGGTAATAAATCAGTATGTTGAACTTGTTGCTAAGGCTGAAGCTATAACATGAACCCATGCTGATGGCAAAATACAGGAGATGGGGCAGGTGCTACAAGATAAAGGGCAGATGTATGAAAGGCATTAGCAGAAGAGGATCAGTGACTGGAAGTGAGAGGAAGAGTAACGAGTGAATGATTAAAGGAGAACTAAACCCTTAATGAAAAAAATCTCTACCCCTACCCTACATAGACCCCCTCCCTAATCCCCCCAGCCTAGCTGCTACCCCTGGTAAATCCCCCTAACTCTTTACTTACCCATCGGTGCAGATTCAGGGCATCAGAGTTTGCGGGCAAAATCTTCCGCACTTCAGTAATCTTTGGGTCTTTTTCCTTCACTTCGGCAATTTCCGTGACTTCCGGTGCATGCATGCATGTTGTGAAACGGAAGAGTGCTCCAATAGTGCGCCAATACACCGATCTTATTACGAAGATTACCGAAGAGAAAAAGATGGCGCCTGTGAACTCTGATGCCCTGAATCTGCACCGAGGGGTAAGGAAAGAGTTAGGGGCATTTATCCAGGGTAACACCTAGGCTGGGGGAGCAGAGATGGGGGTCTATGTAGGGTTGGGGGGTAAGGTTTTTTTAATTAAGGGTTGAATTCTCCTTTAAGAGGAGAGGAGTAATGAAGACAATGGAGTGTGAGCAGTGAGGATTTACATCCAGATACTTTAATGATTACAGTACACTTTATTGTATTTATTAACACTGAAAACATACATCACCAGTGATATTGCCTAAAGTAACCAATCAGCAATTCGATTTGAAAAGACACCTACAAGTATAGAAAACAAAAGCAAAGATCTGAATGATTGCTATGGGCAACATCCCTAGTCCCACGAGCCCCTAAGATTGTAAGCTCAATGGGGCAGGGATCTCCTTCCTTTTGTCTCTTTGACACTTACATTTTAAATGTAACTATATGTATTTATTTGTATTTTTATTGCCAGCAGCATAACTACACCTTGCTAGGCCGCCCCACATAAAAAAAAATCTTGGGAGGGGCCTGGCCAACCTACCCACTGCTCCCCTCCTCTCTCTCTCACCCCCCCCCCCCATTGCCTCCTGCTTACACACGTGTGCTGCCGATACTGTAGTTTGCAGAGGTGCACACATGTTTCTGGGATAATATCGGCTATATAAGAAGTGAACTCAGTGGTCGTGGCCCCCCTGTCCCCCGGTCACCCATGTCTGTTCAGCACGGGTTCCAAGTATAGGAATATTTTCAGGGATGTCTGCCAAACAACTTATGTCTGGATGATATCCAGTTCCCATTGGTTCTACAAGGATATTGAGGCTAAACATAGGAATTATGACTATTTACATCTTTCAGCACTGCAACAGCAATGCCCACCCCGGTGCTGCTAAAAATATGAACTTGACAGTGTTTATTTGGTGAGCTGTAATGTCAGACTATGATGGGAGCAGAGAGTATAAGTAATGTTTCATTTTGATTCCCACTGTCTCAGGGAAACCCTGCTAGACTATGTCACATTTTTCCCAGCGAATCATTCCACCAACTAAAGACAGCATACCCTCCATGCCTGGAATGGTACAGCAAAATTGGCTTTATTTCATTCCCTTTCATTGGTATGGAGATTTAACCGTACATGCATGTTGGAATTTTCTAATATTTTCAAACAACAAAACTCCCATAAAAGTATCTTGTTTCTAAACAGGAAGAGAGAAATATGTGAGGTCAATGGCACGAGGGCAAAAATGTAAAATTTAGGGCAGACTGGAAATACTCTGCCCTCAAATCTTCAAATCTTGGTACTGTTTGATTCTCCAGTGCAACGTGAGTACTGGATGGTCATATCAATCCAAATGCAAAATATCCAAGCATAAGGCCCCACATTTATTTGCCAGAAGGGGAGAAGCTGCTGCAAGATTTTCCTGCAGGTTCAGACTGACTGACTAGAGAGCCCTAAGCTTGGGAGTCCCAAACTCACGAGTTCATACAGACAGAGAGATGATTGGCAAACCCTATCTTATCTACTACAAGGCTCTCAGGTTACTTAATCTACTTGTGCACCTGAGCCTAAATCATTCAGTACACATTCTGAATTATACTCATACATGGTTTATGCCATTGGAAATACATGGTAACCTAATAATGTATAAAAATAGATCTATGTTGTGTTGAGACAGAAATCAAAAAATAATGATGCTTTTAGCTATGGATGCACCGAATCCAGGATTCGGTTCGGGATTCGGTTCGGGATTCGGCCTTTTTCAACAGGATTCGGATTCGGCCGAATCCTTGTGCCTGGCCGAACCGAATCCGAATCCTAATTTGCATAATAGGGGTGGAGAGGGAAATCGCGTGACTTTTTGTCACAAAACAAGGAAGTAAAAAAAATGTCCCCTTCCCACCCCTAATTTGCATATGCAAATTAGGGTTCGGATTCGGTTCGGTATTCGGCCGAATCCTTTGCTTAGGATTCGGGGGTTCGGCCGAATCCAAAATAGTGGATTCGGTGCATCCCTACTTTTAGCACACTTCCATTTGTCATCAAGGCATGCAACTTTTTAGGGATGAACCAAATCCAGTATTTTGAGATTTGGCTGTATCTTAATCTTTCATGAAAGATTCGCCAGAATCCCAAACCAAATCCGAACCATCATTTTCTTATGCAGATTAGGCCAATTAATGGGTTAAAAAGGACCACATGTGCAGTCTGTGTAAAATGGAAACTTCCTTGCTTGTGTGAAAAGAAGTCACATGCTCTGAAGTATTCAGATGCAGTTTGGTCAGCAATTGGATTCACCTGAATCAGAATCCTGCTGAAAAAGGCAGAATCATGGACAAACATTAAACCAAATCCTGGATTCAGTGGCTCTCTTTAAGGGTCAGGGCAGAGAGGCAGATCTGGGGAGATTAGTCGCATGGCGAGAAATCTCCTCTTCTTTGGGGTGACCAATCTCCCCGAACTGCCTCCCCGGCGGCTAAAATGTAAATCGCCGGCAGGATGGCACTCGGAGCGATTTGTTTTCCAAAGTCGCCTAAACTTTCCACGTGAGGCAACTTCGGGAAAACTAATCGAGTGCCATCCCGCCGGCAATTTACATTTTAGCCGACGGGAAGGCAGGGGAGGCAGCTCAGGGAGATTAGCCACTAGCCATGCGACTAATCCCCCCGAATCTGCCTGTGTGCCCCGACCCTTACTTGTAAATCTTGTGTTAGAAAAGTATTTTGGTTCAAGATTCCAGGCAGCACTGGTATGTGGAAGGAAAACGTGTAGAGAATATTTGTCATAGATACTCTTGTGCCCCCTGAGGTCATAAATGACCACTTATGAGTTGCTGAGAGTGATATACATTACTTTTAGATTGCTATTATTCAATATGTTTTTTTTTCTATAATGGACCTGAGGCAGCATGTAAGATATGACAGAATTTATCCTTTGATAAGTGCTGAGGAATAGGCATGTTGTTCCACAGTGCCACAACATTGAGACATGAAAGAGAACTATAGAGAGGCTGAGGTTCTTTATACAAGATAAAGCTGATCGTAGTAAACAAATAGAGCCACAGCAGTTCATGCAGATGATTATAGCTACAGAGTTGGGTGCTAGACATGAGCCATACCTGCTGTTGGGGAGTTGGCATGATGAGGCTTTTTTGGCAGGTTGAAGATCTGTTCTCCAGGGTCGGGGGGAGGAAGTGCATCCTGTCCTTGTCGGGCTTCCATTGGATCATATTCCTTGCCGTCATAGTTGGCATCAAAGAATTTTTTGAACCATTGAATAAAATCCAGGTTGTCCTGGAAGCGTCCTTTCACCAGTTTTTCTACTGGAATGACCTAAACCAGAGCAAGAGAGTAAAAACTCTGGCATGAGCTGGTGAATTAAGGCTACAAAACCATCACCATCTTATTATTTAGGATACACATCCTCGCTCAATGTATTAGGAATGTATAAAAATCTGTCTGCTCTTTTAATAAATGGATTTCATTGCAGAATTCTGCTGGATCATCCATCACTATTAACTGATGCATTTTTCCCATGACAGTATCCCTTTAAGCAAAAAAGTTCAAGGATAATTGTAGGAAATCCAATCCAAAAAAAAAATTTCTGTGATTATCCTAAATGTAATCCAAGGTGTTAAACCATTATAGGGATGGGGAAGGGAGTATTTAGCTTGCATAGGATGGAGACATTTTGGATCTTTGCAACAAATACTTTAATTTCTAGGGTTCTTGTTTTGGTAATTTATGGATTTATTGGATTATTTCATGCTCCCTCTTAATGGCCTTGACATACAGTGCAATTCCCAGCAGAATTGTGCACACATTTAAGAGAAATTTGACTGTACACAGTATTTGTATATTATAATTTATGTAATTACTTTTATTGATTACTATTTTTTATAGATAAATTATTGCTTTTTATTGTGTTAGGTACATAATGTTTCTATAGGAAGTTGCTTTTTGGAAAAGTAATAGGGAATGTAATGATGTATTTTTTTTCTATATTAATAATGATTGGTAATATTTATGTGGTGTGCTGGTAAAGGGGAACGATACCCACTTGGGTACAAATGGTAACTTAGTCATGGCCCATTTTAATAAAGCCAGCGGGAAGCTTGAGCTGCGAGTAGGGCTGTAATGAGTGCAAGCCACTGTCACCCAGGAAAGCTGCAAACCCCAGTGAAAAAAGAGAAGGGTGAATGGGATGCTGGTAACTTCGGAACTGTGCTGTAATACCTCTGGCACATTCTGGTGTTCCTATGAGGGTATTTCTTCCCTTCTGCCTGTCCCTGCTAATCTCTAATATACAGTTTACATTTAGAATGGGAGCACTGCACTTGTTTTAACAGTTTAATGTGATAATTCAACTGCACACTTTTAGTTCACTTCCACTGCACTGGTGGTGCTGGCCCTCCGTTGACCCTGCCGGGTCCCTTAGCAACAGCAAACGTTTTGAAACGGATCGGCACACACACAATTGTTTGCAGTTACCCCTTTTATTTTGCTACCAACAGTATCAACATTTTGGGGGGGGGTCAATACAACTACACTATACAGGTATGGGACCTGTTATCCAGAATGTTTGGGACCTGGGGGCTTCCACAGCATCGGACTGGGACGGTGGGACACCAGGAAAAAACTCAGTGGGCTCCAGCTCTTGTTGGCGAAGACCCACTCTAAACAGCCCCCGCCTGATTGCATAAAGAATTGCACGTAAAGCAGGGGAGGGGGATTTGCGGCTTGGAGGGGGGGTCCTTGCAGCTGGGGAGAGGGGTCCTTGGGGGGTGCAGGGGCCTGATGTGGCACAGCCCCAGTGGGCCCAGAACCACCCAGTCCAACCCTGGGTTTCCAGATAACGGATCTTTCCACAATTTGGATCTTTATGTCTTAAGTCTACTAGAAAATCATGTAAATATTAAATAAACCCAATAAGTTGGTTTTGCTTCCAATAAGGATTAAAAACAGTATAATTAGTTTAGATCAAGTACAAGGTATTGATTAATTATTAAAAAGGAAAAATATTATTTTTTAAAACTCGGATTATTTGATTACAATCGAGTCTACAGGACACGGCCTTACTGTAACTTGTACCTTTCTGGATAACGGGTTTTCGGAAAACAGATCCCATGCCTGTATATGTTTTGTTGCCAGGTAAAGCCAGAACCCCATCCCAAACATAAGTATAAATGCTAAATAGGAGCAGAGCTTTGCATTGTTTAGGGTTAAACTCATACCTTATCAACATTCATTCTTTTAAAAGATGCTTGCAGCAGTTTGAAGTTGTGAATGTATTCATGCTCCAGCTTGGCTTGAAACTTGACCTTCTTTAGACTAATGCAGCCAGGGAACAGCATATCCATAAACTGGCAATAGGCCGCACCTGGAAATAGAAAGAAGACAGATAAGTTACTGAGGAGAAAAGAGAAAGGAGCAAGATCTTATCACTAGATTGTTGCACATAATACCTTTTTGTCTTTGTAAATGGGAGAATTACGAGATTCTTAGGCAAAGATGCCCAGTTTGTAGTTCATTAACATCAACCTAAAGTGAGGTTTAACTGATGAAAGGCAAATACCTGGATGTCATAGGATAACTAGGAAAAACTAGACTTCTTTGATGAGAAAATAAATGTACATGTCTCCAGGAACAAAAGAACAAAGGATTATTAGTAAGCAGTTTAAGGCTCCTAGAAGTAAGAACAGGACTAATTCCATAATAGCAATGATTAGTAACCTCACATTAGGGATCTGCTGTGTCATGTTTTGTTATGTAAACAGTGTCGCACTACTTCCCACTGACAGTATTGCAGCAAGCAATGTTTTTTTTATCTAAACACTCAATGCTTCATCGTATTCATCCAACTTGCAAGGACCAAACATGGAGTAGCTTAATTTTTCCTGTTTGTCTTGTTCATCTCAAGAAATCACATAATTTAAATTAACAAGCAAAAAGTGTGTGCGGCACAAGACATTTTCATTGAACTCAAGAAGGGTGTATATTGGCCCTTTAAGGTACAAAGGAATAGTGTGTCTAATATTGCAATTAGTTGTGTATAATGTTGAGCTGGTCAGGCGTGGTTCACCTCTGCACATAGACACAGGCTGATTTTTAGAGAAGTGTAGTGTTGCCCCCTAGTAATTAATGGGGGGGGGGGCTGACAAGTTGTCACCCTCCAGTACCCTAATTAAACAGAGTGTTGGCTCTGAATTCTCTCTGCAGCTCTGTATAACTGCATCGACAGACATAGCTTTGAATGCAACTACACAGAGTGGAGAGCCATCCAAAAATGTTAGCTTTAGCATTTTGCAGGTAGAGAGAAGCAGAGCCAATACTCTGTGTGACCAGGGCCTTAGCATAATGTACTTCCACTGATGTTTCCCCACTGACATCTACAGAACTGCAAGGATTCTGTTACAGTGTCTTGGAAAACTTTGTTTCTCAAAAATGTCTTTGAGAAAATATTACATATAGTGAATCCTTGATATTTCATACATTTAAGTTTTCCCGGATTTTTAAAGGTTGTGCATGGGACTGTCAGAGAGGTCTTGCACATTCTGTAATAACATTACAGAGCTGCTTAACCCTTGTCATTAATACAGTAAATATTACAGTCCTGATCTTACTGAATGATTCAGTTTAATGACTCATTATATGCAGATAGGAGGGACAGCAATGCAAATTATATTCATTATGCTGTGTTTTACTAGCAACCAGCTCATTCCTCTTCATGTTTCAATGTAAGGTGTATATGTTATATTTAAAAGAGAGACTGGGGCCGCACAGTTGTTTAGTGGTTAGTATTGCTGCCCTGCATGATGGGGTCCTCTATTCGATTCCATTGACTAGAGTTGTGTCCAAGTCTTTATGATCTCCAATTGCCTGTATGTTTCCTTCTTGGTGTTCCACTTTCCTCTCACATTTCAGAAACATACTGGCAGGTTAATTTGATCCTGATGCTCTTGTGTGTGTTTTATGAATGTAATTGGCAAAAGAGGGGGTGATTTTTGTGTTTGGGGAGGCTAATTAAAAATACAGTGCCTACTTCATATATTCATAACACAGTAGGATAAATATAACACCAATTCCATACACCGGTTACCAGATCATGTGACAAATTAGGGCCACATTTAGAAAATCCAGGGTTATAATGCATTTAATTTTAATGCACCAAGTGCATTCAGTGCAGCCCGGCAGGCAGCATTTATCAGAAAAATTCTTGATCTGATGAGGTAGAGAGAAGCATTTAGTAGCTGTAGTTTTTATTTGGAAAAGTAGTGCTATGGCATGCCTCCTAACTGTCCCGTTTTTTACATGACAGTCCAGATTTTGATAGCTCAGCCTGCAGTCCTGAATGTTTCTAACTTAATTGGCTTTTGGCAGAAAGCCCAAAACAGCCACCTGTTGCACTTTGATACTTTTGTAACAATATATAACAAAATACACAGAATGACACACAAGTCTCTAGACATTTTTATGAACATAAACATAACCCCATGCAATTGAGATGGTGTGTGTTAGAAATAATTGAAGAGGATAGAAGAGGTGGTGACAGACACAAGAAACTGTTACAAGCAGAAGGGAAATGGATAAAAAAAATTGAATACACTAATCCCAGAAGGGTTAAATGATTTTTCGAGTTAGAAACCATTCCTGTAACCATCCCTATAACTGCGTTTTCTTTAATTTTGCAGGTCTTGAATTTGAATATAGACGACACCAGCTGCATAAACGAGTAGAAAGTAATGGTAAGATAAATATAAGCTGGTGCTAAGCATATGACTAATATTTTGTTTAATATGTATATTTCGGTCCTTAGTCGGCTCAGAGATGTGCAGTACTGGGTCTACCTTATATCAGGTGGTAACTTTTGTAAATAATTTCTTTCTTTTTTACCAGAATATAACAATGTATCAAAATGATTTTGAACACTGAAGTGATTATAAATGTTGCTACTATGTTACAATCGTGTGGAAAGATTGAAGAATGGACACAAACACAGAGACTCTGAACCTTTAGGGCTCTTACACATGAGCGTTCCGACCTGCGCTCCCCTGCGTTCCGTTATGGGGCTGTACTCACTCAGGCGCGTGTAGGTGCCGAACGCAGGAAAAATGCAGCACGTCTGAACCTGCGTTCGGCGCCTACACACGCCTGAGTGAGTACAGCCCCATTTCAAATAATGACTTGCGTCTATTCCTGCGCTCCCCTGCGGCTGAACGCCAAAAAACGGAACGCAGGGGAGCGCAGGTCGGAACGCTCATGTGTAAGAGCCCTTATTCAAAGAGATCCACACACCTGTTGATTAACTACTTGCATATGGACTGAAAAGATATACTTTTACACACACCTCCTTAGGTTTTCTGAGTCCAAGCACTGACTGGTGGGGGATGGTAGGGGTGTTTTAAGAAGCCTACATGTTCTGTTTGTTTGTTACACTTGATAAAGGGCATATAGGAATCAGAGATGAAATGGGCAGCACTCCAGGATAAAGTAAAAATTGCCTTTATTTACAAACAGCAGGGCAGCATAGCAACGTTTCGAGCCTCGCACGGCTCTTTGTCAAGCTGACAAGCAATTGTAACAATTTAAGATAAGCGGGTCTCTTGAGGAAACTGTGACTCGCAGCTTAAAAGGCAATTCACCTTTATTAGCAAAACTGTAATAACACATAAAAACCACAGAAATGTGTTCAGACTTTCATAACCTGCCAAATGTTGTAAAATTAACATGGTAATTAGTGGGTGTGGCCACAAAAATGGCCGTGATCATGCAATGTGTGCGGCAAATTTTTTTGTCCCTCTTTCTATTTCCAAAATGTTGGGAGTTATGTTATGGGTACCATAATTGTTGCCACTGCATTCTAGTAGTAGCAGAATTCTGTTGCACCCACTCCTGGTTGCATACCATAGGATTCTACCCCACTCCCACAATTTAACCCTAACCTCTCCCTCATTATTTCTGTATAACATGTTTATTTATGATTTATAAAATCACTTTACATTTAATAATCAACATATTATAAACAGTTCACAAAACATAAATAACCATAAATCCCACAGACCCTCCCATACACTCTCCAGCCAGCAGAGTCCATCCCTCTGTCCTTTGGCAACTTTCCACCAAATAAAATCAAAGTCCTGTTTCTGTCCATATGGCCTCACCACCACCACCAACCCAAACATACATCCCCGAAAAGTCTTTTCAAGGTCCAATCCATTCCTACATAGGGTCAAATCTAAGCAGGTAGGTTCTTTTGCCAGAGGTACATATTGGGAAAGCTATTTTTAACACATCCATTGTATGACGGAAGGAAAACCAAAGAAAGTGAACAAAATCCTGGCTGCAGCTTCAGTCTGTCATAGGCCATAAACAAGTCTGGAGACAGAGCAGCAATATGAAACTTCAGAATTGGTTCCTACAACTATCTTGTACCCCCCAAAGTCCTGATATTTGCTCCCCCATCCATCTGTATGGCCTTAGGGTCAGCACAACTGCACTATAATTGTTCTCTTTCCTTTGAGTTCCATTCACTTTTATATTTTATATACATATTATACATGTATATTACCTTTTATGCAGGAACATTATGAGAGATCTGTTTAGTCTGCAGCCCAGTGTACAAGATACTTTTAGTTTCCCTTTAATGCACAGAACATCATGTTTTGTCATTTCTATTCAGAATGAAAGTTAAAGAAACCACCAAGCAAACTGTATAAGCACTATACATATACACGCAATTATGACAGAATCAGTACATTTGCTACATTACTATGTAAGAGCAGCATGTGTCATGTCAGCCTGTATGACAGTTCCACTGTATAAAAAGGGATTGTTCTCCACAAAGCTATGGGAACTCTGTGAATCATATTTTCCTTCCCTTTTAATGGGACATTCCAAAAGGCTGAGATCCATCCAGTGCAGTGCTTATACATCACACCAAACTACATAACGTTAGATTAATGTGCTCTGTATGTAGCTTAAGATACTTGTACAATGAAAAACACCATCTGTCAACTCTTTCTGGGAAGAAAGAAAATGCCCCACTCATTTGAAAGACTCTCCTTATTGCTGTCAATTCTACAGTTAATATCTGCATTTTCAACATATTCAAATATATGTTCCCTTAACAAGGAAGAAACTAGGGATGCACTGAATACCAAGCGAATCGTAATCCTAATTTGCATATGCAAATTAGGGGTGGGAAGGGGAAAACATTTTTTACTTCCTTGTTTTGTGACAAAAAGTCAGCAATTTCCATCCCGCCTCTAATTTGCATATGCAAATTAGCATACGGATTCGGTCAGCCAGACAGAAGGATTCGGCTGAATCTGAATTCTGCTGAAAAAGGCAGAATCCCGAAACGAATCCTGGATTCGGTGCATCCCTAGAAGAAACTGGTTCATCAGCTGTCAATCATATACCACCCTCAGATGGGCAGTCTGTGCTCTGAGCTGAGCTTGCATTAAGAAGCTTCAGTTGCCATGTGGCTACATGCATGGTCAGTGGTTTCTGCCATACTACCCCATATAGCAGTTTAATGGTTTGGTGGTCACCCCATAACAGTATAGCCATTATGAGCAATTCCAAGTGGGCTCTGAAAGTACATACACTGTGTTGGAGGAAGAGGGGCTCTATTGAACCAGTAGAAACAGACTGGACATGGATTAAGCCTAACCTGCTAGGTATAATAGCTGAGATAGGGTGAGTCATTAAAGGGAAACTAGTCTTAAATAGAATAATGCTAGATATGCTTTATTTTGTATACTAAACATAAATATGAACTTACTGCACCAGAAGCCTAATAAAACAAATGATTTATGCTTGGCCACAGGGGGTCACTTTCTTGTAACTATGTTATACATCTCTGCAAGACCAAGACCATGCTTAGTGTGGTCTGGCCTACTGTTGGGAGGCTTAAATTATTAAAACAGCTAAAGTCAAATAATATCTGCCAGAAGCTGATACAGCAAGACTAATTAATAATGACAATATACAGACTGCACTGGGTCCTGTGTTGTCATGTAACCTAATGTGGATTTTTATTGTTTTTGTATTGTTTAATACAAACTTTCTCCAACTCTCCAGAACCAGTGGCTGCAGCAAAATAATCCTCCAAATAGAATCCCAGTTTATCTGTTTAAATCTGTCTCCATGATCTTTGTCCCTGCAGCTGGAGTTGGAAACAGAGGATGTAAAGGCAAAATTAAAATCCCATTTTTACTTTATTAGCTGAAAACGAAACCTATCCCCAATAATAAATCTGTATAGGTTTTATAAGAAACCTGACTGTATGCAGTGAAATTCCCCCTTTATTTACTTTCTCTAAATGCTGCGGATATGAAGCTCTACACGGTCCACCAGTTGATCTACAGGGAAACAAACGTAGCTGATCGAATTCTGGGAAGTAAGGTGGGGAGGGCTTCCCACTGCTGTTCAAAGTATGATCCTTTCCCTGCAGAACAGTTAGGGACCGTCTGAAGTTTCCTATCCACAGCAGTCAGAGCAAGTAAATGAAGAGGGAATTTCACTGCATACAGTCAGGTTTCTTGGCAGACATGTTTTAATTAAACTAAATTGGAGATAGGTTTCTTTTTCATTAAACAAAGTAAAAATGGGATTTTATTTTTTTGCCTTTACATTCCCTTTAATGACAATATTATCACCCTCTAGTAATTTTATTTTTTCTAGTCCATTATTATGCTGTAAGCCAAGGGTAATCAATGATAGATTTACTTTCAGTGATGTTATCCCATCGTTACAGAACTGTAAGGATTATCTTAGAGATTTATAGAAAACTTATGAGAAAATATTACATACAGTATAAAGAATCTTTGATTTTACATACACTTAAGTTTTGCAATATTTCCACCTATTAATAATGCATTTCGATAAATGTTTTTTTCAAATTTTTATCTTTAACTTATGTCCTTTTTTTTACGACTGTCTGTAATATGCAAAGGTTATTTTTAGTAAAATTAAAGGAACAGTAACACCAAAACAATTAAAGTTATAATAATATCATGTATTGTTGCTCTGCACTGGTAAAACTGATCTGTTTGCTTCAGAAACTCTACTATACTTCATATAAACAAGCTGCTGTGTAGCAATGGTGCAAATTGAAAAAAGGCTATATGGCATAGGACTAATAGTGGATAATCGATAACACCATTATGTTCTACAGAGCTTATCTGCTATCTGCTGTGTAACCTGAGCCTTTTCTCTTTTGAATGGCTGCCTCCATTGCTGCACAACAGCTTGTTTATATGAACTATAGTCGTGTTTCAGAAGCAAAAACAGTTTTACCAGTGCAGGGCCACAGTACATTATATTTGTACTTTAAAACACTTTAATTTTTTGATGCTACGGTTCCTTCAAAAGTTTTCAATTACTAACCAGGTGAATTTAATAAACAATAATAAACAAATGAGGAGACTAGTCAGCCAGCAATTAATCTCCTCAAGTTCAACTCTGTGCTGCCTGTGTTTTCCAGAGCTGGTTGACGTTAGCCACTGGTGAAGTATTTGGTGGAGGCTAGTCATCTGCGCTTGAGGAGATTAATTGTGGGGTGACTAGTCTCCTCGTTTGTCATTGTCCATAGTGTAAAAGAATATTACAAATACACAGATGAGCTCTTAGTAATGGATTATTTTCATGATCTCAATTCCATGACATTACTTCTCACATAAATATAGCAATGGAGCTTTACAAGTACAACATTTATTTTACACCAACCTTACCACCATTTTTTTTCCTTTTTGACATACCCCTTAAATACAGCCCTATAAGGTGGATCACATGATGTGCAAGGGATGCAAGTTGTTAGTCTGTTTGCAGTTTCCATAGCAACAGGGATGTAACCATTTCCCATTAATACGTAGTGAGGCAGTAAAGATCTGTATTGCCTTCATGTCACAATGTAAAATTTATATCTGGATTCATTTCTAAATTGCTGGGGCTTTTCATCATAATTTATACATCCCAGTGAAGAATTTTCCATGAAACTACCCAGAAGAGACTTGGTACAAAACAAGCTGATGACTACTGTAATACCTTTCCCCTTATGTGTGAGCCTATGGAAATAAAGTGAACATTATTGATGTATCACATGAGAATATTTGGACATACCAGCTCTGAAGGCTGCTTGGGGGGCATCTGTGACCTCTCAACAATCCCAAGCCCCTGTGCTGTCACTCAATGTGTGTTTAAAGGAGAAGGAAAGGCTAAAATTAAGTAGGTTTTATCAGAAAGCTCTATATGAATATATAAATACACCAGTAGTCCCTCAAAGTAATGCTGCTCTGAGTCCTCTGTCAAAAGAAACACCACATTTCTGTCCTTCTATTGTGTACACATGGGCTTCTGTAGGAGACTTCCTGTTTTCAGCATAAACCTCCAGGACTAGGGCTTGAGCATGCTCAGTTTGCTCCTCTCTCCCTCCCTTTTCCCTCATCCCTCCTCCCCTCTCTGCTGTAATCTGAGCCCAGAGCTATGAGGGAGCAGGGAGAGACTCAGGCAGGAAGTGATGTCACACCAAGCTAATATGACAGCTGCTATCCTAAACAAACAGAGAGAGCTTCTATGGTAAAGCATTCTGCAGAATACAAATAGTCTTATAATTTACACTATTGTGGCTAATCTATTGGCAATAAACTGAACACCTTTAAAGGTGTTTTTCTACACCTTCCAGAAGACTGAAGACTTGTAAGGAAATGACAGGCGTGTTTTTTTTGGGAAGTTTTATTACCACTACAACTTGGGTGAGAAAAACTAAGGCATCTGTCATGCATGATCTAGTGCTGAACAGAACACAAATTTCTCTTACACAGAAATATTTTGCTGAGGCCTGTGACATCCCTTGCATGACTGCAGAACTCCAATTCAAGTCTTTTCTGACTCTGCCTCACCCTAGTTAGCACACAGCAAAGATGACACATTGTTAATGAGCTGGTCTTGCAAGTTTTTTTAAGGCTTTATTTTTGGATACTGCTTCTTACAACTTGACTTTCTGATGGCAGCAACAACAGAACTAATGTAAAACAAAGAAGAGAAAAATGGGGGGAAGTGAGACAGAGAGGAATTGGGGTACACTCTGTTCAGTCTAACATTGTGTTCATATTCATGGGTCATGTCCTTTTATTGGGAGCCAGAAGGATTTTCTTATTATTTATTATTAGTCCAGCCGTTGCAGGGATAGAAGCAACCTCACCTTACAAGGTTCATTCATTCATCCCATAGAAGTGGAAACCCTTAAACCAGTAGTTACTGTAGTGTCTTCTCACTGAAATCTATACTTTATTTACTAATCAAACAAATACTGTACACTGCTACGAAAACATTATTCTACTTTTCAGTGAATTGTGATTTTAAAGAGTGCATTGAAAAGTGAAGTGGGGGCTGCAGATGAATAATAAACAGCAAGGTTAGCAGATCAGTAACCTTCAGCACCGTGAAATAGGCTTCCTCTCAATGGGATCATTATTAACATTTACTCAGGCATGGTGCAGCACAAAGGCATGAAGTCTCACACTGGGTTATTAATGCAAAACAACTGTGCAGATCATGCCAAATTCCAAAGTCACAATGTGGCCCGTTACGCAAACTGCAAGGACTCCTGTCTGTATTACTGTATTGTGTGATGAAGGATTGGGGTTTAAATAAATGTGATTTTTTGAAGCTAAACACAATTATTAACATGTATTTATATAGCGCCAACATATTGCGTAGCACTGTAAATTAAATGTGATTATACAACTAAATCACATGAATTACATACATAGAACATATGGAGTTACATACATCACAATCAATACAGGTACAAAAGGTGAGGAAAGGCCCTATGCATAGGCATACACTCTAAAGGGAGGGGAGTAATACACAAGGTGCGGGAGTGGGCAAGATCGAATTAAGTGGGTGAAAAATGTGGTACTGTATGTGGTGTTGCGTTTGGTAGTTAAGCAGAGTGAGGGTAGGCTTCTCGGAAGAAGTGCGTTTTAAGAGATTTCTTGAAAGCAGAAAGTTTGGGAGAAAGTCGGACAGACCGTGGGAGAGAGTTCCAGAGGAGGGGTGCAGCCCTTGCAAAGTCTTGAATGCGAGCATGTGAGGAGGTAATGAGAGAAGAGTTGAGTAGCAGGTCAGTAGAGGAGCGTAGTAAGTGGTTGGGTGAGTATATAGAGATGAGTTCAGAGATGTAGGGTGGGGCAGAGTTATGAAGTGCTTTGAAAGTCAGTGTCATTAATTTGAATTTGATTCTGAAAGGTAACGGAAGCCAGTTCAGGGATTGACAGAATGGCGAGGCAGAGGAGGAGCGGTTGCTGAAGTATATGAGCCTCGCAGCAGTGTTCATTATGGACTGGAGAGGTGACAGTCTCTGGAGGGGAAGGCCAATTAAAAGAGAGTAACAGTAGTCTAGACATGATATGATGAGAGAGTGAATGAGAATTTTGGCAGCATCTTGGGTGATAAATGATCGTATTTTGGATATGTTCCTTAGGTGGAATTGACATGATTTAATAAGTGACTGGATATGAGGAGTGAATGAAAGAGCAGAATTTAGGATAACCCCAAGGCACCGGGCCTGGGGAGAGGGGGTGATAGTGGAATTGTTAACTATGATGGATACTTCCAGGATGTCACTTGTGTTAGTTGGAGGAAAGAGAACCATTTCAGTTTTAGAGAGGTTCAATTTAAGGTAGCGTTGCGACATCCAGGTAGAGATAGCGGACAGGCAGGAGGAGACGCGAGTTAGGAGTTCTGCGTTGAGATCAGGAGATGAGAGTATCTGAGTATCGTCAGCATAGAGGTGGTAGTGGAAACCATACGAGTTGATTCATTTGCTGAGGGAGGAAGTATAGAGGGAGAATAGTAATGGTCCCAGGTCAGAGCCTTGAGGAACTCCAACAGAAAGAGGTAGGGGAGAAGATGATACTCCATCGTAGGAGACACTGAAGGAACGATTGGTGATGGAAGAAGAGAACCAGGACAGGGCTGTGTCGCGAAGGCCAAGCGAATGGAGGGACTGGAGGAGGAGAGAGTGATCTACAGTGTCAAATGCGGCTGAGAGATCAAGCAGTATTAGTAGTGAGAAATGATTGTTGGCTTTAGCGGTTAAAAGGTCATTAGTTAGTCGAGTCAGGGCAGTTTCCGTGGAGCGTTGTGGCTTAAAACCAGATTGTAGGGGGTCCAGCAGGTTATTGTCAGAGAGGAATGAGGTTAGTCGGTTGTAGACTAGGCACTCAAGTAGTTTAGAGATGAAAGGTAGCAGAGAGATAGGTCAGAGGTTGTCAAGATTGGAGGGATCAAGAGAGGGTTTTTTTAGAATGGGGGTGACAAGACCATGTTTTAGTTGAGAAGGAAACAGTCCAGTTGAGAGTGAAAGATTAAATAGGTGAGTTAAGGCTTTGATTAGACAAGGATTGGTATTGCGGAGAAGTTTTGAGGGAATTGGATCAAGCTGGCAGGTGGTAAGGTGAGAAGAGGCCAAAAGCTTTGAGACTTCCTCATCAGTGACAGGGGTGAAGGAGCACAGGAGAGACTGGGGAGTGTGGAGGGAGGGTGGTGGAAGTCTAGGGGGTTGAGTAGTGTAATTTCCCTTCTGATAGTGTCGATTTTGTTCTTGAAGTGCTCAGCAATATCTTGGGCAGAGACGGATGTGCATGGAGGGGCTGGAGAAGGGGAAAGGAGAGTGTTAAAGGTGGAGAAAAGTTGTGCTGGTTTTTTAGAAAGGGAGTTAATGAGTGAAGTAAAGTATGTTTGTTTGGCTAGGAAGAGGCTGGTGTTATAGGAGCGCAGGGCAGATTTGTAGCTCCAAAAGTCTGATTCCGAATGGGATTTGCGCCAGCGACGCTCAAAGTGCACGTGAATGTCTTTGGAGCGCTTTTGTATGAGCAGTATGCCATGGTTGAAGTGGTTTGGGTCTAGAACGTTTAGTTTTTATAGGAGCAAGCTCATTTAGGGCAGTGGTGAGAGTACTATAGTAGACAGAGGTAGCCACATGAGATGGCTGAGATATTAGAGTGAAGAGAGTCAAAGGAAGAAGAGAGATGTGACACGTCTACAGCTTGCAAGTCACGGTAAGTACGTGTTTGGGGAATAGCAGGGGGTGAGGAGGGAGTTAGTGAGAGTTGAAATGTGAGCATATTGTGATCAGAGAGGGGAAATGGTGAGTTAGTAAAATTGGTGGTTGAACAGAGTCTGGTAAATATGAGATCCAGAGCATTACCATTACAATGACAGCAGCACAACAAAATATACATCTGCCAAAATACCTTTAAAACTAAAAAAAGAATTGTCTGTGTATAAGGAATTCAACATATATAAAGTGCACGAGAAGGTGTTCCCACCACACACTATGGTCCTGAGTTAACACCAGCAATCGAATACCTCCTAATTCTTACACACCCAATCTACTAGAAAACTTGGCAACTTTTGGTAAGGTCTGCTGCTTTTTGGTCCAGACTTCAGGACTGTCTACCCTAAATCCAGACAACTGCGTGCTATGCAGTCTGAAGTTACAGTGGTTATTGCACAAAGAGCCTTCTGTCTGCTACTGCCTTCCAGTGGAAAACATAGAACAGAATTACAGTAGTCTGCTACAAGGTGTGTTTCTGATTACCATTGCCGGCAATCACTGGCAGTATGTCCAACCTATTGCTAAATTGCCCGAAGTTTCCTCCGGAGGCAATTTTGGGTGATTAAGCGATAAGTTGGACATACTGCCAGTGATGTTAATTACTGCCAATGGAGAGGCATTTTCTAGAGATTTGTCACCCGCAGCTGCCTCAAAAAAAATCGCAGGAGACAAATCTTTCCCTCTGCCACTACCCTAACTGCCTTAGCAAAGCATGGACCTACCACCAATCCTAATCCCTGGACAGAGAATATTTATTTACAGTCCAAACCCACCAAACCTGGTGAGTATTTGGGTGGTGGTGGTGACACACGTTTCGAAGAGTGCCATCCTGCCGGCAATTTACATTCTATCCGGCAGGAAAGCTTTTCAGGGAGATTAATCGCCCGAAGAAGAGGAGATTTGTCTCAGAATCTTAGCTTGTGTCACTACTAGACACACAGAGCAACTGGTAGCAGCTACTTAACACAGCTACAAAATAGACGATAGCGATAACTGGCTTGGCTAAGATACTACATGTGTTTTAGCAAAGGCAATTCACACTATTATCTATGGCAGGGTATTTTGTAGCCACAAAAGTAGCTGCTACTTGTAGCTCCAGAGCTAAAAGTAGCAGCCAATAATCACTATTGTCTTTTTTATAGCTGGGACAAGTAGCTGCTACTTGTAGCTCTGTGTGTCTTCACCCTTAGGTAAGTGGTCACATAATACATGGGGCTAAGTTTTTAGTGGAGAACAAAAAGCATATATGTGTTGCTGTTTAGGGCAGGGGCAGATTCGGGAAGATTTAGTCGCCTGGCAACTAATCGCCTCTTCTGCGGGGCGACAACCTCCCCAAACTGCCTTCCCCCTCCCTTCCACCTGCTAAAATGAAAAATGTGCGCCAATGCACTCGCGGCACTTCGATTTCCGAAGTCGCCCAAAGTTTCCTCATGAGGCAACTTCGGAAATCGAAGCGACACGAGTGCCATTACGCTGGCATTTTGTCATTATAGCAGGCGGAAGGCAGGGGGAAGGCAGTTCGGGGAGATTGTCACCCCGCAGAAGAGGCGATTAGTCGCCAGGCGACTAAATCTCCCCGAATCTGCCCATGTGCCCCTGCCCTAAGGGTAAAGGCACATGGGTAGCTTCAGGGAGATTAGTCAACCGGTGACAAATAGGCGACTTAAAGAGGGACAAAAATAGCCCCGCGTAGCAAGCTGAAATTTTTTACCATGCCGATTTTATGATCACCTTTTTAACATGTCCATTTTACATAATTTGGCATGTTATGAAAGTTTGAACACATTTTTGGGAGTTTTAGGGCTATGTTTAATGTGTTATAACAGTTTTGCTAATGGAGGTGAAATTGCCCTTTGACCAGTGAATCTCAGTTCTCCCAAGAGACTTGCTTATTCTAAATAGTTATAATTGTATCTTTGCTTATCTTAAATTGTTAGAATTATATCAAAGTGCGGCTGTTCGGTGTTCTAGGCCAAAACCAAAAAATTCTCTTATTTTAATTACGTTTCAGATACTTTGTATCATTTTCTAGGCCAGAAGATCAAAGAGAAACTGGACATTTCAGTAAGAAACCCAAGACTGCAGGTTGAGCTGTCAAGATCAGGACTGTCCCAGAAAACGGGACAGTTGGGAGGTATGAAAGGGCAAAAGCATGTTCTTTACACAGGCAAGATAATGTTAGTTTAATGGAAACCCATCTTTCAAGCACACAGATATTTTCTAAGTGGTAGGCAAAGGTAAAAGAGAATCCATGTGAACAGCATTTAATGGGCATTGACAGTACAAAAAATTTGCATTAAATAGGCATGTTGCAATCTAGAACATATTACTCATGTGTGACTAACACTTCCCATCTGTGTCGCTATACTCAATAAACAGAAAGCCACAACAGTTACAAACATACCTGAAGAGAGCTGCTCAACCTTTATGTAGTTTAAGCACACAATGTCATTGACCCAAGCAATGATGTCATGTCTGCTCATAGTCTCCTGGGTTATCGATGTTGAATACACGTTGACCGCCATTCCCCAACTGCAAAGAAAATCGTTACATTAAACAAAATATCTATAACATATATAATACATATACAGTAGAAGAGACATACAAAACTGTATCAAACTAGATAGACTAGTTTATATGCAATATGAAATACTTAGAGATAAATTGTTGTTAACATAAGTTAAAAGAATGGTATAAAATATGTTCATCAGACTTAACCTATACGATATTTTTCTGAGTGTTCTCTATGAGGAGCAAACAAGTGTGGGGGATTCTAGGAGGAGTGTTGAAAACATACTACTCTTATTGCCTTAGCACAGGTTCCAGTGAAAGTGGAGTATATACAGTAGCTCAATGCTCCGTGCCTCCTCTCATCCTCTAAAGTGGTGGTGAAAAAGCTGTATGTTGTTATCAACCACGGTGGTTTAAAAACAGTGAATAGAAGCATAAAAATCATTATGTACATTCTGAACTATTACCTAATGATGATTTTTTTTTCATTGAAGGAGTACAGAATGTCACGCTTTATACATTTTTAGAGTAAGAGAGACAATTCACACATAAGGCCAGGTTCAATTCAGAGAGAAAAAAGTTTATCATGTGAAAAGTCAAGGGAGAGATTCAATCTGAGACAAACTTATCTCACTGTTTATCATGTGAAAACTCCAATGAAGGCAATGGGAAAAAACTGCGACTGAATTTGGAGAAACGTTTTTCTCGTCCATGAGTTTTCACATGATAAACCATGAAATAACGTTTTCTGGCTAAATTGAATCCGGCCCATAATTCTACATATGGGAAAATAAAAAAACCATCATTCTACATTTTAAATTGAAATAGAATAATAAGGATCAGCACTCACTATATTCATGTGAAGAAAAATAACGTCGGATTATGATGTAATAATAAAAAGCGAATTTTTCTTCACATGAATATAGTGAGTGCTGATCCTTCTTATTTCTTATTCTATATATATGACAAATTCCACAGAGCAATCCCTGCTCCAGTGGAGTTTACACTATAAGATCCTGGAGGAAACCCACACAAGCACAGGGACAGCGAACACAATTGTAGGTACTCGTATTCAAATAATCTAGCCCGTATCAGCAAAAGAATTATTTCTGATGACTTGACTCCAGACATTGTTCCATTTATAGCACTGTGTACAATAATTTAGTATTTCCTGCCAGAAGCTGAATAACAGCAGTCCCTGCATGTATTACAGGAATAGGTTATTAGTGGCCCATAGGAGACAACTTCATGGTTTATGGATTTAAAGGGAAATACTAGAAGAAAATAGGGCATACATTTAACTGTTCTTTGATGCCTATTTAGCATATCAAAGAAAAGAATACATTGTTAAAGGAACCCAATTGTTAATTTGCTTGCGAAGTGGACCTACTCTAGCACTACTTTGCACCCTTACGGCAGACAAAGTTGCGCTCTGGCGAAGGGACGTATCTACGCTAATTCACTAACTTGCCGATTTTCGTGAACGATACCTCTTGCGCCAGACTTTACTTCGCTACCTCAGACCAGGCGAAATGCAATAGAATAGATAGGACTTGTGAATTTTTTTCTAAGTCCCAAAAAACGCTGGCGTCTTTTACTTTTTATAGGGTGATAGGCTGAAAAAGATCGTAATTTTTTTTTTAGGGTACCCTCCTTCCCCCCTACATTTGATAACATATGGCACCTAAACTATACTGTGGGCACATGTGTAGGGCATTAGAAAACATTTATTAAGGTTCCCTGGCCTTGTGTAGTATAATGTGTTTTCTGCTGCATATATGGCCATTGTACTTTAACTGCACGCCAAATGCAAATTTCCGATCGCTAGCGTAACTTCAAACCGCTGATCGTAACATCGCTAGCACAACTTCGCAATCGATCGGTAACTTGTGCGCAACTTCAGTTCTTCATGAGTTTGCACAGCCTTGGCGAATCTACGCCTAGCAAAGTGGTAAGAAATTTCACCCCTAAGTATGGCAATATCTTTTCTCTTCAATTATCCACTGGTGGCATGCTCACTCGAGGCTGAGATTGTTTTATTCCCAGGGACCCCAGCAGGCAATAGTGAATTTCTGGGTCAATCTGGGTCTCAGTTAATCTGGTCATTGATCCTGGTCTGTCTCTAAATAAATATATATAACTTGCATTTGCTTTTTGCTCCCACCCCACTCATCCTGTATATAGATAAATAAAATACTGACCTTAAAGGGATTATGTCATGATTTGTATGATGTAATTTTTATTTCTAAATTACACTGTTTACACTGCAAATAATTCACTATACCCTATAAAATGTCATTCCTGAACCCGCAAGTGTATTTTTTTGTTGTAATATTGGTGTGTAGGCAGCCATCTCAAGTAATTTACCACTTTAGGATGGAACTGCTTTCCGGCATGCTGCTGTTTCTCCTACTCAAAGTAACTGAATGCGTTTCAGTGGGACCTGAATTTTACTATTAAGTGCTGTTCTTAGATCTACCAGGCAGCTGTTATCTTGTGTTAGGGAGCTGTTATCTGGTTACCTTCCCATTGTTCTTTTGTTTGGCTGCTGGGGGGGAAAGGGAGGTGGTGATATCACTCCCACTTGCAGTACAGCAGTAAAGAGTGACTGAAGTTTATCAGAGCACAAGTCACATGACTAAAGGTGGCCATACACGGATAGATCCGCTCGTTTGGCGATGTCGCCAAACGAGCGGATCTCCCTCCGATATGCCCACCTTGAAGGTGGGCAATATCGGGCAGATCCGATCGTGGGCCCTAGGGCCCAACGATCGGATCCTAGCTCTCACAAACGGGCGGTCGGATCGCGGGACCGCATCAACGAACAGATGCGGCCGCGATCCGACGGGATTTTTAACCCCATCCGATCGAGATCTGGCCGACTTTCGGCCAGATCTCGATCGGGGGAAGCCCGTCTGGGGCCCCCATACACGGGCCAATAAGCTGCCGACACGGTCAGTCGGCAGCTTTTATCGGCTTGTGTATGGCCACCTTTAGGGCAGCTGGGAAACTGACAATATGTCTAGCCCCATGTAAGATTTTAAAATGAAATGTAAAAAATCTGCTCTTTTGAGAAACAGATTTCAGTGCAGAATTCTGTTCAAGCAGCACTATTAACTGATGTGTTTTGAAAAAAATGTTTTTTCCCATGACGGTATCCCTTTAATATGACTTGACTGAGCAATTTTTTATGGATATACCCTGCAGTTGTTATATCCCTGTGTTTATTAAATGATTCTGATACAGGTCCAGTACAATGACAATAATGCAAATCCTGGCCCTTATTCTATTCCATTTCCTCTTACTGCTAAAAAGAAGTGAAAGTTGCTATTTAAAACCCAGCAAGACTGTAATATGTTCAGGGACAGAGGAAATGCCATTTTTAGCTCTTGGTTCCCTTGGTGTGAATGAGCCACGTGTGACAGGCTTAGGTGCACCTGACGGGAACAAAGTGTCCCTGGCAAGCTGATTTTCAGATGTTGGCAGCAGTAGGAATTGGCCCAAAAACAGGTTGGCCAGTGACAGCTGGAAATGATCAGCAAGTAATAATTCATGCTGATTATAAGTGAGCAGCACAACAGCAGCTGCTACTACTGTCTGTAGCTTGGAAGTAACCCACTGGCTAAAGCACTTGAATGCAAAACTGATAGTCAGCTATATTTGCATGGAAAGAAAACCACCTTATACAGTATATACCATAGCTCAAGACGTGCTGAAAAGGTTAGAATTCACCAAATACAACATTGACTGGCCTAAAGAGAAATGGGGCAACATTATGTGGACTGATGAAAGCAAGATTGTTCTTTTTGCGTCTAGGGGCTGCAGACAGTTTTTCAAACGACCACCAAACACTGAATCGAGCCACAGTACAGTGTGAAGACAGTGAAGCATGGTGGCACAAGCATCATGATATGGAGATGTTTCTCATACTATGGTGTTGGGCCTATTTATGTCATACCACTTGTGGGGTGACATAAAAAATGCTGTTTCTGAGGCAAAAGCAAGAAATGCAGAAGAATTGTGGAGTGTAACAGGTGCCAGAAGTTGGTGGACTCCATGCAACACAGATGTGCAGCAGTTCTCAGAAACACTGATTATACAACTAAATATTCGTTCCGTTATTCAAAGGAAAGCAAAATCTTGAAACATGTTTCAGTTGATACAGTGAATGTTTGAGTTTGTAAATAAGAATGCAGACACTGCTATTTTTTTTAACAGCTTAATATTCCCTTTAAAGGAAAACTATACCCCCAAAATGAACACTTAGGGGCAGATTTACATAGGGTCAAATATCGAGGGTTAATTAACCCTCGATATTCGACTGCAAAATGTAAATCCTTTGACTTCGAATATCGAAGTCGAAGGATTTACCGCAAAAAGTTCGATCAAACGAAAAATCGAAAGATTAAATCCTTCGAATCGTTCCATTCGAAGGATTTTAATCCATCAATCTAACGATTTTTCTTTGACCTAAAAATTGTTACAAAGCCTATGGGGA
Source organism: Xenopus petersii (assembly GCA_038501925.1). Taxonomy (NCBI): domain Eukaryota; kingdom Metazoa; phylum Chordata; class Amphibia; order Anura; family Pipidae; genus Xenopus; species Xenopus petersii. The sequence continues at coordinate 103,772,603 of CM076683.1, read as the reverse complement.
CCTTCCCCATAGGCTAACATTGCACCTCGGTAGGTTTTAGGTGGCGAAGTAGGGGGTCGAAGTTTTTTTTAAAGAGACAGTACTTCGATTATCAAATGGTCGAATATTCAAACAATTTTTAGTTCGAATCGTTCAATTCGAAGTCGTAGTCGAAGGTCGAAGTAGCCAATTCGATGGTCGAAGTAGCCAAAAAAAACATTCGTAATTCAAAGTTTTTTTTTCCTCTATTCCTTCACTCGAGCTAAGTAAATGGGCCCCTTAGGCAACAGGGGGCAGCCCTTATTTTTTAAAATGGCAATTTTCTATTTATGATTACCCAATGGCACATACTACTAGAAAAGTATATTATTCTGAAAATGGTTTATTTACATGAAGCAGAGTTTTACATATGAGATGTTTTATGCAATATCTTTTTATAGATGCCTACATTGTTTGGGGGGGGTATAGTTTTCCTTTATTTCACTTTCTATAAAGGAATAACACAAATGTGATAAGATTTTCTTCATGTTTTGGAATAGACGGTGCAGTGTTCCCAATGCATTTGCATGTATGGAAATAAAAGTTATAAGGATTTTGAGCTTTATTTACTTTTTTTTAAATACGCTGCTGTTATTCTGAACACAACTATACATAACCAACTTAGTAGGAATATGTTTACACACGTAACCCTCAAAGGTCCCCTTTTGCTGATGGCTGTTGAAAAGCCACAATTAAAGTATACTGTAGTTTTGAACACCAGCTGAAGTCTAGCTATCTGAACTCTATTACACAGGCAGGTTGGCTAATACCAAACATGTTTAATGGCTGTTCCATGCATAGAAGGACTATTCTTTCCTTTGTAGACAATAACTTTAAAGGGGTTATTAAACTTTAAATTTACTTTTAGCATGGTGTAAAGAGTTCGGGATTCGGCCTTTTTCAGCAGGGTTCGGATTCGGCCGAATCCTTCTGTCCGGCTGAACCGAATCCGAATCCTAATTTGCATATGCAAATTAGGGGCGGAGAGGGAAATCACGTGACTTTTTGTCACAAAACAAGGAAGTAAAAAATGTTTCCCCTTTCCATCCCTAATTTGCATATGCAAATTAGGATTCGGTTCGGTATTCGGCCGAATCCTTCGTGAAAGATTCGGGGGTTCGGCCGAATCCAAAATAGCGGATTCAGTGCATCCCTAGTTTTTTGCGATATTTAGCTTTTTATTCACCAGCTCTCCAGTTTGCAATTTCACAGTTTCACAGTCAAATTAGGGTTTGGATTCGGTTCGGTATTCGGCCGAATCTTTCAGGAAGGATTCGGGGTTCAGCCGAATCCAAAAAAGTGTATTTGGTGCATCCCTATGGGATATGAATAGAAAGATAAATAATAGAAAGATGAATAATAATAAGCAGCAAGAACAATACATTTGTAACCTTACAAAACATTTGTTTTTTAGATGTAGATGGGGTCTGTGAAAAGTCAGAAGAAAAAGGCAAACAATTAAAAACTATCAAAATAAAAAATGATGGCAAATTGGCATATGTCTTAGAATTAGTAATTCTATAACATACTAAGGAAAAAATGTAAAAAAATTCTCAAAGAGAACAAATTTGCGAATAAAAATTTGCATGTCACAATGCACTATTCATTAGGCTTCTATTGCATTGTGACTCTTAATTGCGCAATGTGAACCTTTAACTACTGCTTGAAGGAGGTGTAAACTTTTGCAGCAAACATAAAACTTTTTCATTAAAGGGATACAGTCATGGGAAGAAAAAAAAATTTCCAAAATGAATCAGTTAATAGTGCTGCTCCAGCAGAATTCAAATGTCAGATTTCAAAATTGAATATAAAAAAATCTGTTTGCTCTTTTGAGAAATGGATTTCAGTGCAAAATTCTGCTGGAGTAGCACTATTAACTGTTTTGAAAAAACATGTTTTCCGATGACAGTATCCCTTTAAGAAGTTTTATTACATACACTGCTCACTATCGCAAACTATAACATTTTCAATTGCTATCCTACTGTTGTGCGAGGGGCCAAGTGTTCACAAAGGCAACATTTTTCACTTTGCAAACATTTATTCGAATTGCGAACAATTATTTGCATTAGCGACCAATATTACATTCCCCCGTAAAAGTTAAGGTGAATCATTCCTTTAACAATGACAGGAAAAATAGTACTAAAAAGTACTGCAAGCACAACTTTGCTGTGCCGGGAACAGGTAATACACTCATCTTCTGCATCTTCCCTCCATTCACAATGAAAAGGAGCCCTGTACTGTCCACATACAGAACTTCTGCCAAAAAACCTGCGAGGAAGCACAGTGGGAGGAAGGAGCAGGTCTCAATGCCCATACAGCAAAATTCTTACAGAAACAATTACTCTGGTCTCAGCTAATACATCAGTGTGTATTCTTCAGATTGGGTTCATGTTAGTCCTATAGAGAATTCACATTTTCCGGCACAGCAGAAGCAGAAAACATGTTGCATATCCTACATGCAATAAATTAATTTCATCTCGTGTCAGAAATGAAGGACTCCTGCCAACAGTGCATTATTAAGGGGGCCCTGGGGCTCCTCAGACTTGGATAAAGAACATCACAGTGGTCTAGTTTAAGGAAGCCTTTACAAGATGACAGGATGCAACAGACCCTTGTGTATTGTAGAATGAAATTCTGCATCAAACACTGTTACTGAGCAAGAAGAGCCTATTTCAGCCTTATTTCCGCTTACTGCCAAACCAATAGATCTAGGTCATTTTCCCAGAATTAATCAGGGGAAAATATTATTGGTGAGCAAACAGGTGTAATATGTTTCACAGAAGCAAACATCCCAAGTCTGGCCACTCAGACTAGAAACTATTAGAGAAGAAAATCATTCATGTCATTATATATTGATTTTTCCAACTCTTGAAAAGGCAAGCTGAATCCTTTCCGAGTGAGTGGCTGGAATCATTAAAATGTGGGTGTGGCTCTGTGACAAGGCATTACACCCGTTATACATTCTCAATGCTGGGGTTCACCATTTAATAAGAATATACTGTAGGTAATCTGTGTGCAATGCTGAATTCATACACATGTTGAGGAATTACAACTATTACACTGCTGGCCTGGCAAGATAGGGTGAAGCACCTGGGTGAAGAGCGAGCATTTCCTTGCAGCTTTCCTTAATGGTGACACTCAAGGTCATTGGGGCAGATTTACTAAAGAGTGAAGTGGTGGTCACCAGCGAAAATTCGCCAGAAATCCAATCGGCAGGGACATTGCATTTTAATAACAAGCGCAGACGACAATTCGCCATCGAAAGAGACCATCACTAGCGCAGTTTCTCGCCCTTTCACCAGGCGCATTTTCTCTCAGACGAACGATCGTTACACCACACACTAAAGTGCGAGTTTTACAGAACATTACCTATTTCACCAAAGTTTCCTTTGCCAGCTTAGACCTGCCGAACTGATAAGATGAAGCTACATCCTCTTCAATCTTATGTCAGTGACATCATATCCTGTATGCCGAAAAGTCATAGAAATTTTAAAAAACGCTGGCATTTTTTCATATTGTAAAGTGGGATTGTCTTTAAAAGTTGTAACTATATACCAATATTTGTTTTAACCTTTTTTTTAACCATTTGAGGGGCATGCCCTATTCGTTTTAGGGTGGGCTCATGTCTAGAGCTTTAGAGGATCTCTTTTGTCTTTATTTTGCTTCCTTGAACATTTGTAATAATAAGTGGCCACTTCAAGTATTTGCACCAACATCTCTATAAAGTCATATATAAGACATATGAACCTATTGATAAATTAACCTATTGATAAAATTGCTATATCCTGCAGTGTTTCGCTCTGTTGGAATGATCTTATTTACCTAAATGTTTTAAAGAATGTAGCCTTAAATCATCATAAGAGACCTGCAGAGTTTAATGTGATCTCCACCCAAAAAACTATATTTCCAAAGAGAAAGAAATGTAATTCTGAGCAACTTTCATACATACATTCATTCATATTTTTAGTGATTTAAAAGTTGTTTGAAAATGTAATTGCTATTGAAAGTAATTTCTGTCTTGCAGTTTGTATTCTCTGCTCTTTTGGTTCTCACATACAAGTGTTTTGAATTGCGTTGCCAAACTGTGGCTTATTTTGTGCATTTGACCACAAACCTTGTCTTTACTAAAATTCAATAAAACTTTCACCAGCACTTCACTATTACTCTTAGTATGTACTTACAAATTAGCTGCACACTTTCCACATGAAATCTGGGAGTCTGTTTCACAGTTTTGTTTGGCATTACCAATCATTTTCTTTTTATTAACATTGTTTACCCATAAACCCATTATCCAAAAAGCTCCTAATTATGGAAAGGCCATCTCCCATAGACTCCATTTAATCAAATAATCCATATTTTTAAAAATTATTTCCCTTTTCTCTGTAATAATAAAACAGTACCTTGTCACTGATCCAAACTAAGATATAATTAATCCTTATTGGAAGCAAAACCTTAAACCTATGGGGTTTATTTAATGTTCACATGATTTTCTAGTAGACTTAAGGTATGAAGATCCAAATTACAGGTCCCCCAGGTCCTGAGCTTCTGGATAACAGGTCCCATAACTAAATGAGTGGTTGGGCTATTTTATATTTGTGGGGGATAAAAGCGACCCATTAGGACCCATCATAAAAAGGATGATAACCCATTTTTTAGTCTTGATCCAGAAGCCTTTTACAACACTGCCATACTTGGTACCACATATATTGTTCACAAAACTGTTATTGGTGTCCCTTGCATGCCAACCAGGTACAGTCATCAGATGTCACAGGCACGCATGAATAATCGGGCACTGGCAGTGCTGGGCCAGGCTGGTCTGGCGCCCTAGTCAACCGGGTCGGCCATGTCGCCCCACCCCCTGACACACACACGCACCTGCATGCTCATAATTGGACTACGGGGGAGCAGAACACCGTCGGGGACATGGGCCTGGACTAGGGGTAGGTGAACAAGTAGGTACATGCCTGGTGCCCTCCTAGCTTTGTGCCCTAGGCATGTGCCTACCCCAATAGGGTGATGATAACGGAAGCAAAGCCAACACACATCCAGTGTAATTTTACATTAAGTTCAAGAGAATTTCTTGAACAACATAATGCAGGCTCATTTATAAACACTGGGTAAATTTGCCCATGGGCAGCAACTCATAGCAACCAATCAGTGACTGGCTTTTTTCAGCCTCCTGTGGGTTGAACAATAAAAAACACATTTTTGATTTGTTGCTATGAACTGAGATTTGCCAAATGTGTCTTCCCCACACATCATCAGAGCACAATGATTACTACCACAGGCTGTGTTGCAGATTACGGAGACATGCATCCATCTCATATCTGATAAATCTGAACAGTAAATAACTTACATAGGCCCCGTACTAATGTGCATGCTATGTATATCACAAGTGGATACAAACAAACACAAATAGTGTCTAAATGACTATTTTTTTGCAGTAGAATTGGCAAGGGAGTTCAGCTGTATCCATAGCAACAAAAAAAGCCTGACTCTCCTTTTCAATAAAAGAATCTTTGCATGAGTATTTCCAGCAACAATATCATGGCATCTGCAGAAAGCATTATCCATAGCAGCTTAGTCTGCAGCAGAGGCTAATAATGAGTTATAGAGCTGACCAATCAACAGTTTGAGCTCTGAGTCTCCAACTAAATAAGAACATTCTGGAAGACCAACAGGTTTTCTCATTTTGGCTGTACAGATTTTCTTAAACACAAATTAAACAAATTAATAACAAGATTGTCCTGCTGTGGAGAAAAGGGATCATAAATAGGTGATGCTCTTGCTGCTACTGGAATTTAGACATAAAATATGACAGCTCTGACTCATATACATAACTGCAAATGTAATGTTTACATTTTAAGCGATAGACTATTAAAGTAGATATTAACAGGCAGATCTGCTAGTTTAGTGAGGTTGCAGTTTGCCCAGTTTGGCAAGGGAAATAGTGGGCCAAATCAGGCTGGAGGCATGGCAGAATTTTTAAGTTCATTTTACATTTGATATTTGCAGTAAAATTAGAATGCAATGCAGCATTTCACCAAAATTTTATATTAATTATGTAACACATAAACGCAATATCTGCTTTTTGTCTAACAGTTATTTTTTCCTTGGGAATTTCTCCAAATAATCTGGCTGCCTTGCAAAACATAGCCAGGCCAGGGTGAATAAAGTCCTCCATCACCTTCTCCTCTATTGTAATTGAGCAGCCCATTCCATATTTAGAGTCTAAAACACCTGCAGTCCCTCCCTATGTCAGGTGCTTTTCTTACTGGCAGACTATCTGATTAGACACGAGTGAATACAGAAATATATATATATATATATATATATATATATATATATATATATATATATATATATATATATATATATATATATATATATATATTACCGTGTCCATTTTACAAAATTTGGCAGGTTCTGAAAGTTTGAACACATTTCTGTGGTTTTATTGGTGTGGTGTTATTACAGTTTTGCTAATGAAGGTGAATTGCCCTTTAAGCTGCAAGTCACAGTTTCCCCTGCTTATCTTAAATAGTTACAAAATCATCTAAGTGCACCTGGCACATATTTTGGGCTCTCTGCCAAAATACAATTAAGTTAGAAATTTGTATCTTTTTCTGGCTGTTCAGTGCAGGAGATGAAAGAGAAAGTCTGGACATTTCTGTAACAAACTGGGACTGCGGGTTGAGCTGTCAGATTCGGGATTATCCCGCGAAAAAATGACAGCTGGGAAGCATGCACTAGTAGGGCCAATTTATCTGGCTGTATGGAAGGAAACATTTGCTATGTGCTCTTGATCTGTTTAAACAGTCAGTGTTGTCTCTGAGCCAAATAGTTTCAAGGAACATTCAACCTATACATAAAAGGTCCATGTACAAGGCATGGCCTCTTGAAAATAAAAAAAGAATCTATTATTTCACACTTTAAGACATGTTGGTGGGGAGAACAGGCCTGTTTTATGAGCAGGATGGGACATGCTCTGTAAACAGATTTGGTCCCTATGGCCCCTGTAAAGAAAGCAAAAAAGAACAAATCTTTATGTGTGTTTCAGAGAAGAATGGATTGCAGATGCTTGCAATTTTAATTTTACAGGTCACACTTGTGGCTACTTATACTATAGACTCAATGTGCACACTGCAATTAAGAGAACTGTATAAACATATTTAACTCTTTCTATCAAAGTGCTAAACTCAGAACAGGCCAATCCCACATGTGGCGAGATATAAAACAACCAATCAAAATATGTACGGTATGCCTCATTTTGTCCTGTGCTAAAATTGTGAAATGCCTCCTCATCTTGTGTTAATTTGTGAAAAAACATGTGTTTTTCATTCCCAACCTTTAACACTAGAGATGGGGATTTTTTATCGTCTACAAAACTGAGCGCATTTCAACAGGGTTAACGTCATTATTGAAAAGAGAAGACTTCAGATTAAGCATTTCCTTAAAACCTAAATATTTGCATCTTCTCTGAACAAATTATTCAGTATTCAGTCCAATATATGTTATATAAAAAATCAACTAAAGCACTAGTGTTCCATCATGTAAACTGAATCCCTTTTTTTCCTAGTGCATGCATGTAAATACAGTCCATTAAAAATTTTGGGCAAAGGCTTGGCTCTGGAATTGTTCTTTTACTAACTGGCGAGAAAGTGGAGAAACCATTGAGAAAAAAAGTTTAGATGGGCCGATTCTCCGTTTCTTAGAGCTGCCATATAAATTAACTCCCTTTGCAATTCACTTAGAAAGGAGTGTCATTTGGCAAACTCTCTGTTAGTAACCAATAGTTTGAAACTGTCTTTAGACACCTGTATAGTATGTGTCTCCAGCTGTTGTTGCAGCACAAGTTCTTGCAGCTGCATTGCAACAGATCTGCAGGCCTGACATCTAACCTTTGGGTAATAAACCTGCTAGGACAGCAACTTCACAACAAAAATGAAATGAAGATTCCTAGCATTGCGGACATTGTGCTGAAGGGAATGCTGTAAATTCATTACAATTTCAACTTTAAAGTACACAGATCTCAACACATGTTCTGTAGCCCCTTGCAAGGTATACCGCATGCACAGAAGCAAAAGAGTATATTCTCTTTGTTTAATAATTATTGGAAATTGTTATAAAACACAGTTTTAGCATAGTGCACTTGTTGCCATGAGGAACTGCACCCTTAAAGGGGTTGCTCGCTTAAGTTTAAGTAATATATAGACAGTCATATTCTGAGGAAATTTGTAATTGATTTTCAGTTTTTATTATTTGTGGTTTTTGAGTTATTTAGCTTTTAATTACGGCAATCTGGTTGCTACGGTCCAAATTACCACAGCAACCATGCACTGATTTGAATAAGAGATTGGACTATGATTAGGAAAGGGACTAAATAGAAAGATGAGTACAGGTATGGGGCCTGTTATCCAGAATACAAGCGATCTGGGGTTTTCCGCATAATAGATTTTTCGATAATTTGGATCTTCATACCTCTACTAGAAAATCATGTAAACATTAAATAAACCTTGACTCCAATAAGGATTAATTATATCTTAGTTTGGATCAAGTACACAATACTGTTTTATTATTACAGAGAAAAAGGAAACAATTTAAAAAAACTTGGATTATTTGATTATAATAATGGAGTCTATCAGAGACGGCCTTTCCATAATTCGGAACATTCTGGATAACAGGTTTCCCGGATTACGGATCTCCTACCTGTAATAAAAAGTAGCAACAACAATACATTTGTAACCTTCAAGAGCATTTGTTTTTAAGATGGGATCATAGACCCCCATTTGACAGCTGGAAAGAGTCAGAAGAAAAAGGAAAATAATTCAAAAGTATAAATAATGAAGACCAATTTAAATGTTGCTTAGAGTTGCTATAATATATTAAAAAATAACTTAAAGTTGAACCACCCATTTAATGGGGTGTTCAATCTTACAATGGAGCTGGCCATTTATTAAAAAAAGAATCTGCTAAGTCAAGCACTATCACTCCACATGTTAATGCTAAACGCTAAATATCATACTGTGTTTTTCAATTACACTGAAATTTTGAAGTCTGAGCAATTCATTAGTAGGATGCCTAAAGCTAAAACTCAAAAGCCACAGCCTCAGCTTGACCCGCAATGGCACGATGGACACTCTCTCAGGTACTGAACACACAGGTGCTACCCCAGCTGCTAAACATATAGGGTTAAATGTGAAGAGCTTTGGGATGTATCAAAGGAGGTATACTCTAGTTCTGTGCAACGGGTGACTGACTTATTACACCTACTCTAATGTGGTATTTAGTTATATTTAACCAGTAGGCCACTCAACCAACAATGCAGACATAAGTGATGCCATTAATCTTAACTACTACCAATATGACACTCTTCACTACAAGAGATAAGCTCCCATTTAATTACACTGTGTAAAACACAGGCTGTGTTGAATGTGACATCACTGAATTCTAGAACACTACGAGAAAGCAGATATATTAGTGTCACAACATGTCCTTTTGTATAATAACAATGGGTATTATAGTTTTTATTCACTTCTAACAACTTGTATGTACACACAAGTTTGTATTGACTTGTTGCCTTCCAGTAATACTAGACAATAATGGTGAATGTGTCACTTAGGAATAGACTAGAAAGCGTCCGCTTAAAGGGGAACTAATGCAAAAATTAAAATTGAGTATAAGCTTCATCATACTGGAATAAGAAACTTTCTAAATACAATCAATTAAAAAGTCTGTACTGTTTCTGAAATAATCAAGTTTATGTTCACTATTCCTCTCTCAGCATCTGTTTCTCTTCAGTCAGGAGTTGAGTGTTAGATATCATTGACAGTTAGATCCAATATATCCTATAGGGGGGCTCCTTTTGCCTAGAAGATGAATTAGAACTCACTAGTGGAGGGCGAATAAATTTGACAGACACAAATTCACGAATGCCGGCGAAAAATCCTCCACTTAAAAAAAATTGGACGCACATTGACTTTAATGCAGTTGGACCAAATAGTCGCATGTATGAAAATTGTCCCCCAATGCGTTTCGCAAATTTTTCGCCATTTTGCAAGTTTCAGCACAGATTCACCCATCACTAGAGCTCACTCTATTAAAATAACCAGATATCATGCCTGTCTACATGCAGGATTTGTGCAAAAAGCAGTTATTTTGTTTGATTTTGTTTGTACTGAAATCAGTTATTTGAGTGAGTTCTAATATACCTTCTAGGAGAGGAACCCCCCTATAAGATATATTGGATCTAACTGTCAATGAATATCTGACAAATTATGCATGAAGAGAGAATGAAGAGAAACAGATGCTGAGAGGGGGATAGTGAAGATAAACTTGATTATTTCAGAAACGATGCAGAAAATGTTGTTGATTGTATTTAGAAAGTTTCTTATTTCAGTATGCGGAAGCTTATATTGAATATTCATTTTTGCGATAGTTCCCCTTTAAGGTTAATTGTTGAATAGCAGCAAGTACTGGACGCTGTCTAACAAAAGAGCTTATTATACAATGTGTTTATGAAAGCAAGCCAAGCGCAGTGTTATATATAGGAACATAGTGGAGAAAGGGACTTTTGGAATATCTGCCTCCCTGCCAAGAACTGAGAAAGCAAATATGCACGTAAAACATTGGTTTGCCTGGCTTAGTTTTGTGGTGATATTTGTATAACAAGCTGTCTGGCCAGCAGCAGGATACATGCCATCTACTCAGACACCACTGCCTGCTGAAAATACAATACATACAAAAAGAAGAGTTAACTCTTTCACAATATACAATGTGCTTTGGTTCTCACATTCCAGCAGCTAACTCATAATATTGAGCAGTAGTTCTGCCACAGATCTGGCACATTAGTAATAAACCTAGTAATAAAGTAGCGTCATATCCTTGCTCTTGGCACAGCTATGCTAATTACATACAAAGGTGTATTGTGCTGAATACTGGTAATATGTAAGTAGTTGTACAAGAATGTACCTACCATTGCCAGATCATTCTACTCTAGAAACAGTATGTGTGGCTTTTGGCACAATAACTGGCATGCAAAAGAGTCCACTGTAAATTAAAGTGAAATCACAGACTGTACAATAAATACCTGGAGAGGTGACAATACAATCCTGGCATTAGGCCCAGGAATGTGAAACACTTGTTTCAGCCAAAGCAAGGCTAAATGTAGTGTATTATGCTCAAAAATAACAAATGGTGACATGTGAATGCAAACTAGGATTTATAGTAGCCGTGTCCTTAAGACCTTACCATGTAATCTATTAACAAAATTGTTTCATACATTCAAAAAGCTAAAATAATTAGACATGTTGTAAGTACTCCTTCTGCTTTCAAACTTTCAGTCTAGTATGGTTTGCTGAACACATTTTTACACTACAATACAATGTCTAAGTTTATCCAGTCTTTTAGCTGGGCAGCCATCTTTAGATATGCAAATGCACGCTTCAAGCTGTTCATCAAAACAAGCCCTGCAGCAGTGACAAAGGACATAGCATCTTCCGACCCTTTTGAGATTCCAGTTCCCACTAATGAGCTCAACTTGATGTGGCCAATATTCCACTAGCAAATAATATATATTAACAGCAGACTGACAGCAACCTCCCCTATTCATTCTCAGATGCACCAGGGCATTGTTTTCTTCTGGAGCAGAAATAAAAATAAATGCCAAAGCCACAACACACTGATGGTTCCATTGCTGCAGAAATCCTGCAAATACAGATCTCAGCTCTGGAGACATAGAGATGTTCTGTTCACAGCAGAATCTTGTTGTCTATGGGTTGCTACTGTTCTTGTGCATATAGGGATGTCATTATACAGTATATATTTATATTTAGAAACAGGATACTATATAGTAATTGTTCAAATACAAACACATAATTCTAAATGTCACCTTGAACATCACCAGAAACATTTACTGCCTGAATATTCTGATTTATTTGTAATTATTAATCTAGAACCAAAGCCTTTTTTTACGTCGCCCAGCACCCATCATATCTAAACACATACAACATGCTATCAGTCATGTGTGACAAAACTGCCGCATATGAGAATCATGCATCTCTTTCCGTGCAGGTGTTTGGACAGCCATTATGCCTCACAATAAAACAGATGGCCAATAAAATGCACTTAAAGGACCTCTGAAGTAGAAGGAGTTAAAGGCAGCCCTGACCCTGTGCAAACTAGGCTTCCACCAATGGACAAGCATGGCCCTTGCAAAGCCCTATCAATCTGCTGCTTTACACGACATGCACACTTCATCTTCACCCAGCAAGCACAAGCTGTCTCAGTCTCTCCCAACTGCCATTTCCTTCCTTTTTTTCTACTGTCTGTCAGCCAAAGAAAGCAATGGCTCCATGCAGCCAAACAAGCAAACTCTCACTTCTCATTCCTGCCCTTCCCTCCTGAAATAAAGGCTGCCATCTGAATGCCGATGGCTCTGCAAAACACATTTGGTGTGTGCGTGTGTGCCAAAATGTGACAAAATGAATGACTCTGGTGGTCTTTTTTCAAACAATGTTTTAAGCAAAATTCCCACGAAAAAAGGGAGAATATTGTAAGAATGGAATGCTCTGTAGCACCCATGTTACGATTGCACTACATGGCCTGATGTAACATGCATCAAGATCTTGTTCATGGCAGAAAATTGGCCTTTTCTCTCCTGCGTGTGTAACAAGCCACCCGTTGCTTTGCAATGAGAAAACCTCCTAAGAAAAAGGGCTGGCTGATAAAAAGGTGTCTGCTGAGAGTAGGGACTGTAATGTGAGTGTAATGTGGCTGCTCAGTGGAGCATTCCCTCAGGGAGGCCCGCTCTTTATATACATGTTGCTTGCATTCATACATTTCATTTACATTTACTACAATTATTACAATCTTTCTTGTAGCACAAAAATGAGGTTCAGGTTTGAAGGGTCAATAGGCACCTAAGATTCCCCTGTAGCCGCCCGTGCCCAGCAGCCAATGGGTTAATGAGTGTAACATTATGTAACAGATCAGGCAGAGGATGTAGTCCAGTCGCAACTGCAGCCCTCCTTCCCTCCCTCCTCCAATGGGGGTTTAGCTGGCTGCAGAACAGACATGACATCCCTGGGCTCCACTGCCCATTATTGCTGCAATAGGAAGCAAAGACCCCCGCCTCGCCCCCCATTACCTGTAGGAACGTTCCCCCCGCACCGTGTGCTTTCGGAAAGGGATGATAGTCCCGTTATCGTGAATGACGTCGTTGTTGTTTTCTCCATTTGGGGACAGCGTTTGGGTCGGACCCGGCATTGGAACTGTCCCGGTTCCGAGCAGAGTCAATGGGAGAATGGAGGGTGAGCAGCGGCTGGGTGTGCGTGTGCTGCGGGCGGGCTCAGTCCCTCCTGCTGCTGCTGTTGCTACTGCTGTGCCACGGATCCCTCTCTCTCTCTCTCACTCGCTCTGTCTACAGCTTGACGTCAAAACAGCCTGGAGCAGCATCCTGATCACATGACCCGGTCCCTTGTCATGGCAACCAGCTAACTCCTCGGCTCCTTACAGAAGGCTCGTCGTAGTAGTGTGGGGAGGACCGCACCAATGCGCGGAAAATAACAATCACAATAGACCAACCCAAGACAAAGGTGGGGGTGGCCAGAGAAACAAGCCCGCATCTGTCAAGTCAAAAGCACTAGAGACCACCTGATAACTCACCTCCCCCTTCCTTTACTCCCATCCCTCAGCACAGCCCCTCCACTCTTCCTCCTCCCTCCCTTCCTCTGCTGCAGCACTTACAGAAACAGCCCTGCCTGCCTGGCCCTCTAACCATTTCCTCTGCGCCTGTTTCCTATTCAGTATGAACATTACATGCACATTACACACTACACACCAGGGAGATAGGGACTGGCACTCTGCACAACGACATACGCCTATATCTCTAAACGAGAACATCACCTACACACACTGCCTCACCCAGCTACATTTCCCTCAGCTACTGTCTCCAAGATGGGACCTTTATACAGAACAAGATGGCTGAATGCCTATGTGACGTAGCAATTGTATATATCATTCACAACACAGAATATCCATATACTGAACAGAACCCACAGGACACCAAACCAATGCACGCAACAATATAAATGTACACATGCCATCCATATTCAGTGAGATCTTGAGAAACACAAGTCTTCCATAAGCTTATAAACATCATTTCCAGGCCTTTTGCCTCTGCAGGGAACTGTACTAAATAAACAAGAAAGGGGCACACTGTGCTTGTAGCAAACACCATGAGAAAAACTAGGAAAATGCATATAAGCAGCCCTAGAGGGTAGACAAGGAGGACAAGCAACGAGAACTAACTTCTGATATACATTTTTTTTATATTTATATAAATATAAAATGTATATGCATGTTCCAGTTGTATAGGCTTCATTTCTGATCAGATGCAACAAAATCCCACAAGTATGTTGAACCCCTTTAATCGTTGTTTTAAAACGGTAAAATTAGACAACCACAATTTACCCATTCCGGCCCACCAGCTGATCTGCAACAAATGTATCCACACATAAACTATGCCGTGACATCATAAACAAAAAAGAGACATCCCCTGAAAATGGCTAGTAAATGGCGCAGTTGTTTATTTTCATGTATTATCAATATAATGGTAAATACCTTTTCAATGCAGAGAAAACACGCTGACCCAAGAAAGATAAACATCTTGGCATAGCTGGTCAATTTGGAGTGTGTTCAGAAACTTCTGTGCATTTAGACTGCATTATGTGAACCGACTCATCTGGTTTCCAAAGCAGTGTATTGGCAGTTAATTCTGCCAGTAGGTTAAGAACCCATTTAAATTAAAACAATACACACTTTGTAAGAGGCATGCTGGCTAAGTTGTTTTTCACCAATTATCATATTTTACTTTGAACTGGTTTTTGGTTAGCCAAACCTCAATGTAAAAGGAGGGTATGCTCATCACTGCACAGTGTATAAAAGATTTACTTAAAAACAAAAAATCCCAAACTCAATCAAACATTACTTATTTAAATATAATCACTACAAATAGTTGTAAACCACTTGTCAATAATATAAAATCAATTATGTATTTCATTCTTCTGACTGGCCAGTAAATGGTTAAGTGGATAATGTCTACTTTGAAGGCGCGATTCATGCTAGTCATTCAATTCTAAATGTCAATATGTTTCAGTAGTTGACATTATTTTTTTTAACACAAAATATACAAATATCATCGCAACAGTGAAAGAATAAAAATATTTAATTTCGATTTAATTGGAACTGAAAGGCAGTGGTGTAGGTTTGTTGGCCTGGCAAATCATACATATGCTTGGGTCACCCTCCTGCCCTCCTACAGAAGATAGAGTAGCGACCCCCCCCCCGAGTCTGATGCAGGGTCTTCTTACTTCTAAGTTATTGATTAGGCAATAACTGGCAGAAAATCCAGGCGTGATGTCTAAAGAGGAACTCCATATATTTTCATAAATACTTAAAAAAAAATACAGATTTAGGACCTATCATACTGAATACATGGTACCTGTGGGTTTCCAGATAAGGGATCTTTCCGTAATTTGGATCACCTGCCTTTCGTCTGCTAAAAATCATTTAAACATAGGAACGGATTGTTGAAGGATGTTTTGCCACCAATATGGATTCATGCTTTAACATTAGGATCAAGTACAAGGTATTGCTTTATTATTACATAAAGGAATCAGTTATTTGCTTGGCGTAGAGTCTATGAGAGATAGCCATACTTTAATTCTGAGTGTTCTGGATAACGGGTGTTCCGATAAGGGGTTCCTGTATATTGCATTTCAAATAGCTAATATTTCACTCCGCATGGGAATATTCATCAGAGATTCAAAATACTTGTTACTTACAGATATTTATAGAATATGAAACCCCACAATCATCACCAAGTTAAAAGACAGAGGTCTACTGTGGGACGGCAAGAATTGGAGAAATGTCACTTCCAAGCTTTCACACACGGTTTGCTAGGAATCATAGTCATCAGGCCTTGATAGACACCTCCTGCAAGAGAAATTTAAAACTATAAGCAACAAGACATAAAATACAACTGTCATAAAATTAAAAACCGCCAACCCCACTGTTCAGCTGTGCATCTTGAAGTCAGGGACAGGGGATCAAGGCCATTATGGTAATCTCATTGGTTTAGTTGGAGCTGGAACCTGGTCAGGGGGGATATGACAGTGAGGCCCATTTATCAAAATCCAAATTTATCTCATTCTTTTCTGAAAACTACTCTGACCAAATCCGCATGGGTATTTTCCCTTTATTTATCAATACATTTTCCAGAAAATTTCCTGTGTGGAAAAAAAACAGAAAAATCGTGAAAAAAACTAATTGTACGATTTTTGCCTGAAAACCACAAACTCTTCAGATAATTGCCCGAAACCCATCGCAGACCAAGATAACTTCGGGACTTCTCCCATTGACTTATATGCAACCTCGGCAGTTCTGAGATGCCGGATTTTTGGATTCAGACTTTTTCCATCCTCGGTGTATAATAAATCCCGAAAAATTACAGGTTTTTTTTTCACAAAAAAAATTTACATTTTATAGTAAAAAAAACACAAATTTGTCGGGGCATTCAGACTTTAATAAAAAAGTGTCTAAGAACATGAAATGTGTAAGGCTTTGTGTATATCCACTATTTGCAGTTACTTTAATTTTCCTGTCTGTGGGATCTGAGTGCCTGCTGTTTTTTCATGGTCCTGTGAAGGGGCTCTACACTTATAATATGTATTTATAATCCTCCATTGAACAATGCTGTCACAGTACAGTAAATACGCTTTCTAGTTCTTTTAATATCCTTTTCACTTAAAGGAACAGCTCAGTGTGACTGACATGTTATACATGAAATCACTCCAGCCTTTATACATTACATTTTTGGCTAACTAACTATATAAGAAACATTTTTTATTTTGCACAGACTATCTATTTACCCAGTTTTTATTTTTACACTGAACAATTCCTTTAAAGTTGATTCTTAAATGCAAGTAGTTCTATATTTTGTGACAGTTTTTACAGTCAACCCTAAATCTGCTATTATAGATTAAAGGAATTGTTCAGTATAAAAATAAAAACTGGGTAAATAGATAGGCTGTGCAAAATAAAAAATGTTTCTAATATAATTAGTTAGCCAAAAATGTAATGTATAAAGGCTTGAGTGACTGGATGTGTAACATAATAGCCAGGACACTACTTCCTGCTTTTCAGCTCTCTTTACACCAGGGATCCCCAACCTTTTGAACCCGTGAGCAACATTCAGAAGAAAAAGGATTTGGGAAACAACACTAGCATGAAAAATGTTCCGGGGGTGCCAAATAAGTGCTGTAATTGGCCATTTAGTACCCCATTTGAGGATTGTCAGCCTACACTGAGGCTCTGTTTGGCAGTACATCTGTTTTTTATACAACCAAAGCTTGCCTCCAAGCCAGGAATTCGAAAATAAGTACCTGCTTTGAGGCCACTGGGAGCAACATCCAAGGGGTTGGAGAGCAACATGTTGCTCACAAACTACTGGTTGTGGATCACTGCTTTACACTGACTGGTTAACCAGGTTACCAGGCAGTAACCAATCAGAGACTTGAGGGGGGGGACACATGGGGAGCTGAATGCTGAGGATCAATTGCAAACTCACTGAACAGTTATGTCCCATGTGGCCCCCCTTCAAGTCGCTGACTAAGCAGGAAGCAGGAAGTAGTGTTCTGGCTATTATGTTACACATCCAGGCACTTCAGCCTTTATACATTACATTTTTGGCTAACTAACTATATTAGAAACATTTTTTATTTTACACAGTTTTTATTTTCACACTGAACTGTTGCTTTAAAAAGCATAAAGCAAATCTAATTTTTATGGAAAAATTAAATAACGTAAGTCTACACACAAACTGTCTACATTTCTTTTAAATACTAATACCAAGTCTGAATAGGGCTATGCTACATACTTAACAATTTATAATGTCATCATAAGTAATCGTGAAAAAAAAACGATGCCTTTATAATGTTTGGTACTACAAGTATTTGCCTGGCACAGCACATCTTTCTCACTACGTCTTGCCACCAATCTGGTCCCCAGTTGGTTTTGGCTTGGACAAGGCTCTATTGATAAACTTACAATGCTCATTATGGAATCTTTAAGGAGAAGGCATTGTGTAGCACTAGAGGCATACAGGATACATAGGATGACACTTATTAGGGACGATTGGCAACATAAAGGAACATGATTAAAGAAGTTGATTTACAAAACAATTGTAGATAAAATGCAAAGAGTTGGTATTAAAGATCTGTGTGTGGCCTGGGAAACTATATAGCATCCTGACAAAATTAAAGTGCATTGATCAGATTATGAAAAATTAGGGGACACGTAGAAAATTCAAGTGCTGCACTGGTTGTATTTCAATCAGTTGTCCACACCAGTGTGTATTTATTGGAATGCCCTGGATTTTAAAAGTTATCTGATAACCTTTTAGCAGAGTTGCCCAACCTTTTTACCTCTGAGCCACATTCAAATGTAAAAGATTATGGGGACCAACACAATAATAAAGATTATTGTCTGGCAAATAAGGGCTGTGATTGGCTATTTGGTAGTTCCTATGTGGACAAGAACTGAGAAATAAGCAACTGCTTTGAGGCCATTGGGAGCAACATTAAAGGGGTCGGGGAGCAACAAGTTGCTTGCGAGCTACTGGTTGGGCATCACTGCTTATAGTAAAGGAAACTGAAGTATGATATAAGCAAGAAAATCTTAGCAGGGCCTTCAAGCCCTGCACATCATTCAATTCCAAAGATGTGACAATCCCAAAGTTGTAGGTAGTCAGGTTTACCCACCCCACCTCCAAAAACATGGAAGATAAAAGTGATCTTAAAGGGGTGGTTCAACTTTCTGCAAACTTTTAGTGTGTTATATAATGGCCAATTCTTAGTAACTTTTCAAATGATCTTCATTTTTTATAGTTTCTTTACGTATTTGCCTTTTTTTGTGACTCTTTCCAGCTACTGATCCCATCTAAAAAACAAATGTTCTGTAAGGCTACAAATATATTGTTGTTGCTACTTTTTATTACTCATCTTTCTATTCAGGCCCTCTCCTAGTCATATTCCAGTCTCTTATTCAAATCAATGCTTGGTCATTAGGGTAATTTGGACCCTAGCAACCAGATTACTGACATTGCAAACTGAAGACCTGCTGGAAAAAAAAGCTAGATAACTCAAAAACCACTAATAATAATGAATGAAAACCAGTTGCAAATTGTCTCAGAATATCACTCTCTACATCATACTAAAAGTTAACTCAAAGGTGAACAACCCCTTTAATGCATATCTATGAGATAATGACCTTATATTGTAAGCTCCACTGAGACAATGGGCGTACATAGGCTTCATGTATGATATTTTCACTTTAATTTCTGTGCTGAGAAATATTTCTGCAATGTTTAAAACCCCCATTCCAAAAGATTTGGAGCACTGTGTTAGGGTTCAAGCACACGGGCAGATTCGGGGAGATTTAGTTCTGCGGGGTGACAATCTCCCCGAACTGCCTTCCCCCTGCCTTCTGCCTGCTATAATGAGAAAACGCCAGCACCAATGCACTCGAGCCGCTTCGATTTCTGAAGTCGCCTGAAGTTGCCTCACTTGTAAACTTTGTGCGACTTCAGAAATTGAAGCGCCACGAGTGCATTGGCGCTGGCGTTTTCTCATTATAGCAGGGGAAGGCAGTTCAGGGAGATTGTCACCCCGCAGAAGAGACGATTAGTCGACAGGCAACTAAATCTCCCCGAATCTGCCCATGTGCTAGCTAGCTCCCTTAAATATAAAAAGATTTGTTTTCTTTTTGTCTATTCTGTTTTTATCTACAGTTTGCACAGTGTCCTAACCTTTTGTAAACAGTGTGAGTAAAACAAAGGGAAAATGTGCACTTGGAGAAAGCATTTTTCCCATGTCTTTATGCCAGGACCATTTGCTGCATCTCCCAGACTGCCTAAACTGGCAAAATCCCAAAATCAAACATTTCATTCATTGCAGGCATGAGCAGAATATGACTGCATCATTGATTTCCAAGAAAACGGGAAAGGGGGTAATGTTTCAGCAGTGCAATTCATCACTAATAAAACTAATGTGTAAGTTCTGTTGTACAGTACAGTGAAATACAGAAATTATTATTATTGCTCACCAGGCAATGGTGTCCATATGTACTCCAAACAAATACCAACTGAGTGACTGTGAGTCATATAACCATTATATGTCATCCAATGGATACAGCTCATACCCTCATGTTGCTTATATTACGATTGTAAGTGGTTTATTTATAGC
This sequence comes from Xenopus petersii, assembly GCA_038501925.1. NCBI lineage: Eukaryota > Metazoa > Chordata > Amphibia > Anura > Pipidae > Xenopus > Xenopus petersii. The sequence goes on along the minus strand of CM076683.1, from coordinate 103,752,282 downwards.
ATTAAGACAAGCCTTAGCTGTTTATCTAAAATGTAATACCAGCACTTTATATGAGAATAAATGTTAAATTCATTCCCCTCTAGCTATTTTTGAACTACAACTCCCAGTATCCTCATATAATTTACCGAGGTGGTTAAGACATAAGTGATTTATGGTGGATTACGGGGAGCCCCATAGGACATAGATAACTGTGGAACTCCAGTGCAGGGTCCGGGGCAACAAGCACCCGGGCCACTAGCCTTAAACGGTGAGCAACGTCAAGGGTGTTTGGAAATTCCTTGTGTGTATTAGATTCCCCGTGCCTTTTTTAAAATTAAATTAACCGTGTAAATCTTTATAGAAACGCTGAACTGGAAACAATGGGTGCTTGGTTAAGACATAAGCCTTTGATTTCAAATGCGGGCACCCTAGGCAACCCGGGCCCTAGGCATGTGCCTCTTTTTGATTGATTTCATTGATTGTAAAATGCATTTGCTCGACCAGCTACAGTTATAATTGCAGGCAGAGTTCCCAGGAACTTTGAGAGTAGAACTGTAACATACATATGAATCTAGCCTCTAAAATGCTAATCTTTGTTGCAGTGTCACTGACATGGTATGCTGCTCCAGCTTAGCCAAGAAAGTAGAATATATGTTATATATGTAACCCATTGTGTTGTGAGAAACGATTAAAACTTTGTCAGGGGACATTTCACAAAAATTTTACTTTATGGTAAAGTAGAAGTGCAAGTTGCAGCTATTATTGTCAAGTAAAAAAACACATGGAAACTCTTTCTGCTGGTGACAGAGGAAAATATAACATGCATCCCCTTGATGAAAATAAAACACTTCTAGCTTACAAAACACTAGTCAGCAACTATTTATCTTTTCATTAGCATCATAAAAACACAGAGAGAAATAGTGCATTTAAAAAACTCTATTGAATGCATTTGTGGGAAAAAATTAAATACCTTGAATTTTTTGAGTTTTTAGGCTTAAAAGCTTGAATTTGTGAGTTTACAAGCTAAAAAAAACTCAAAAATCTCTAATTAAAAAATTGCCTCGAATTTTGCCTATGACAACTCCCATTGAGCTTGCCAGCTTTTTTGATGCTGCATTTTGACAGTCAAGTTTTTCGTGCTTAAAGGAAAACTATACCCCCAAAATGAATACTTAAGCAACAGATAGTTTATATCAAATTGAATGGCATATTAAAGAATCTTACCAAACTGGAATATATATTTACATAAATATTGCCCTTTTACATCTCTTGCCTTGAGCCACCATTTCGTGACTCTATCTGTGCCGCCTCAGAGATCACCTGACCAGAAATACTACAACACTAACAGGAAGAAGTGAGGAAGCAAAAGGCAGAACTCTGTCTGTTAATTGGCTCATGTGACCTTACATGTGGTTTGTATGTGTGCACAGTGAATCTTACGATCTCAGGGGGCGGCCCTTATTTTTTAAAATGGCAATTTTCTATTTATGATTACCCAATGGCACATACTACTAAAAAAGTATATTATTATGATAATGGTTCATTTACATGAAGCAGGGTTTTACATATGAGCTGTTTTACTCAGTATCTTTTAATAGAGACCTACATTGTTTGGGGGGTATAGTTTTCCTTTAATATACCAGAAATTTGTGAGGTTTTGTGCAAAAAAAAAACAAATTGTGGCAAAAATTTAAATTTGAACCTTGATAAACCACGCCATTGGAGGTGGTGTAGTGTGCCAGCAACACATGTCACCATGCCCCAAGAATGGAGTCTGGAGGGTAGCACAACAGGCCACAACTTAATATGGCAATTTTTCCTCCAATGCACTGGACCAAATTAGGTTTCATCCAGATATTAATTGGGCAAGCATCGGGAAAAGTCCATATGTTAGCCCAAAATCTTCCGGGGCGGAATCAGCAGCTTATATTGGCTTGTATACGGACAGTTTTAGGGGTATGGCTGCTGGGAAATAACATAGTAGCCCTATCCTCTAAATTAAATAACAAAGTGCATTAAAAGCTTTTGTGTACTTGCACAACTAAAGCACTGAATTTTTTTTTTTTGGTGTTACCAAAGGAAATTCTCTATACAGGAAGTTTATCAGTGGGGCAGTAATTTACTTAACTACCGTCTTCGCTTCTCAAAATTAAATTATTTGCTTTGGTCAGGGCAAAAAAACGACAATAGAAATGTCTTAATTAAAACAATAGGCAAACAAGAATGTATGTTCAGTGCCAGCCCCGTACACTGAATTACTGTTGAACATGGGGGTACTGCTATGGCCCTTTAAAGGGGACCAGTCACCCAAAAGAATTATTCCAAATCCTATTTTATCACATTAGTCAAGCAAAATGAACTTTAATTACACTATATAAATTATTTGAATCGTGTTTCCTTCAGTCTGGGAATTCAAAATGATAGCAAGCAGGCAGCAGCCATTTTGTGGACACTGCTTTTAAGGAAAGCCTTGCATCATCTCAGAATCTTGTTTGTGCACCAGAATGGGGGACCCGATGTCCATTCCCATGCCCTGGCTACACAATTAAATGGTAAAGAGAACGGGGGAATGTGGAGAGAGCAGTGACATCTAGGAAGTGCTGAATGGAAAGTGAAAGTAATTGTCTGCCCCACCTCTATGCCCATGGCATAGAGGAGGGGCAGACAATATTTGATTGACAGCTGAGATTTTTAAATGAGCTTACAACAGCTATAAATGCTTTAATAAAAATTAGAAATTGGATTTCATGTTTAATTTGATAAGGACTTTTATTACACAGATTTTTTGTCTGGGTGATAGGTCCATTTTAAGACGCTATTGTGTTTTCTGGTCTGCATGTCCACCAAGGACATTGGTCTTCTGCTTCATGCCCAGCACATCATTCTGTTCCATAGACATGTGACAATCACAAAGTTAATATAATGAATTTAATGTCTTTAGAGTCTATTGAATTGAAGGTTTAGGGTTCATTGTACAATGTAGGACTGCTCAGTAGCTGATCTTGTCCATTTATCCTGGAATTGCTTTTTCCAAATTATAATTGAGAACATATGTGCTCTAAGATGGTCAATACGGTAAAACTAAGCAATGGTCAGATAAAGGTTTTCCTGAAAGAACAAACTGTCCTGTTAATAAAATACTCTTGTATGATATAATGATAAAGTGGTGCATCTCCCAGATAGAAGCTGAACTCCCTCCATGATAATGTGATTTATCATACTTTTTGGTGCATGAGTCCTGGCTAAATTTATAGTGTTCCCTTCTTTCTACCATACAAAGAAATTCCAGATGTTAAATGTCCAGTGGATTTTTTTTTTTTACTCCTTTAAGACTGAAATAAACCTTACAGCAGGAAAAAATATAGGAGAGAGTAAGGCCTTTAATGTGAAATAGTTAGATAGTACTAAAATATCTTTGTCTAGAAAATATTTGCACTGTAGCTAGCCCAATAACCATTCAAGATCCTGAAAGCAATTAAAGCATACAGAATGGGGCAGATTTATTAAGGTTAGAATTGGAAATTTAAATTCAAAACTCACAAATTCGAGCTGGGAATAATCCAAACTCAAATTCAAGATTTATCATATGTGGACCCTGGGAACAATTCAAATTCAATTATTCGCCACCTAAAACCTGCCGAGTTCATGTAGAAGTCAATGGCAGAGGTCCAGTGACCGATTTGAAGATATTAATAGCCTTCCTGACATTTGAGTTTTTTTCTGAGTTTAGTTGAATTGGATTCAAATTCGATTTGAGTTTTCAGGTCGGCAACATTCATTTGAGTTTTTTCTTAAATAAGATTATATTCAAATTTTGAGGTCATTCGAGTTCATTTGAATTAAAAATAACTTGAACATTCAAGCTTTGATAATTCTGCACCTATATCTATAGTTTATTATAGAGTAATGCTATTTCAATAACTGTTCTGTTTCTGGCAACACAATTTTACATTCTTTCATTTTTAAAGAATTTTGCTTATAGGGAATATACAGAACATGCAAGTAAACACATTTCCTATCAATAGGAAAGCTCTTCCTTAGTATACAGTATGTTGCCAGTCTATCATCTGGAAACCCGTTATGCACAAAGTTCCAAACTACGGAATGTTTATTAGCAAAGTGTCTAATCTAAAGAGGAACTATCACAAATATCTCTAATAAAGTAGAAACTAAAAGAAGAAACTTTGTAAATATGTTTAAAATATTTTCTGTTTCTTTAAAATGAGAATGAACCCTAGTGCGCTCTATTCCTTCCTTCTTGGAACAGCTTCTGCTGGGCTGCAAATCTGAGTCGGTTCATGCAGGACAGGGGGTATACACTATTCATTTCAAACTCCTTGTTCTTTACAGACTGATTCTGACTTGCACAGCATAGAAGAAGGAGTTCCAAGACAGACTCCTGAGAAAGGAGTAGAGTGCACTAAGGTGAATGCTGCAAAGAAAAAAGCAAACTAATGGGAATCCTGAATGTTTAAACATATCACCTGATTTTTTGTATCACCATTTTTATTAAACCATTAATGTTCTTGGTTTTAGTGAGGTCTAGTTTATTAGAGATATTTATTTCTATGGTTGTTTCAATAATGGTGGCAAACCCACCCTGAGTTGTTTTTTAATATTGTTTTGAATGCTTTGCGAAATGGGCATTAAGAAGTGAATCTCTTTAGCAGAGTGACCTATTCACATAACCCAATGAACTTGTGCATGATGCTTATCAAACTGGTCAGTGATCAGACCTCCATTCTAATATGGAACCATGTGGGCATCAAGTATTTTCTTGTATAACAGGAAAATCGGGGCTATCCGGCACTCAGAGGAATTCACAGGGCCAAAAATCAGTTAAAAAATACATTTTTATTGGTCAAAGTTAAAAATGTACATACATCTCCTATGGGCCCTAGGAGATGTTTGTACATTTTTAACTTTGACCAATAAAAATTTATTTTTTAACTGATTTTTGGCCCTGTGGATTCCTCTGAGTGCTGGATAGCCCACTTTTCCTGTTATACAATTCGGTTTTATGCTCCCCGTAACTGAGGGTCTGGGGCTGGTGCACCTGGACCACATGATAAGCTTGTTGAGCTATTCATATTTGTGATTTATACAAATATTCTGGAGCACCTTCTTCCTTTTGTGATCAAGTACTTCTGTCACAGACGCCTATAGATATGTACAAAAACAAAAGTGACACCCGAACAGAGATTCATCATCAGAAAAGGGCTGAGATTGGAGATAAAGGTTATAAACACGACTCAGTGTATGTGGTGTATAATAATTCACCATTTCTTTACTTCCCGGAAAAAAACATCCACAAACCAAATGGCTTCCATTGAGCGAAAGAAAATAAAGTAGTCTTCTTCTCAGCTGTAAAGAAAACAGTAGCAATAAAAAAAATGTCCAAAAAATGATTGGCATAACCAAATGACTTCCAATGAGCAAAAGACAATTACTCTTTGTTGACAATGTTTCAACTAGTTCAATACAGATATTAATCAAATGATACATTTAGCTACACAAACTGATCCTCATTGGGAGAAACAACATTTAGTCACTGAACTAGCTTTTGCTTGTAGTATCTTATCTCTCTCATGACTGACTAAAGGGTTGATTTTACTTTATTAAAGGAATTCTGTTATGATTTTTATGGTGCAGTATTTCTAAATTACACTGTTTAAAATGCAAATAATGCACTCTACCATGTAAAATTGTATTCCTAACCCAACAAGTGTACTTTTTTTAGTTGTAATATAGGTGTGTAGGCAGCCATCTCAGGTCATTTTGCCTGGTCGTGTGCGTTCAGAAAGAACCAGTGCTCCACTATGGAACTGCTTTCTGGCAGGCTGTTGTTTCTCCTAGTCAATGTAACAGAAGGTGTCGCTGTGGGACATGGATTTTTACTATTGAGTGCTGTTCTTATATCTAGCTGTTACCTTTCCATTGTTCTATTGATAGGCCGCTTGGGGGGGATGGGGTGATATCACTCCAACTTGCAGTGCAGTAGTAAAAAAGTGACTGAAATGTATCAGAGCACAAGTCACATGACTAGTGGTACCTGGGAAACGGAATTAAATATAAAAAATCAATGTGCTCTTTTGAAAAATGTATTTCAGTGCACAAGTCTGCTGGAGCAGTACTATTAACTGATGCATTTTGGGGAAAAAAACATGTTTTCCTATGACAATATCCCTTTAACAATGTTATTATTTTACTATGAAAACAAATGAAGCCAAGACATAGAGCTAATCAGAATGACTCAGAGGGAGTTTTCTACATTAATCCTAAACTAAAGGTGCAAACATATATTCAGTTGAGCTTGTATTTACTTGGGATTACATGCTATAAATAAGACAGTATTTTGGAAGTGTTATACTTGTTGTTTTTCCTTCTTCGCCTTAATAAAATAATTATTTGAGATGACACACAAAAAATAAAACACTACTGCTGCTTAGCCAGCACAAGCCAATATAACATAAATAATCTTAAGCACTTGCTTAAAATATCCTAGAAATGATTTATTCCTGCTAGCCCGCCAGACAGAACCAGAATGATGGAAACGCGGATTTACCTAAACTAAATGTTTGCTCAAATATAAAGGCAATAAATTACAGCCATTTAAAAATACAAATGCTAAAAAAACAACTCAGCCCACTTTAATCTGCTGTGTAGTTCTGTAGGTAGATAGGCACACTTTGCAGTTACCTGCAACACACAACATTTATTTTTATTTCCATCTTTTTTAAAGCATTCTAAAAGTCTAACAATTCTAATTAGGGTTTCCTATGTACACTAGGAATAATAAGGAATGCTATAAGAAGCACAGTAGAACACTGTTATACTAACTTGTTATCATGTAGTGCCCTTTTGTTGAGGGTTTTTTTAAGGTTCAGAACCAGTGCTTCATATTTTCTAAATGCCTGGTATTGTCTCCAAGAAATTAATGAATCTCACTGAAATATAACCATAAGTTAATGATTGAAGCCAATGGCATGGACATAAAATAAAAATCTTTATGATGATAACAAATGTATATCATACCTAAAGCCCTGTACTTTTCACACCTCCGATCCAGACTGAAAGCGCCCACATTGTTCACACCATACAAACTGCTGGAGGGTCACCAGCATTGTGTACAATATGAACTGTCCATCTTTGAGTCCTGATAGGTTTTCCTGTCTCCTTCTCTATTCGACCTGCCCTGTGCTCCCTGTGTGTGCCATACTCTGCCTTTCCTATGCTCCCTGGGTGTGCCATACTCTGCCTTCCCTATGCTCGCTGTGTGCCATACTCTGCCTGCCCTATGCTCCCTTTGTGTGTTATACTCTGTCTGCTCTATGCTCCCTGTGTGTGCCATACTTTGCCTGCCCTTTGCTCCCTGTGTGTGCCATACTCTGCCCTCCCTATGCTCCCTGTGTGTGCCATAATCTGCCTGCCCTATGCTCCCTGTGTGTGTCATACTTTGCCTGCCCTATGCTCCCTGTATGCTATACTCTGCCTTTCCTATGCTCCCTGGGTGTGCAATACTCTGCCTTCACTATTCTAGATTGTGTGTGCCATATTCTGCCTTCCCTATGCTCCCTGGGTGTGCCATACTCTGCCTTCCCTATGCTCCCTGGGTGTGCCATACTCTGCCTTCCCTATGCTCCCTGTATGTCCGGCTTTGTCTGCCCTATGCTACCAGTGTGCCATACTCTGCCTGCCCTATGCTCCTTGTGTGCGTCATACTCTGCCTTCCCTGTGCTCCCTGTGTGTGTGCGCCATACTCTGCATTTTTCAATGCTCCATCTGTGTGTCATACTTTGCCTGCCCTATGCTCCATGTGTGTGCTATACTCTGCCTTCCTTCTACTCCCTGTGTGTGCCATACTCTGCCTTCCCTATGCTCCCTGTGTGTCCATACTCTGCCTGCCCTATGCTCCCTGTGTGTGCCATACTATGCTTGCTCTACTCTGTTTCATGCAGGATGATTCCACTTTGTAGAATGATTTGAAGAGGTTCAATGTTGATAAGTGCAAGGCTATACACTCTGGCAGAAATAATATAAATGATATATTAGTTATGAGTTATACACTAAATAGCAATGTGTTGGGGGTTTCCTTAATGAAGAAGGATCTGGGGAATTTTGTAGAAAACAAATTGGCTAATTCCAGGCAGTGTCATTCTGTTTTAACTAAAGCTAATACAGTACTGTCTTGCACACAAAGAGCATTAACTCAAGGAATGAAAACATAATTTTGCCTCTTTATAGGTCCCTGGAAAGGCCCCACCTTATGCAGTGAAGTTTTGGGCTCCAGTCCTTAAGAAGGATATTAATGAGCTGGAGAGAGTGCAGAGACGTGGAAAAAAAGATGCCTGCGAGAGGACATGATTACTCTTTATAAGAACATTAGAGGGCATTATAGACAGATAGCAGGAGAACTTTCATTTGAAGCAGTATAGGGCAGTGAGGGCAGTGAGGCTGTGGAATGCCCTGCCAGATGATGTGTGGCTTGACTTGGATGATTTCTTGGACAAGCATAATAGCCAAGGCTATAGTGATACCAAAAGCTACAATTAATATAGATTTTGGTATATATATAGTTTATTTGAGTGTATGGAGGGGCAGTGTGAGTGTGTGTATGTGCACTGGGTTTCATTTGGAAGGGTTGAACTTCATAGAGTCTGGTCTTTTTTCAACCCAATTTAACTATGTAGCTTCTTTACCTTTAGCCACCATTTTGTTATATGCTGTGTACTAACTAACAGTGCAGGTACTAGCTATAACAACACTGTTACTATGTAGCAAGTACAAATCCCATCTACTTAAGCTATGGCATGTGTATCATCTTGACTATCATGTTAGTAAAAATGTGGGAGCAAAACACCATGTTCTTGCAAATTGTTTCTAATAATATGAATTATTTGATTAAAATGGAGTCTATTGAAGATGGCCTTCTGGATAACAGGTTTCTGAATAATTGATCCCATATCTGTATTTTTTTGCTGAAAATGCCTATGTTAGAAGTTTCAAGTGTTTCCCATTCAAATGAATGCAGAAGTGGGTGTGACACTTCAAACTGCACCCAGCCAGAAAAGCATATACTGTATGTCCTTGCCATAACTATTCAGTTAATGTTTCGAGATTTATTAAACCTCAACAGTATTAAAAGTCCAAATTAAAAAGTACTCCAACTCAGACATGCCAAGTTCATGTAGAAGTCAATGGCAGATGTCCCATTGACATTATGAAGATTTCCTGATCTGCTCTGGGCTTTGTTCAATAATCCAAAGATTTCTTGGCGTCAAAACTGAAAAAAAGTCGCAGGTTGTCACTCCAAAAACTTGAATTTATCGGATTATTGAACGAAAATCAGCACAATTCTCTCTAATGAGAATCCTGAAGGTAAACAACATATTCCGATTGTTAAAGGGACCATCTGCCATTGACTTCTACATAATTTCAACAGGTTTTAGCTGGAGTATTTTTGGATTCAAATTGTTAGCAGCAGCAGAGCATAATATATCTCTAAAAAATTTTCCCCTTTAAAAGTGGACCAGAAAAATTTGAGGTTTAATAAATAGATCCCTAAATATTTGATATTTACAAACCTTTGTAGATTAAGGGAACTATTTGTAGTTAATAGAAGTAAACTATTTATATAACACCAGCATTCTAAAATAGTTTAATCCTAGTTTAAATTCATGCATTCAACTTGACAAATAAATACACTGGAAATTCAGTTAAAACTTCAACGTAAACAGGAAGGGTTTTAAATAAGATTTACAGTACATTGTAAGCAGAGTCAGAGGCTCACTAAGTAAACAATTACTTAGATTCGGACTTATTATTATCCAAATTCATACCACTGAGGCTTCGTATGAAATATAACACACGTGTGCCTTTAGCAAGAAGAGGCACAGAAGTATGGCGGCCATCTTGTAAAGAAAGCCTATCACTGTTCCACAGAAAATGCAGGAGACAATTCCTATTTTCATGTACTTTACCCAGTATTTCTTCCAGTCACCCAGCACATGTGGACTCAGGACCGGCCTTAGGGTTAATCGTTTCCTTTACAAAATATTACAGTGTAAGCTCCTCAACAATGAGAAAACCCCCAGAACATGCATAATAAAGCATAATATCTGCTTTTTCAGTTTATGCTGCAGGCTGATAATTTATAATATCCAACCTACCTTTTGTGCATTACAAGAGTATACACAGATAAGTGATGGACACTTTGGTAATCTCTTTCTATTTGGCACACTTTGCCCCAAATGATGCTCCTGTACACTGTCTTCCTAATTTCTATTGAGCTTTTGCTTTTTCTTACAATATGTATATAGTCACTTTGTTTCATGCATCACACATCATCACACATACATGGGCAGATTTATCAAAGGTCGAATTTATGTGAATTTTTTTTACTCTAATAAATTCGGAAATACTCACAATTCGAATGGGAAGTTATTTAAGAAAAAAATGTGAAAATCTAATATTCGATCGAATGGTCTCAACCTGAAATTTCGAATCAAATTCGAATCGTACAAATCTAGTTTTCCTCCAACAAAAACAACTCGAATATTGGAAGGCAATTAACATATTCAAATGGTTCAATTGACCTCTGCCATAGACTTGTAAATGAACTCGGCAGGTTTTAGGTGGTGAATATTCAAATAAGATCGGCTTCCATGGTCTCAAATTTGAATTTATATTTGAATTGGGGGATTAAGAATCGAATGTGTGAATTTTGACACCAAAAAAATTAAAAAATTCAAATTGGAATTTACTATTTGACCCTTAATAAATCTGCCCCATAGTGCACGTATAGAAGAACTGTTCAAGGGATCAAACATCCCACCCTTCAGGACTATACAAATCCAGTCAATGCAGGCTACACATGGAATCTGGGTATGACTTTGCCCCCTGTCACTGTGAAAGAGGTAAAACTACCGACATCAAGCCTTCCATTTAAGCTCCTATTATTATTCTTTATATAATGTTGATCCTAGAGGCCTCAATCCGATACCATGTAGAACAGAGATGCAAATATAATTTTTATATTGTACAGTCCATTTTAACAAGCTGAATACATTTCTGACACTATGTGGGTTATTTAATAAAGGGGAACTCCACACAAACATAACTTAAGCTTTTTGAAAAGTAAAAATAATTTTAAGCAACTTTGCAATATACATCAATTAAAAAATATGCAGACTTTTCATGAATTGTAATGGTTTGGAACAGTTCCCTAAACCTAGCCCCCTGCTATCCTGTTGATCTGTCTGACTACTTTGCTAATCTGTCTGACTACTGTAACTTTGTATCATCATGAAAATGCAGATTAGACCGCACTACTGTTACTTTGTATCCAGCTGTCCTCAGCCTGCATCCTCCAAACCCCACAATTCCCTGCACATGTGATTTCAATAAGGAACAGAACATCACAGTGCAATGTATTGTTGGTTATGTAGTTCCTGCATGCTGTCTGTAAGATGTTGACATTGTTACAATTTGTAACATCAGTGTTTAATCTCTCCTTCCCTTCCAGGATTTCAAATGATGCAGAAAGAGAAGAACTGTTAAACGGCTGTATTTCAGCATAGAAAATGGCATTTATTCATACTTTTTGAAGAAACAGGTAACTGTGATTGGTGTATTAGAGGTTTCTGTGTTATGTAGGCCTATTTATCAAATTTTGGTTTGGAAGCTGGAGTTCCCCTTTTAAACTCCGAATGCCAAAAAATTGAAACATTTGTATTTTTTTTTACTATAAAATCCAAATTTCTTGTGGAAAAGTTTTTTTTTGTGATTTATTATACTCCGAGGATGAGGCAGAATCCAAAAATCCGGCATCTCAGAACTGCCGAGGTTGCATATAAGTCAATGGGAGAAGTTTTGAAGATATCTTGATCTGCGCTGGGTTTAGTGCAATATTCTGAGGATTTTGTGATTTTTGTCAAGTGATCTAACATGTCATAGGGTAGGAGTACATCTGCAAAGGATGCCTGTTTGTTGTTTTAATTATTCCAAAAATAGCTGGACAGTGATTTTTTATCCCATGTGTGTGGAATGGCTTTCTCACCCACTAAATCCCCTACTTTTGTGATTTTTGGCCAAAAAGTCTGAGTAGTTTTGAGAAAATAAATGAGGTAAATTCATTAAAGGGGACCCGTCACCCAAAAAAATTATTTAAAATCCTATTTTATCACTTTAGTCAAGCAAAATGAACTTTAATTACACTGTATAAATTATTTGAATCTTGTTTCCTTCAGTCTGGGAATTCAAAATGATAGCAAGCAGGTATCAGCCATTTTGTGGATACTGTTTTTAAGGAAAGCCTTGCATCATCTCAGATTCTTGTTTGTGCACCAGAATTGGGGACCCGATGTCCATTCCCATGCCCTGGCTACACAATTAAATGGTAAAGAGAACGGGGGAATGTGTGGAGAGCAGTGACATCTAGGAAGTGCTGAATGGAAAGTGAAAGTAATTGTCTGCCCCGCCTCTATGCCCATGGCATAGAGGAGCGGCAGACAATATTTGATTGACATCTGAGATTTTTAAATGAGCTTACAACAGCTATGAATGCTTTAATAAAAAATAGAAATTGGATTTCATGTTTAATTTGAAAAGGACTTTTATTATACCGATTTTTGTGTATGGGTGACAGGTCCACTTTAAGTAAATAATACACAAAAAATCAAAACCCCATTTGGGGTTTATGGATAGCCTACCTACTCCCTAAGGCAGTCATCCCCAACCAGTAGCTCATGAGCAACATGTTGCTCTTCAACCCCTTGGATGTTGCTCTCAGGGTCCTCAAAGCATGTGCTTTTTTTTATTATAAAGCTTGAAAGCTAATTTAATTGCATAAAAACTAAGTATAGTGCCAAGTAGAGCCTGTTGTAGGCTGCCAGTCCACATAGGGGCTACCAAATAGCCAACCATAGGCCTTATTTGGCACCCCAAGAAACTTTTTTCATGATTGTGTTGATCCCCAACTCTTTTTACATTTGGATGTGGCTCACGGGTTAAAAGGTTGGGGACCCCTGCCCTAAGGAGTTCAGGATGCCTGTGGAGCTTACTCCTATAACAGGGTCTGGCTCATTTGCCTCCCATCATGGGAACACTGCACAGCTCTTGTTTAGGAGTACCTCAGGACAATCGCTTGCACTGAAATCCCCTCAAAAATCTCTTGGTGGTCTAGATATCCCTTTAAACCTTTTCCAATTATGAAATGAAAGAGAAGGCTGACCACAGGACTTTAAAGATTATGTTAATCCGGTAAAATAAGATATGTAGTATTTAGTTGTGGCATTTGATCTCCCATTAAACATGAAAAGCCAGTGCATGATTGCAGAGTCAATCCAACTTTCTAGTAGCGAGAGCCAGTTTGTAAACTTAAAACAGTCACTGGCACAGGCCTGCAGTCATTTGTTCAAACGCCATAAATCACTTTAATATATATTCATGAACTATGCTTAAAAATGTTTTCATGTTGAAAAAGTTTGGAGCTTTCTGATAATAAAATCTGGGAGAATTATACTGGTAATGATAGCTAAGTAAGCCAGACTTACTTGACTATTGCACAGTGCTACATAATATGCGAGTGCTTATAAATAATAATAATCATAACAATAATAATCATCATTTAGCCAATCTGACTTAAAATTTGAAATATAAGAGATTCAACTATCTTTGCTGACAATCAAGCTAGCAATTAGATTTAGCCAAACAGACTTTAGATTTGAAATATAAGAGATTCAACCTTTTCAAACTAAAATATTGAGACAATACCTGCATTAGTAGATTTATTTTAGGGACATCGGATAAACATCATTTAAAACAAATAACAAAAAAACCAAAATAACACCCAACTTTAATGATTTTTGTGCTTATAAATAAATGGCACATATTTTTTTCCTTCTATTGTGTACACATGGGCTTCTGTATCAGACTTCCTGTTTTTATCTTTAACCTCCAGGCCTAGGGCTTGAGCATGCTCAGTTTGCTTCTCTCCCCCTCCCTCCTCCCCTCCCTGCTGTAATCTGAGCCCAGAGCTATGACTGAGCCGGGAAACTCAGGCCGGATGTGATGTCACACCAAGCAAATATGGCAGCTGCTATCCTAAACAAACAAAGAGCTTCTAGAGCTGTTTACTCAGGCATGGTTAAGCATTCTACAGAAAAAAGAGTGTTATGGCTTGCACTATTGTGACTAATCTATTGACAATAAACTTCTTGTACCTTTCCTTCTCCTTTAAAGAATGCTAGAATTTAATGGAGGCGTTTAATAAATGGTCGCCAAATATCAAACCCCAATTTTACTTTCCTGCATTTTACATTTGCCATTTTCCCAAACTAACCCATTTCAGTGGGTGCATTTCCAGGATCTGAAGTTTTATTTTCCCACATTTTATACAGTAATTGGGCCCATTTTCCTAAAAAAACACCTGTCCCCTCTGAATGTTACTTTTTCACAAAACATATTTGGGGTTAATTACTAAAATCAGTTTTTTTTTAAAACTTCGACCAAACTCCCACCCACAATTTTACCTTATTTATCAATACATTAACTTGAAACCATATGGTGAGGTAAAAAATAAAATCATGAAAAAATTTGAATCGCACAATTTTTTCTGATTTGACGCCCACAAATTATTTATATCATTGTGTGAAACCCAGCACAGATCATGATATCTTCCAATTGTAAAAGGAACATCTGCCACTGACCTCTACATGACTTTGGCAGGTTTGAGATTAAATATTTTTCAATTCAGATTTTTAGCAGCCTCGGGGTATAATAAATATTGAAAAATATTTTTTTCCCATGAAAAATGGTGTTTTCCTCTTTAAAACTCTGACCAGAACATTTTTGACTTAAGTAGATAAACCCCTTTGCTTCCTCTCATGTCATATGTTATAGTCCAAACTAACTGTACAGGCAAACCTCAGCTTTATATTTTCCCATTCTGTGTTTTTCTGGTTTCTTTTTGGTCCCCTAGAAATTTGAAAATTTGGAGTTTGAATATACAAGTATTGGATCCATAATCCAAAAACCCATTATCCAGAAAGCTCTGAATTACGGAAAGGCTGTCTCCAATAGACTCCATTATAATCAAATAATGCAGATTTTTCAAAATGATTTCCTTTTATTCTGTAATAATTATAATACAGTAGCTTGTACTTGATTCCAGCTAATTAATCCTTATTGGAAGCAGAAACAGCATATTGGGTTTATTTAATGTTTAAAGGAGAAAGCCACAAAACCATAACTTTTTGAAAAAGTAAACATAATTTCAAGCAACTTTGCAATATACATCAATTAAAATATATGCAGACTTTTCATGATTTTTAATGGTTTCTAATAGTTCCCTAAGCCTAGCCCCCTGCTCTTCTGCTGATCTTTCTGATTACTTTGCTGACTGACTACTTTGTATCAACAGCCAACTGTCCTTAGACTGCATCCTCCAAACCCCACAATTCCCTGCACATGTGATTTCAATAAGGAAAGAAACATCACAGTGCAATACATTGTGGGTTATGTAGTTCCTGCATGCTGTCTATAAGCTGTGGAGAAGTTGTTACAATTTATAACACCATTCCCTCCTTCCCTGCCAGGATTTCAAATGATGCAGCAAGAAAACTGTTAAACAGCTGGATTGCAGCATAGAAAATGGCATTTATTCATACTTTTTGAAGAAACAGGTGACTGTGATGGGTATATTAGGGGTTTCTGTGTTATGTGGGCCTCGTTAACAAATTTTGGTTTGGAAGCCGGAGTTTCCCTCCAAATAGGGTTGCCACCTTTTAATAAAAGTCTAGGGGGCCGAAACAAAGGGGCGGGACCACAACGTGTGATTGGCTGGGGAGGATCGTGACATCAAGGGGGCGGAGACTTGGCACTGCGATTAACAAGAAGCCGGCAAAAAAGGTGAGTTTAGGGGCAGGCCACGGGCTTTTGTTAGGTGTATTACAAATTTACCGGCAGCTACATTGACGGTAAATTTGTAATATCAGCCCCGGCCTTGGCAGGTGTTTTACCGGCTAGGCCGATAAAATACCGGCCGGTGGCAACCCTACCTCCGAATGATTTTCTGGTACACTTAAGGTATGAAGATCCCTTTTACGGAAAACCCCAGGTCTCAAGGACTCTCCCATACATGTACCATAATTTTCCCTAAACTGGAACAACTCTGATGCTTCTGAAGGTCCACAAATAAAAATGTTACAGTCCATTGTAATTTAAAAGATCTAATAATAAGAGTCATCATGTGAATAAACAGAAAGAAACAATGCAGGCTGAAAGAGAGGTGCAAGCTAATAGAGACCACACTACAGTAGGGGGAAATAAATAGTTCTTTTATTCACTGAAAACGCCCCTCCAAAGCACCATGCCACCCACAACAGAAGGAAGCTCCCAGTTGGGGCATATTAACTTAGGAGTGCATCCACCCCTCCTACATCACGAGATCATGCTCTTGTGCAAAATGAGCAACAATTGAGACCTTCTCAGTATACACATACTTCATAAAATACATTCAGATCTATTGCAGAATTCCATATTATCTACTCAGTATTATGCAAACGCATAAATTACAATGATGAAAAACACGTTTCCATGTGTATAGCTTTATAACCTTTAACTCGTGCCCTGCTGCTGTCACATAAAAACAAGAAGCTGGAATTCCTGCTCCTAACAGTGTGCAGACACTACATTACTTACATTATATTTGGTTTTTGCGCGGCTGTGCATTATAATAATAGTTCAGAGGCTGCCACCTACTGGACAGTTTCTAAAATATTCAAAATCCTAGTTTATCACATCATTCAAGCAAAATTAACTTTAAATTACACCATATAAATTTAAATTACACCATATAAATTATTTGAATCTTGTTTCCTTCAGTCTAAGAATTCATAATTATAGCAAACAGGCAGGAGCCATTTTGAGGACACTGTTATTAAGGCAAGCCTTGCATCATCTCAGAATCAATGTCCATTGCTACACAATTAAATGCTGAAGAGAACGGGGGAATGTGAGGAGAGCAGTGACATCTAGGAAGTGCTGAATAGAAAGTGAAAGTAATTGTATGCCTTGCCTCTATACCTCAGGCATAGAGGAGGGCCAGACAATATTTGATTGACAGCTGAGATTTTTAAATGAGCATACAACAGCTATGAATACTTAAAGGGGAAAGAAACCTTGTCGGCGCAAACTCCCCACCCCCCCTCCCGTTTGTTGACCACCCACCCTCCTCCCCCTGGCCTACCCGTCCCGCTGGGCAAATGCCCCTAACTTGTTACTTACCCTTCTGCGCAGGTCCAGTCCAGGGAGTTCACAGACGTCATCTTCTTCCACGCGATCTTCTTCCTGCTTTGAACGGCGCATGCGCAGTAGGATCATTTCGCCACTACGATCTACAGCGCATGCGCGTGACTTTTGGCGTATTCGCAGTAGATCCGTACCGGCGAAATGCTCCTACTGTGCATGCGCCAAAACGCCGTTCACAGCAGGAAGAAGATCGCGTGGAAGAAGATGTCGTCTGTGAACTCCCTGGACTGGACCTGCGCAGAAGGGTAAGTAACAAGTTAGGGGCATTTGCCCAGCGGAGGGGTAGGCCAGGGGGGAGGAGGGAGGGTGGGCAACACACGGGAGGGGGGGAGGGTTTTTGCGCCACCTAGGTTTCCTTCTCCTTTAAGGGGACGAGCAGTTGAAGCTGCGCTCCAGCTGCAGGGGAGCGCAGGAATAGACACATTTAGCTTTTTTCAATGGGGCTGTACTCACACAGGCACGTGTAGGTGCTGAACGCAGGTTGAGCCGCAACATGCTGCATTTTTCCTGCGTTCAGCACCTACACGCGCCTGTGTGAGTACAGCCCCATTGAAAAAAGCTAAATGTGTCTATTCCTGCGCTCCCCTGCAGCTGAACGCAGAAAAACGGAACGCAGGGGAGCGCAGCTTCAACCGCTCGTCAGTAAGAGCCCTTAATAACAAATTTAAATTGGATTTCATATTTCATTTGAAAAGGACTTTTATTATACAGCTTTTTGTGTCTGGGAGACAGGTCCACTTTAACACTATGGGGGTTATTTATTAAACTGCTAAAAAACAGAAAAACATTTTTTTACTTTAAAATCCAAATGTTTTGGGATTTATTATACCCAGAGGATGGGGAAACTCTGAATCTGAAAATCCGGCAAATCAGGACTGCCGAGATTGCATACAGTGTCGGACTGGGACACCAGGGGCCCACCCAAAAACCTTAGACCAGGGGGCCCACCAAAAAAACTAAGGCCAGGGGCCCACACTCAGCGCTATTATTTTTCCTCTTCTCACTCAACCTCTATTTGCCTATTCTGTTTTCTTTACGTACTATAATCTATTATTCCATCTATTTAGCCTCTTTGTTCTCATAGAAATAGGGAATGGCCATTAAATAGGCTAAATATTTAGCAGCATGATGGCCCCCTGACACCTGGGCCCACCGGGAGTTTTCCTGGTATCATGGTGGGCCAGTCCGACACTGATTGCATACGAGTCATTGGGAGAAGTCCCTAAGATATCTTGATCTGTGCTGGGTTTCCTGCAATAATCCGAAGATTTCGTGGTTTTCAGGCAAAATTCTGGAAAAATCGGACTTTTAGGTTGGAAAATCCGAAAAAAATTTGTACAATTAGTTCTTTTCATGATTTTTTTCTGCTTTTTTCATGCACAGGAAATTTCCGGGAAAGTGTATTGATAATGGGGAAAGAACCCATAAATTCGGACTTTGATAAATGGGCCTCCCCATGTGTTATCAATTTTTCTGTGGTATGAATGGGGTTAACTAGTTGGCTAATGTTTTGATAAAAAGTTCTGTTTGAGAAGGGCTGTATTTTTTTGGTCTGGTGAATAACCAAAGATGAATAACAAATCTAAAGTCTCTATGTATGTAGGCAAGGAAGCCAGATGGGTATTTTATGAAGTTAAATATTTCATACTGGAAACCTGTGCCACATATTTTTATAAATGGGAAAAATGTGTTGTTAAGGGACTTTTAAAGCAACTGCATTGGCCCAGTCAAATGATTTATGCACAGCCCTGACAAGCTTAAAAAGCATTTCACTGTTTTGAAAATTTAGTGGGCCAGTTACTGCCTGCAGTTCTAATATCACATGCACTCATTTCAGTTCTATACCCCTGTTTAAAAGAGAAATACAAATAATTTTAAAGGGGTTGTTCACCTTTAAATTAACTTTTAGTATGATGTAGAGAGTGATAGTCTGAGACAATTTGCAATTGGTTTTCATTTTTTATTATTTGTGGCTTTTGAGTTATTTAGCTTTTTATTCAGCAGCTCTTCAATTTGCATTGATTTGCACTGATTTGAATAAGAGACTGGAATATGAATCGGAGAGGCCTGAATAGAAAGATGAGTAATAAAAAGTAGCAATAATAATATATTTGTAGCCTTACAGGGCATTTGCTTTTTAGAAGGGTTCAGCAATGTCCATTTGAAAGCTGCAAAAGAGTCAGAAGAAAATGGCAAATAACTATAAAACTATAAAAAAAAAAAAAAGAAAACCAATTGAAATTTGCTTCGAATTAAACATTCTGTATAACATACATAACATAAATAACATAGGGGTTGTTCACCTTCCAAACACTTTTTTCAATTCAGTTGTTTTTAGATTGTTCCCCGGAAATAAAGACTTTTTCAATTACTTTCCATTATTTATTTTTTACTGTTTTTCCAAAATCTAAGTTTAAATTTGGATATTCCTGTCTCTGGTGTTTGAGTCTTGACGGCTCAGTAATTCAGGCGCAGACTCAGTTACAATTTTGCAACATTTAGTTGATACATTTCTCAGCAGCATCTCTAGAGTATTAGCAACAATTGTATCAAATCTAACAGCCGCCTGTAATGAAATCCAAAGAAAAGTATATGACCCCTCAAATGTAATAGGGGTCATATATACTTTTGGTGGAAATAAGAAATTGCTGGTGGGAATTGTCCTTGGCTGGGGCTCTAGGACTGGGGCTAACTCTGGCAAGCATGTCCGACCCTGTATTTCAATTTAAAGTAACTCAACAATCTAAAACTAATAACCTAAAATGTAGGATTAATAGAAAGCAATTGTACAAACGTTATGTTCTGGAAATAGTAGTGACAGTCACCTGTAGATATCATTACATAGGAAATACATGCAAATATATTATCAGAAATGTTCTTACCTGTCCGATCAGCTAAATGACGATCGCCATGGTACATAAAAAGTCTGTAACAAAAACAAACTAGAACTGCATCTATGACCAGCTCAGCTTTCGCTATTGAAATGCATTGAAAAGTCATTCAAATCCTCAGACCACCAAATGCAATTGGGGGTGTGGCATGAGCAGAAGGGGGTCAGGTTTGGGGTGGGTCAGTTCAAGAGCAGGCGTGGTCGAGATGCACTTGTATATGAAGGAATCCAGGTTGGCAATTCTGCTTACCTGCATGTCCAATATATCTGAATTATGATGCATGGTCTGGACCAATATATTTATGAAGAGTGCAAATAAGGAAATAGGGGTTCCCGGTATGTTTGTCTGATTATGCTGTTTCTGCTTTTTGATCTTGCATTTTAGCCTGGAGGGGTAATAGAATGTAATATGTAGAATGTAATAGAATGACCAGTTCCAAGCAACTTTTCAATTGGTCTTTTTTTTGGGTTTTTTGATTGCTTTTTTTGAACTTTTTCCAGCTTTTTAAATGGGGGTCACTGTCCCCATCTAAAAAAAACAACTGCTTTGCAAGGCTACAAATGTTATTATTGCTGCTTTAAATTACTCCGATTTCTACGCAGGCCCTCTCCTATTTCATTTTTTTATTCTAATCAATGTATGTTTACTAGGGTATTTTGGACCCCAGCAACCACATTGCTGAAACTGCAAATTAAGGAGCTGCTGAATAAAAAGCAAAATAATGTTTGTCTCCAATGTTAATATATATGACCAGTATGTTTTACAGAACATCTAAAGAATGGGACTTAAAGTAAACTGCACATATATATTTATATATAGGGAGAAAGAGATACATATAGCGAGACTGTGCCAGTTGAATCCAAAAAAAAAGCATTATGCTAAAATAAGAACGACTGTGTACCTTGAACCTGAACCATCTTACCATCTGCAATACATGTTTAAATCAGGGAGTCTGACACTGACAAAGCACAAATTCTAGGACAGATGCTACACTGAGTGTTTAGCAGAGGATCAGCCGGAAACAAGAATATGAGACTTCCATTCCCCGAACAATAATATTATTGTAACGCTATAATAGCACATTGTTACTAATCTTACAATGTCGTCTTCAGCAGGTCCAAAAGACAGAGAGATTGTGTGCTGTTTAAAGGAGAACAAAAGCCTCATGTAAAAGTTTGTATTTTTGGACAGCCCACACCAAAATCTGATCAGCACCAGTTTGCAGAGTACCACATCAGAGTAAAGAAATTAATTTTATGGTGCCCAAAATATAGAAACTGCTCGTGTCAGGGCCCCAATGGCTTTACTACACTTCTACACCTCTTAGCAGTTGCAGGCTCTGTTTACTTTCTTTTATACCCCTAGAACAAGTTATTTTGGTAGTGGTCTTCCCACAAACCATAACACTGGATATACAGATGCAATAGCCTGGTCACTTAAGGAGCACATTCTTTAAATAGTGCTCTATATTTTTAAACTGTTACATGAACTCAAACTGAAAACCTGAGAAATTATGTTGCCAGTATATAGACACTGAACCTAAGTAGGTTATTTATTAAACTCCAAATACCCAAAATCCGAAAACATTCCTCTTTTTTTTACTATAAAATTACTACAAAAACTCAAATTTATTATACCCCGTGGATGGGAAAAGACTGAATCTGAAAATCCGGCATCTCAGAACTGCTAAGGTTGCATGAAGTCAATGTGAGAAGTCCCGAAGATATCTTGATGTGGGCTGGGTTTCGTGCAATAATCCAAAGATTTAATGAGTTTTCAGAAAAAAACGTTTTCAGGTGGAAAATCCGAAAAAATGTGTACTATTAGTTTTTTTCAAAATTTTTTGGTTCTTTTTCCTGCACAGGACATTTTAGGAAAAATGTATTGTTAAATAAGGGGGAAAACCCCTTGTGGATTTGGTCGGAGCAGTTTTCAGAAAATAATGAGATAAATTCGGACTTTGATAAATGAGCCTCCCAGAGTCACACTTTGGAACACATGTAAATGTTACTTTAAATGAGCTACTACTGCCAGGACCCACACCCACCTTCTGTTCCAAGTAGTGCCTTTGTGCCAGGCAGAGCCAGAGCTCATCAGTTGCTGACATAGGAAAACCAGGAAGGGAGGGAGGAGTAGGCTGTGAATAGAGCTTTACAGTGAGTGGCAGCCCAACCATAACAAAATGAGACCCAGAAACCAGAAGGAGACCTTTTACCCATTACAAGGCCAAAACCCTTTGGCTGTGACTGCACAGTGGCTGGCAGAGGACACTGTGTGCTGCAATACAGGACAGCAACTTGGCCACTGATCAAACCTGGTCAATTCCAAAATGACTGCAGTCATTAAAATCTCATGAAGCATATCAACAATAAATAATGCCTCACTGATTGCTTTGCTCCATTACTGCAGTGCTGTAAGTCAGCCTAGACTGAAATGAGAATGCATAATGCCATAATGGGATGGCTAAATGGGCTAGTAATGCAAAATACCTCATTCACTCAGGTTCCCAAAGGAATTATTACTTGTCTTAAGGCTTAAAAGTGCATTGTTTTCCCTTTAACTAAATTTGCTGACAGCAAACAGGTCACTTAAGGTTCCCATAGACACAAAGATCTTTCGTTGGTGAACGATCGATTTCAGTGCAATTCGACCAATCCATGAAATTATAGTGTTAGTGGGAATCGAACAATAGTGCATCTTACAATATTTCGTCTGACGTCGGTCATAAAATTGATCGGCCAGGTTAAAACATTTTTATCGGTCCCAGTGCAATCTATCTACTGTATGTTTGCAGGGCCAAGCAGGCAGCTACCCACAGTTTTCCTGGCAATATTACTTGAAATGTTTTTTTTAGTTGATGGACAAATCGTACATTTAAACGATCAATCCAAGATAATCGTGGTCTCACGATAACGAAAAGAAAAATCTTTACATCTATGGCCAGCTTAGTTGGGACTGTATTGTACTACCCATTTATGCTACAAACAAGTCAAGGTAGGGAAAGAGTGTGAAAAGATTCTGCCAGCAGAGTACCACACATCCATCTTCCGGGTCCTCGGTAAACTGACTGGGAGATCGTCAATTTCCGTGTAATTCCGCAAATGCGCAGTTGTCGCAACCGGCAAACTGCTCCAACTGTGCATGCACCCAAATACCGATCTCCCATTCAGCTTACAGAGGACCCGGAAGATGGATGCGTGGAACTTCACTGGCAGAATCTGCGCCAAGAAGTAAGTATGGGGCATTTCCCCGGGGGGGCAGTTAGCATGGGGGGAGGAGGGAGGTCTACCTGGGTTGGGGGGTACTCTGTTTTTTTACAAGGGGTTAAATTCTCCTTTAAAGGAGAAGGAAACCCCCTGGGCACAAAACCCCTCCCCTGTGTTGTTCCCCCTCCCTCATCCCCCCTGGCCTACCTGTCCCGCTGGGCCAATGCCCCTAACTTGTTACTTACCCCTCTGCACAGGTCCAGTCCACGGAGTTCACAGACGCCATCTTCTTCCACCCGATCTTCTTCCTGCTTTGACGCAGGAAGAAGCGCATGCTTCTTCCTGCTTTGACGGCGCATGCGCAGTAGGAACATGCGCCAAAAGTCACAACGTTTTCCGATTTCACTTCGTGACTTTTGGCGCATGCGCAGTAGATCCGTACCGGCGAAATGCTCCTACTGCGCATGCGCCGGTCAAAGCAGGAAGAAGATCGGGTGGAAGAAGATGGCCTCTGTGAACTCCGTGGACTGGACCTGCACAGGGGCATTTGCCCAGCGGGACAGGTAGGCCAGGGGGGAGGAGGGAGGGGAAGTAACACAGGGGAGGGGGGAGGGTTTTTGCGCTCAGGAGCAAACAGGTCACTTAGTTGGGTCTGTATTGTACAACCCATCTATGCTACAAACAAGTCAAGGTAGCCCAGTTACCCCTCTCACAGGCATATAGATTTACATTGCTGCTTCATATTTAAAGGGATACTGTCATGGGAAAACATGTTTTTTTCAAAATGCATCAGTTAATAGTGCTGCTCCAGCAGACTTCTGCACTGAAATCTATTTCTAAAAAGAGCAACTGATTTTTTTTATATATATAATTTTGAAATCTGACATGGATATATTGTCAGTTTCCCAGGTGCCCCATGTCATGTGACTTGTGTTCTGATAAACTTCAGTCACTCTTTACTGCTGCACTGCAACTTGAAGTGATATCACCACCCCCAACAGCCTAGCAGAACAATGGGAAGGTAACAGCTCCCTAGTACATATAGAGTAAGAACAGCACCCAATAGTAAAAACCCATGTCCCACTGCGACCCTATTCATTTACATTGAGTAGGAGAAACAACAGCCTATCAGAAAGCAGTTCCATAGTGCAGCACTAACTGTTTCTGAAAGATTGTTGGATTATGAATTACATTTTATATAGTAGAGTGAATTATTTGCAGTGTAAACAGTGTAATTAAGGAATAAAAACTACATCATAAAAATTATGACAGAATCCCTTTAAGCTCCCAGCATTCTCAGCCGCACACCTACTGTGTATAACTACAGAAATGTAGCGAGAATTCAATTCTGTTTCTAAAATAGCAGACAGAGAGCAACACCTCCAATCCTTACAATATACAGCCGAAATATCAAACTAGATGAGTCACTGTATGTGTGCCCAGATTCTAATAAAGCATAACAAGCAGACACTATTATATTACAAAAAAGAGTGAATGTGCCAACAGACAGAAAATCTGTTTCCACTTCTGCAGGAAGCACGCATAGATTCTGCTCAATTACTGGACATAAACCTTGTGGCATGGATGTTTCCCAAGGAACAAAAGTACACCGAATTTTAAAAAATAATATGCTAGTAACACCAAAGTGAACTTTTCATGCATACTGTGTACATATTAAATGGCTAATTATATACAAATAAACATGCGTAAATAGATGATTGGTCTATGCTTTGGTACTTACATTTTTTTAAATTATCCGTTTAGCCAAAGTCTAAACACACTTTTTTGTCACAGAATACTTTTAAAAGATAACTGCCTAGTATATACAGTATATCCTGTCAAGGGCTTTGGGCATATTTTTTTAAAGAGTAAACACTGAGTTTACCAAAGGTGAACTGCTTGTCACCAGACCAATGCTAAACACAGATAAAAAGGGAATTTTTTCCTACATTTCGCATTGGCCTCTGTATATGCAGGTACAGACCTACAGTCAGTATAAAAATCACAACACATATACGTGGCTGAATGCATAGGTCTGAACAGAAACTGGATTAACAACCATTGCTGGGCACATACATGTTTAGGTATATTGTTAAAGGGGATATAAAGCCAATTAGAAACTAATTTTAAGCAATTTCCAATATACATTCCTTGCAAATTTTCAGTCAGTTCATAGTGTACATATAACTGGTATTAAAACCAGCAATTGTTTGTGCCCTGGTGTTTCTGAGTTTTAAAGCAATATACCAAAAGCCAGCTGATTAACAGACCTTGCTGCAATATTTAAGGCTGACTTCTGCTATACTTTCAAGAGACAGAACTAGTAGTGCAAAAAGAAACAGAAATATACTGCTTTCAGTTGACCTTATAAATGACTAAAAAATCATTGAAAATGTTAAGGAATGCTTATTAGCTTAGATTTACATCTCTTTCATTGTTTGGGGGGTTTCATCACTTTTTAACCGAACTGAACAAATATTTATTAAAACTATATTTCATCCAAGTGCTACTAAAGTCCTGGGCA
Source organism: Xenopus petersii (assembly GCA_038501925.1). NCBI lineage: Eukaryota > Metazoa > Chordata > Amphibia > Anura > Pipidae > Xenopus > Xenopus petersii. Next base: position 103,726,372 of record CM076683.1, on the reverse strand, counting down.
TCCCAGCTTCCACTGAGTGTGCTGTTAGCCTTGTTGCCATATGTCTAGCATGTCTTAAGAGTGAACAGCCACTGTCCTCATTACTGTCTCTATGAAAATATATTGCATAAAACAGTAGGGATGCACTGAATCCAGGATTCAGTTTGGGATTCGTCCTTTTTCAACAGGATTCAGATTTGGCGGAATCCTTCTGCCTGGCCGAACCGAATCCGAATCCTAATTTGCATATGCAAATTAGGGGCGGGGAGGGAAATTGCGTGACTTTTTGTCACAAAACAAGGAATTAAAAAAAAATGTCCCCTTCCCACCCCTTATTTGCATATGCAAATTAGGATCCGGATTTGGTTCAGCATTCGGCCGAATCTTTGACAAAGGATTCATCCGGACCTAAAATAGTGGATTTGGTGCATCCCTATAAAACAGTTCATACTGCTCCATGTAAATAAACCATTTTCATAATGATATACATTTTTAGCCACTGGGTAATCCTAAATAGAAAATTGCCATTTTAAGAATTAAGGGCCGTCCCCTGGGATCATATGATTCACAGTGCACACAAACCAACCAGACAAACCATACATTTTGGTCACATGAGCCAATTAATAGACAAAGTTCTGTGTTTTACTTGCACAATTCTTTCGGTTACAGTTAGAGCTGCAGTATTTATGGGTAGGTGATCTTTGAGGCAGCACACAGTCCATCACAACATGGGAAGTCAAGGTAAAACATGTAAAAGGGCAATATTTAATTACATTACATCTATAGTCTAGTTTGGTAAGATTCTTTAATATGTCACTTATTATGATATAAACTATATCTAGCTCAAGTATTCATTTAAGGGGTATAGTTTTATTTTAAATAAATTACATTTGGATTAGCTCATTGAAGTCTACAATAATATCCTCTGGTCTGGCTACCAAGTAAGCATATTCATACCTTGGCAGATACAAAGGTTAATCCCCCATATGTAATATCCAGGTACAATAACCCATAGCAATGGGGAGTGTGCTTGTAAACAGGTGATCACTAAATTCAACCTGCTGATTGGCTGCTATAGGTAATGAGACCATAGCCAAGGTTGCACCTTTTATCCCCCCCCCCAATAAAAATATATTTCACATTTTAAAACTTTAAAATTAAGCATGAAGAGATAGCAAGCGCCATTATTATAGGATACCCTCTACAATGTAAACCCTTTTAAGGCTAAGTTCAACTTTATGTTTGCAGCTGTATATGTATTAGTTATTATATAGTACAGTATATAGTTATATACAGTAGTGAAAATAAGTTTTGAAAACGTCAAAGATTTTCTCAGTAAATATATTTCTAATGGGGCTATTGACATGAAATTTATACCAGATGTCGGTAACAACCCAAATAATCCACACATACAAAAAACGCAAAATAAATAAATCCATAAATTAAGTTATGTGTAATGAATGGAATGACATGGGGAATAAGTATTTAACACATGAAGAAAAGTAGGTGCAAAAAGACATGGAAAGCCAAGCAACTTTCTGAAATTGGTCAGTATTTAGAAACCAATTCTGCCCCTTACTCTCTCAAGACCTTTGCAACCTTATTATTACAAAACATACTGATGACATTGGTTATAGACATATTTCAATTCTAAGCTTCTGAATGTTCCAGTGAGCACCATAATCCGAAAGGTGTAAAGAACATAATTTCACCCTAAACCGGCCCTTGACCAGGTGCTCCTCACAAGAGGAGTCAAAAGAATAATCAGAAGAGTTGTCCAAGCTCCAAGAATTACTTGCTAAGAGCTTCAGGAAGATCTTGAATTAGCAGGTACAGTTAAAGAAAGCAATAAGTAATGCACTCAACCGACATGCCTCTATGCACGCTCACCAGGCAAGACTCCACTGTTGAAGAAAAAACAATTTGAAGCTGGCTTAAAGTTTGCTGCACAACATTTGGACAAGCCAATGAAATTCTGGGAGAATATAATCTGGTCAGATGAGACCAAATGGAACTCTTTGAATGTCATTGCACACACCATGTTTGTAGGAGAAATTGTACTTTCACCCCAAAAACACCATACCAACAGTGAAGTTTGGAGGTGGGAACATCATCATGGTGTGGGGCTGTTTTTCAGCATATGGTACTGGCAAACTTCATATAATTGAAGGAAGCATGAATGGAGAAATATACAGGGACATGATAAGAGTTTGCTGCCATTTACCAGGATGCTGAAGAAGAAATTAGGGTGGACATTTCAGAAAGACAATGATCCCAAACACACAGCCAAGGAATCTCCCAATTGGTTTCAGAGAAATAAAGCTGTTAAATGGCCCAGTCATTCACCCAACTTGAATCCAAATGAAAATCTATGGAAAGAACTGAAGACAGAGTTCATAGAAGAGGCCCCCAGAACCTTCAAGATTTGAAGACAGTTTGTGTGGAAGAATGTACCAAAATCACACCTGAGCAATGCATGCAGCTAGTTTCTCCATATATGAGGCATTTTGAAGCTGTGATTACCAACAAAGGCTTTTATACTAAGTATCAAATAAATTTCTGTATGCGTGTTCAATACTTATTTCTTGTGTCATTCTACTTTACTACACATAACTTAATGTATGGACTCATTCGTTTTGAGTTCTTTGTACGTGTGGGTTGTTACTGGCATCTAACATTAGAAATACATTTATTGAGAAAAATGTTGACGTGTTCAATACTTCAACCCCCCACCAGAATCACTAGTGCATCAACCTCATTGCACTCTCTACAGACCAATCTCTAGTTGAAAGAAAATATAGAGATTCAACTCTTAAACACACCAGGGGCATTAAATTTGCCATGGTTTTCCCCTTGCCTCATGACCTAAATGGCACTGAAGAGACCTACTAATATGATGATTACAGAGCCAAATGCGGGTCAGAACCTTTGTTAACAGTTGTGTGCTTGGTTTTGCACAAGCAGTAATTGAGGCATGGTGGTTTGTACATACAGATTTGTTAAAAATATGACATTGTTTTAGTGTAGCCCTCAGGCAGAAGAATGTTTAGTGCAACTGGGGCAGTCATAAATTCTCATACATCTAGTTATGAAAAGGGTTTATTTATCTAGATGAATATGAGCCCAATGAAGCCAGCAGAGGGGTAGAAAAATCTATAAAAACTTATTTTTTCAATCATACAAAGAAATCATTAGTTTTTTTTCAGTTACTCTCTATTTTTCTAAAACATTAATAATAAACTGAATAAAGTACCCCCTCTTGTAAAATATAAGGATATTATAAGTTACAGAGGAGTCCCATGAACATATAAAAACATGAGGCCGATGGCCACCAGGGAACCCTCCTTTTAGAGCCTGACAGTTTTGCAAGTGCATATAAACAATAAACACAGCTGGGGAGGGGGGGAGACAATACAGATGAACAAAATAAATATCTTAACTGGGTTCCAAAGGGGAATTTGAAATGACAAACAAATAAATTCAAGCGAATGGCAAATAAATGTTCCCGGAAGATACTTCACCTTGCAAAACAAAAAAGTTATGAATGCTTGCAAAAATGGCTGATGAACCCAGTGCAGAAAACCGATGAAGTGCCTTTTTTAGGCAACCTTGGGACCAAAATGTTGTGTTTATGGTAAAGAAATAATCCAGATTAGCAACACACTGTACTTTGTTTTTTGAGCTTCAAATCTGAAAACACATGCATTAGTCAGCATGGGTCAGTTAAAGGGAAACACCAACCCTAATGTTTTTGCATAATAAAAAAAATATGTTAAGCAACTTTCTATGGCAGTTATTACATTGCAGTATCTGTTAGTCCATTTCTGCACTGTGCATTGAAAGGGGACCCGTCACACAAAAAAATTGTTCAAAATCACATTACATCAAAAATTTATCACATTAGTTGAGCAAAATAAATTTTAATTACACTGTATAAATTATTTGAATCTTGTTTCCTTCCATCTGGGAAATCATTATTATATCAAGCAAGCAGGAGCCATTTTGTGGACACTGTTATTAAGACAAGCCTTGCATCATCTCTGAATCTTGTTTGTGCCCCAGAATGGGGGACCCGATGTCCATCCCCATGCACTGGTTACACAATTAAATGCTGAAGAGAACAGGGGAATGTATGGAGAGCAGTGACATCTAGGAAGTGCTGAATGGAAAGTGAAAATAATTGTCTGCCCCGCCTCTATGCCTAAGGCATAGAGGAGGGGGCAGACAATATCTGATTGACAGCTGAGATGTTTAAATGAGCTTACAACAGTTATGAATGCTTTAATAAAAAATAGAAATTGGATTTCATGTTTAATTTGAAAAGGACTTTTATTATACAGCTTTTTGTATCTGGGTGACGGGTCCACTTGAAACCATGTTTCACACGCCAGACTCCAATTCGCATAATGCCTTGCATATCTATTAATCAGCTGGCTTCTCCTACATTGTTTCAATAAATATCTCATACTGCTCATTCTTTCTATGGAAGTATACCCCTAAAACTAGCCCTACTTAAATTCTAAACAATCAATAATGATCCAACAAGTTTAATTCAAAACCAGGTTCCAAACAGAAGACAAGTAGTCATGTTTATTGGAGTCTAAAGAAATAGTAATCAGTGATATCAACCCCCAAGGATTAAGTTTTGTGGCTTATATAAACAGTGAATCCTATATAATAAAGTTGAAGTGTCTCTGCGTCCAGTCCCTGTGTCCGTGGGATTGCGCTACTGCGCATGTGCCCCACGGACCGTCTCTAGAGAAGTTTGACTACATACGTTCTAGCGCCCGTTAATTTAACAATAAATTGTTATGTGAAGAGCAAGAGGCAGAAATGCTAGTAGTCCTCAATGCCTAAACCAAATATGTATGCTGCAGTGTGAGGCCAGGTAAATCACAGAGAAGCCCGATCGTTGTGGCCGAAGCACTTAGACAAGCTCAGACAAGGAGATATCATATATAAAACATGAGCTAATAAGTGGCTTCAGAATATCTTTTGCTCACGTCTGTTTTAAAATGCAAGATCTATCTATTTTTAGTATTTACAGTAACAAGACATGAACATCAATAACATGGTTTTGAATGAGAAAGCAAATCCACAATTTGAAAAGAAAGGCCTTCAAAGCCATATTTTTGGGTTCACTTTATGGGGTTAATTTATCAAAGGTGGAATTTCGAAGTTATGTGAATTTTTTTCAACTCGAATAAATATAAATTTACTCACAACTTGAATGGGAGGTTATTTATGAAAAATTTGAACGTTTAACATTCGATCGAATAGGAACGACTGAAAATTCGAATCGTTTTCCTATGAAAAAAAACTTGTCAGGAAAGCAATTAACATCTTCAAATGGTTCAACGGACCTCTGCCATTGACTTCTACATGAACCTGGTTTTAGGTGGCGAAGTGTCGAATTTAAACTGATTCCATGGTCGAGGTGTGATAAATCTTACATTCTAATTTGAATCTGAGTTGGTGCTTTGAATTTGAAATTGTGAGTTTTGACCCAAATTTTTTTCGAAAATTTGAATCTTAGTAAATCTGCCGATAAGTGTACCATGCTTTGAAAAATGTATATTTCTGCCCTTTTTTATACCTGCTTACAAAGAAAGAAGTGCTAATTGGTCTAATGAGTAGTTAAGGCCCTGATGGAAATGGTCAGCACTGGGGTACCATGGGTGCTGGAGATTGTGAAACCCCTAGTCAAGCTGTAGGGACTCTAGTGACATCTGAAGGATTATTACACAAAAGATTTTTCAGATTAAGGGGTTTCCCTGAGTGTCATTGTGTAGTGGGGTGTCATTATAGGCCCATAGGTCCCAACTGAAGATTTAGGGTCTCCATATAGCCCTCTGAAGCATATGTACCTAATGACATAAATTCACCACCTCTATGTACAGTCATCCCTGCACGGTTGTATGCCATTGCCAGAACCCTGTAGCTCTGCCTCTGATCTGTATTTCAAATCCCCAAAACTGCACCTCAGCCCTAGAGCTAAGCATTTATGCTCCCCCCCAAATGGTTGCGGTTCTTATGTATCACTTCTACCCCTACCTATGTAGTATAATCTCATGAGCACACATTTTATATACTGAACTTATTGAATCAGCCTAAAGTTTCAGCTTCTCAATAGCAGCATTGATCCAGGACTTCAAACTTGGCACAGGGGGTTGCCATTTTGGAATGTGTCTGTGACACTCTCATGCTCAGTGGGCTCTGAGAGCTGTTGAGAAGCTAAGCTTAGGGGTTGTCGCAAATTATATAAGCTAATGCTACAGGGCTAATTATTAGATTCTAATGCTAGTTGCACTTTTTTTCTGTGCTGTGATGTAGTAATTATCTGTATTAATTACTAATTAACATTGTATTGTAACATTTATATTTTATGTACGTATACAGTATATTGTGAGTCGGCCCCTAAGCTCAGTAAGTGACAGAGCATGTGCAGTGAATTATCAGAAAAGAAGATGGGGAGCTACTGGGGCATCTTTGGGGGCACAGGTTTTCCCTGCTAAAGGGCTGTGGTTACTTTGGTTGGCATAGAAGCCAAAAACATAATGTACAACATTTCTACCCTACTTCTTTAGTTAAACTTTAGTTCTCCCTTTCAAGCTTGTTGTGGAATAAGGTGGTTTTATAAAAAAAAAAAAATAGAATGCTAGTCAATGTCATAACCGTACCCTATCATTCTGTATAAATGGTAAAATATACACAAAAGGATGACTGCATTGTCCACAATTTAGTAACATAAAGGAGGAAGTAAATGCTGACAGCAGCAACCAGGGCCGGATTTACATAGCGGGCGCCCCTAGGCCCACTGCCATTTGTCCCCCCTGTCACCTACCCTTTATTCGTGCAAATTTTCATGGAGATTGTATCTCCTGCGCATCCCCAGTGTTTTTGAACCAATGTGGGTGTGGTTGGGCAGCATGCCGCCCCCCTAAAATCCTGCCACCCTAGGCCCGGGCCTAGGTTGCCTTCCCACAAATCCGGGCCTGGCAGCAACTCATTACAATAAAGGTTAGGACTACATGGACGTTTTTGGCGCGATCCGACGTGCTGCAACAAAAGGCCGGCTTCAAATCGCATGTGATGGAAATAAGGTAAGTAATGGAAATGTTGGTTGAAGTTGCAGTGTTGATTTGACACAACACGACTGTAGGATGCAGAGGCAGCGTGTAGCGTCTGCATCCAACAGTCGTGTTGCGTTGGATCAAGGCTGCAACACCATCAGACAATGCATTCACTTACCTTATTTCCGTCGCATGCGATTTGACGCCGGCGTTTTGTTGCAGCGTGTCAGATCGCACCAAAAAAGGCCATGTAGTCCTACCCAAAGACTGAAACTGCACATAAAAGGTTCATGTCACAGTTAGGGTCGCCACCTTTTCTGGGAAAAAATATCAGCCTTCCTATATATTTATCTTTTTTCCCTATTGATACCATAGGGATCAGCCATCATTTTTAGCAGCCAGGTGGCAACCCAGGTCACAGTAGTAAAGGCAAATTTACAAAATCGTATTTACTGCTAGTTCGTTGATAACGTGCCACGTCATTGCACCAAAGGCATAAAGGGACATATCAAATGGTGAAACATCCCTTTTACATCTTGCTAACTATGCCAATAAAATATTTTATCAGTAAATAGAAAGCTGTAATATTTCCTCGGGGAAACATCTGTGATTTTTATTTTCATCTTTTGTGAAATATATCAATATCTGTTGCATACGCCTTCTTTTTAATGTTACTACATGTCCACATAATGGGGCACTGCTTCCTGTTTTAGAAAATAACTCCTTAAAAGTGTCTTCAGTGGAGCAGTAATGCTTCCCAGCACCAGATATATGTTGCAATTAATAAAAAGGAGCATGTCTCATTGTGTAGCCTTCCCCTATGCTGCACAAAATCAATCCCTAAATGTGCCTAATCATTGATTCAGCGCATCCATTTGCAGTGCAGAAAAGCTGGCAGCTGGGGAATAAATACAGGAATCTCAAGGGGGAGCACTTCAATAACCCTAATTATCTAACAACAAAATAGTAACTGTGCTTGTGGGGTAGGAAAATCGCTAATGGGGGAAGCCAGGAGGTTAACCAGCTGCTTCCCGCTATTAAGAATTTACAGCATGAAAGGGAATTATTTCCGTGAGATTTATAGGACAAAAAGGAGTTGTAATATAGGCTTTGTAATGTCCAATAAGGAAATGTCACTTGCATTTAATAAGAGATATCCAATAGCCATAAATTATGATTGGGGAACCCTAGGGACACTGCCATCTGATACTTTGCTGTGATATTTAAAGGTGGCATCTCTGCAGCAAACAAAAAAGCCATCCATGCAGCTGGTCACACTTCCTGGTCATGTGCACATGGAGGCAGTGCTAGATCTGCCCACGTACCGCTGTCCCACCCCAATGCATGACAGGATCCCCGTGTGTACTCACACATTAACATCCTGCAGACCAAGGAGCCGGCTTGACACTGGGGAGGGAAAAGGCACCCTGCACCCATTATAAGCTCACCCAAACCTGCATCAAACGCAATGCCTGTAAAAGATACTATCCATCACTTGTAGATTGTCAGCTTTAATGCTCAGCACCTGCTTGACTCCTGAGCTATAGGTGTTTGTATGTAACTTATATGTGTGTGATGTATACACCTTGTTGGACAGCGCTACAGGTCATGTTGGTGCTACAGGTAATAGCAATAATCAGCAGGACTGGCAGGACCATGCTAAGCTCTGCTTTCACTAACAGCTGGAGAGCCGAGTGCAGGAGATGCAAGGAAATCACATGATGGACAGAAAGTCACTGGACTCTGTGTCAGTTGTGCATAACAAACAACACTGTCTGCTGAACTGAGAGACAACTATAAGGGGCCACAATAAAGTTCTACCCTCTGACCAGATGCTGCTGCTGTTGGTACGAGACTACGAGTCACTGGCAAAGTGCAAGAGTAAGACGCAATTCAGCTTCTGTCTCTCCCACAACTTCCAACAGGCCCTGGGGGTGCAACAAATCCCATTAGCAACATCTCATGCCGAATCCCAGTGTAGCACCAGTGAGGAGCGGCAGTGACACACAGTGAGTAAGGGAATGGCCATGTCAGAAACTCGCCCGCTGCTTACAATGCACTTTACTCACCTGCTGCAAGTGCGGAGCGGCCCTCACACAACACCCAAGCCTGACAGCTAGTGACAGTCACACACGAGCGGCAAACTCACTCTCACAGCAGCTCTGCCCGGCGACTCCCCTGACAGCAACTCACTGACAGCTCCTACACGCCGGCAGCTCTCCAGCTTTGTTGTTCCACCCCTCAGTCCCTCCCACTTTCCTGCTTCACGCCCATCTCTGCCGGCAACGTCACATGACCCCACGAAACCACACCCACTTTGGAAGAAAAAAAAATGCAGGGAAGCCGGAGGATGCTGCCAGGGAAGGCGTGGTCTGTGTGAGATTTCGGGGGTGTGGCTTAGAGTAGCAAGAAATGTATGCAGATTGAGGTTAGCGATGCAGGGAAACATCCTGGACAATGAGATGTTTTTTTACATTAGAACGACCTGTCTTCTATAAATGTTCTGGTTAAATGCTCTCAGGAAAGGCACTGGCTGTGAAGGCTGGAGCAGAAGGAGAAAGTAGCAGCAGATGCGCCTGAGAATTCATCATGAGATTTTTGTAAAGGGTTCTTTTAGATCAGGTCTGGACTGGGATCTGCCATTTCAAGTACACAGAGGCCCAAACAGTCAGACAGGAGCCCACTAAATAGTGACTTTCTATGGAATTTTACAGCAGCCCCTCTGGAATTTGCCAGAACCCACAGATTGTCAGTCCGGGCCTGCTTTAGGTGAGAGCATGCGCTTATATTTCCAGTTTACAACCTCCTCCTATCTCCTTTTGTTGTAAGGGTGTTGCTAGCACACAGCAGATTCGACCAAAGTTGCCTCACGAGGAAACTTTGGAAATCGAAGCGCCGCGAGTGCATTGGCGCTGGCGTTTTCTCATTATAGCAGAGGGAAGGCAGTTAGTGGAGATTGTCGCCCCGCAGAAGAAGCGATTAGTTGCCAGGCGACTAAATCTCCCCGAATCTGCCCATGTGCTTGAACCCTTAGTGTTTATTATGCAGTGGGAATTAGCCTATCATTAGGGCACATTTACTTAGTTCAAGTGAAGGAATAGAAGAAAAAAAACTTCGAATTTCGAATGTTTTTTTTGGCTACTTCGACCATCGAATTGGCTACTTCGACCTTCGACTACGACTTTGAAACGAACGATTTGAACTAAAAATCGTTTGACTATTCGACCATTCAATAGTCAAAGTACTGTCTCTTTAAAAAAAACTTTGACCCCCTACTTTGCCACCTAAAACCTACTGAGGTGCAATGTTAGCCTATGGGGAAGGTCCACATAGGCTTTCTAACAATTTTCTTCTCGAAGAAAAATTAGATCGAACGAATTGCGGTAAATCCTTCGATATTCGAAGTCGAAGGATTTAACTTAGACAGTCGACTGTCGAGGGTTAATTAACCCTCGATATTCGACCCTAGGCAAATGTGCCCCTAAGTGTTTGTGACACGAAACGCGTCAGGCTGTGGACACAATAAACCTTTTTCTCTTTTTGAACATTTGCCTGGTGGAAGTTTGCCTTATTGAGTGCCTGCTCCATATTGGTTTCGTCAATTAGCCAGGGGTGCCCAAAGGGTAGATTGTGATCTACCAGTAGACCTTTAGTTGGTGATCAGTAGATCTCAAGACACCCTCAGCCAACAGCTTGTCTAAATCACCCTCCTATTTCATTCTTTCCATTCTCATATTTATTATGTTAAGGTTACATAAGAAATAGTTGTTTGTTAAGTGTAGCGATAGACATTTTCTCATAAATCAATATTTAAGTGATATTATAATGATATTATAATGCTAACTGCTTTTATAGATGTAGATCATAATGGGACATCATCACTAAGGGACAGATTCGGCAAAGGTCAAGGTGAATTTTTGAATGAAAAAAATCGAAGTGAATTTCGAGCTATTTTTTGTGTACTTCAACTAGGCAATAGTCCAAATTCGATTTGAATTTGTAAAAAATTTGAAAATTCAAATATCGAAATTTATCATGTACCGTCTCGTAAAAAAAATTCGACTTGGAGTCAATTGGTGAACTTTGAAAAATCAAAGTTTTTTTGGGAAAAACTTTGAATCAAATTTAATCGAATGCGATATTCCTTCGATTCGAACGATTCGAATTCGGCCAGATACAGACCTATTTGATCACAAACTGACCTATTCGACCCGAAAAAAAGTTCGACTGAAGTTTTTTCAATTTGGATTCGACCCTTGATAAATATGCTTTGAAACAGTGCTTTGAAAATAACGTGTGTATTTGTATGCTTCTGTAACATAGAATCAAAATTGAAATGCTTTCATAAATAGTAGTCCTGCCTAGCAGAGCCTACACTCTAAGGAACTCAAGCAATCACAGGAAAAGCTTACAGAAGCTTGTGTCCTGACTGGAATTGAACTTTGGATCCCAGTAGCAATACTATGTCCCTTGCCACCATATTGCCTAGAGCAGGAGTGCCCATACTTTACTAATGTGAGGTCTACTTTTAGTGATGTTGTCCCATTATGATCTGCATCCATAAAAGCTTTGTTAGCATTCTGTTCCATGGAAAATATTACTTAAAAATGGATTTATGAGAACCTTATGTAACCTTAACATGATAAATATCTGAATGAAGCATGAAATATGAGATATATTTAGACAAGATTTTCGTTGACAGTGTCTTGAGATCTACTGATGACCAGCTGAAGGTCTACTGGTAGATCCCGATCTACCTTTTGGGCAGCTCTGTTGGCCTAGAGAAACTGAGATTTAAGGATAATTAAACCCAATTAAGTGGGGGACAATCCAGGTCAGTATGTAAAGGTGGACATAGATGTAACAATTGGAAAAGATCTTGCAATACACACGTGTAGAGCTGAATCGTCAGATATACAGGTAGAAACAATAGAATTCTCTCTGTATCTGACGATTCAGCACTAACAATGGCCCATGTTAGGGTGCCTTCAAAGACACCCGATCAAAATTTTCCGCCCATCCCGATCGACGAGCCGACCGATATCCAAGTCTTCTGCAGATATTGGTCAGCTCTTTTCCCACCATACACGCACTGAATATTGTACGAAAATTAGTTTTGTTCAATATTATCTGTGCGTTATGGCCACCTTTACCCAGGTCAATAATGTCAGCTCAGTGTTCCATGGTGACAAGTACTCTGAAGAACATTCCCCAAGTCAGCAATGTCAGCCAGTTCAAAACAACCTAACAATCTAGACCTAACAACCTGGGTATTGAGATCAGCAATTTAAGCGGCCAAACAGTATTTAAAGGGATACTGTCATAGGAAAAAAACATTTTTTCAAAATGAATCAGTTAATAGTGCTGCTCCAGCAGAATTCTGCACTGAAATCCATTTCTCAAAAGAGCAAACAGATTTTTTTATATTCAATTTTGAAATCTGACATGGGGCTAGACATTTTGTCAATTTCTTGTGCCTGCACATTAGGAGAGAAATGCTTTCTGGCATGCTGCTGTTTTTCCTTCTCAATGCAACTGAATGCGTCTCAGTGGGACATGGGTTTTTACTATGGAGTGCTGTTCTTAGATCTACCAGGCATCTGTTATCTTGTGTTAGGGAGCTGTAATCTGGTTACCTTCCCATTGTTCTTTTGTGTGGCTGCTGGGGGGGAAAAGGGAGGGGGGTGATATCCCTCCAACTTGCAGTACTGCAGTAAAGAGTGACTGAAGTTTATCAGAGCACAAGTCACATGACTTAGGGCAGCTGGGAAACTGACAATATGTCTAGCCCCATGTAAGATTTTAAAATTAAATGTAAAAAATCTGCTCTTTTGAGAAACAGATTTCAGTGCAGAATTCTGTTCGAGCAGCACTATTAACTGATGTGTTTTGAAAAAAATGTTTTTTCCCATGACGGTATCCCTTTATGTAAACAGCCTATTAGAAAATATATATGGGATAATGTTAATAATAAGGATATTGGCGTCACTAAGGCGTTCCATAACCACACATAAAAGGTTGAGGCTGCAGGCCATGCACATCCCATGGCATCTAATATCCTTTTGAGTTCATTACAGACGTTCCAATGAGTCGTGACACAAATTACATCTCTAAGCACCGATTATAACTGATGACATCACTAGGAATTTAGAAAAACTGCTGAAAATAAAGACAGAAGAAAAAGAGCAAGAACATGTTTATTGCTGTGGAGAAACAGGAAATTAAGGGAAAATGAAAATGAAATAAATGAAGGGCATAACAAAAAAGACGAGAGGGTAGGAAGAAATAAAATAATGAATGGACTAATGAAAGAACTAATGAACAATATAAAGAAGAATTTGGAGCTGCAATTCTAAAACAAAATTAAGGAGCTAAACAAGAAAAAGAAAGGTGGGGGGAGGAGAAGGGAGCAAACAAAGCAGTGTCATGAGTCAAATAACAAGGCTCAATGCCTCTTTCATGGGGGAGGGAAGGTAGTGGCTTCTGCTTGACACTGACATGACCCTAATTGTCACAATGTCACCACTGTTCCTTGGCTTGAACTTGAATCAGCTGGACACATATATTACTAGTAAGATGTAACTTTCATATATGAAGCAAACCATATACTTCTTGCTCCCAGTTGGACTATTAGAGTAATTCTGTAATCATGCACTATCACTACTGTGCACTGACATTTAGAGCCACAGAGCAAAAAGCCATGCGAGGATAACAATCTGCCCAATAGATATCTCGGCAATTTTCTGCCAGATCCCAGTTCAACAGGTCCATTAATAAGCCCCACACATTGGCCAATGAAGGTGGACATAGATATTTAATATTTTTAAAAGATCTTTTAGTTGTCGTAGGTGATCTTGAAACGATAGTTTAACCGATTTGTCCATCAATTATAAAGACTATTTCAATCGATATGAAACTTTGAAAACTGTGGGTAGCTGCTTGCTTGGCAAACAATTGGAACTATGAAAATATTCTAAGCTGACCTCTCGATTTTCTGACCAAAATCGTTACATGCACAATTGTTCAGTGCCCACTAACCACACGATAATTTGACAGATTTGTTGGATCGCACTATAATCAGTCGTTAGGGAGAGAAGAATCTTAACGTCTATGGCCACCTTATATCTTGGTCTGCTGGAAACAATTGGTCAGCCCCATGAATCACCTTTGCCTAGCCCTAGACAACTTATTACAGCTGTCAAAATAACCAAATATTCTAAAGCTGCAGGTAGAGAGACATATTTGCTGAGAGGGGGATAGTGACGACTAACTTGATTATTTCAGAAATTGTAAAGAATTTTTATTTTAATGAAATAAATAAAGCAAGTTTGTTGAATCAAGGACTGCATCAGTTTGTTTATGCGGCCCTCGCTCCGACCAACTGCATTTCTTGCATTGTGATCAGATTGTTCGGCCCTAGGGCCCACGATCGGATCAGCCCAATATTATCCACTCAATTGTCCAAATGAGCAGATCTGCCCATGTATGGCCACCTTAACTAGAGGAGTCATAGTGGGACTTTTACTTGAAAGTGCTTTTCTCATATCTACCGGGGAACTGTTATCTAGTGTCAGGGCAATGTTATCTTGTTACATTCCAATTGTTCTGCTGATAGGCTGCTGGGGGGAATGGAGTGATATCACTCCAACTTGCAGTGCAGCAGAGTGACTGAAGTTTATCAGAGTACCAGTCACGTGACTGTTTGCTATTTTGAAAAACGAATTTCAGTGAAGAATGTTGCTGGAGCAGCACTATTAACTTGTGCATTTGAATCCTTTTAATATCTTGATTTTTGATTTACTAATAGGGTTGCCACCTGGCCAGAATCTTACTGGCCTAGCCTTTAAAATAACAGCCAAGGCCAGGTACCGGTATTACAAATTAACTCAATGTAGCTGCCGGTAAATTTGTGATCTGCTCCTGGCCTGCCACTGATCTGCACCCAGTCCCCCTTTCTTTTAGCTACTTAAAGGAAAACTATACCCCCAAAATGAACACTTAAGCAACAGATAGTTCATATCATGTTAAGTGGTATATTAAAGAATTAGAACGCCGGGTTAAAAAGAAGCAGACATCCACAGTTGCGCCAGCATTCAATTATATAACAGTGCAAGGGGGGAGGGGTGTCCACCACATTTAAAGCAATTATCCTATGTACAAAAGAGGACTTATCCCCCTATCCCGTTGCACTGTAGAAAATTAGACACAATGTATTACAATAAAAAGCAATATTTATTAATAACCATGCTAGTGAAACAAATTAAAACATATTTAAAAACCAACAGCGCTGCTGGAAGCAAAAACGGGGAATACCCTGATGTTAATTAGTGATCACTATATTTTATGCTGGTTGAAAAACCTTGCGTAGATAGAAAAATGTGGTTGGAGCAGTATAGATAGTTTGGTAAAACGTATTAAATGTGAACTCCCGGCAGAAGCCACATTAAGGGCATGTGTGCCAAAATGTCCCTTCTTCTCTGTATAAGAACTATATCCCAAGCAGGGTAGGGGCTGGCTCCCCTTGCAAGTCCCACAACGGAAGCCCCTTAAGCCGAGGTTAAATGCAGGGTAAGTAAGGAGTTAGCTGTAGCAAACGCTGGATCCAATGTAGTAGCCTAAAGGCTATGTATGCAGAACCCCAGTTCAGTATGCCAGCAAAAGATTTCCTATACTTGCCCTTGTGTGGATATCGTCCGTGGTGTGGAACGCTCACAAATATCCGTCAGATCATCCCCGGGATAAAAACTGCATCCAATCCGCAAGGGAAAAACACCGCTTTGAGCCCAGCAGCGCCGAACTACTCGACAGCTGTTTCGCCACGAAAGTGGCTTTGTACAGAGAAGAAGGGACATTTTGGCACACATGCCCTTAATGTGGCTTCTGCCGGGAGTTCACATTTAATACGTTTTACCAAACTATCTATACTGCTCCAACCACATTTTTTTATCTACGCAAGGTTTTTCAACCAGCATAAAAAATAGTGATCACTAATTAACATCAGGGTATTCCCCGTTTTTGCTTCCAGCAGCGCTGTTGGTTTTTAAATATGTTTTAATTTGTTTCACTAGCATGGTTATTAATAAATATTGCTTTTTATTGTAATACATTGTGTCTAATTTTCTACAGTGCAACGGGATAGGGGGATAAGTCCTCTTTTGTACATAGTATATTAAAGAATCTTACTAAACTGGAATATATATTTAAGTAAATATTTCCCTTTTACATCTCTTGCCTTGAGCCACCATTTCGTGATGGTCTGTGTGCTGCCTCAGAGATCACCTGACCAGAAATACTTCAACTCTAACTGTAATAGAAAGAAGTGTGGAAGCAAAAGACACAACGCTGTCTGTTAATTGGCTCATGTGACCTAACATGTATAGTTTGTTGGTATGTTTGTGAGTACAGTGAATCATACAATCCCAAGGGGCGGCCCTTATTTTTTAAAATGGCAATTTTCTATTCATGATTACCCAATGGCATATACTACTAGAAAAGTATATTATTATGAAACTGGTTTATTTACATGAAGCAGGATTTTACATATGAGCTGTTTTATGCAATATCTTTCTATAGAGACCTACATTGTTTGGGGGGTATAGTTTTCCTTTAATACTTACCAAACCTCCTTATGGTTCCACACTCCACGACTTGGCTCCACTCCCGTGACACCATCAGCCTCCCCCCTCGTGAACCTGCCCCACCCGGCCGGATAAGATTTCCCAGAAAGATGTCAACCCTATTAACTAATCATATTACCAGTGTAGAGATGAATCTTAATAGACTGTTATTTAGCTACGTAAGCAGAACAGCAACAACAAAGTATAATGGTGGCTATAAATGGACCAATACAAACTGCTGACTGACTGTGCCTTTACAGATGATTTAGCAGCTTATTGACGAATGTTTGGGGCTTTCCTGACATTCTTGGCTGAATGGCCAAAAATGAACTATGCTGTAGATATATACCAGGCAAGAAAATCCTGTCATACAAGGACTGCATATAAGCATTTATTTAGCCCCCTCCCAATAGGTCTCTTAAGCCCCAATTTACTGTACACCAGGTTTCACATTGTATGCAGGCCTCCATCCGGGAGGGGGGGAGCAGGATGTACTGCAATCAGGTGCCCCAAGATACCAGTATGTAAAAATAGCTTTTTACAGGGGTGGCATGCTGGCAGCGTGTGGGGGTTTGGGTGGATCATGGGTGGAGTTTTGGCATAATGGGCTGTGATCATGAATGCACAGGCCATATATTTTTTCTATGGGGCACCAATATACTTGCTGGTAGGGCTCTTCTCCAGGCAATTAATAATTGGTTCTGTAATCCCTGATGTATGCCTATCTTAAGGGTTGGACTCCACAAGCTATTTTGTCGCGATCTGATGCGCTGTGACTAAACGCATGCGACTTGTCGCATTCGACAAAAATAAGGTAAGAGATAGAATTGTTGCGTGATGTTGCAGTGTTGATACAACACGACTGTCGGATGCAGACGCTGCGCGTTCATTTATAATGGATTTCTTTATGTAACTGTTATTAACCTCTAAACAGACAACGTATTATCAACTGCCACATGCTTAGAAATTGAAATGTCATTATTTTTTCTAAGAGGTGTTCTGAGAGGTGATCCAACTTGACTTATTAATATAATTGTAAAATATTTGCACTATTAACAATCATACAGCTAAATGATTGTATTTACATATAAAGGTTATATCTGTTTATCTTGTACAAAAAAACAAAATAACTCTTGGCAAAAACAAACATTTTATTTGTTAGAACTGTATCAGGGCTTCTAAATCAAACACATTTGTTTTATCACTGCACGGTAGCAGTATATAATATTTTAATTTTATGCTTCTACCTCCCCATTTAGGGATCTGTTACATACTGTGCTTTAGAGGTGCATTACTACAAAATTGTAACGCAGCATAAAACAGCTTGTGGCGCATACAATGATTTTCACGCATATCAACCAACAAAATTGCCCATGATTCGTTCTATCTCCCCATAAAGCTTTGCACAAATTCACGTTTCCCATAGTCTCCCATGATATAACGTCACTCTTAGGGGTCCATTTACTAACTACAGAATTTCTGTTTAGTCCACAAATCTTTAAAAATCGTGTTTTTCTATATTTCTAAAAAGCTCAAAAAATTTGAGATTTTGCCTCTTGCTTTCCCCTAAAAGTTGGTTTGTTTCATGGTGTGATTATTGGATCTGGTATTCTAACCATTGATCACACTGTCGGATCAGTTATTTTGTTATTTCATTGATTTGCCTGATTGTATCTGGTTTTTGTGATCTTATTGCAGTTTTATGCTTGCATTGTTGTTTAAGTTTTTTAAGCCTAGCTTTGCAGTTTGGAGGGGGTCTTTGTACTGTAAGGGGGTCATAAGACCCTTGGTGTTCATATTTTTACCTTGGTATGAAAGAAATAGTTTGAGAGAAATTAGGTTAATTACAATATTTTAGGTGTTTTTCAAAAATGTCATAAAAACCAATGCTTTTAGCGTAGCTTTGCCATTTGGTAGTTTGGAGTAGAAAGACATAATTACACATTGGATTCATCAGAATGTGTACTTTCCAAAAACATATGGACAGTCAGGTTGCAAAACAGCCAGATTTAGGAACTTCAGGTAATTACTTACAGAAGCAAATCTATAAATGAAAAACGATCATGACCTATAGGTAACTTTTTATGTACATTCATACATTAAATAGCAGTTTAAAATGTCAGTATCACTTTAGACCACACATTTTCAGGTCCCTAAACTGATTTTGCCGGTAACTTCAAGTTATACCACTGCTTAAAGTGTTTACTAATGAAACATTCGATAAAAAAAAATATTGCCATAAAAAATTGTAGAAAGATTTGAGAACCTGGCATTGGATGTTTTCTCCTTTTTAACAAGCACGGTCACTTGTAAGCGAGTAAATGGATGCCAATAATATGACAGATTTTTTTTGCATCCTCTTTTGTTTTGCTGTTTTAATCTTCTAGACGTGAAGGACCAGGTCAGCTCCCACAACTGACTGTTCTGCCTTCTCCGCCTCAGCGTTGCCTAGCAACCACCTGCCTGACGCTGCCTCCTCATTTGCATGCTCTTTTTGAAGACACAATTGGACTAGCACTGTTTTGGTTTGTTTAATTAGCATTTTAGTTGCTTTAAATATCAGGAATTGTGAGCATTCTCTGCCTTTAGCATTCCACCAAGTAAATTGTTCATTATGCTACAGTTAAAGCAGTGGAACTGGGAAATAACTCTATTCATATGCTAGTGTGTTTATCTCCCAGAAAAAACCCTCTGTTGTGTGATATAACTGTACCCAGCCTCACAGAACATAATATACCTCACTTACTGACCATCAGAAATCACAGGGCCTCGTACAGCAACATTTTCTGGGCCCCCTGGTCCTTGCCCACCAAGATCCAGCCCCAAGCCCCACCCCACACTACACCACAGTAAAAAGTCCACACAGACACTAGCGTTAACGGTAACCCCCCCCCCTCACTCACAAGTTCATAATATAATTAAAATATCATTTTAAAAAAAAATTGGCGGCTAGGGTCCCACCTTAAAGTTTTTAAAAAATCATTGGTGGTCAGTGGAACTTACCTTAGGTTCTTCTTCAGTTTCTTCGGTTTCCTTTGGCTCCTTTCACAGATTCAGGTATTTTCACTGCTCCAGGAGTTCAACTACGGGTCTTCGGCACGGCTTTGGGTCCTCCGTGGCGCATCAACTTCAGCGTGGTTAACGGGGGCCCAGCTAATTCGAAAAGTGCAACACAGCCAGGCCCGGTACTGCAGTACCCCCTGTTGACCCTGCTGACGCTCATGCTTCCCCATAATGCCAGTGTCACTGCTTCTGCTGAAAGTTGCTGCTAATTTGTGTAAAAACTGGAGTCTGATTGTAAATGTTCCCACAAGTTGTATCCATGTCTTTATGGGTATCACAGTGGAGGGCAGGAGAACTTATCTGCAACCTAGTTCCTACTCATGTCTGACATTGTAGCTACTTAGCACCAGGAATAAAATGGCACACTTTCTTTAGTTGTGCACACCATCATTTTTGTGGGAAAAAAATGAAAGAATTACAGCTGTGGGGTGAATATGATTGCGACCACTGTCAGACTCTCTCCCCCATGTATCTTGTCAAGTACCTTGTTTGTCTTTTTGCTGTCACAATTGGGGATGGGGGGAGGTCAGGGGCCAGCATCCAGGGTTTCAGTGGGTCTGGGTCAGTGGGCCAACCGAGTTTTTAACCGGGGTGTCCCACCAGCCCAGTTTGACCCTGATTGTGATACTGAGCAATGTTTAGAAATTTTAAGCAATGTTCTGAGTTAGGGTAGTGACAGGTTTATCTATCCATGTCCCCAAGATCTTTTCAAACTTATCCAGGTACCCTCTAATCAGATCAGTCAGACTATAGTGGGGAGGGCCGTATTCTAAAGTAGGTGCTGAGGGCGGCTTCCAGTATATGATAAATACATGCCTGGCATAGAAGTTTAATAGCTAAACAAGATATGTTGATATCTTCCAGAAACCATGTTTTCAACTGATCTCACAAGGCATACGTCTGTGGATTTGACATTGGGCATGACCACCTTTTTTCAAAATCTAGTTATTGCAGGGCAGGCCCAAAATACATGTGAGAAGGTACCCACTCACTTCACATTTAAAGCATAAATTATCTGGTTTAATGCCCACAGTGTGGGGACATGGTGGAGTAGGATACATTCCAAGAATAAGGTAGTATTTTATATGGACATTATTGCTATCAGTTTGGAGTGTACCCACCAGTGTACCAGTACCACCAGTGTACCCATGCCACCAGTGTAGAGTGTACCAACCCACCAGTATAGAGTGTTCCAGCACCACCAGTGCACCAGCGCCACCATTATAAAGTGTTCCATCGCCATCAGTGTAGAGTGTACAAATGCCACCAGTATAGAGTGTTCCAGTGCCACCAGTATAGAGTGTTCCAGTGCCACTAGTGCCACCAGTATAGAGTGTTCCATCGCCACCAGTGTAGAATGTACCAGCACCACCATTGTAGAGTGTACCAGTGCCACCGGTGTAGAATGGACCAGTGCCACCAGTGTAGAGTTTACCAGCGCCACCTGTGTAGTTTGTACCAGTGCAACCAGTGTACCAGCACCACCAGTTTAGAATGTACCATCCCTAAGTGTAGGGTGTACCAGTGCTACCAGGAAAACTACAGTGCAAAATGCTTAACCAAACTGAGATGAGCAGATACTGTACATAGAGGCTGAAATACAGTTGAATAGAGTAAATCAAAATAATATATACTGGAATTCACAAGCGATACTAGAATATCTTCTATAATTATGCCCTAGAGTGCACCTGGCCCAATCCTTTTGCTCTTAGGGAATATGACAGGCTAAATCAGACTAGCCTTAAAATAGCTCAAAATCTTGCAAAAGAACAGACACAATGAAACAGAAGACTGTACTAGTAAAAGCACAAGCACCTTTTAGCTCCCTACCTTCAGTGTGAAGCTGTGTTTTTCCTTTACTGTGACCTTCGTAAAATGGTACTATGTAGCCAGGCTGATTCAATTTCGAGAGAGTTATTTAAATACCCGTCATAGGGATCATCTTGAAATTAATTAATTGTATTATATCTGCTGCTAATGCATCTCTGATCTGAGCTTCCTATGCCTCAGTTTATGACTAGTGTGCTTTATACTGATCAGTTTATTCACACAGTTTGGGAACCCCTCTTAATTCTTTGGAGATTTGTTTATCATTGGCTGAGCTTTCAAAGTAGCAACTTCATTTTAATATATAACATGCCTTATGGAAACAGTAGTTTTTCAGCAGTGACATAAAGTTTATTGGATTTAGGGATGCACCGAATCCACTATTTTGGATTCGGCCGAACCCCCGAATCCTTTGTGAAAGATTCGGCTGAATACTGAACCGAATCCGAACCCTAATTTGCATATGCAAATTAGGGGTGGGAAGGGGAAAAACATTTCACTTCCTTGTTTTGTGAACAAAGGTCGTGCGATTTTCCATCCCAAACCTAATTTGCATATGCAGATTAGGATTCGGTTCGGCTGGGCAGAAGGATTCGGCCGAATCCGAATCCTGCTGAAAAAGGCCGAATCCTAGCCGAATCCCGAACCGAATCCTGAATTCGGTGCATCCCTAATTGGATTAACAGAAAATATGCAATATGCATCATAACAAAATAAGACAGGTGCATAAATTTGGGCACCCCAACAGAGGTATCATATCAATACTCAGTTGAGCCTCTTTTTGCAAATGTAACAGCCTCTAGACGCCTCCTATAGCCTTTGATGAGTGTCTGGATTCTGTACGGCGGTATTTTTGACCATTCGTCCATACAAAATATTTCCAGTTCAGTTAAATTTGATGGCTGCCGAGCATGGACAGCCTGCTTCAAATCATCCCATAGATTTTCGATGATATTTTAAGTCGTTGGACTGTGACGGACATTCCAGAATATTGTACTTCTCCCTCTGTATAAATGCATTTGTAGATTTCAAGTGTGTTTAGGGTCATTGTCTTGTTGGAATATCCAACCCCTGAGTAACTTCAACTTTGTAACTGATGCTTGAACATTATCCTGAAGAATTTGTTAAATTTGGGTTGAATTCATCCGACCCTCAACTTTAACAAGGGTTCCAGTCCCTGAACTAGCCACACAGCCCCACAGCATGATGGAACCTCCACCAAAATTGACAGGAAGCAGTATATAACCAATGTTCTAAAATTGTGCTTTTTAAAAAATATATGTTGTATTACTACAAACCTCAGTCAGACAGACCCGAAAGCTGTGTATATGTAGTTGTGTCAGCTCCTTTTCTGGCTGGCAAGCTGTAAATAAGAACCCTGAGCGAAGAAGCTTCAAAAATTCTGTCCGTAACAAGCCAATGGGAACCATTAATCTGATTGGCGTGTGAGTAAAAGCAGAAGGGGCAGTGAGGTAAGGGATGACGAAAGGGTAGATCATGACCTAAACTTCATCTCTTCAGAGGGAAGCCAGAAGATCATTATGCGCTTGTTCAGGACACCTCAGACTAATTGCGCATGCGTGTGCCCTGATTAGATGGATTTCTGAACTGCAGCAGGGATACTCTTTTCAGTTGAGCTTGCCATTTATTTTAAAAAGGATAACAGCTCAAGAATTCATGAAAAACTTAATGAAGAAATGCCTGCTGGATCAAAAAAATGTTCTTATATTCGTTAGTATACATGAAAAAAACCCACAAAGACAAATGAAACTCTGAAATCGCTTACGGAAACTCTGCTTCTCTTCTGAAACTCTGCTTCTGCTCCTCTTCAGAAAAGACTAAGCGCAGCGGAGCTCGTGGGTGCCATCTTCTGTCTCTTCCGTATTCTTTGGGTCCTCTTCCTTCCCTTCAGCAATTTTCTGCACTTGTGGCACATGAGCAGTTGCTATGAACTGAAAAACTGCTCTAACTGCGCACGCGCAAATACAGAGTTCACTTCCCAGAAGATGTCGGCCACGTGCTCTGTTGCGCTTACTCTGCACCAATATTTGAGTAATGAATTTGGGGCACTTTCAGGGCTAATCACCTATGCGGGGGGGAAGCAGGGAGGAGGGAATATGCAGGGTAGTGGGTAGGGGTTTTTATTATTAGGAAAAGGAAAGTCTAAAATAAAACTGTAATTATTGCCCATAAAATAGATGTTACTGGTCCTTTAACCCCCCAGGATAATCTCTCAGATACCAGATGGTATAGGCCATTTAATTTCAGATATAGACTGTGGTGCAGAATGTCTAAAGCTATATATATATATAATTTGTTATAAGATATTTGTGCTATTTGGTATGAGGGAGACTGTATAAATCCACCTAATCCACCCAAGCACCCATTTTGTTTGTGCTTTTATAAAACTTGCTAGAGATAGATAGATGATGATGATAGATTATAGATAGATAGATAGATGAAATGCAATTGTATCTCGGAGCCAGAGCTTGCAGATACTTTTCTTTACATTGGATACTCTCTGCTTCACTGCGGGGAACTGCCATAAAAGTTGGACAGTGAAGGCAGTAAATGATGAACATGCCATGATTTATTGTTTGCTAGCATGCAAAGTAAAGCAGAGAGAAACCCAATTGTTGTTGGATGGGATCCAGAAAAATGTGATTACTTTAAGAGATGGTTCTGACAAATATAAACTCGGCATGTGATCTGCTGTTTACTGAAAGCGTGTTAATGCAGTCGGTACATGACATCATATTCCCATAAGATCTACATGTTTTCTTTACTCTTCCCTGGTTCCCAAGCCAACTTATTCTATAGCAGATGTGCTGCTCTCTTGTGTAAAAATAAGATATTTATACATTTTATACGTAATAGTTCCATAACTAAGAAGGAATGGTCCAATATAAATTGCAGCATAAATATAAGGCTACAGGCTGGTTGGAGTAGCCAATATATATAGGGAAGCTGGATCCCACTGTTCCACTCTGTTTCTCTAAGTGGCCTCAGTGGCTACCAACAGTATATGGCCAGTTATTCGCAAAAATGCAGTAAAGCAAAACTGGACTAAGGAAGATCAAGAGAGTACAATTGTTGTAAGAAGAATGACAGACCCACAAAAGTGGCACTTCAGTTTCACAACACGTGTTTTTGGGCACTTTGCCAGTAAGCGGTCATTTCAGGCAACACTTTTGTGAATTTGTTTGATTTATGGGAAGGTTGACTCCAAATTTTTAAACATATTTCCTTTTTCTCTGTAATAACAAAACCATACCTTGTACTTGATCCAAACGAAGATACTATATAATTAATCCTTATTGGTGGAAAAACAATCTTATTGAATTTATTTAATGTTTAAAAATTTTTTGCAGATTTTAAGGTATGAAGTTTCAAATTATGGAAAGATCTCTTTTCTGGAAAAACCTCTGGTCCTGAGCATTCTGGATAACAGGTCCCATGCCAAAACACATACACCACAGAAGCAGAATTGACCCGACATTTGCAATAAATATAAGTAGAAGATTTATTTACTACAGGCGGTTATGTACGAGATAGGTTCTGTAGTTTTGTTCTTAAGTTGAGTTTGTATGTAAGTTGAAACTTATACATTTACTTATTAAATGCAACTTAGACATGTCTGTCTTAACATAGTATTTATTTTTACTTTTCTGAGCTCTGCAGTAGACAACACACACGAGAGGGGATTGGGGCAGGTGGTTTATTAAAGCTAAATGCTAATAAAAGTCAAGCTAACCATAGTATGTTACTATAATAGCCCGTGTCTGTAAGTGTGAGTTGTATGTAAGTCGGGTGTATGTAACTGGAGGACTCCCGGTATCCAAAATCAGCTCCATTCTACACCTTTTTTGAGATTACCCAGACCAGGGTCGGAACTAGGGCTAGGCAGAAGAGGCACATGGCTCGGGCCAAGAACATACCTCTTCTCTTGCTTACCCCTGGTCCGGACCCTTGTTCTGTGTTCCCTGCTCTGCTCTCCCCCCCCTCCGCGAATTGTTATATCGGGCACGCATGCGCAAACTTGCAGGCTGCCATGTGCATACTCGCGCGTACCTGATGGCGTGCCGGCAAGGGGGCGAAGTGGACGGCCGGGTTGCCTTGGGTGCCTGACCCAGACCCTTCCCTTCCCTGTGCTCTTACCAAAGGGTGGATTTGATAGTGGAGCCCTGGGCCAACATGTCTGGTGCACGTACACATTCCCTTATTTAACCCCTGCTTACAGCTCAAATGTGCTCCACCAGATCTCGCACCAACACAGCTTGCATCTCGACTGGCAATACTGTGGAAAGGCAGGGGATTTTGACAGCTATTTGAATCTCATGCCTTGTCCCCAGTGCAGATGTGATCCTATAATCTGGCCTCCCTAGTCCTAAGCCTTTGTGGCCACAAATCTGTGCCTGCTCTTACCAGCACAAGGGGGATGCATTGCTACTGCGGAGAGCTTTGCATGAGCTGTGTTAAGTTTTATAAAGTTAGTTACGTTTGAAGGATGTCAGAATGTTGCAGCCTTGGGAATAGTTGGAGGAGACTGGGAAGCTAGTCTGTGTCTGTGTGTGAAATAAAGATGGTAAACTGATAACAGCCTGTCCACATTACTGTGATATAACAGGGCACATTTCATGGTTAAAAAAATGTCATCTAACGTTACTAGAGGCAGCCTCATGATGCAACGTCCTCTTATTTCCTTATGGTTAAAACCGGCGACACTCCTGCCATGAGGAGTTTTTTTTAGCTTCATTTTGTCTCTTCTTGTGCAATTACACACTTTCTTGTCCCTGTAGGAGCAGATATGGGGGATGAGGGAGGCAGTGAGGGCAGAATTGCTTCTGGCTTAAACACCTGTCTGAGAAATCCCCATGGTCTCAGGGTTACACAGCCTAAAGCAAAGCAATGCTTATTACGGGGAAGTTAGACAATATTTGTAAAGCATATTACTAAAGCTGTGAATTGATTGGTGGTGTTTGTGAAGCCCTGTGTACAATTCCTCATATAATAAAATATACCCCAAGTTAGAGAAAGGTGTAGAATAGGAAAAATCCAACGTGGCCGAGAGACTGAGAAGCCAAACAACATACCCAAGAGGCAGAACTTCTAGAAATGTGTTTTTAAAAATAATTTTTAATGAAGAAATAATTCCATTCCAAAAAATAGACACACAGTTATTATAACCACTTCAGAATAGGACATGTGCCCATGATGGTTGTGACACCCACACAAAACAATAGAGATGTCGCGAACTGTTCGCCGGCGAACTTGTTCGCGCGAACATCGGGTGTTCGCGCTCGCCGGAAGTTCGCGAACGTCGCGCGACGTTCGCCATTTTGGGTTCGCCATTGTTGGCGCTTTTTTTTGCCCTCTCACCCCAGACCAGCAGGTACATGGCAGCCAATCAGGAAGCTCTCCCTTGGACCACTCCCCTTCCCTATAAAAACCGAAGCCCTGCAGCTTTTTTTCACTCTGCCTGTGTGTGCTGAAGAGATAGTGTAGGGAGAGAGCTGCTGCCTGTTAGTGATTTCAGGGACAGTTGAAAGTTTGCTGGCTAGTAATCGTTTTGATACTGCTCTGTTATTGGAGGGACAGAAGTCTGCAGGGGTTTGAGGGACATTTAAGCTTAGGTAGCTTTGCTGGCTAGTAATCTACCTTCTACTGCAGTGCTCTGTATGTAGCTGCAGTGGGCAGCTGTCCTGCTTCTGATCTCATCTGCTGACTGCTGCAATAGCAATAGTCCTTGTAAGGACTGCTTTTATTTATTTTTTTGTTGTTTTACTACTACTACTACTACTACTACTACTACTACTACTATAAGAGCCCAGTGCTATTAGTCTAGCAGTGTTGGGGAGTGGGACTGGTGTGCTAATCTGCTGCTCCTAGTAGTTCAGCAGCACCAACTTTAATTTTTTTTTTTTAATATTCATTCTTTTTTTATTTAACTTTTTTTTTATTTTACTACCGCTGTAGTAGTGTATAAGTTGACCTTTTAGGCATTATTTGCCCTGTAGGCATTTTTTGCCCAGTGTGTTATTCAACCAACTGCTATCTAGCTGTGTGCCCGTGTTCACATTCTGTCTAAATATCCATAATATTACCGTCTCCAGAAAAAACACCGGAGTGACTTTTTTCAAGCAGCCATAATAAATTTTACGTAATCCGTATCCATCGCTGTAGTAGTGTATAAGTTGACCTTTTAGGCATTATTTGCCCTGTAGGCATTTTTTGCCCAGTGTGTTATTCAACCAACTGCTATCTAGCTGTGTGCCCGTGTTCACATTCTGTCTAAATATCCATAATATTACCGTCTCCAGAAAAAACACCGGAGTGACTTTTTTCAAGCAGCCATAATAAATTTTACGTAATCCGTATCCATCGCTGTAGTAGTGTATAAGTTGACCTTTTAGGCATTATTTGCCCTGTAGGCATTTTTTGCCCAGTGTGTTATTCAACCAACTGCTATCTAGCTGTGTGCCCGTGTTCACATTCTGTCTAAATATCCATAATATTACCGTCTCCAGAAAAAACACCGGAGTGACTTTTTTCAAGCAGCCATAATAAATTTTACGTAATCCGTATCCCTCGCTGTAGTAGTGTATAAGTTGACCTTGTAGGCATTATTTGCCCTGTAGGCATTTTTTGCCCAGTGTGTTATTCAACCAACTGCTATCTAGCTGTGTGCCCGTGTTCACATTCTGTCTAAATATCCATAATATTACCGTCTCCAGAAAAAACACCGGAGTGACTTTTTTTCAAGCAGCATTCTTATATTTTACGTAATCCGTATCCACCGCTGTGTATACGTTGACCTTGTAGGCATTATTTGCCCTGTAGGCATTTTTTGCCCAGTGTGTTATTCAACCAACTGCTATCTAGCTGTGTGCCCGTGTTCACATTCTGTCTAAATATCCATAATATTACCGTCTCCAGAAAAAACACCGGAGTGACTTTTTTTCAAGCAGCATTCTTATATTTTACGTAATCCGTATCCACCGCTGTGTATACGTTGACCTTGTAGGCATTATTTGCCCTGTAGGCATTTTTTGCCCAGTGTGTTATTCAACCAACTGCTATCTAGCTGTGTGCCCGTGTTCACATTCTGTCTAAATATCCATAATATTACCGTCTCCAGAAAAAACACCGGAGTGACTTTTTTTCAAGCAGCATTCTTATATTTTACGTAATCCGTATCCACCGCTGTGCATACGTTGACCTTGTAGGCATTATTTGCCCTGTAGGCATTTTTTGCCCAGTGTGTTATTCAACCAACTGCTATCTAGCTGTGTGACCGTGTTCACATTCTGTCTAAATATCCATAATATTACCGTCTCCAGAAAAAACACCGGAGTGACTTTTTTTCAAGCAGCATTCTTATATTTTACGTAATCCGTATCCACCGCTGTGTATACGTTGACCTTGTAGGCATTATTTGCACAGTGTTTTCTTCAAACCGCCATCTAGCTGTGTGAGCTTGTTCACATTTTGTCTAAATATTGATAATATTATCGTCTCTAGAAAAACCACTTGAGTTACTTTTTTTCAAGCAGCATTCATATATTTTACGTAATCCGTATCCACCGCTGTAGTAGTGTATACGTTGATCTTGTAGGCATTATTTGCACACTGTTTTCTTCAAACTGCCATCTAGCTGTGTGTATTATCGTTTCCAGAAAAACCAACTGAGTTTTTGTTGTTGTTGTTTTTTTAAAAATAATGCCAGGCAAAGGCAGGCCGCCACGCAGAGGCCGTGCTAGGGGCCGTGCTGCTATGCAATCCTGTGGCCCTAGCAAATTGCCCAGTTTTAAAAAGCCAATGACCCTGAACTCCCAAAATGCTGAAGAGGTAGTTGACTGGCTTACACAGCACACCCCATCCTCTACCGTTTCTAACTTTACCACAACATCCTCCTCATCCTCCACTGCTATGGCCACCCCACGTAACACTTCCTCCACCACCGGTGCCCCATCTTCACTGGAGTCAGAGGAGTTATTTTCCCATGAGTTTCTTGAACTGAGTAATGCGCAACCATTATTGGCAGAAGAAGATGAAGGAGATGAGGACGTTACACCAGATTTAATTCTGGCAGAGAACACGACAGAGATGGACATAATGATGAGTGATGAGGAGGAGGAGGAGGTCCCCGCTGCTGCTTCCTTCTGTGATGTGTCAGAAGAAATTGATGCATCTGAGGAGAATGATGATGAGGAGATTGATGTTTTGTGGGTGCCTAGTAGAAGAGAGCAAGAGGAGGGTAGTTCAGATGGAGAGACGGAGAGTCAGAGAGGCAGTAGGAGAATAAGACTTAGAAGAAGCAGGGAGGCCAGCCCGCAGGGATCAGTAGGGCAACAACATGTATCGGCACCTGTGTTCAGCCGGCCAACGCACCCGCCATTGCCGCCAATGCCGCCAACTTCTACTGTTACCGCCAGATCGCAGACTTCCAAAAAGTCAGCAGTGTGGCATTTTTTTAATGTGTGTGCCTCTGACAAAAGCATTGTAATTTGCAATGAGTGCAGTCAGAAACTGAGCCTTGGTAAGCCCAACAGCCACATAGGTACAACTTCTATGCGAAGGCACATGAGCGGCAAGCACAAAGCACTTTGGGAGCAACACCTCAAAGGCAACAGGCAAACTAAAAGTCACACTCCTTCTGGTCCAGCATCTTACTGCTCTACCTCTGCTCTCCTTGACCCATCTGAACCACCCTCCACTCCGCCTTCCACCTTGACCACCTGTTCCCATTCCCAGTCATCTGCCACCAGCCAAGTTTCTGTGAAGGCCATGTTTGAGCGTAAGAAGCCAATGTCTGACTGTCACCCCCTTGCCCGGCGTCTGACAGCTGGCTTGTCTGCACTCTTAGCCCGCCAGCTTTTACCATACCAGCTGGTGGACTCTGAGGCCTTCCGCAAATTTGTAGCAATTGGGACACCGCAGTGGAAGGTACCCAGCCGCAATTTTTTTTCTAAAAAGGGAATACCACACCTGTACCAACATGTGCAGAGCCAAGTTACCGCATCTCTGTCACTTAGTGTTGGGCCAAAGGTCCATATGACTACTGACGCATGGTCCTCCAAGCATGGTCAGGGCAGGTATGTCACCTACACTGCCCACTGGGTGAACTTGGTAATGGCTGGGAATGGGAAGCAGGGAATGGGTAGCTCAACAACAACAACAACAGTGGAGTTGGTGTCACCGCCACGGATTGCACGCGGTTCTGCCACCACCTCTACTCCTCCATCGCTCTCTACCTCGTCTTCTTCCTCTTCTTCTTCTTACTCTGCTGCTGGGTCCTCCTTCTCCTCCTCCACACCTGTGCACCCCCAGCTCCCCCTAGGCTATTCGACGTGCCAGGTACGCCGTTGTCACGCTGTCTTGGGGATGACGTGCCTGGAAAGCAAAAACCATACCGGATCTGTACTCCTGTCATCTCTGCAGTCACAGGCCGATCGGTGGCTGACCCCACACCAACTGCAGATCGGAAAAGTGGTGTGTGACAATGGAAGCAATCTGTTGGCAGCGTTGAGACTGGGAAATTTAACACATGTGCCCTGCATGGCACATGTGTTAAATTTAATAGTCCAACGTTTTGTCTCCAAGTACCCAGGATTCCAGGACGTTCTCACCCAGTCCAGAAAGGTGTCGGCCCATTTCAGACGTTCCTACACAGCCATGGCACGCCTTGCTGACATTCAGCAGCGCTACAACATGCCAGTCAGGCGTTTGATTTCTGACAGCCAGACTCGCTGGAATTCAACGCTCCTTATGTTGGAACGTCTGCTGCAACAACAAAGGGCCGTCAACGAGTACCTTTTTGAACTGGGTGGTAGGACTGGATCTGCAGAGCTGGGGATTTTTTTCCCCCGTTACTGGGTGCTTATGCGCGATGCCTGCAGGCTCATGCGACCTTTTGAAGAGGTGACAAATATGGTCAGTCGCACCGAAGGCACCATCAGCGACCTAATACCCTTCGCTTTCTTCCTGGAGCGTGCCGTGCGACGAGTGACAGATGAGGCTGTAGACCAGCGTGACGAGGAGCTGGAAGCGCACGATTTATGGTCGCAATCACCAGAACGAACCCAGGCACCTGCTGCAACGCAGGGAGAGGTGCCAGAAGTGGAGTCAGAGGAGGAAGGTGGCTTTGTGGAGGAGGAGGAGGAGGACCAACAGGAGCAGGCTTCCCAGGGGGCTAGTGGTGACCTTTTGGGGACCCCTGGTCTTGTACGTGGCTGGGGGGAGGAGACCGTGGATGATGCAGTCCTTGATAATGAGGAAGCGGAGATGGATAGCTCTGCATCCAACCTTGTGAGAATGGGGTCTTTCATGCTGGCATGCCTGTTGAAGGACCCCCGTATCAAGAGGCTTAAGGAGAAGGACCTGTACTGGGTCGCAACGCTACTAGACCCTCGGTACAAGCATAAAGTGTCAGAAATGTTACCAACATACCACAAGTCCGAAAAGATGCGGCATTTACAAACCAGCCTGCAAAACATGTTGTACAATGCTTTTAAGGGTGATGTCACTTCAGGAACTCATCAACATTCCAGGGGCAGAGGTGCCAGTAATCCTGCCACGAGCACACCTGCAAGGACAAAGCCCTTTGGCCGGTCTGTAACGTCAGACATGCAAATGTTTTTCTGTCCAAGGCAGCGCCACAACCCTTCGGGATCCACCCTCAAAGAACGCCTCGACCGGCAGGTAGCGGACTACCTGGCATTAACTGCAGATATCGACACTCTGAGGAGCGATGAACCCCTGGACTACTGGGTGCGCAGGCTTGATCTGTGGCCAGAGCTGTCACAATTTGCCATGAACCTCTTGTCTTGCCCAGCCTCAAGTGTGCTCTCAGAAAGGACCTTCAGTGCAGCAGGAGGGATTGTAACTGAGAAGAGAACTCGCCTAGGTCACAAAAGTGTCGATTACCTGACCTTTATTAAAATGAATGAGGGGTGGATCTCGGAGGGTTACTGCACGCCGGAAGACTTGTTCTGACTTCTATGCAGCTGTCCTTCTCTTCAAGCCTCATGACTCCACACACAGCTGTCCTTTAGCGTCCTCCTCCCTCCGCCACCGTTACAAACTAGGGTGCAAACCCTACTGGTTTAATTTTTTCTGGCCTCTGTGCTTCAGTGGCTGCAACCAAAAAAACTGGGCAAACAATGTCTACAAGGTCAACGTATGGCGAAAAATGACTATTTTCAGCATTTATATGGCATATTTTTTCTGGCAACTGTGCTTCAGTGGCTGCGTCCAAAAAAATGCATATTTTCTGCATTTATATGGCATAATTTTTCTGGCCTCTGTGCTTCAGTGGCTGCAACCAAAAAAATGCATATTTTCTGCATTTATATGGCATAATTTTTCTGGCCTCTGTGCTTCAGTGGCTGCAACCAAAAAAATGCATATTTTCTGCATTTATATGGCATAATTTTTCTGGCCTCTGTGCTTCAGTGGCTGCAACCAAAAAAATTTATATTTTCAGCATTTATATGGCATAATTTTTCTGGCAACTGTGCTTCAGTGGCTGCGACCAAAAAAATGACTATTTTCAGCATTTCTATGGCATATTTTTTCTGGCCTCTGTGCTTGAGTGGCTGCGGCCAAAAAAACTGGGCAAACAATGCCTACAAGGTCAACGTCGTTGACCTTGTAGGCATTGTTTGCCCAGTTTTTTTGGCCGCAGCCACTCAAGCACAGAG
This sequence comes from Xenopus petersii, assembly GCA_038501925.1. NCBI lineage: Eukaryota > Metazoa > Chordata > Amphibia > Anura > Pipidae > Xenopus > Xenopus petersii. The sequence goes on along the minus strand of CM076683.1, from coordinate 103,693,111 downwards.
GCCAGAAAAAATATGCCATAGAAATGCTGAAAATAGTCATTTTTTGCCATACCTTGACTCAACGTATATGGCAAAAAATTTATATTTTCAGCATTTATATGGCATATTTTTTCTGGCAACTGTGCTTCAGTGGCTGCGACCAAGAAAACTGGGCAAACAATGCCTACAAGGTCAACGTATGGCAAAAAATGACTATTTTCAGCATTTATATGGCATATTTTTTCTGGCCTCTGTGCTTCAGTGGCTGCAACCAAAAAAATTTATATTTTCAGCATTTATATGGCATAATTTTTCTGGCCTCTGTGCTTCAGTGGCTGCAACCAAAAAAATTTATATTTTCAGCATTTATATGGCATATTTTTTCTGGCAACTGTGCTTCAGTGGCTGCGTCCAAAAAAACTGGGCAAACAATGTCTACAAGGTCAACGTATGGCGAAAAATGACTATTTTCAGCATTTATATGGCATATTTTTTCTGGCAACTGTGCTTCAGTGGCTGCGTCCAAAAAAACTGGGCAAACAATGCCTACAAGGTCAACGTATGGCAGTTGTTTAAAGAGAACAGTAGATTACTAGCCAGCAAAGCTACCTAAGCTAAAATGTCCCTCAAATCCCTGCAGACTTCTGTCCCTCCAATACAGAGCAGTATCACGCAGATTACTAGCCAGCAAACTTACTATCATCTGTCCCTGAAATCACTAACAGCTCTCGCCCTACACTATCTCTTCCAAGCACACACAGGCAGATTTTTCAGATACATTTTTGCCCTTGATCCCCCTCTGGCATGCCACTGTCCAGGTCGTTGCACCCTTTAAACAACTTTAAAATCATTTTTCTGGCCAGAAATGTCTTTTGTAGATGTTAAAGTTCGCCTTCCCATTGAAGTCTATGGGGTTCGCGAACCGTTCGCGAACCGCTCGCAATTTTGCGCAAGTTCGCGAATATGTTCGCGAACTTTTTTTCCGACGTTCGCTACATCCCTACAAAACAATACTTAACAGCAATACAGTACAAAATCCCCATACAACAGTAGTTATAATACCAATGAGCATTGTCATTTGTTAGTGCGTCTGTTCTTGCTGTACCAGGTGACACAAAGGAATTAAAAACATCTGGTAGTAACCTTGAGATTTGGCTTCCATTTTTGGTTTAAAAGTCAAAAAGCCCATGAAGCAAACGCGGGCAACTGAAGGGCCTCCCACATAACGTTGTACTGCAACACTCACCATCATATATACTGACATAGGGTGGGAGTTGTAGATGAACAACGTCGGGGGGGGGTTTGCAGTCGCTATTTAGGCACAGAGCAGCACTCGCTCTGTCTCATTGCAATGAACCCACTAAGACTGAAGCAACCAAAGGCTGCCTTATTTACAATGGGTATCTACAGGATTAGATGAAAAACTGAACAAAATGAAACAGTACCAATTTCTAAGAAACACAATTTTTTGGCTCATGCAAAAAATAAAAATAACCCAATAAACAAACAAAAAAAAATGCAAGAGACTTAAATATAAGGTATTACGTCAAAGGCCACGCAAATCATTTGCAGTTCTACATATTTTCTACATTCTAATATGCCTTTCATTATACATTCTGTGAACACGCAATTAGATATATCTATATATATATATCTATCTCATAACTAGATTCATCTGCCATCTTTTATTCAATCCTTATCAAGACTGGGTTTTCCATTTCAGCTTTTTCCTTCATTTAGTAACTAGAATGGGTTGTTTGGAGATAAAAGTTCCCCGGTATATTGCATTGAGTATTGCATGAGTATTGAGTCTGATGTCCAATGATGGCTGTCGAGTGGGACTTGCAGTTTGGACATGCTCCAGAGAACAGCACCGTGTCTCTCATTGGACAGTTTCAATATTAGTACAATCAGCTACGATAAAGTACCAGAACAGCGGAGATATTAAACTAATCCAGGCATTTGTTCAGCCACTTATTTATATATGAGCTGATAGACTTCAATTGCCACATTTTGAACAGGTTATGAATCATTCTTGAAAGACAATTTGTTTATACATAAACTAAGAGTATGTCATTCGTACCCTGCCGTGCCACAGTCACTAGTATTGCAGAAAATAATTATATTTTGCATGATCTTTGTGCACTCAGGCAACAAAGGCATCAAGATGGAGGTTTGAATATACAAAAAGGGATAATATTTAGCATCAATGCCAAGAAACATTGCACAATTACTATGTAGCCAATATGGTTGTCATCAGCTAAAATGTTATTGACACAGCTTTAAATTGTAGGTCTTTGAAAGCCAGGTAAAGGCTTATTGAATCTATCAGTCACCAGCAATCATGTATGGAAAGATTACCAGCCTTGCAATGTCAAGCAGATAATTGTCTGACTCTCATATCAGTTGTTGGGGGGGAAATTGTCCATGCTGTTACTTCTGAGAAATTAAGAGCTGTATATTCTGGGAGGAATTCTGCTCCTACTGATAAATGGCCTATGTTAGTTAGCAATATCTTTGTGAATTTTTTTACTGGGTTGAGAAAAAGAAATTACAGCCTTAAATTGTCTCTAATTGTGTAAAAGTCAAGTACACTGATCATCCTTGATCACTAGAAAACATTCCTCATCATGGAGGAAAATGAGACACCACTATTTGTGTAGGATCTTGCTTGTAAACATTTGTGTGTAACAAATAGTTGCCTGTGTGATATCTCATTCATACAATACATAATCAAACTGACCATGACTATTATCTCATATTGGGTGTAGGACTGGGACACAAACGTATCAAAAGAGTTGACAACATATTCCAGTTATCTGTTCTCACAGCTTGGTTAGATACTTCTAATAATCAATCGACAATCTACCAATCCTTGTGTTTTATAATATTTCAGCTGTGCCCCATATATATTAGGGATGCCTCGAATCCAGAATTTGGTTTGGGATTCGGACAGGATTCGGCCTTTTTCAGCAGGATTCGTACTCGGCCAAACCAAATTCTTCTGCCCAGCCCAACCGAATTCTTCTGCCCAGCCAAACTGAATCTAAATCCTAATTTGCATATGCAGGGAGGGAAATTCTTTGACTTTTTGTCACAAAACAAGGAAGAAAAAAAATGTTTTTCCCTTCCCACCCCTAATTTGCATATGCAAATTAGCATTCGGTTCGGTATTCGGCCTAATCTTTCGCAAAGGATTCAGGGGTTCGGCCGAATCCAAAATAGTGGATTCGGTGCATCCCATATATATATAAATATATACCGTATATACTCGAGTATAAGCAGAGTTTTTCAGCCCCCAAAATATGCTGAAAAACTCTACCTCGGCTTATACTCGGGTCAAGCGCAAAAACGGTCGCCGGCGCCTAAGAATAGTCGCCGGCGCCCGAGAATAGTCGCCGGCGTCCAAGAATAGTCGCCGGTGTCCAAGAATGGTCGCCGGCATCCAAAAACGAGACGCCGGCACCTCCAATGGGAGCAGAAACCCTCAATTTTTTGATTGAAACTTACCAGAAGCTGCTGCATTTCTCACCCTCGGCTTATACTCGAATCAATAAGCTTTCCCAGTTTTTGGAGGTTAAATTAGGTACCTCGGCTTATACTCGGGACGTCTTATACTCGAGTATATACGGTATGTGTATATATATATATATATATATATATATATATATATATATATATATATATATATATATATATATATATATACGAATGCATGCAGAATGATTGGTGGCCTATAAGGCATTCCCGAGAACAAAGTGTACATTTAAAGCCCATGATTATTTGGAAGGCAAAGGCCTAATCCAAAACTCAACTGTAAATAAAGCAAAAAAAACCCTACCATATTCTATAAAACTGCATTATGGAACATAATAAACGTATATGTTGGGTTAGTTTAGGAACGTATGGCACCTGTGGTTTATAAATAACGTAAAACCTGTTCACTCTCTGGTACGGTCTGTGGGAGGATGTTCCAGACCGCTCAGCAAGTGAGAGGCAAAGTAGTTCAAAACTTTAGTCACAGTAATCTTTATAACATCTGCGTGGATTTCAAAATTAGATTTGACATAATAAGAACAATGTATACTTTATCTCTGTATAGGAGCGTCTCTATTGAAAATGAAAAATAGATATATCTATTTACATTAAGAACTTCTATGGCTGATTTATGACATCATCTTGAGAGAAATAAACTCTAAAATTTACATTAGCCCTAAATGAAAACTTCTCTTCCGTGCGCTCGGCACAAATACATTTCTAGAACTTTCAAAGAACTAAAAAAAAATAATATATAAAGAAATTTATCTCATTATCCAGTGATTTAAAAAAAGCCATAAAACGCTGCATGGCTTTACTAAGTGAGTTTAATTTCAGCTAGGATCACAAATCTAATTCAAGTGCAAAAACCTACAAAGAATAATTGAATGGGAAAAAAATAATGCTGTTATGAGTGAATCTGGATCTTTTCAGTGTTATTTGTAGGTCCTTTGACGGGTGGTAACCAGGGTTAAATTATGTTCAATGCAGGTTGTAGTGTTATATTACCTATGGCAGGTGTAAAACCTTGAGTGCCGGCGAGTAAGCAAGGCGTAAAATGGTTACTTTGCGGGCACACAAGGGGTAAGCAGGAGGGCACAGTTGCAGTAGTAGACCCGCAGGAGAGCTCAGTGTTGGAACGGCGCAGGACTATTTACTAGGCCACCACTACCAGATATGTGGCAGAGTGAACTTGGGTGGCACTAAGGCACTCGGATATCTAGTAGTTACTGAAGAGAAATGATTCTGCTTCAGATCATTGGCTTTTTAGTGCTCACCATACCGTGGTGCTGATTAAGTCACTGCTTAAGGCAGTGATCCCCAACCAGTAGCTCATGAGCAACAAGTCACTCACCAACCCCTTGGATGTTGCTCTCAGCGGCCTCAAAGCAGGTGCTTATTTTTCAATTCCGGCTTGGAGGCAAGTTTTTGTTGGATAAAAAGCAGGTGTACTGCCAAACAGAGCCTCCTATAGGCTGGCAGTCCACACAGGGGCTACCAAATAGCTAATCACAGCCCTTATTTGACACCCCCAGGGTGTTTTTTTTGCTTGTGTTGCTCCCCAACTTTTTATATGCCTGAATGTTGCTCATGGGTGAAAAATGTTGGGGACCTCTGGTTTATGGATAATCCAGGAAGCCACCAGCTTCTTATCCAGGACTTTATCTGAAGTCTGTTATGGTCATGTGCAGTCCGATGGCTCCCTGCAGGCCAGTACAAAGCAGTGATATTTTAAGCCCCTTCTCATGTCTGATCAGTATTGGCTACCATATGGGTTCAGCACAAACATTTTTTTCACATGGAAACCAACAAAAGTCTAACACAACAGGTTAATTAAAAAGTGCAAACCATATACTTTTTGTTTGTTACTGGAGATGCAAATTATGCTTAAAACGTCAATTAAAAAAAAATTCTCGTTATTTCAAAACACACACATACAAACTACAAGGTTTAGAAGAAATGGACTGTGCTACGTTCCATGGCGCCACTACATGCAGCAGACATTTCCCCTCATGATCCTCTCGGAGAGTTTGGATTTGTGCCGTTTGCTCGTTGCCAGTCCTCACCGCTACTTCTCTGGGCTAAAGCTTATCTGTGGGGAAACACAAATTGGTCACTTTATATAATGATATACAGTAGATACAGTACTGTTAGGGATAACACACACTGCAAAAAGTCTTAAAAGCATAACTTCACGTGAACTTTTAGTATGTTAAAGAATGGCCAATTCTTAGCACCTCTTCAACTGGTCTTTATTTTGTATAGTTTGAATTATTTGCTTTCTTCTTTTGACTCTTTTCAGCTTTCAAAAGGGGGTCACTGACCTCAGTAGCTAAAATGATTGCTCTGTGAGGCTACAATTTTATTGTTATTGCTACTTTTTTATTACTTATTGTTCTATTCGGCCCCTCTCCTATTCATATTCTAGTCTCTCATTCAAACCAATGCCTGGTTGCTTGGGACTCTAGCAACCAGATACCTGCTGAAATTACAAACTGGAGAGCTGCTGAACAAAAAGCGAAATAATCCAAAAACCACTGAAAATAAAAACAAAGACCAACTGCAAACTGTCTCCAAATTTCTAAATAGTACTAAAAATGTATTTGAAGGCAAACAACCCCTTTAACCATGGACACATGCCCACTAACCCCCTCCCATGCCGATATCTAAACAACTCAGCAGTTTCTAGCACTTTCTGAAGGACAAATTCTATACAGTGTGGGGTACATTTACTTGCATTTAAACTGGGGTTAGGGCTATTAGATACAAATGCTCTGTGTTGATTAGAGTCACTGTTATTCTGTAATGTTTTCTGTGTGTGATTGCCCTCTGCTGCACAAGTTAAGTCACTGAAAACAAAACAGGACCCATACATAGAAATAATCCAAAGTGAAAACTGTAACAACTAGGGATGCACCGATTCCACTTTTTTGGATTCGGCAGAACCCCAGAATCCTTTGTGAAAGATTCGGCCAAATACCGAACCGAATCCGAACCCTAATTTGCATATGCAAATTAGGGGTGGGAAGAGAAAACATTTTTTACTTTGTTTTCTGACAAAAAGTCATGCAATTTCCCTCCCGCCCCTGATTTGCATATGCAAATTAGGATTCGGATTCGGTTCGGCTGGGCAGAAGGATTCGGCCGAATCCGAATCCTGCTGAAAAAGGCGGAATCCTGGCCGAATCCCGGACCGAATCCTGGATTCGGTGCATCCCTAGTAACAACCTGCACTCCCTGCCATGATCACGCATGAAAGTGTGCATGTGAAGCTTTATGTCTATATAGTCATTTTTCCAGGATCCAATACACACACTATAGTGGCTTTCTTTTAGTGTTTCAGCATTCCAAGCAGATGTCTAGTGCCTGAGATCAGAATACTTACTTGAGAGGGAAGGGTAAGAGAATACTGAATTCAGCCCTGCAAACTGACCTACAGGAAAGAGAATACCAGATATGAGCACTACATTGTTAGCAGCAAATCATACTGTATCTGTATGGGAAATGAAATGTCAGAATTAAATGAAACAAGGGACACAATAGAGAAGTGTAAAACTGATAGAGAAATGCTGACACACATCTATCATCCCCTCTTAAGGCAAACGTGTGCAGTGGGGTCTGAACGGCTACATTTGGGGAGGCCCTATGGTCGTTGTATTTAATTCTCCTGCAAATATAAACCGTTGTTACCTTTTATGTTAGTGTTGACAGTTGCCTCAATGTTCTTTTTTAAAATTTCATACATTTTAAAAATGTAACAGCACTAGTATCCAGTGCCAGTACTCCAAAATGAATGAGAGGCAGTTTGTGCAAGTACTTACCATGCGCAGGTCCAGGGTGATTGCATTTCTAGTGCGGAGACGCAATTTAATAACCAAAAATTAAACTCTTAAGTTACTAGGAGTGGCTTTTTGCCATCCCTGGTAACTTGGGGGGCTGCTGCCACCCGAGGTGAGTTTCTCAATTTACCTTATGGCAGCAGGTAGAAAACAGAACAAATTACAAAATGATGACTACACATACAACAGTTAATACACATGGAGTGGTAAGTATGTGTTTGGCTTCCTGTAGAAGTTCAAAAGAATGTTCAAAAATCCCATTATACCTTCACTCAGTACATCTATGCATCTGGCCAATTCATTCAACATCCAATGACTGCTTAAAGGGATACTGTCATGGGAAAACATTTCTTTTAAACACACCAGTTAATAGTGCTGCTCCAGCAGACTTCTACACTGAAATCCATTTTTCAAAAAAAGCTAACTAATTTTTTTATATTTAATTTTGCAATCTGACATGGGGCTAGACATATTGACAGTTTCCCAGGAGCCCCCATCATGTGACTTGAGATCTGATAAGCATCATTCACTCTTTACTGCTGCACTGCAAGTTGGCGTGATATCACCCCCTCCCTTCCCCGCCAGCAGAACAATGGGAAAGTAACCAGATAACAGCTCCCTGGTAGATATAAGAACAGTGATCAATGGTAAAAATCCATGTCCCACTGAGAAACCTTCGGTTACATTGAGTAGGAGAAACAACAGCCTGCCAGAAAGCAGTTCCATCCTAAAGTGCTGGCTCTTTCTGAAAGCACATGACCAGGCAAATTTCATGGTATAGTGAATTATTTGCAGTGTAAACAGTGTAATTTAGAAATAAAGACTACTCCAGGTATTTCTGCTATAAGCTAATAATAGAAACATACTACATTTATCTCTGTCAGTTGTGAACGTGGGTCCCAGATATCAGATTTTCTAGTGGGCCCTTGTAGCACTAGCAACACTGCCTGCAAGTGCCCACATTTATACTAATTTACATATTATTTTATTTATTAACAATGTAGGAGCCCAGCAGTATTTTGCAAGACTCCTGCTCCCTGTTAATCCATATATGAAATTTATTATAACTAAGAACAAGAAAAACCTATGATTTGACTAATACAAATTTAAAACCTTACTGTATTATGTTCCTTAGAAATGAATGTTATTTTAAGATCTGCGATTGTATTGCTTTAATTCTTGACAAAGAATGCTTTCATAAGTGCTGTGTTGAAATCATCACCTGATAAGCTTCATCTTGTAACTTCTTCTTTAAATACTCTTCCATCTTCAGCTCATGCGCTAATTGGCGCACAGGGTCATTTTCATAAGTCTCATCATCATGCCGACCGTAAGAGTCCTCTGTGCCCCTAATAAGCAGACAGACATGCTCATAAAATAAGGACAGCGCCATTGTTAAATAAGCACCGCGTAGCTTGACAGCGCTATATAAATAAATGATGATGATTGTTCAGAGAATAAAGAAAAATTATTTCTGCTGCTCCAAAACTTTTAATAAAACACTAATTAAAACGTCTCATACAAAGCATTAGAAAAAAGCAAAAGGCACCAGGCATCTTTATTCGGATGACATAAAAAAATTGCTAAATTGCAAACAGAATTTTTGAGTGAAACCTTCAGTAAAATTTTCAGGGGAAAATTATAATTGCACGATACAGGTTCACCCTGTGCTATTTAATTAAACAATTCATCATACTTGATTGAATCGTTTTTTCTCTTTAATAAGAAGGCAGTGCCTTGTGTTATATAATAAATCCATATTCATGGCAACACAATCCTTGTAGCCTTATAGGACAAGGAAAGGCAAAAAAATCAAATCCCATTTTTACTTTCTTTAATGAAAAAGAAACCTATCTCCAATATAATTTAATTAAAAAATGTGTACTGTTTTTATAAGAAACCTGACTTATGCAGTGAAATTCTCCCTTCATTTACTGCTGTGGATAGGAATTGTCAGATGGTCCCTAACTGCTGAGCAGGGAAACAATCATACTTATGAACAGCAGGGGGAGCCCCCGCCTTACTTACCAGCCATGCAGAATTAAAGCAGCTTTGTTTATGGCGATCCCTAAGCAGCCCAGACCACACTGAGCATGTGCAGGGTCAGGCAAAGATGTTTAACAAAGTTACAAGATGACAGCCAACTTTTAAAGCATAAATCATTTGTTTGATTTGGCTTTGTGGTGCAGTAAGTTCATGTTTATATTTAGTATACAAAATGCAGCATTTCTAGCCTTATTCTATTTTAGACTTTACATGCCCTTTAATTCCAAATTTTGGAAAGACCCATTATTAAGAAGACCCTACGTTTCTGAATGTTCTCATTCATCCAGGTCATGGTATATCTATAGAAATAAGTCAAATCAACTGGACTTGTTTCACCAGTCATCCAACTGGCTTTCTCAATTCAGAATAACTTGTATATAGGATCTTGCTTCGCTATATATATTCTGGAATGTTGCTCATAATATGTTTATCGTAATCCACAATGATGTCATTAAATTAGGTGTTGATCGTATTAGCAACATTGGAGCCTTGTTATTAAACCTTCCAGGGAGAGGTGCCAAAACAGCATTGTATGGGGCAGACAATAGATGTCGCACCCCCCCCCTATTCAAACTTGTTTTTTCAGTTTTTACATATATGGCTTCTTTAACACCTCTTTTGAACCAGTCGCTCTCCCGGTCTAGAATCTGGACTTGGCAGACTTCAAACGTGTGTCCTTTTTCTTTTAGATGTAGGTACACGGCTGAGTTCTGACCAGAGGAGCTGGCTCTTCTGTGCTGCACCATACGCTAGTGTAATTCTTGTTTGGTTTCCCCCACATACAAATCAGAGCACTCCTCATTGCACTGCATACACAATGTTACTCTTCTTGCACTTTGGGGTTGGGTCTTTTGGGTGAACTAGTTGCTGCCTCAGTGTGTTGCTGGGTTTAAAGCAGATAGAGATGTGGTGTTTATTAAAAATCCTTCTAAGTTTTTCCGATACCCCAGCTACATATTGGAGGACCAAGTTCTTTCTCCTGTCCTGTTTTCCGCCTTCACCAGTAGCCTTGGTGTTATTGATTTTTCTTCTACTGATTGGAGCAACATTCCAGAGGATATATAGCGAAGCAAGATACTATGTAGAAGTTATTCTGAATTGAGAAAGCCAGTTGGATGACAGGTGAAACGTCTTCAAGAAAAACACAACAAGTCCAGTTGATTTGACTTATTTCTATAGATAAGTATTCTCAAAAATATTTATTAATTAATTATCCACTCTTTTTAATGACTAATTATAGAAAAAAATGTACTTTATAACAGGGATCATGAAGACCCACCATAAACATAATAGGGACCCATTCTTGGGCCCCAACCCCACAATTAAGAATCCTTGGATGTCACATTTACATTTGTATGGTATATGGCACACAGATTGTACAACACCATCTTGTTCTGAAATAGAGTTTTTGGAACATAAAGCAGTAGAACTAGGCCTAAATTAGGGATGCACCGAATCCAGGATTCGGCCTTTTTCAGCAGGATTCGGCCAAATCCTTCTGCCCCGCAGAATAGAATCTGAATTTGCATATGCAAATTAGGGGTAGGAGGGACTTTTTGTCAGAAAACAAGGAACTTAAAAATGATTTCCCCTTCCCATCCCTTATTTGCATATGCAAATTAGGGTTCAGATTTGGTTCGGTATTCGGCCGAATCTATCGTGGAGGATTCGGGGATTCGGCCTAATCCAAAATAGCAGATTCGGTGCATCCCTAGCCTAAATAAATGTCACCCTGTATTAAATGTATGTCACTAGAAAGGAATTGAGCTCTGGAGAAGAGGGTTCTTTTGTTCACATAGCCACAAGGACCAGGATTTGACTCCATAGTCAGGAGTGTTCTGTAGCAAGGAGCCATAGACTACTGGCATTTACAGTTTGATTAGTTGAATTCTGGTTATTTGCTGCTTGGTATTGGTTGGAATATTTAGAACTATGCTGTATTTAGATCTAAATTAAATTAGCATTATCAAAACACTGCACACAGAAACAGCTTTTAGCAGCTATTCGGATATAACTACACTTCTACAAACAATTTATTTTAGGTTGTGGAAAGTCCTAAATGATTTTGCCTTTTTGAATGTGCTACAAGCCTCATAGAGGATTGCCGAAGGCTCTGTGATGTTAGCTACAAAAAGCATGTAATTGTACTACTGCATTGAAATGAAACAAATACATACATGTCAGTGCGAATGTTGCCAGTAGCAGCAGAATGATGATTAAACCCTGGTTTTCGAGCATGGATCTGGGCAAGGAAGGCCTTCTCTGAGGTTGGTGATGGAACCAAATCATGAAAATGAACCCGTCCATATTCTGTATCCACACCACACTCTGTTTCATTCCCAACATCTGCAAAGGCAATATGACATTTATCTGGTTATTTGCCACCTGAACACCGAATTATAAACCAAAGAACAGCACATGACTGTGGCCATTGGATTTGGCCAAACTTTTGCCACTACACTGACACATACTGTTAGGCTATGTATTCTGAGAAAGGCTATCCCTTTGACTTTATGCAATCAACCTAATTCAGAAAATTCACTGACCAATCTAAATGGAACAATGACCAGTGGCCATAGATGTAACAATTACAATTTATAAAGAGATTTCCAAGAAAGATCATTCATTTCAATACACACGTGTATAGCTGAATCGTCAGAGTTTGTACAGGTGATGCCACTTTATAAATGGTATACAAGTTTCTTTCACTTGACTTATTGGACAAATGTAAACATAGGCATTTGCAAATAATAAGTGTTAAAAAGCCACTCATTACTCTCTGGGCAAAATAACACCCCCACACAGCATACATTAGATACTGAATAGCAGGTATTAAAACCCACCTTTAATTTCACAGTCTGTGTGTGACGTACAAACAGCAAAGCAAATGTCAAGTATCATTCAGGATTAGTCAGCAGTGCATGTCTGGGCTTTAATAATGTGTATACTACTGTTATATGCAGCCCATATTGCAAGGGATGTGCAGCTACATATTTCCATCTACTGCTTCTACGTCTTGGTCACTAACACGGTCTCTAGGTCAACATTTGAGTGTTAATAATATACACAGGTCAAGCACAGGTGTGTCTTCTATTTTTCACTAGTGATTTTGCTAATCCAAAAATAATTTGAATTTGGTTTTACGATTTCCTAGGAAAAAAATGTATTTTTGACCTACAGTCTGCAAGGGCTCGTGCACTAACTATTGACTCTGGTTTCCATAACTCTGAAGCAAACATTTCTGGATACTCATATGCCATCAAGCCTCTACCTGCTGCCTTTGCATACCATAGTGCAAAATACAACTGAACATATTTCATCTGAATTTTTTATACTATATTTATGAATAGCCTTAATCGTATCATTCTAAGTTCATATTTTCAGTGGGAAAATACATGGCAGTTTGTTGAGGGATAATTCAGAGTACTAAGAACTTTAACTGAGTTGTACTGAATTGGCTTGTGTTTACGTGACTGGGTACTTGCTGGAATAGAACAGTGTTTGTTTTTTTGGCAGAGTTACTTTGTAAATTCTTTGCAGAAACACTTTAAGGATCAGTCTACAGAAATCCATCGCTTCGGTCCCCATTAGAGGGGTCCTAATGTGGTTCAAAACGTCAGATTTCTGTAATATGTGTGTATAAATAATAAACACCACAGAGTGCTGGTATATATATATATATATATATATATATATATATATATATAATATCAAAACAGGGGGGTTGTGGGAGCACTCTAAAGGCTTTAAGGTATATATATATAAGTATAATAAATGCTATTGCATATGTACCCAAATAGGGGTTATTTTGTTACAAAGTAAAATTGGGCGTTTGTTTTGGGAATATCTCTCCTTTAAAAGCCTGATTGCTGGCTGGGGAGGATTTAGCCCTCAGTGAAAAAACAGCGTTCAATGGACATTGATTACAGGTAATGCTAGAATGCACATAAAAAATAAAACAAGTTAGGGACCGCCATTCGGGGTTTACCTTGACGTGGTATGGTGGCTTATCAACTTTATGATCATAACTTTGCAACAAAATAACCCCTATTTGGGTACATATGCAATAGCATTTATTATACTTATATATATACTTTAAAGCCTTTAGAGTGCTCCCACAACCCCCCTGTTTTGATATTATATATATATATATATATATATATATATATATATATATATATATATATATATATATATATATATATGTGGTTTTCACTTACAATTTCCTGGCTTTGAAGAGGAGAAGGAATTAAAACATATTACTAGACCACGGATAAGCCCACGCATAAGATGCTCCTTGTCTCAAAAACTACAGTTTAGGGGAAAAAGGAGTTTATACAAATCTCGTTAACTTTATTTATTTAAATTATCCAGTATAAAGGAGGAGAAAGTTGTTCAGAGAGCATTGCTGGATATGGGTATATAGTGTCCTCCTCGCTGAGTTTAGTGCTACACTCACCTGACTTCAGCTCTTTAACTAGAGAAGACATAGTATTGGTAATTGAATCAGCTGCTACGAGTAAATCATTCCGTAAATTTCTCCTTGTACCTGGAAAGAAGAGAAAACATATGTGAATACTAGTTAAAACGTGCAAAGGTAGTTCAAGACAAAGTAATGTTTACAGTTTTGGAGATGTTTTGCTTATTTGTTAGATATGTTCATGTTTTCTCCAGAGTTAAAGGAGAGGGGGCAATGTAGGATGATCGGGAATGAGGCAACACAAACAGGACACAGATATGCGTATAATTTTTCCTGGCTCAAAATGGAAGTCAGTAAGCAAAGAACTTTTGAGAACAAGCAACTCAGTTTGCTTGTAAACTTGATTGCTTGCTCTTGTTAGTCTTTTCCTCCCTCTCTATAAAAATCATACCAATCATTTCATACTAGCTTAAATCAGTTTTCAAAACACATTTTCATTCCAACGTACTCTGGGCAAAAGCTTCTTGTACATCTCCCCCAACACCGGTCAGAGAATCCTGAGGAGTGTGGATTGGGGTGGAGCAGGCAGATGCTGAGCGAATAGGCATGGGTATAGGTCGGCTAATGGTATGACTAGGAGATGAGCGAGGGGAACCAGCCCCCTGAGTCTGTAAAAAGAAAAAAATGAGGTTGTTAGAAAAACCAATAAATACCATAGTAAATGCTGCACAGTCCCCAGCCAATCCCACATTTGCGAACAGTATCCTTTTAAAAGGATTCTGTCCAATAATCCAAGGTCTGTGAGAGCTGTACCATGAGGCACATTCATACTTGGGCACTTGGAAATCTCTGACCTGAATAAGGATTTTTTAGGACAGGAGACACGTGACAGTCTGTCTGGTTTGTGATCATCCTGCTGCAATCAAACTACAACTGCCACAATCCCACTGCCAACATTTAGTGACACACAGCATGGCGTCAACTCCTTGAACTTTTCTTGTGCTTTAGGCACCAAACATCAGATGAAAGATCTGTGTAAGATTAATACTGACATGAAAGGATACACATATTCCTCATTGTTTTGTGCAATTCGGAGAACTGGCCTTGAGAATCTTGGGGGCCTATTTATGAAGCCTCGATTTTTTTCTGGTCGAGTTTTTTTTAGAGGAAAAAAACATACCATTTTTAAAGATATATTATGCTAAAGCTGCTAAAAATCCAAATCCAAAACTACTCCAGCTAAAAAAATCTAAATTATGCATTTTTCAGGCATCAAATCAAAAAAGTTGCATGGTTCCATTTTACGCACAATTTTATTGCAATGTTTTCCTGCAAGTGCTTTTTTTTCATTCGGATTTATTGGTAAATTAAGGCCATTATTTTTGTATAGTGAGAAAAAGTTGAGTTTTAGTAAATACCACCTTAGTTTCACCAACATTTACTTAACTGTAACAATCTGTTATCTGTTAATGTCTCCCATTTTTGTACCAAGGGAAACCTCTGATTTTTTGTTTCATTTTAACCATTAGGCGTGAATAACGCTGAATTTTAGAAGTATATGCAACAGCTATTACTAATTGTTATACTATCTGCATTTAAACAAAAATGACTGCAAGTAAGGGAGGCAACCTTCACAATGAAGGCAGTGACAAACTGCTGAACCCATTGCACACACTACTGTAAGCAAACAAGGCTGTGTTACCCAATGATACACTGCTATTATACACTCTACTGCAGACAAAAGGGACTGAGTTATAGTGACACACACTGTGAGTTCAAATTGGTTGGTGTGTCTGAATAAGTAGTAAACGCTGTGTTTTCACAGAAATTCTCAGCGCCGAAGCTGTGCCGCATCTGCAGTAGTCCCGAATCTCCGAAGAGTCAAAGTCCCAAAGAACTGTAGTCCCGAAGAACCATAGTCCTCAACAGCCGAAGTCCTGAACAGCCAAAGTTGAAGTTTTGAAGCCATGAAAAGACCCGAAGCCATGAAAAGAGCCGGAGATGAATTCCCAAAGCCGCAAAAAGACCTGAAGTCACGAAAGGAGCCGAAGTTGAAGTCCTGAAGCCACAAGTTCCAATGTGTGTTTTTTTATTTATTTTTTTTTTTATAACCATATTTTTATTGGTTTTAAATCACAATACATATCAACATAAGAAGAAACATGTATCAAAGACACAATAAAAAGCAATGAAAAACATAGAAGGGAAAGCATAATTGCATAGTAATATGATATACAAAGTAAAAGATGAGCCCAATGTTCCAGTCTATAATAGATAACGAAGGGTACTGTTTGCATAGGTTACATTTCTGTAGATGGGTGCTTCTGGAGAATGAGAACCACACATTTTCAAATATATTGAGTATAGATTAACATGGATAAGGTTGCCAAAATTGGTATATTTATGTGTGCCACTCCTTTTTCCAATGATTAGGCTTATAAAATCAGTGGTGTTTTTTTATTTTATTAAACCCCAGGCCACCAATATATTATTTTAATACTCTATAGGCCCCTGCCAACAATGTTTTTTTAAAAAAAATATTCTCTGGGGCCCCAATATTTCTTTTTGACTTGTAAGGGAAGCCCTGGCTCAACTTTTATGAGGGGCCCTGGTGTCAATATTTTTTATAACGTATAGAGGCCCTGGCCATCAATGGCTTTTTATAACTTGTGTGTGGGACGTTTTTATAAGTTGTGTGTGTGGGTACAGTTTTAAGCACTGATGTGCTCTTTTAACTGTGGTGAGGGGTGTGCGGGATCTGGGGTGGAGCGGGCAGGGTCCAGTAAAATTTTGTTATACGGGGCCCTGTGATTTCTAATGGCGGCCCTGCATGCAGAAGCACATGACTTAGAGGTAACACTGGTGCACCTATTACATATACGGCAAAGGCAGAAACACAAAATTGCAATAAAAAATGCAATAGAGGGCTCCTTAAAGGTCTGAAAAAAAACAATTTTTTTAAGGCAAATCTAAGGCTATAAGAGCCAGCCAAAAAGGATTAGCTTCAGTCACAGAGTAGCTTAGTACAGTACTTCTGATCCCACTGTTTGTTGTTAGTTATATTTCATGGCCTAATCAGAGTATGAAGCACTGGAAATTCTATCATGTTCAGTTAATGCTTTTTATAATGACAAACAGAGACAATTTATTTTACACAAAGGACAATTTTTATTTACATGTGTTTGCCTTACATAGTATATTGCATGTGTATGTATATTTATCACAAATATATAATTTACTCCACTTTCAACAAAAAAGATAACAGTGGTATGTTTTTAATTTCCCAGGAACATCTGAGTACTGGGGTGTTTTCTGAACAAAGATTTTTAGTGAAGCAGTATTCAGTTGTATGAAATTAAATCAAATGTGTCTATGTGTCTATGCATAAATGTGGGTACCCTTGTAATTTTGCTAATTTGAATGCATGTAACTGCTCAATACTGATTATTGGCAACACCAAATTAGTTGGATTATCTTGTTAATCCTTGAACTTCATAGGCAGATGTGTCCAATCATGTGAAAAGGTATTTAAGGTGGCCAATTGCAAGTTGTGCTTCTGTTTGACTCTCCTCTGAAGAGTGACAGCAAGGGATCCACAAACAACTCTCAAAAGATCTGAAAACAAAGATTGTTCAGTATCATGGTTTAGGAGAAGGCTACAAAAAGCTATCTCGGAGGTTTAAACTGCCAGTTTCAACTTTAAGGAATGTAATCATGAAATGGAAGGTCACAGGCACAGTTGGTTTACAACCCAGGTCTGGCAGGCCAAGAAAAATAAAGGAGCGGCATATGTGGAGGATTGTAAGAATGGTTACAGACAACCCAAAGATCACCTCCAAAGACCTGCAAGAACATCTTGCTGCAGATGGTGTATCTGTACATCGTTCTACAATTCAGCGCAATTTGCACAAAGAACATCTGTATGGCAGGGTGATGAGAAAGAAGCCCTTTATTCACTCACACCACAAACAGAGTCACTTGTTGTATGGAAAAGCTCATTTAGACAAGCCACTGTTATTTTGGAACAAAGTGCTTTGGACTGATGAAAAAAAAAATGTAGTTATTTGGTCATAACAAAAAGCGCTTTGCATGGCGGAAGAACACCACATTCCAAAAATTACCTGCTACCTACTGTCAAATTTGGTGGAGGTTCCATCATGCTGTGGGGCTGTGTGGCTAGTTCAGGGACTGGGGGCCTTGTTAAAGTCGAGGGCCAGGTGAATTCAACCCAAAATAAACAAATTTTTCAGTTTCAAGCATCAGTCACAAAGTTGAAGTTACGCAGGGGTTCAATATTCCAACAAGACAATGACGAACACATTTTGAAATCTACAAAGACATTTATGCAGAGGGGGAAGTACAATATTCTGGAATGGCCGTCACAGTCCCCCGACTTGAATATCATCGAAAATCTATGGGATGATTTGAAGCAGGCTGTCCATGCTCGGCAGCAATCAAATTTAACTAAACTGGAGAGAATGGTCAAAAATACCGCCAACTAGAGGCTATTACATTTGCAAAAGGAGGCTCAACTAAGTATTGATGTAATATCTCTGTTGGGGTGCCCAAATTTATGAACCTGTCTAATTTTATTATGATGCTTTATGTCACTGCTGAAATACTACTGTTTCCATAAGACACTTTTATATTAAAAGGAAGTTGCTACTTTGAAAGCTCAGCCATTAGGGTAGGGGCACACGGCGCGATTTCGCCGCGATTCTGCGCTGGGCGAGTTGCGAGTTGCGAGTCGCTGCGTTTTTAAAGCCGAAATAGCTTTGTTAACTTTGGCGCTGGCGTCAATGCAAATCGCGGCGAAATCGCTGCGCTAATTCACACGCGGCGATTCGTTTTCTACTGCCGCCCGGAAACGCCCAGCGAGGCAACTTCGGGCGACAATAGAAAACGAATCGCCGCGTGTGAATTAGCGCAGCGATTTCGCCGCAATTTGCATTGACGCCAGCGCCAAAGTTAACAAAGCTATTTCGGCTTAAAAAACGCAGCGACTCGCAACTCGCAACTCGCCCAGCGCAGAATCGCGGCGAAATCGCGCCGTGTGCCCCTACCCTTAATATGACTGTGTATATATATATATATATATATATACACACACACACACACACACACACACACACATTAGTGTTACATTTACTAATCTTAATTGATTAAGAGAAACTTCTACCTGTAGCATATGACTTATTTGTTTAGGAGCAAACACACATAGCAACAGCAAACATAAGGTGTACATTTTTTAAGTACATTTTTCTCCCGCTTGGTTGACTTTAAAATCCATATGAATAAAGTACGCACCTTCTTCTAAGCCTAACACTGTGCAACAATCAGTAAGTTGAGAGGCAGATAACTAGGATAAGCAAGGGGTTTGCTCACACAAGTCACAAGATTTAAGTTGGGAAGGAGCAGGGTGAGAACTAAAGGTAGGCAGAAGAAACACATGTCTAGGGGGCAACAGCGGGGGGCACTAAGGGTGTACTTCGTCTGTTGTGTACCCCTAGTCTGGGCCTGTGTTCCCCACTGCCTGTACCTAATTTTTCCCTTTGGAAACAAGAGGGTGGGATTGAGCATAAAATGAAGTGCTTTTAATTTCACTCTGTTCAATACAAAAAAAAAACACAGATCAGATATTTATAATTAAAACAACAGAGAAATGTATTTGCAGAACAAACAATATTTAGTATGCTCAGGTACAACACAGGTATGCAAAGCTTCATCTCTGAGCTCTAGTTTATTAACCAATTACAATAAGGGGCTGTAACTACCACCTGCCCTAAGGTATGAAGATACTGAGCACAAAGTGTGTCTGTTTAAAAGTTTGGGTAGGGGGCTTATAAATCTTTATAAATCTAGAATACTGCCATTAAAATATGTTGCAAGGCAGGCATGAGGGGCATTTGGCTAATGTACCAGCATCTCAGTACCCTCATATGCTTTAAAGGGAAAAGTAATAAAATATTTGGCACAATTATGAAAAGAGTAAAGCTACAAAATAGAGCTATTTTAGTTTCATGGGCTGCTCTATTCACCTTTCAACTAAAAGGTCTGCGGGGTAGGGGTTGGTAAATACAAATCTCAGGGATGCATTTAATTGGCTAATTTGGGATTTGCTAAATTTTAGGAAAGATTTGTTCAAATCCCAAACCCTAATTTGCAAATGCAAATGAAGACAAGGAAAGAGTTAAAGAGAACTGTGTGGTTAAACATTTTTTTAGCTTCGTTGTCTGTGTAATAAAAAAAAAAACCACATGATTTTTAGGATTCTGATTCAATCCTGGCTTTAGCACATCCCTAGCAAATATAATTTAATGTTGCACGCTTTTTCTAATGAAATAATTGGCAAAGGTATTTGAAGTTATGAAATATATAATATTACAAAACGCCCGCCCTCAATCCTGCAAGCTCCTGTAACAGAAGTGCACTCTAAATGAATACAGCAATCCTGTAGACTGCATTGCCAAAACAGATTGGAAAGTGATTAAGGGTTTATTTCTCCGCTCTTTTCTGTAGACAAAGTATCAGAGATACCACAAAGCAACAGAAGCTGTGGTCGACATGCAATGAGGCTGCTTAGTTGCCTTGATATAATATTTCCACACCATACAGGTATATATTGTAGAAAGTGCATGCAGCTAATTTGTTTGTGGTTATTTTCTTATCTCTACGCATGCCAACATTGCCATCAAATGCATGTCAAGTCTCTCATGTCAGGGTCATTACAAGGGTTAGTTACAGAAACCTCGTGAAATGAGGACTTACTTCCTGTCGCAGCTCTTGCTCCTGCAAAAATATTTAGTAGCACACATTAACTAAACAACAAGTACTGCATCAAACTAATCCTGAATTCCATTTCAATAAAATATTTTTCATGGACAGAAAGGGACACTAGTGCTAAATTTTGTAACAGGACCCCCTCCTAATTACTCGCAAGTAAAATACTTGAAGGGGTTGTTAAACCAAATATAACAACCGTAAATGTAATTCCAAATATCTTACCAGTAAACATTAATTACAACATTTCAGTGATTTTAAGTATATTTGAAAAAGTCACTGCTTTTGAAAGTGGTGTCTGTCTTTTCTATGCACTGATGGTTCTTGCCATATGTACTATAGAAAAATGGTTGCAGTAGACAGCTCTGCTCCAGCCAAGATCGGGAAGGTTACATTTTTCTGGCGACCGATCCGTTGGAGACCATTGCTCCTCGTTGTAATCCGATCGTTCAGACCCTAGGGCCAAATGTTTGGATCACCCCAATTTAGCCTTACCGTTGGTGGGCATATCGAGGAAAGATCCGCTTGTCTGGCATGTATGGCTAGCTTTACACAATGTAGTTAAATATTGAGGTTGTCATGCTACAGGGTTGATGATTAAATTCTGATGCAAACTGTTTGTTTCTGAGCTTTTATTTACCAATCATCACCATATTGTGACATTTATATCTATCTATCTATCTATCTATCTATCATCTCTCTCTCTCTCTCTCTTTATATATATATATATATGGAGCCTTAGCCGGGTAGCCGGGTGATAACCAATTAATAGAGAAATGCACAGATGAAAGCACTCACAACCATATAACATAAAATACAAATTCACATGTATGATGTGAGCTTGATGAAATAAAGACTGGTGAATTTGTTTATATGGCTGTGAGTGTGCGTGTGTGTGTGTGTGTGTGTGTGTGTATATATAAAATAGTAAATGGACCCGCACTCCAAGTTTTTTGTGAAAAAAAGTGTTGTATTTTATTCACAGGTGCATATCCTGTGAATAAAATACAACACTTTTTTTCACAAAAAACTTGGAGTGCGGGTCCATTTACTATTTTGTACTAGAATGCTTTGACCAACACACCCACATCGTAAGAAATCCGGTAAGAGTGTGCTCACTAAATTGACTTATATATATATAATAAGTATATTGTGCGTCAGTCCCTAAGCTCAGTAAGTAACAGCAGCACAGAGCATGTGCAGTGAATCAGCAGAAAAGAAGACGGGGAGCTACTGGGGCATCTTTGGAGACACAGATCTTTACTGCTAAACTGCTGTGGTTGCTTTGGGCTGGTACAGACTCTTAAAACATAATATACAACATTTCTGCCCCAATTTTTAATCAAGCATTAGTGATCTTTTAAAGAATAGACAAAACTTGCCTTTATTAGCACTGATCTGCAAATATTTACCGTAATGACATAATAACATGGTGCTCCTTTAGACTGAAAGCTGCACACATCTATGATGCTGACAGCAAGCAGGCAGGCTTAATTCCAGTGTTTGCAACACACGGCCTTGTCTTTTTCCCATGTAAATGGTGAACAGCAGGTGCATCCATTGGGGGTGCCAAAAGTTAGGCACTCCCAAGTGATTGCATTTAGTTACCTGATACCCTGGGCCAGTGCTCTTATCAGCAGAAAACTGTACCGACCTGGGGTTCTTCCAGTGAGCACCATGGATCGATCCTCCTAGGAGCACCGGCCCGGGATATCAATAATTTCCTTCTCCCTTAATTCTGTTTGAGCTATAATATAGACCTGTAATCTAAAGCTTGACATATATAGGCCAGTTTTATTGCAGTCCAATGGGCCAGATGATCTTATATTATGCTATTTGGCTACACGTGTATATGCTCAAATCAAACTGATGCTTTCCTGTGCCTCTTACCTTTAGAAGTTTCATAAGCCCTTCAAGCTGCACCATCAACTCCCTCCTGCTCTCCTGCAAGGCAGACATCCTCTGCTCAAGCTCATCTTTGCGTTGTCTGAGAGGTGAAAAGAAACAGTTCCTTTTATTATCACTTGGAATTGATGTCATCATTTTTCTGATGGGTCTATTTGTGTAAAACTGTACTGTTTAACCTTTTCTCAGCAGTGGGTCATTTATTTGAATAACAATAGGTTTGCGCATGCTGGATTACATTAAAATGATGCCACACAAAGGTCTGTGTGAAGCCAATTGACAAGCTGGGGGCCATATACATCAGTAAAAGAAGTTGGACTAGTTGCACATATAGTACCTGCCCCATTGCTTTCATCCCAAAAAATGCTAATATAATTAAAGTATAAAGTGTAAGGCTTATTCACACAGCATCTTTATAGCAATGGCTCTTTGTATTAGTGTATTAGCACTCGTGTGTTTGTGCGCCTGTATCCACAGCCTTCACTACTTTAGCCAAAAACATCCGCGGGAGGCCTGCGTCCAGCCTGCGGGCCTCAAGTAAGACAACTCTGCATAGAAGAGCAATTTCTTACCAACTAAATAGATGGGTTGATTTTCTATCCATAACATCCAACCATTTCTATTTAATATGCTTTTGTTTTTTTTTTTTAAGTACACTGATTAAAACTATTTACTGATTGGTTGCTTCTGGCTTCTGCATTGTTTACAGACCAGTACATTGTAAGTTCGTATTGTAAAGCACCATGTAAATTGCCAGAGTTTAATACATAAATGATAATGCTAATTGCTGTTGGCCAACAGTGTTTGGGTCAGGGCAAGAGAAGTTGTAGCCCCATGCCCCTCCCTACCAATGTGGGGTGTTGCATAATGTCCAGGGCTTCTACCCTACTTCTTTCATTTCCTTTTAAATGTCTGATATCCTTTCATTTTTTTACAATTAGGAATGCTATAAAGCACTTAAACATATGGAAATTGCAAATTTTATCAACTGTTTTTTTAAACAGTTTTTCAGACATGCATAACACATTATTTATATTCCATACCCTGTCCTCTTAGAAGTTGGACTGTAACCCATAATCACTACCAGCCACAAATTAAATTTACTGACCATGTAAAACTATAATTTAGGGCCACAAAGATCAGGGATGGGATCACCCCTTAATGTGACCTATTCTGTCTGACATCCAGGAGAATTAAAAAACTAAAATAACCCAATCAGAAAACACACACAGACTGGCAATTAGTAGTCATAGAAACCTTTCAGACTGCCTTTCAGACAGTGACCACGATACAAATGCTCCCTCGGCAACTGACAGTTGCAATAATTAATTTCTTGTTAGGACAGTAATAGAATAGAGAAAATCTGCACTTGCGCAATATTTTTATTTGTATTTAGAGCTTAATATTGTATTTATGCCTTGAAGGACAAGTAAAAAATACAATTATGCCCCACAAAATGTCCTTTTCTCTCCATTAGAACAGCATTGAAATACCGATTAGCCCTATTTACTGGTAACTGCGCTCACAGTTCCCTTTGCTCTTAAAAATACAGTATGAGTCCTGTAGAGGGTCAGGTATGTGCAGGATCCAGCAATGCAATGTGAGCCTTGTGTGGTAGAGGTAAAATAAATCAACACTAAATGAACTAAATGAACACAATTTCCTATAGTTGTATTTTGCTATGTTTTTCTCAAAGCAGCTCCTTCCCCTGCCCCAATATAATATCCCTTCACTACATTAGATGACATCATGTCCTTGCTTTCGGTTGAGCAGTGGGTAGCAGGTAAGGTTACAAGTTGGGAGGGGAAGTTGGTCCAAGCTGGTAAAACTTTAGGCTCGGTGTCTTAAAGCAGGTTCAGTGAATTGTACCCACACAAATTTAAAGTACGAGGCATACATTGCACTGGACTTTGTACACTACCAAGCTTTATAGATGCTGGATGTCAATATTCCATTTTGAAAATAATTATACTTTATTCCATCCTATTTTAGTACCCTGAATAGATTGTGTTAAAGATGTGTAAATGTTAAGTCTGCATGTACCTGAGGAGCCGCAGTTCAGCCAGGAGGGTGGGATTCTGTTGTGCTTTCTCCGGTGTGGGCTGTGATGCCTGCTCATGTTCAATTCGCAATCGCTGGATTTCCTGCAAGATTTCCCTAGGCACAGAGGAAGAACAGATAGGGGTGAAATTACTTACCTCCGGAGTTGTGCTAGCGCTGACTTCGCCAGGGCGCCGCTAATTCGCTAAAATCCGAAGTTGCGCTCAGGGAGGCGAAAGGTAGCGAAGTTGTGCTACCGTTAATTCGTCAAGCAAAGCAAAGTTACGATAGTGATGCCTAATTTGCAGACGGCGCCAAGTTAAAGTACAATTGACTTATATGTAGCAGCAAATACATTACACTACACAAGCCTGGGAAAGCTTTATAAAATAAAATAGAGTTGTTTTTTTGCCCTATGCATGTGCCCACTGTAAAGTTTAGGTGCCATATGTTTGAAAATGTAGGGGGAAAGGAGGCAACCCCCAAAAAAATTTACAAGCTTTTCAGCCTATCATCCTTAAAAAAAGTAAAAGACGCCAGTGTTTTTTGGGACTTAGAAAAAATTTCAACTTTTTTTGAACCAATCCCTATCTACTCTATTGCACTTCGCCTGGTCTGAGGTGGCGAAGGCAAGTCTGGCGCAAGAGGTAGCGTTCAGTAAAATGCGCAAGTTAGTGAATTAGCGTAGTTACGACCCTTCGCCATAGCGCAATTTCTCCTGGCGTAAGGGTGCGAAGTAGCGCTACAGTAGGTCCACTTCGCCATCGAATTTACGCCAGCACCCATTAGTAAATTGGCAAAGTAACGAAATGACGCCACACTGGCGAATTTGCGCTAACGTTAGCCGCTTCACGCTTTAATGAATTTGCCTCATAATAGACTCAGAAATAGTGGCCTCAGTGGCTAGAAAAATGGAGAAAGGCAAACCAGCAATAAGTTGAATTATTTACTAGGAATGGAAATACTGTAGATAATAGTGCGAAACACCACAACTTCCCGAAATATAGTGGGTAGCAAATGAAGTGTAGATGTGGTGCTTTTGTACTACTGCAATTCTGTATTGTATACCGTTTACAGACTGTATATGAATTGTATGAAGCAGGATTTCATTGAAGAGGAGGTGAGATCAGTGTGAAGAGATCACACTTCCCTCTTTAGGCTAAGGCCACACTAGGCGATAGCGCCGCGATTTGACTCGCGGCGACTTTTCGCCGCGACTTTTAATCCGCAATCGCTGGGGAAACTTTTGCGCTGGCGTCTATGGGGAATCGCGGCGTAAAAACACACGCGGCGATCTTTTTTCTACTGTCGCTCGAAATGGCGATTTCGAGCGACAATAGAAAAAAGATCGCCGCGTGTGTTTTTACGCCGCGATTCCCCATAGACGCCAGCGCAAAAGTTTCCCCAGCGATTGCGGATTAAAAGTCGCGGCGAAAAGTCGCCGTGAGTCAAATCGCGGCGCTATCGCCTAGTGTGGCCTTAGCCTTAAGATACAACTATTAATACTGCAATTATTATAGATACAGTTTTAAGACAGTTGCTGTTTATTTAATGGGTGGGATTTCTGGGAGATTCTTGATTTAAAATTATTTATAATCAAATTTCAGTTAAGCTGGTCATAGACGTGCAGATTTTAAAAAACTTAAAATACACTACATGAAACATACAGTCAGTACCTATTCTTGTTTTCAAGCTCTGCAATGAGTTGTCGCTGTTGCTTATTTGCATCAATAGTAAAGGAGATGTCAGTTCCTCCTCTCTGCTGAACCTGCTGAAACACAACAAACAAGGCAGGTGTTTAGAGATGTAGCTTTCAGTTGGTACATGGAGCGCAACACAGAATCATAATTGGAGATGTTCGCTCGTATGGGAGAACATCTAATTTTTTTATAGTTAGTACCATATACATGCAAAGTTACTCTCTCCTAGCCAATAAATCTTCCCTGGCTGCAAATCCATTTCTAGACTGGGTAACCCCAAGATTTTCCTTCATTTCAATTAACATACAAAATGGTTTTGTACGTTACTGATACAGTAGATACATTAGATAGCTTTAAGAAGGGGTTGAATGGCTTTTTAGCAAGTGAGGGAATACAGGGTTATGGGAGATAGCTCATAGTCCAAGTTGATCCAGGGACTAGTCCGATTGCCATTTTGGAGTCAGGAAGGAATTTTTCCCCCTCTAAGGCAAATTGGAGAGGCTTCAGATGGGTTTTTTGCCTTCCTCTGGATCAACTGGCAGATAGGTAGTTAATAAAAAATAAAAAAAAAAGGTTGAACTCGATGGAAATGTGTCTTTTTTCAACCTTACTTACTATGTTACTATGTTATGTATTTGTAAGTATACAAACGAAACAGCTAGAAGATACTTACATCAACCTACTGCATTACACGGTGGTATTCTAATTTGTAGAAGTTATTACTGTATAAAATTGGCCTACTGAAGAAGTCATAAAATGTCCACTATCCTGGAACTGATCGTTACCAACATGTTGCCGGAATTGAGTGGATCCAATGGGGTGCCATGAATATAGCATTAAAGTGGGTTTTGGTTATATTAATGGAGGATCCATTTGCAATAAGAACTGTGTATATCTGTCAGCACAAGCATTTTATCAATATCAAATCCAAATAAATAACCACCACTCAATAGAGAAACATCAAAAAAGACAAAAAAAAAGTGCATGGAAAAAAACAAGGCAAGTTCTTCTATATCTAGGATTTTATGGAGAGTCTGAAATAAGTTGTACTTACTGATGAAGAGTTCTCTGCTGCCAGCCTTGCTGCGTATCTGGCAATCAGTCTGTGTTCTTCATCCAGACGACTTGGGCTGTCCGGCATTCTGTTTATAGAATTGCATAAGAAATAACTATTTCATACTTTTCATATTGCATGTTTTAGCTGTTAAAAACAAATGGATAATTGTTCTAATTAAAATCATTCCTCTTATACCTATTGAATAATTAAAGCAGTCTGTAGTGGCCATACTATGAAGTCATATAAGTATTTGGTCAGTCTATATTTGGTGACAGATCACTTCTTTTCAGTTAAATAAAGATATGGCATTTGTTGTGTGGTCTACCTGTACTGCACATAAACATATTTTTCCCGTAGGGGCAAATTCACTAAAGGATGAATTTTCTCCAACATACACTAAGTTACAACTCCACGCCATTTTGCCAAGCGCAAATTTGCTACCACTACACAAATTCACTAAAATGTGTCTGAGCAGTTGTATGACTTTTCGGCATACAGGATATGATGTCACAGGCATAAAATTGAGGAGGATGAAGCTTCATCTTATCAGTTCACCAGGTCTAAGCTGAAACTCTGGTGAACGTTCTGCAAATGGCGGTCTCTTTCACTAGCGAATTGTCCTCTACGCCAGTTAGAAAATTGGATGGGATTTCTGCTGAATTTTCAGCTAGCGACGGCATTTCGCCCTTTAGTAAATCTGCCCCATAGTGTTTGATACTTTCTGTGTTAAGCATCAATCTATGGATCTGCTGGCGAAGATTTTGTGCTGTTTTGTGCTGATCACAATCCTATTGTTTCAGCTTTCAGAAGAGTTGTAAAAACTGAAGGAAGTACACTGAATATTTATGTACATTTTGTGAAAATCTTTTAAACTACAGACATTAGGGATCTTTTGTGACTGTGAGGCAAGATCCTCTACTTTGGTCCCCAGGGCTGTCCCCCCACCATCAATAGGTGCATTGCTTTGTGCCCATAACATCCATCCAGCACTGGCAGAGCCTGCTAGTGCCATATACGAAACTGGCAGCATGTGGCCTAGTTGTGGGTGTCCCAAGGAACACCATTATCTTGTACATTATTTAGAATGTGTAATGCAGCAGCAGAGTAAAGGTTGCCATACACAGACATATCCGCTCGAACAGATCTCTCCCCGATATGCCCACATTGAGGTGGGCGATATCGGGCTGATCCGATCGTGGTCACATTGCAGCCAATACGGGCAGTCGGATCGGGGAAGCCTGTCGGAAGGCCTGACACTTGGGCCAATAAGCTGCCGACTCAGTCTGTCAGCAGCTTTTATCTGGGGGCCTTAAGACAGGAGCAACAGATATATATATATATATATATATATATATATATATATATATATATATATATATATAATGCCCAAAACACATTTATTTCTCCATACAGTTTCATATATTTAAATAGCTCTATACTGCATTCAAAAAAATCAAGAACATATTTACTTTAGAGCCATGAAATTGTCATGAAGCAAATGTAGAAACGTGCTTTCCTTTGATGTGATAGCAGTTCTACAACAGGCAATTTCCAGATCATTTAAATCCACCATAATTAGTACCAGTCCAACTGTGCAGCCTTTTCAGTCAGTCTTGTATGTAGCCATATACAATCTTTCCCTATTGCTTTTCTTCATTTATATAGCACCTATTGCACAGTGCTATACATGGAATCATTGAAAGAGCTCTTTGTCCAAGAGTTCAATATCTACTTTGTCTAAATGCTCTCCAGCCACCAGTGAGAATAGTGAATATTTACGACACAAATTCCATGAAGACCATTAAACATTCAAGATATCAGTGGCCCTGGCATCATCACCATTAGAGATGTTTTGCTTCTACTTCAACCACACATATACTAACTTATTTTGTTGTGCCTTGTAGGTATAATATGGAGTCTATTCACTTAATATCGCCTATCCAAGACGTTTTTGATGGACTGTAATTATTGATACTCTTTGCTACTCAGTTATTCTTTCTCCGTTAAGAACCCTTCTTTCTCTGTTAAAAACCTGTGTGCTAATAAGCCAGGGAGACAGACAATACCAAATATTTTTCACTTTACAAATTTGTTCACATACCTACCTGGAAATAATTAACCTTTAGACCTCTTCTGGCTTAATTCCCAGAATATTTCTTTTACGGCCTTAAAGAAGAATTTAAGCTTACGGTAACAAAAGAAGTAGCTAGAAATATTGTACATTATGTTTTGGGTTTCTGTACCAGCCCAAGGCAACCACAGCCCTTTAGTAGTAAATATCTGTGACTCCAAAGATGCCCCAGTAGCTCCCCATGTTCTTTTCTGCTTATTCACTGGACATGCTCTGTGTAGCTGTCACTTACAGAGTTAAGGGACCAACTCACAATATACAGTACACATAGAATATAATTGTCCCAATATAAGGCTGATTAGTAATTAATACAGATAATTACTACATGGCAACACAGAAACCAGTGCAACTAGCATAAGCATTTAATAATCAGCCTTGTAGCATCAGCTTATATTATTGGTCAACCTCATTTTCTGATTCATAATTTGCAACAACTCCTAAACTTAGCTTCTCAACAGCTGCTTAAAGACCACTGAGCATGTGAGTGTCAAACTGTGACAAGTCCTGGACTATTTATGCAACTGAGAAGCTGAAACTTTAGGCTAGTGCAATAAGTTCAATATATACAATACGGCATGTTTAGCCATATTTATCTTTAGGGTTTAGTTCTCCTTTAAGACCAAAATTTCATTGCATATTCTCATCTCCCATTTTTCATGTAACAACTTGCTGAGTAGCCAATATCATTGTAGCAGCTGCTAGGAATAATTTACTCCTTTATTGTCACAGTTCCCTGTAATTAATACTATTTATAATTGTAACATGAATTCTCACAACTTTTCAAATTGAAGTCCTTGGTGCAAATTGCCTTCTGTGTATTTAGATTAAACTTATATGTACAATAAATCAGTGTGTCCTAGATAAACTGTGACTCTCCCCAGTGATACTACCGAGTCCAGTAGACTATATACAAACTCAAACAATGTAATGTGCCATTTACCAGGTTAGTGCTCCTTTATATCAGAACACCACACATTTTTGATAAAAGTCAATTTGCAGGTTTATTTAAATATTCACAAGATATTCTCAGGGTGAACAGTTAACAGTATTAATCAGACATTACTATGAAATTCATTATACAAACCGATTATGTGACAGTGCCACTCTTAAAATGATCAGGAATCAATAAAAGTAATTGCACAATCAGTTTTTGCAATGTGGATTTTCTGCACATAGAACTAAGTGGCATAAAACACTTTTTATATCTATATTGGGTCACTTTCTCAGAGTTCCCCTTATAAATCCTTCAGTTTGCTGTTTAATATAGCACTAAGAACACCCTGTGAATAAAACAATTTACCTATATGAAAAACTTTCTCCCCACCAGGGTCCATAAGTTAAAATTTAAAAGGAGGGAGCTAGAGTCCTGCAGCGGGTTGGGTACCCGCGGGTTACCCGAAAAAACCTTCGGTACCTTGTGGGTAGAAGTTGCGGGTGCGGGTATAGATGCAAGTCAGCGGTTCTGCAGGTCAGGCCGCGGGTCTTCTCAATAGCGATTTTTACTCTTTTTTTCCGATCACGTCTCCGATCACGTCACTTCCGGTTTACAATGACAGCACTTCCCAATTCTTGATGGTCAACGGATCGCAGGTCCGGGATAAGGTACTTGCGGGTCGTGTCAGGTAGCGGGTCCAAGCAGGTTCAGGTTGCGGATTGCAGGTTGCGGGTACGGGTTCCAAAAAATGGACCCGTGCAGGACTCAGGAGGGAGCTCTGCTTCTCTGTTCCCTGCTGTAAATAGTTAGGTATCACACCACCCAAACTTGACACCGGGGGGCCCATTTACTTAGCTCGAGTGAAGGAATAGAATAATAGAATTTGGCTACTTCAACGACTTTGAATGGACTATTTGACCATTTGATAGTCGAAGTACTGTCTCTTTAAAAAAAACTTCAACCCCCTACTTTGCCACCTACTGAGGTGCCATGTTAGGCTTCCTATCAATTTTTAGGTTGAAGAAAAATTGTTTGATTTAATCTAAGGATTTAATCGTTTGGTCAAACGATTTTTCGTTCGATCAAACTATTTGCGCTAAATCCTTTTGACTTCCATATTCGAAGTCGAAGGAATTAACATTCGGCAGTCGAATATCGAGGGTTAATTAACCCTCGATATTCGACCCTATGTAAATCTGCCCCCAAATCTTCCAGCGGGCAGAGGAATCTTCTATAAATTTTGTGCTTTGCACTTTCTCAAGAATGCCCTCTCGGGCTACTGGATAGCTTTAAATACTGTCATTTCTTAAGATTTTACTTCTTATCAATTGACTTTTATTATAAAATGTGTGGTGTTCTGATATAATGGAGCGCTAACCTGGTAAATGGCACAGTGTATAGGAGTATGTGCAGTGATATATTTGAGCTGGCCCATGCATTCAGCACCCTGGCTGTGCTTATAGGGGTCCTCCAAAAAAACAGTTTTTGGCCAAGTGAAAGAAAATGCGATAAGAAATTTTTCAGTGTACATAACGGAAAACATTTCAATAGTTTTGAAATTATTTGAAACTCCTAACGCTACGGCAGGTTGCACATTAGCTGATTAAATGACCTAAAACTAGAGCTGACTTCTGTTACATTGTTTTAAGATTCAGACAAAGAAAACAGAAAGGGATACACTAACACTGCTTTCAGCTGCAATAACATTTAAACATATATATGTGAGTAGCGACATACAGTATATATCATATATAGATTATGTATGTTTCTAATTTATATATTATTTTCTTTGGGAAAGAAACTTTCCATGGAAATTATGCCTGCTTTAGGTATTCTCTGGTGTAATTTTAAGCATGAGCTTCTATTCTTCTAAATAATGCAGTTAAGTTGAATGTCAGATAAACAAGCTTTTAAATGATTGATGGAATCTCTACCCATTAATGATTGATATCAGTCAGCAAACCAGTGACAAGTCTGATATATGTATATACTGTATATAACCAAGGCAATTCAGTCCATCTTGTCAACAGCAAGTCACTTTATTTCTGATTCAATATATTCTTTACATATATCGGACATTTAACTGCTTAAGCTGGCCATATCTGATAATATCTGAGGTTGCCAAAACAAGCAGATATTTCACCAATAAGCCCACATTGTGTTGGGCAATATCGGTCTGATCCATTTGTTTGGCTCATAATCGCTGCTATGCCGGTCTTCAGATTGTGAACTACATCAACACAAAGATACAGTCATTGATCCAAGAAGATCAAACCTACCAGACATTGGTTGGATAAGGCTGCATACATATGCAGATAAACTGCCAAATTAATCTGAAGGGCCTGAAGGCATGGCCACCTTTATATACAGCTTTATATACTAGAATCATATACTAGGAAGTTTTCTACAGCTGAGTTTGCAGCTCAAAAAAACTGATGTTTGAGCTGTTGGTTAGCTACAGCCCATATGTGCCATAAGCAGAGCAACAGGCCCTTTCTCAGCTTCACCAACATCATCCTGAGAAATCAGACAAAACAATAAGCCAAAAACCCAAAGGGGCTCATTTCTGAATTCAGTGCAACGTGCAACATTCTGACAGAAATTTTTTTTTTTTTTAACCAACACTGCACCATTACTACATGTAGTCTAAAGCTGGCCATAGACGCAAAGATCCGATCATATGAATCATCGTACGATCGACTTTCCCATCTCCCGACCTCCCACAACCCATTCCGATCAAACAAAGTACAAAAGAACAGATCAGCCGATGTTCTGCCCCTGACAGCAATCGTACGAAAGTTATGTCTGACCAAAGCTAGTGACAGTCTCCCACTGAAAATCGTACGGTCGGCAATACATGCAGAGATATTATAGGCAGCCCACAGAAATCTTTTAAGCTGTCCAATCAACCAATGACCGATCTCTGCTGGACAAAAAATGTCGGGACTCTCCACACACGAATCCTCGATTCGTACTATCAGATCTTTGTGTCTATGGCCAGCTTTAGGTTGCTCAAATAGTTTGGGAATACAAAAAAGGGAGCTATACATGCTTACTGCCTGAAGTGAGGGTGTCCACTTAATTATAATTGACAAGTTAACTTGTCATAGTAGAGTCTCTATTTTAAGCCCAGACAATGTTCCAAACCTCAACTAACCGTGAAAGGTTGTTCTGTAGCATGTTGGAATACACCCCGATAAGAGCATGTTCATCGGCCAGCCTATCTGCCACATCCAGGCTGTACTGAAACCTATATTAAAGGAGGGAATGGAAATGGAACAAAGAAAAAGGAGGAAACCAACAAGAAATATTTCAAAACGAAGGACAAAGAGAATCACTGCAGATCACAGGCAGGTAAAGGCAACACAAACTACATGCAACAAAATTAGGGATGCACCGAATCCAGGATTCGGTTCAGGATTCAGACTCTTTCAGCAGGATTCGGATTCAGCCGAATCCTTCTGCCCGGCCGAACCGAATCCGAATTTGCATATGCAAATTAGGGGCAGTTCGGTATTCGGCCGAATCTTTCGCAAAGGATTCGGGGGTTCGGCCAAATCCAAAATAGTGGATTTGGTGCATCCCTAAACAAAATACATCTGCCAGATGCCTCTGGTGAGGAAAAACTTCACATTAGTGATCATTGTAATTCTTCAGGCTGTCACTATCTATCTATGTTTGATCCTTTGTGATGCAAATTGCTCTTGCATGCATGGCGCTATACACTTTACTGGTAGACTTTTTAAATGTTATGAATATCTGTGTTTTATTGCCTCATTTGTTGGCATAATATTTTATAAAGTACAGAACTGTATTCTTTGCATGGTTAAAATAACTACAATGTCACCTTCCTTAATGCTGGTCTATGAAACAATGGGAACGGCAAAATGCATGCCATAAAAAAATAATAATTGGCTGACACAATTATATTGTATTTTAATGTTGTGTATCAGTACAGTACAGTAAGATGCTACAATAGATGTCTAATTTATGTTTTCTATATAGCAATTTTATGTCTTACAAAATTTAGAGAGGACTATATTTTATGAAAAAATGCCAAAATATGATTGATGAAAATACCATTCCAGTTTGTTTTAAGCTTCTGTTACTATAAATATGTATATATTATAAATGTAAGTCTTTAAAAACAAAAAATAAAAACAGTGCACGTACAGTACATGTTGTGACAGATGCCTTGACATTGTACAGTTAGCTCTTTCTAGTGTTAGGAGTCATTAGTGGAATTAGAGAACAAACACTATTTTGAGCATGTCCACATACATACTGAGAGTCAAGACATAAGTATCAGTGTTAGTTGTATAAGTCCAGGTTGCCAAGATTTTACATTCATGACTTACCCTTTTCCCTTAAGCAAAGTTGGAGCAGCCCTAGCCAGATTTTTGCTCTGCTCTACTTCAGTACTTGTGTGAGGAGAGCTGGGTAACAAGATAAAACACAACTAAACAAGATCACATAGGCTCCAGGCAGCCAGGAATGACACAGTCAACATATGCTCCAGGCTGACTGCACGCTTACCAATAGGGAGATGCACGAAGTATAATAAAAGATTTGGGTACTGGGGTGGGCAGAAATATTTTTTTGCAGGGCCTCACTGACAAACTCCTTTCCTTCCAAATTGGTCTGGTTACGGATATTAACAGAAATATTATTCTCGCACTGCATCTCCAGTAACATTGACGATACTTGATAGCAGAATGATGCCACATAGATTTCCACCCAAAACCAAAGATGTAAAAAGAAAAGCACACAAAACTCGTATATACAAACTCCTTCTGTACAATACAGTGGGGTAAAAATATATATATATATAAATATATATATATATATATATTTATATATATTTGGGTTGTGGACAGCACTCAGTTTAGAAACAATACCTGGGTGCACGGTAAAGAGAATATATATATATATATATATGGAAAGAAAGACCTGCAACACCAGGGTTTTGCAAAAAGTTGAAAAAAGTGTTATTGCAATTAACAATTCACTTTTTTCAACTTTTTGCAAAACCCTGGTGTTGCTGGTCTTTCTTTTCATATATATATATATATATATATATATATATATATATATATATATATATATATATATATATATATATATATATATATATATTATATATCATTACCATATATACCATTTGACCTAATAAATATGCCTCAATATCTTTAATGTTTACCTGATAACGAGAAATTCTGTTATAAGTTCAGTTTCTTTTGAACAATGAAATCTTGATGTAAAGTCAACATTTCATAAACAGCTTTATTAAACTACTATACTGCAGACTTAAAACAAACTTTAAGCTGTTTCCAAAATATGGAATGTATATGCATGGTATGTAAGCAAAAATGGCATATCTGACTATGGATTTCTATTTCTTTCTTTTTGTGTTGAAGCAACAATAACAAACAAAATAGAATCCCGGACCTTCCAATAAAACTTCATGCTTCAAGAATGCTATAATTACTGTTGAGTTGTAGAGATCACCTGACCCACTGACAGGGGCAGCAGTACTGCCCCATTGTAGAGTCCTGCGTGAGTCCATTTTTTGGAACCGGTACCCACAATCTGCAATCCACAACCCAGATCTGCAACCCACATTCTTACCCACTACCCGACCCGCAAGTACCTTATCCGCAACCCCGACCCGCTGATCCATCAAGAATCAGGAAGTGCTGTCATTGTAAACCGGAAGTGACATCAACGGAAGTAGGCGTGATCAGAAAAAAGCAGAAACAAATTGCTATTGAGAAGACCCACGGCCTGACCCACGACCCACAGAACCGATGACCTGTGTCATCCCGCACCCAGAACTTCTACCTGCAACCCGCAGGGTACCAGGCCCGGACTGGCAATCTGTGGGTTCTGGCAAATGCCAGAGGGGCTGCTATAAGGTCCCATAGAAAGTCAGTATTTAGTGGGCTGGTGGGGGCTGTTTGGGCCTCTATGTGGGCTGACTGGGCCTCTGTGTACCTGAAATGCCAGGGCCTATTTTAATTCTCAGTCCGGACCTGCAGGGTACCGCAGGTTTTTGCGGGTAACCATCGGGTACCCGCCCCGCTGCAGGACTCTAGAAATAGAAAAGAAATAGGGGTCCTTTTAGACAGATAAAGGCCACACGCAGATTTTTAAGAACTCCCACGAGAGCAGTCCCACAATTTTTGAGCCCTGATCTAGCGCTCATAAGACAAGTTATCCTACTTCAGTGGAGACAGATATAGTGATTTGATGTGGTTGTGTTGTGGTCGACTTTGCCGCCCCACTGCAAGATGCAGGCTGACTAAGGTGTAGAAGGAAATAATATCTATGTGCCATACTTGGGGACGAAAACAAAATAGTAACATGACATAACATTTTAAAATCTGGATTAGTAGAAAAGAAAATGTGCACTTGCATGACCAGGGGTGCTGTGTCAATGAGGCAAGTTAAGAAACTCGCTTCAGGCAGTAGCACCCCACTGGTTACCAGGGCAGCAAAAATTAGGCTCCTGGTAACTTTAAGAGCCAAATTTCTGTTTATCAAACCGGCTCTCCTAGCAATTACACTAGCATTGTAAACCCCCCCAGACTGCCTCCGGCAATAAAGACATGAGCCTGGGGGAAAGTGGGGGCAGCAGCAAGCTACCTAAGGGCAGCAGAGGGGCCAGGATCGCACCTGTGCATGCCAACATTCAAGAGAGATTTGTAGATTTTCTATAGATTCCTACATATATCTATTTTGCTTTATCATCAGCAAATCCTGCAAAATGAATGAGCATGTTATACATATTTTCATTTTATTGCAGTGTTTATAATTTTACTGAAATGGAAAAAACTTTAAAAAGACGTTGATGGCAGAATCTTTTGTGATCTGTATGTACCATAGTTATTATCCTCCCACACAGGGTATGCTTCAAACAACTGGAGCTGTTGCACTGTGAATATTCTATTCTATTCAATATGTACTTGCATATTTTTGATGGTGT
The DNA here is from genome assembly GCA_038501925.1 of Xenopus petersii. NCBI lineage: Eukaryota > Metazoa > Chordata > Amphibia > Anura > Pipidae > Xenopus > Xenopus petersii. The sequence goes on along the minus strand of CM076683.1, from coordinate 103,655,758 downwards.
TATGATTAAGAACCATCATTGCCACTAACAAATGAGAAACCAGCTGGAGAATATCTTCCTGTCGTGAGTAAAGGGTGTTGTGGCTTGAAAATAAATGTAAGCCTAAGAAACAAAATATCCGTTGTTAGTATCTAGGTGTGAAGGTATTCCAGTAAAGTACTTTACTGATCTCATTTTATATCATCTTAGTATCCAACATTTAGGCCCACATTAGGGGCTTTATAAAGGATAAACATTTACATATATACAGTGGCGAGCCATGTTCACCTGATCGTGTGCCCCCTTAAAAAAAAACTTTTGCTGCTGCGCCTCCGCGCAGGCGTGCAGTGCGGCAGCATTCGCACAGGCACGTGCTGCACCAGCGTTCGTGCAGAAGGAAGCCGGGAGGGGCCCCAGTGACTACTGGAGGCATATATATATATATATATATCTCTATATATCTATATATATACACAGGACGCAATGGTGCACACCCTTGGTGAGACCCAGGTGCCAGTAAGAACAGGTATAGATATATAGAAAATAACGGCCCTCACACGATTTGTTTCAGCAAACAAAAATTGGTTCTTTATTTGGCTCAACGTTTCAAGCCCGCACAGGGCTCTTCATCAGGAAGAGATTCTCCCGACGAAGAGCCCTGTGCGGGCTCGAAATGTTGGGCCAAATAAAGAACTTTTAATATATATATATATATATATATATATATATATATATATATACATATATATATATATATATAAAAACAGGTATGGAACCTGTTACATATTTTCGAGGAAGATATAAAGTGGTAACAGGCTAAAGTGAAAGGCATGTGCAAACTTATATATCTATATACACTCATACAGAGGAAAGAGAGAGAACGTAAGATACATAGGAATGAATACTTTTTAATGCCTAGCAATAGTGCAAAAGGAAGAGACTGTAGGCAGAAAACTATGCCACTATTTAATCCACCATTCAAATCTTGAAAACATATCTGCTTGCACTGATTCCTACAAGCACCTAACAAAGTAATGGTTTAGTGCATCTACTACAGTTAGCATGTTAGTTACAGAGCTGTCAAATTTCCTTGAAGAGTCTTCGGGAGATATGAGGCACTCGCTGGTAAAAATTGTTATGGATGTGACATCCCCTTTATCGGAAGTTATGTCACGCGCATGAGCAGAATTTCTCTTGAACGCAGTTGGCAGAAACCAGGAGTGACAGGAGACTGGGGGACAGAGCGGAAAATCTGGTAACTCCCGAAAAAAACTGGAGAGTTGACAACTCAGTAGTTATCTCATACTGACCGTGGCATGCTCTGCAGCTGTCTTACATATAGCCCAATGAGACAATGCTCATCAGTCACCGCACTGGTTACACTTACATTCTCAGTTAACCTGATTGGGCCAAACAACAAAGTCTGGGTTACAAACAATGCCAACACACAGCGCTTTAAGGACCATCAGCTCTCCTTTACATCATTACCGGTAAATACAGTACTTAATCACATAACAAATACAATGGAAAATGTGCTGAAAACCCACACAAAGTGAACCTATATTACCCACTATGAGACAATGGGCCATGTTCAATTCAATGAGAAATACAATAAAATGAAAACACCACTGAAATGAAATCTAGAATTGAATTAGGAGAAGGAGAAATCTTGAATTGAATCTGACCTAATGTAGAATAAATATTGTTGTTGAACAAAGCTTATTTTTGGGAGATGCTTAAAGGGATGGCTCACCTTTAAGGTAACTTTTATTATGTTATATAACATCCAATTCTAAGCAACTTTTCAATTGGTTTTCATAATTTATTTTTTATAGTTTTTTGCCTATTTCTTCTGGCTCTTTCAAATGGGCGTCTCTGACTCCCTTCTAAAAAACAAATGCTCTGTAAGGCTCTACAAAATGTATTGTTACTTTTTATTACTGATCCTTCTATTCAGACTCTCTCCTATTTATATTCCAGTCTCTTATTCAAATCAATGCATGGTTGCTAGGGTAATTTGGACCCTAGTTACCAAATTGCTTAAGATGCAAATTGAAGAGCTGCTGAATAAAAAGCTAAATAACTCAGAAACCTGCAATAATAAAAAATAAAAAACAATTGCATATAGTCTCAGTATATTACTCTCTACATCATACTAAAAGTTATCTCAAAGGTGAACAACCTCTTTCAGGTTAAAGTTACTTGCATATACGGTTTATGTATTGAATAATATACTGCATATTGTAAAATATAAGGAAATTCTAAATCACCAAGGTGTGTCTCTGTCTGTCTCACTCTCTCTCATATATCTACAGTATATATAAAGAGCAAAAAAAGCCAGCACAGCTCGTTTAAAAAGTCTTGTTGCCTGGGTGCTAACAGCAAAATAGTAATGTATATCTGGAAACAGGCGAGCACACACAGGTCTTAGTTGAAAAACAAAAGGTGTTTATTAAACAAAAAACTAACGTTTCGGCTAGCACTCTAGCCTTTCTCAAAGTACAAATGCACACTAAAAACCAACCTTTTAAACCCCCAGTGGCGGGAAGGGAGGGAAAGTGATGTCATAGGTCAGGAATGTTAAGTGGATAAACAGTATGCAACAAAAGGGGCGTGGGAGTAAAGTGAAGTGAAACCATCAAAGAAAAAAAGGGAGGTTAATAATATATACATATCAAGGCAAGCAGTAATTGCGGAAAAAGTTCATGTTAACATTAATATATACAGAGATTAATAAAAGCACCAACGCTGATTTGACACAAATAGTGAGATTTAGACAATATCGGTAGTTCGTTACTCAAAGTCAATGCAACATAAAAATATATGAGTTCATAATAGAGATACAAGTCCCTTGACAAAGTGGATGTATAAAGCGATACAAAGTTGTATCTACGCTTGAGGGAAAGAAACATTGTGTGGTGTCTGTTAGTTAACACATTGATCGCCAGGTAGGTCATCATGGAGGGAAATGTCAAGTAGTGACAGATGTAATGGCGGTTCCACAGCGGTTACCTGTGTTTGTCGACTGGTCCGGCTGTAAAAGTGCTGGAACGTAGTATACCTTGTTGTGGGCCGTGGGATCCATCAGATCAGAGGCAGGAGATCGGTAGCGTGATGCGCCTTAGAGTGCGCATCGGTGTGGAGCATCCAGTGGTGCTGCGGCTGTTCGAGAGCTACCGTGGATATCAGTCGGGGAAACAGCAGAGAGGTTTCGCTTGTATTCAAGGCGTGGAGTCCGCGGGAATGGTCATCATGGAGATGAAGTAAGGGGTGTGGTATCAGCAATAGATCTGGTGTAGTTCAGGCTGGCTGTAAACTCAATGTGAAGGCGAGCGTCGCTAGGGCCTGGAAGGGTAGCAACGAGATTAAGTTCAAGGATCAAAGTTCAAAGTTCACTTATTTCTAACAGGAGAAAAATAATCCCAAAGTAATAGATAACAGGGTCACAACTAGCGATCTACAGGTATTAGGTACGGAACAGAATGGGGAATAGTCTGCTGTGAATAAAAGGGAGATGAATGTGTATCGTGCTGCAGGCTCATGGTAATTGCGAGGGGAGGTACACGTAAGGAAGGAACATAAGGAAGGGTGGGTATGGGTACGTATCGGCAGTGGCAGAAAGTGGCGAGGCGATGGTACGTGCTCCTGAGCTGAGGCGGAGTCTGTCCGAGTGGCTAAAAAGCAAGCCAACGGTAATGTCAAGTGATGTTGTTAAAGTAGATGGCTCAACCTAAATTTGGCTAGACCATTATTTTTAATAAAGGTTATGGTGAAAGAGCCAGGTTTAAATATGGTAAGTCCTGAGGGACATGTTCAAAGAGAACCAGCATCTGCAACCTGAAGTGCACTGGGCAAGGGGTCCGGTCATCCACCTTGAGATCGCAGGGGCATTCAGACACGTGACCCTCCCGAGTAATGTGCACGACTGGAAGTGTATCATTGGGGGTACAACCACCTAGCTGCAAATAGAGTCTAAGAGACAAGAAGGCCACAAGGAATGCCTCATATGTGCCAGAAGCCAGAACATGGGGGGTATTGGAAAGACAGGGGGTGGGTAACTAACAGGGGAAACTAACACAGGGTAGAGGGAGACTAACGCATGGTAAAGGGAAAACAAATGGGGTCGCAGTTAATCGTGTCTGGCAGCAATCGATGTCACATACAGTTGTGTGTATCAGGTAAACATGTTGAAACTGCCAACAAAAATGAATGGTTAAGATTATTATGGCAGTTCAGAAAAATGGAGCATATGAGATCATCTCATTAAGTCCTTTGGGGTTCAAGGTATCCAGACGGTGTATCCATTTGAGCTCAAGTTGTAGTAACCGCCGTTCTCGGTCGCCCCCTCGTGCCAGGGGCGGGACATGGTCAATAATCATGCTCCTAAGGGACGCTAAGGTATGTCTATTGGAGACAAAATGTTGAGAGACCGGGGTGTCTCCTGAACCCTTTTGTAATGCTGTCCGTATGGAGGAGCGGTGATTGGCCATGCGGTCTCGAAAGGTGGTGATAGTCTTGCCCACATATAAAAGTCCACATGGACATTTGATGATGTAGATGACAAACTTGGTGGTGCAAGTGACCCGATGTTGGATCACAACGTGTTTGCCAGAGTGTGGATGGGTGAACGAGGGGCCTGTGATCAGTTGTCTGCAGGTGGTGCAGTCAGAGCAGCGGTAGCACCCGGCTCTGGGGGTTGACAGCCAGGTCGAAGTCTTGGAGGTGTCATAGCAGGGTGTGGGGTCAGTCTTGACCAGCAGATCTCTCAAAGAAGAGCCACGTTTGTATGATAACCTAGGAAACTGTTTAAAGATTGGTGGAAGAGTTTTGTCCCTCTGTATAATCGTCCAGTGATCCTTGATTGTTTGCATGAAAGTTTTGGTACTGGGCGAGTAGGTGGTAAGAAAAGTAAGACGGTCATCATTGGCTTTCTTGGCGTGGGTTGGTGTGGAAATGAGGTCAGCGTGAGTCAATTGGGCTGCTCTGTTACGACTTTCTGTCAGTTCATCTGCAGAGTAACCACGTTGTAGAAAGCGTAGTGTTAGCTCGTCCAGCTGTGATGCAAGATGTATTGGGTTGCTGTTGTTGCGTATTACTCGTACCATCTGTGAGTATGGGATACTTTTGAGTAAATGTGGTGGATGGCAGGAAGAATAATGCAACAGGGTGTTGCGGTCAGTCGGCTTACGGTAGATTGTAGTGCTCAATGTGGTTTCTTGTTTAGATAATAGGATGTCCAAAAAGGGTATTTCTTTGCAGTTGATCTGAGCAGTGAATTTAATTGGGGTGGGGAGGTCATTAAGCTCCCTGACCATTGTTGTGAACTGGTCTTCGGTGCCAACCCATAGGATCAAAAGATCGTCTATATAGCGCCAAAGTCTGTATATGAATTGTCCATACTGAGGGAAAATGTGTTGGTCCTCGAAGCTTGCCATGAACAGATTGGCGAAGGATGGTGCCACGTTAGAGCCCATACTGGTGCCGCTAAGTTGTAGGTAATAGCTCAATTCGAATTTGAAGTAATTGAGTCTCAAACAAAGGCCGAGAAGATCAAGAAGGAAGCCTGTATTGGGCCGTTGTGGATCTTTGTGCTGGGAAAGGGTGTCAGATACAGTCTGTATACCCAGCTCTGTAGGGATGACTGTGTATAAAGAGGTGACATCCATTGTAGCCAGAAGAGTATTCGATGGAACCGGTAGGCAGGATTGTAGTTTTTGCAGTAAGTCACCCGTGTCCTTGAGATAGGTGATGCCCTTCTGGACAAGCGGTTGCAGATAGTAATCAACAAAAATTGCTAGTGGTTGGAGTACAGAATCTCTGGCGCTAACAATAGGGCGGCCAGGTGGGTCCTTCAAGCGTTTGTGTATCTTTGGAAGAGTGTATAAAATTGGGCATACTGGATGCTCCTGTGTCAAAAAGCCTAGTGTGGATTCAGATATGAGGCCTTGAAGGAGAGCTGCATTTAGAATGGAGTCAACCTTTCTCTTGTAGTGGCCTGTAGGGTGAGACTGCAATACTTGATAGGTGGAGGTATCACAGTTGTTTCAATATTTCAGAGCGGTATGATGTGTAGTCCATGACGACAACACCCCCACCCTTATCAGCTGGTCTAATAACGATGTTAGCGTTTTTGGCAAGCGTGGTGATGGCTTCTCTCTCGGCCTTGGTAATGTTTGACCTGTTAGTCTGGTCTCTGGGTTTAAGTGATTCATCCATCATGAGCCTGGTGAAAGCAGCAATGGACTTAGGCGTATTGGTGGGTTCAAAAGTGCTGGAAGGCCGAAAAGGAGATGTGACATTAGTGGTCTTGGTTCTGAAGTGTTCTTTAAGTTTCATAGTGCGCTGAAACCGGTGTATGTCAATCATTAGATCAAGGGAACTGACGGTCGTGGTTGGTACAAAAGAGAGGCCTTTAGTAAGCAGTTTGTGTTCAGCTGGACTGAGGGTATGGGAGCTCAGGTTGAAGACTACTTCCTCCTGTATGGGTAGGGGGGTCTTGTGTCGATATCCCCCACGTCTCTTGTGGGGGCGTCCCTTGTTTTGGATCGGGTGACTGATCCTAAAAAACCGCTCGGATGATCAGGGGTAGAAGTGTGGGAAGTAGTTGTAGGGCGTGTGGATCTGCCCCTCTGGCGTCCCCTGCCTCGCGTGAAGGAGTCAGTGTCTGAAGGGGAGGAGGTGTAAGGAGAGGAGTCAAACCCGCTGAAGCCCACCCGCTGTCTATGCGGTCTGTTGAAACGTTGCCCAGTCGTATCTCCTCCAGTGAGCCAGCTGTAGACTCGCCTGTTTTGGTAGTCAGTGTTAACGATCTGTATTTTATTTCTTTTAAATTTGTGCAGCTCGGAAGTATAGTGGATCAGCTGGTGTTCAAGTTTCTCAATCCACTTGGTGTCTCTATCGGCACGTAAGGTGTGTAGATTAGCTGTCTCATAGGCTGTGATCTCAGTGCGGACTACCCTTAGGTTTTTGGAGACTTCATCAATAACAAGTAGCATTAAGTCCATGGAACATTTATTAAGAATTTGGCACCACTTTTTGCAAAAGTCCGTGTTGTTCCGGCCAATGGTGGGTATGTTTTTCACCCTGAAGCCCCTTGGGATGTGGTGCCGTAAAAGTCGGAGAGGTAGATGCCGTGTAACTTGAGATCGACTTCCCGTTCCTTCAAGCGTAGAAGATGGTGGTATAGATCAAATGTAGTTGCTGTCGGGACAAGATCATCGGCGGTTTCAGTGAATAGGATGTCTGCAGCTTCGATGTCCGAAAACTTCCAGTTTCTCCAACCACTAGCAATTTTTGTTGATTACTATCTGCAACCGCTTGTCCAGAAGGGCATCACCTATCTCAAGGACACGGGTGACTTACTGCAAAAACTACAATCCTGCCTACCGGTTCCATCGAAAACTCTTCTGGCTACAATGGATGTCACCTCTTTATACACAGTCATCCCTACAGAGCTGGGTATACAGACTGTATCTGACACCCTTTCCCAGCACAAAGATCCACAACAGCCCAATACAGGCTTCCTTCTTGATCTTCTCGGCCTTTGTTTGAGACTCAATTACTTCAAATTCGAATTGAGCTATTACCTACAACTTAGCGGCACCAGTATGGGCTCTAACGTGGCACCATCCTTCGCCAATCTGTTCATGGCAAGCTTCGAGGACCAACACATTTTCCCTCAGTATGGACAATTCATATACAGACTTTGGCGCTATATAGACGATCTTTTGATCCTATGGGTTGGCACCGAAGACCAGTTCACAACAATGGTCAGGGAGCTTAATGACCTCCCCACCCCAATTAAATTCACTGCTCAGATCAACTGCAAAGAAATACCCTTTTTGGACATCCTATTATCTAAACAAGAAACCACATTGAGCACTACAATCTACCGTAAGCCGACTGACCGCAACACCCTGTTGCATTATTCTTCCTGCCATCCACCACATTTACTCAAAAGTATCCCATACTCACAGATGGTACGAGTAATACGCAACAACAGCAACCCAATACATCTTGCATCACAGCTGGACGAGCTAACACTACGCTTTCTACAACGTGGTTACTCTGCAGATGAACTGACAGAAAGTCGTAACAGAGCAGCCCAATTGACTCACGCTGACCTCATTTCCACACCAACCCACGCCAAGAAAGCCAATGATGACCGTCTTACTTTTCTTACCACCTACTCGCCCAGTACCAAAACTTTCATGCAAACAATCAAGGATCACTGGACGATTATACAGAGGGACAAAACTCTTCCACCAATCTTTAAACAGTTTCCTAGGTTATCATACAAACGTGGCTCTTCTTTGAGAGATCTGCTGGTCAAGACTGACCCCACACCCTGCTATGACACCTCCAAGACTTCGACCTGGCTGTCAACCCCCAGAGCCGGGTGCTACCGCTGCTCTGACTGCACCACCTGCAGACAACTGATCACAGGCCCCTCGTTCACCCATCCACACTCTGGCAAACACGTTGTGATCCAACATCGGGTCACTTGCACCACCAAGTTTGTCATCTACATCATCAAATGTCCATGTGGACTTTTATATGTGGGCAAGACTATCACCACCTTTCGAGACCGCATGGCCAATCACCGCTCCTCCATACGGACAGCATTACAAAAGGGCTCAGGAGACACCCCGGTCTCTCAACATTTTGTCTCCAATAGACATACCTTAGCGTCCCTTAGGAGCATGATTATTGACCATGTCCCGCCCCTGGCACGAGGGGGCGACCGAGAACGGCGGTTACTACAACTTGAGCTCAAATGGATACACCGTCTGGATACCTTGAACCCCAAAGGACTTAATGAGATGATCTCATATGCTCCATTTTTCTGAACTGCCATAATAATCTTAACCATTCATTTTTGTTGGCAGTTTCAACATGTTTACCTGATACACACAACTGTATGTGACATCGATTGCTGCCAGACATGATTAACTGCGACCCCATTTGTTTTCCCTTTACCATGCGTTAGTCTCCCTCTACCGTGTGTTAGTTTCCCCTGTTAGTTACCCACCCCCTGTCTTTCCAATACCCCCCATGTTCTGGCTTCTGGCACATATGAGGCATTCCTTGTGGCCTTCTTGTCTCTTAGACTCTATTTGCAGCTAGGTGGTTGTACCCCCAATGATACACTTCCAGTCGTGCACATTACTCGGGAGGGTCACGTGTCTGAATGCCCCTGCGATCTCAAGGTGGACGACCGGACCCCTTGCCCAGTGCACTTCAGGTTGCAGATGCTGGTTCTCTTTGAACATGTCCCTCAGGACTTACCATATTTAAACCTGGCTCTTTCACCATAACCTTTATTAAAAATAATGGTCTAGCCAAATTTAGGTTGAGCCATCTACTTTAACAACATCACTTGACATTACCGTTGGCTTGCTTTTTAGCCACTCGGACAGACTCCGCCTCAGCTTAGGAGCACGTACCATCGCCTCGCCACTTTCTGCCACTGCCGATACGTACCCATACCCACCCTTCCTTATGTTCCTTCCTTACGTGTACCTCCCCTCGCAATTACCATGAGCCTGCAGCACGATACACATTCATCTCCCTTTTATTCACAGCAGACTATTCCCCATTCTGTTCCGTACCTAATACCTGTAGCTCGCTAGTTGTGACCCTGTTATCTATTACTTTGGGATTATTTTTCTCCTGTTAGAAATAAGTGAACTTTGAACTTTGATCCTTGAACTTAATCTCGTTGCTACCCTTCCAGGCCCTAGCGACGCTCGCCTTCACATTGAGTTTACAGCCAGCCTGAACTACACCAGATCTATTGCTGATACCACACCCCTTACTTCATCTCCATGATGACCATTCCCGCGGACTCCACGCCTTGAATACAAGCGAAACCTCTCTGCTGTTTCCCCGACTGATATCCACGGTAGCTCTCGAACAGCCGCAGCACCACTGGATGCTCCACACCGCTGCGCACTCTAAGGCGCATCACGCTACCGATCTCCTGCCTCTGATCTGATGGATCCCACGGCCCACAACAAGGTATACTACGTTCCAGCACTTTTACAGCCGGACCAGTCGACAAACACAGGTAACCGCTGTGGAACCGCCATTACATATGTCACTACTTGACATTTCCCTCCATGATGACCTACCTGGCGATCAATGTGTTAACTAACAGACACCACACAATGTTTCTTTCCCTCAAGCGTAGATACAACTTTGTATCGCTTTATACATCCACTTTGTCAAGGGACTTGTATCTCTATTATGAACTCATATATTTTTATGTTGCATTGACTTTGAGTAACGAACTACCGATATTGTCTAAATCTCACTATTTGTGTCAAATCAGCGTTGGTGCTTTTATTAATCTCTGTATATATTAATGTTAACATGAACTTTTTCCGCAATTACTGCTTGCCTTGATATGTATATATTATTAACCTCCCTTTTTTTCTTTGATGGTTTCACTTCACTTTACTCCCACGCCCCTTTTGTTGCATACTGTTTATCCACTTAACATTCCTGACCTATGACATCACTTTCCCTCCCTTCCCGCCACTGGGGGTTTAAAAGGTTGGTTTTTAGTGTGCATTTGTACTTTGAGAAAGGCTAGAGTGCTAGCCGAAACGTTAGTTTTTTGTTTAATAAACACCTTTTGTTTTTCAACTAAGACCTGTGTGTGCTCGCCTGTTTCCAGATATATATATATATATATATATATATATATATATATATATATATATATATATATATATATATATATATATAATGCAAAAAAAACTTCTGCACACATAGGTCTTGATAAGTGAAAAAAAGCTGGTAGATTTATTTCAACGTTTCGGCTTACAAACTCAAGCCGTCATCAGGAAGGGCTTGAGTTTGTAAGCTGAAACGTTGAAATAAATCTACCAGCTTTTTTTCACTTATCAAGACCTATGTGTGCAGAAGTTTTTTTTGCTTTATAGATATTAATTTTTGTTCCAGCACCTAGGCATCACCATGGCTATCTGAGTGCACCTATCTAGTTATATGTCTATAATATATATATATATATATCTATATATATATATATATATATATATATATATATATATATATATATATATAAATAGATAGATATAGTGTGCATTAGTGTATATACTCTTGTGCATTATATAATTATAATACAAAGAGCCATGAATATTCTGTAAATTATATTCTTATAAATGGAATATAGTGAGGTCATCTGTGCTTAGTAATGTAATTTCTTTCACATAACTCACTGAAAAATATGGGAATATTAAGTCACCCGAGAGTTCCATGACCTTCAGCCTCGTGCTTTTATATGGTCATAGAAAGCCTTATTGACTTACTGTATAACATCCCGATATTTTTCTCAATAGGGGGTATATTATTCACTTTATCAATGGTGTTCGGTGATGATAAAGTGCCTTTTGTGTCACATGACTTACTGAAGCTTGTGTATTATATGACCTACTTTTGCACCTGCTGTAAATATAAAGGGATTTCACCCTTGTACTTTTTACGGGTTAAAAGTCCTATGTTAATGTTTCTATATTTTGCAGTGAAGGATATACTGTATTATTGCCTATGTATTCTACAGGGTATTCATGACTCTTGCATATTGTAAGTTATTACTTTTTCCTGACTACAGCGAGAGCGGCACATTTTTTTCTGCAGGACTGAAAAAGAGGAGCGCCAGAAACAAATATCTTCTGCAGATAAGACACTCGTGTTTGAAGTCAAATAACTTTGAAGCCTCTTATAAAGCAAATCCACTGGAAACATTCTGCAATATGTTCATAACGATAAAAACTCTTTAAAATGAATCTGTCACGGGGAGACATGACGGTTTCAAAACAAATCAATTAATGGCGCTCCTTATCCATAATCTTGCAAATGCAAAAACTGCAATGGCTTTTTTAATACTTAACTTTAAAATCAGGCAAGCAAATTCTAGTTATTTTTCACGATTCCTTCAGTCTCCTGCTTAGACAATAAGTAGTCTTTCTTTACTGCTGCATTGCAAAATGATGTCAGTACTCAATCCCACTGCTGTTCAGAGCAAACTAGTAGTGGTCAAAACACCCCTCTATCTCTCCACCACTTCTGATAAAACCAAATGATAAATACCTTGGCTCACACGGAAGACCTCTATGCAGGGACAGATTTTTATATATGTACCCCGAGAGCCTGCACCAAAGGGTGGCTGCCTTTTAGGGGATGGAGTCTGAATGGACACACCAATAACCTGCTTGAACTTGCTCCATCATATGACACAACACCCAAGATCAAACTCAATTCTACCAATACTAGAACACACCCCACCCCTTTTGTGATCAACAAATTTCCCCTTCATGTCTTTTGGGGTCCCCCCCGATACAGGCTTCTAGATTGAAATTGTACCCCCAGATGACAGCCCTGCGCGGATAAAGGAAATATTTTTTTCAACCAAGTGACTATTGCAGAACTTAAAGGGGACCCGTCACCCAAAAAAAATTATTCCAAATCCTATTTTATCACGTTAAGCAAGCAAAATTTAATTTATTTACACTGTATAAATTATTTGAATTTTGTTTCCTTCAGTTTGGGATGTTCTAATTATAGCAAGCAGGCAGCAGCCATTTTGTGGACACTGTTCTTAAGACAAGCCTTGCATCATCTCAGAATCTTGTTTGTGCACCAGAATGGGGGACCTGATGTCCATCCCCATGCCCTGGCTACATAATCAAACGATTAAGAGAATGGCGGGGAATGTGGGGAGAGAAATGACATCTAGGAAGTGCTGAATGGAAGGTGAAAGTAACTGCCTGCCCCGCCTCAATGCCTAAAGGCATAGAGGAGGGGCAGACAATATTTGATTGACGGCTGAGATTTTTAAATGAGCTTACAACAGCTATGAATGCTTTAATAAAAAATAAAACTTGGATTTCATGTAAAATATGAAAATGTTATTATAATCTTTTTCATGTCTAGGTCCATTTTAAATGCTACAGTATCAACTGCTAGGAACCTGACTGACAACAACAAAATACTTTTCCAGGTTACTATGTGATCCATATCCGGCAACAGGTGGTGTGTTAAGATCAATGAGACTCAGCATCAAAAGGTTAAAGAAACATGGGACAGATGGAGTGAGGTTACGAGCTGTGAACGTTTTCTAAATTAAGGAGGGATGAAAACCTAATTAATTCATTGACCTGGCAAAAGATCTGTGTTTCTTCAGCAGCTTAACATTAAAACCACATTCTGAAATATTCAAAGAAGGAAAACGAAGTAAGGGCAGGTTAAGCCTATAAAAGGGATGGGCACAGACTTATTACAAGCTGACTGAACTAAATTTTAAAATGTATTTTTATTACTGTTGCAGTATAGCATATCAGTGAACCTTACCAGCCTTCTTCAGAACATTCACAAATCTCATTGAAACAACAGTTGGTCACACCATGAGCAATATGGTTGGATAATTTAATACATTTACACAAATTTGTCTCCTGCCCTGGGAAGGAAGACTCACACGGACCATAATATGACTGCATGGAAATTGCCTTTTGTTGGTCTGTGGGAGCAGTTACTGAAGTGACAGATATTGTATTTTGCAAAACAAAGTTACAGTAGGCACTCAAATCACATAGTTCACAATAAGGTATGTTAAAAAACAAAAAGCTTTATTTACACGACATCACAAACCTGTTGCTCCAAGAACACTTAGGCTCTATGTATTTTGCTCCCATTTCTCTCCCAATTTGCTCTTTTAATCCAAGGGATAAATTAGAGTATCAGCGACCCTGCCCTGTCATAAAGACCTTAGAAATTACATAAGGCCCAAATCGTTGCCTTGTCTGCCACCTAAATATATTATTACAACTTTACACTAATTAATGAAGTATTAGTGTTCTTGGTTTAAGTTTACTGTACCCTGACAGAAAGTTTCAGCATGTACCCAACATTTCTGGTGTGAAGCACACCTTATTTACTGTTGGTCAGTGCATCTTCACAGAGGATCTGGACATGAACTAAAAAGGGTAAATGTTCTGATAGGTACATTTGTGGTCTAGTAAGATCATGGATAGAGTAGAGAGTGTCATGGCCGAAGCAAGTTTTAATATTATAAAATTCGAATTTAAAAATTTTTTAATTTCAAGCTAATTTTTGTGTACTTTGACTGGGGAATAGTCCAAATTCGATTAGAATTTTAAAAAAATTTGAAAAATAGAATTTGGACTTTGAAAAATCTTTTCTTTTGATTTTTTTAGTTTTTTAGGGGGGAAAACTTTGAATCGTACGATTCAAATGCGCTATTACTTCGATTTGTACAATTCAAATTCAATCGAAAACGGACCTATTCGATCAAAAACTGACCTATTCGCCAAAAAAAACTTTGTTTGGTCTTTTTGAATTCAAAGTTCTTCAAATTTGATATTGGACCCTTGATTAATCTGCCTCTAAATATGACTCATTATATATTTAGCAAGTTCAGGTTTTGGATCCTTGAATTAAGGGAAGGCCATCTCCCCACAAAGCGCATTGAAAGGGATTGCAAGGGGTTAATGTCTTTTCCTGCCTGAACACTTGATTGCACAAGTATGCTTCTTATCAAATACACATAAGTTGTAGACTATGTAAACATACTATAGCCACTCAGGTGTTCAAACATTACGAAATATAGGGTAATCACATTGTGTATGACATCACAATGGAATCTCTTTGTTTACTATGCTATAAAAGTTGTAGTACTACCCATAATAAACTGAACTTGTTTTGCAACACACAAGCCTACAGTGTCGTTCATTGCAAGTTCCCTGATCAGCACGCTTGGAGAGATGATATCAGATGGTTTACCGTTGCATCAAGTATAAGACGAGCCGGCTCGCAGCTGCAAGGACAGTGCAGGGATAGCACAGTGGAGTTTAGTGGCCCTAACAGTTTTCTGGTGTCAGAAGTGGAACGGCTGGAAATCCAGAGGTAAGTAGAATCACTGTCTGAACTGACGGTGTTTTCTCTTACCTTTGGCTCTTTCCGATTGACCGATTCTTTAGTTTAAATAAGTGTCTCATGTATGGTTGAGACAAGGGCATGATTAGCAGCTTAAAGTGTCTCATGTATGGATGAGACGGGTTATAGAAATCCCATGGTAGTATAGAAAAATAGGGATACTCAGGTTGTGCACGGAGACCATTTCTTACTGACTGATTCATCTTTCCATGCGTATTATTGTCTTGTCTTGTTTGTGTATTTGTGTATTTGTGTTTGAAAATATATCTGTGAATGGTTGCAGCGTTAAGAGTGATCACGAGTTGCTAAACGGGTATTGTTGGGACCTTGATCTCAGTTCAGCCCTGGCTTCTCTGTTTCGTTGCAATCGTACATGACACGTTCTTTGATAAGAATTTAAGGTATTGAGATATTTGGTTTTTTTTATTGAATTCGATAGTCCACGTAATTGATTAACCAATATTTCTGTTGACTCTATTTCACTTCTCTTCCTTCGGCCTATTCTTGTCCCATTATACACCATAGACTATAAACTCTGCGTGTTCAGAGTTCGAGGCTATCTTTCCTGCAAAAAGTTTAGAGTCCAGGCAGTAGGTGAATAAACCTGGAACAGAGAGTCAGCCTATAATATAAGAACAAATAAACAGTTCTCGTTAGGAAAACTGTGAGTTACATTTAATCATTACACCACCAATTAGTCTATCCTATACCTTCTTTTTCTCTTTTTGATACTTACTAATCTTATTTGTAGACTGTACTTGTCTTGAATCAAGATGGGTGGTAAGACTTTAAAAATTTACCACTGCCCCTCCTTAATGAGACTTGCAAACAGTATGTGTATAGATGTAGTCCTACTGGAGGATTTTATGTTGACCCCTGGGTAGATAATCTTGCAGGTTGGTATGAACACTTAGAACTAGACAATCCTTTTCCACGTGATGGAGCTAATGATTTATATTATATGAATATAGTTTATCAAATGTGTGTTCAGAAGAAAGAAGGTGACCCTAAATGGGATTATACATTTATGACACCGGGTGGGGAAAATTGGCTCAAGATTGCCCCAGGTTGGTACTCTACACCTTCCCTCCCTAAGAACCACAATCCTCGAAAAACTGGTGTTTTAAAACTATTTAAACGACACAATTCACAATGCTCTACAACCTGTGATCAAACTGTTAATACTACCCCACCCCCTTACATGGCTATCTACCCTAATTTGACACATAAACCAGACACCATGGAGGATGACGAGATTTGCATTGCTGTAGCTTCTGCTCCTATAGTACCCCAAGCTGCCCCTATAGCACCAGTCCAAGCAGCCCCATTGGTTCAACAACCAATGCCTGTCCCTGCCCCACCCCGTATGATTGAAGCTGCAGCCTACCCATTGCCGGCCTTCCCCCTATCTGGCTTAGATACAGTAGATACTGATAAAATTGAGATACCCCTAATGCCCGAATTAGAAAAAGATATGGGTATAATCACTCAAGCAGGTTATGAAATAGTTCATATCACTCCTGACCGTCTGAAGATGACGGTAAGAAAAAAAGAACCTAAAAAAAGGGGGGATCAACATCCAGTTACAAAACAGTATCCTTTTCTTACTGTTGGTGAACAACTCATAATGAAACCTTTAAGCCCCACAGATTTACAAAATATACTCGCTAATGCCCCTGATCCCAGAAAGAATCCCGGTGCTTGTCTTGTTTATTTAAAAAGAATGTGTCAAGGACAATGTATGCATCAGTCTGATATAAAATTGATTATTGATGGGATCTTGGGCTACGATCTTGAATCAGGATGGGATTGGACTAAGGTTCCCTCAATCTCGGTACCTGTTAATGTTAACGCCATGAATGCTGCTCAATATCCATTAAATACCCCAGCAGGCATAGATATCATGTGGCAGGAGGTAGAACAGGAAATGAAACGCTTATGGACCGATCGACAGTCTATGTCGATCGCTCTGGGATGTAAGCAAAAAATCGCATGAAACAGCAAGTGACTTTGTCAAAAGATTCTATAAAGTATGGAAAGAGGAAGCCGCCCTTTCCTCTGAGGGAAACATGTCGCAACTAAAGGTTCAAACATGTTTGGGAAACATGACTCCTCAATTTAGTCTTACTACTAAACAACTTATTTCAGAATGGCCCACACTCACCTCAGGAGATTTCCAGAAAAGAGTAATAGAGAAAGAAGCAGCAAGTTGTTATGAAAACCTCATTAGAACAGATAAGAAAGTACAAGGCACGTATATGGAAGTAGTTAGTCCAGAATACAATACCCAAAATGGGACTCTCTCTGGTCCAAACAGTACTACAGAAATGTATTCTCATAATCCTCAGGGTTTTAATAATCAATACACTGAAAGGGGTGGATATGGCAGAGGTCGCTGGAATAGAGGTCGTGGTAGAGGAAGAGGTAGACGTAATTGGGTTAATCAGAATAATAGTTGGGGTTCTCCCAATAACTCCAATACTTCACCAAATAATACTCGATGTTTTAATTGTCATGAAATTGGCCACTGGCGTAATCAATGCCCCTGCCCACCGTGTCCTACTTTTCAAAATCAACGAACAGTCCCTAATGCCCCAGCCCCAACATTTCAAACACAAGCACCTCACACACAACCCCAGACTTCGACAAATTCCACTCCCAGACACACCATCAACTGGCCAGGTTCTACATAGGGCTGCCCTGAAGGTTGTACCCCACTTTTCCCTGTCATCTCATCCTCATTCAGTGCAGACCCATACATTGTATTAAACGTTGCAGGAGTGGATTTATTATTCCTAGTGGACACGGGAGCCACCACCTCCTGCATTAATACAAAATATTATGAGGGAGACAGACACGGATCGATACCTTCAGTTGGGATTAACGGGGTACTAACTCCCACCTTCCAAACACCACCTTTACCTATTGTATGCCCAGGCTCTACCCGTACCATTTCACACCCATTTACACTCATCCCTGGGTGCCCCGAAAATCTGTTAGGCAGAGATCTATTCCACAAGTTAGGATTTCAATCCATCAGAATTTCCCCTGATGGGGGCCTTTCTGCATATATTTTTGTTTCCGAAACTAACTCTATTTTTCTAAATTTTAACGACCTTTTTACTAACCCTTCCATTCTGTCTGTATGGGCTAATGACAAATTTGATGTGGGCTTTGTTGACTGTACACCTTACAAAGCACTACTTAAACCACACTCACATCCAGTATACATAAAACAGTACCCTCTTTCACAGGAAAAGTTAGATGGTATCCGTTCGTTAATACAGATATTCCTTAATCAGGATATCCTCACTAGTGTTGTGTCCCCTTACAATACTCCCATCAATCCAGTTCCTAAGAAGAACAACGAATTTCGATTTGTACAAGATTTAAGAGCTATTAATTCACTAATTATACCAATTGCACCTATTGTGCCAGACATTACGGTTCTTCTTACCTTCATTCCGTGTGATGCTTTGGTGTTCACGGTTTTGGAGTTATCTAATGCATTTTTTTTGGTTCCAGTAGACCCTGAGACAGTTACTTTTGGCTTTTGCTTTTGAGGGGTTCCAACTTACCTGGAAACCCCTCCCCCAAGGCCTAGTGGATTCACCAGCGGCTTACTCCCTGGTGCTCCAGCATACCCTTAAGTCATGGGCCCCCGGCCATGGTTCTGTCCTGCTTCAATATGTTGATGATTTATTGTTGTGTAGTCCAAGCCAGGAAGCTAACCACCATGATACCACCACACTGCTGCAACATCTGGCAGCAGAGGGTCATAAGGTTGCTAAACATAAAGCTCAGATGGGGGCTGAGACTGTTGAATATTTGGGATTCATTCTTTCCCACGGCCAGAGACAAATAAACCCAAAGAGAGTACAAGCACTGACTAAGATAAAAAAACCTGAAACTCCAAAGGAAATGCTGTCCTTCCTTGGCATCGTCAACTATTGCCGTCAATGGATACCGAACTGTTCTTACTTTGACAATATCTTAAGACAATGTACTAAAAAGGATGCACCACCTTACGTACAATGGACTGAACAAATGACTAATGCTTTTCATTCTCTCCTACAGACATTGGTTACAGCACCTGCGCTTGGTTTACCTAATTATGTTAAACCTTTTCATTTGTATGTCAAGGACACCTGTAAAACCATGGCTGCGGTCTGTGCTCAAGAATCTGGGGGAAGTTTTCGTCCTGTGGCCTATTTTTCCAAAGTAATGCCGCTTCCAGTACAGGGGATGCCGGCATGTCTCAGAGCTTTAGCAGCTATTGCTATGGCTGTTGAACTGTCACAGTCTGTCACAATAGGCCACAATACTATTTTGCACACCTCACATCAGGTTACACACCTATTGAAGAACATTACCACCCAACACATGACCTCCCAAAGATTAAGTGGCTATGAAGTTATTCTATTAGGTACTGCAAATTTACAGATCAAATACGCAATCAACACTCAAGGGCCTGCTGCCATACTGCATGCTCTATTACATCTGTCTGACCCTACTAATGCTTTTATACTCGATCCTCATGACTGTGTTGAATCTATCCACTACTCTACCTCACCTTGACTCAATCTAACTGATACTCCTTTGCAAAATGCTACTAATGTTTTTGTTGATGGTTCCTGCTCCAGGCCTTCCGATGACACCTACAAAGCAGCATATTCAGTTGTCCAACTCCCTAATATTGTACTCGAGACTAAGTCTATCCCTGTTAATTCTGCACAAGCAGCAGAACTTATAGCACTCACCAGGGCCTGTCACTTGTTTGCCAACCGCCCCGTTAATATATTCAGTGACAGTAGATATGCTTTTGGGGTAGTTCATGATTTTGGCAAAATTTGGCAACAAAGAGGTTATGTTACTACAGATGGGAAATCCATCGCACACCCTGCCCTCATTGATAATCTTTTACAGGCCATCCAACTTCCTTCCGAAATTGCAATTATCCATTGCAGGGCACATACCAACAGAACTGACGAGATTTCCCTCGGTAATGCCGTAGCAGACCAGGTTGCCAAAACTACTGCATCCTCTGCCACTCCCACTGTCATCCCCATGTTTCTCCACACACCTCCTAGTTGTCCAGACAGTCACATTTTACAGTATTTACAAACATTTGCCACTCAGACTGACCTGCATTTTTGGGAACAGCAAAATCTTACCCTTGACCAGTTTGGTCTTTATTCCATCCAAGGCAAAGTGGGTATCCCCGAAAACAGTCTACCCCTACTTATCTCTCAAGCTCACGGCATTGGCCATAGGAGTTCTAAGCTCACTTTGGCTGAAATGCAAAAACATTTCATCGCAAAGAATCACAGCATTGTTCTACCTTTGTTAAAACTTGCTTCACCTGTCTTAGGGCCAACACCTTAGGAACACACAAAGTACAACAAAATTTGCCTCCCCCAATTGCACCTTTTTCTCACTGGCAAGTTGATTTTACTCATATTCCTAAGATTGGCAAACTACAGGAATATTTGCTCGTTTTTACCGACCATTTCTCTCGTTGGGTAGAAGCTTTCCCTTGCCGTCACGAGGACGCCAAAACCGTTGTTAAGTTCCTAGTTAATGACATCATACCCCGATTTGGTTGTCTGCAACAAATTAACTCAGATAATGGCCCAGCTTTTGTTAGTAAGGTCCTCCAGCTTCTAATTTCCACCTTACAAATCACATGGAAGTTTCACATTCCTTACCATCCACAGAGTGCCGGTGTTGTTGAGCGAATGAATCGCACCATAAAGGATAAGCTCACCAAAGCCACATCTGCTACATGGACTAATTGGAAGTCCTTTTTACCTGCAGTACTAGCTGAAATACGCATGACACCACATTCAGTTACTAAATTATCTCCTTTTGAAATTGTCATGGGACGCCCATTTCCCACTGCCTGGGTCAAAGGCCCCTTAGTCATCCAACACACTGATCTTAATTTAACTCAGGAGGAGTATGTACGTAATCTTATTACTACATTGAATGGCAGCTATGGTGATGTTTCTTTGTCTTTTCCTTTGCCCCCCCCCCCAGGAGCCGACCCATCCATTTCGCTGAGGCAATCCCGTTGTGGTTCGACAGCTCCATCGCTATCGAAAAGGGGGATTCCCATTTGGCCCACGAGTCACAGTGATTGCCATCACACGGACAGCAGTCCTTACCGATGCCAGTGACCGTTGGATCCACGCTTCACGAGTGAAACTCGCGCCAACACTTCCAACGCCGGAACTGAGTAAAGCTGACAACACGGAACATGACACCACCACCAAATCCGTCACAGAAGGACCCGAAGATGACGTCTCAGGACCTCACACCCCTACCACCGATGATGATGAGGAAGTCCACAAAACATGCACTATGGTGCATAATTGGCACTTTCCTTTTTCTATTTTTCCCGATTATGATAATCCTTAACTGCATATGTTACCCAAACCCTCACAGCCCTTTGGGATCAGTTTGTTACCAGTTTTTTTTAAGAGCAATACAACACTCCATTGCCATGAATGATCAAACCCCATCGCCACCTTAGGAGGTCAGTCTACTAATGAATGATAAGTTACAATCAAACAAAGTGATGGCACTACCACCTTCTGGTATAACTCCGTTGGCAAAAAATCTTAGCTCAGATTGGTGTCACTTTATTGATTGTCTTAATTTTTGTTTCATTTCTTTTCTGTTGTATAATTCCCTATATCAGGAAATTAACTTCATCTTTAATTACTTCTTCTGAGGGCTTGCAACTTAAGCTTATTCATGCTGCTCGCGTATAGTCACTTATGTGACTAAAAGGGGGATTGAAAGGGATTGCAAGGGGTTAATGTCTTTTCCTGCCTGAACACTTGATTGCACAAGTATGCTTCTTATCAAATACACATAAGTTGTAGACTATGTAAACATACCATAGCCACTCAGGTGTTCAAACATTACGAAATATAGGGTAATCACATTGTGTATGACATCACAATGGAATCTCTTTGTTTACTATGCTATATAGGTTGTAGTACTACCCATAATAAACTGAACTTGTTTTGCAACACACAAGCCTACAGTGTCGTTCATTGCAAGTTCCCTGATCAGCACGCTTGGAGAGATGATATCAGATGGTTTACCGTTGCATCAAGTATAAGACGAGCCGGCTCGCAGCTGCAAGGACAGTGCAGGGATAGCACAGTGGAGTTTAGTGGCCCTAACACGCATTTTAATAAAATAATTTTATTAAAATGTTTCTCTGTAATTATAAAACAGTAACTTGTACTTGATGGTAACTAAGCTGCAGGAATCCATACTGATGACAAAAAAATCATATTGGGTTTATTTAAATGATATAGAATAAAGGTATGGAGATCTAAACTACAGAAAGATCTCTTGTCCGGAAAACCCCAGATAGTAGATCACTGCCTGTATTGACCTTAAGGTTCTTAACAAGTGATTACATTGCTATTTAATTGCTTGCTGTTCCCTTCATGGGTAGGATGCCTTTAAAGAGACCAAAAAGAAAAGCAGAATGTTTTCTACTTCTTAACAATGTGCTACTTCTTAGCCTGTCCATTATCATTCTTTTTTCACATTAATAAGTTGAACTTAGTTTTGTATTTCAGAAAGTGCCAGTTTATTTTGTCTTGCATTACAGTTGAAAAATATTGTACCAATTACAATAGGATGAACTATGCCAATACCACCAGAGGTTCTGGAATAAAATGACTATCGCTGAATGGCAGATATTTTTGCACTTACATTTTGTTTGTGAAAGGACTTCCTGAGGAGGGAACAGATTGAGAGAAGATATTGTCGTTCATGCTGTTAACTGGTCTGGGAGGCCTGCAAGAACAAAAAGCAAAAAGTAAAGGCACAATATTTAACATAAGATTGTCTCTACATAAAATTTGATGAAATGATTCCATACTACTGTCACAAAATGTCAAATGTACAGATAGCCTTAGTTACTCGAATGCAGGCTTTATAAAGAATAAAGCGAAGAAGTAGGGTTAGCACCTGCCCGGGTTTTAAAAGTACGGTTTGGTTTTTCTTCTATCTGTCTGGGTGCCCATGTCAACATCTGCTCTGTCCATCCCCCCATTGTAATCAGCCCATCTAGTTGTCCTGCCACCTTATTTGGTTTTTGCCAAGTGGAAAACCACTAGTGAATACTGATTGAAGTTTCCTTTACCGCTTGCCCTTGGGGCATACCGAATGAGCTTTGCATACGAGCAACTAAATTTTAAACAATGAAGAAGGTATGGCAATGAACACAAAAAATAATGGTGCATTATCAATGTCTGTAAAGGGATCAGAAATGTGGAGTTATAAGGCTAAATACAAGGACAAAGTCAGCAAGACTCACTACTTACCAAGTGTCACTTTAGCAGCAATGAGAAAACAGAAAGAACACATTTTATAGGTACATATAACCAAGTTTTCACAGTATGTTTTTCTTCCACTTAAACAATCGTGTACTTTAATAACAGACCTGAAAAGCTAAAATGTATCATTGATAAGAAAACATTAAGTGGCACACTAAAGTAAGGTGGTTATAAAAGAACCCCTTATGTTTATGCATTACCAACCACAAATCAGGGCGAAAGGAATCTGATCTAAAATGTAACTTTTTTTAATAAACCCATTTAACACTGTAGCCATAAATATCCATTAAAAATAGCAGAAAAAGGTAATCTAACAATTGAGGACACTTACACACTATAACTTGATTACCTCAGTGTCCAAAATGTCCCTTTCATGGGTTAGACAAATTACGATTAACAACCTGTGGTAGTTGGAAATGCTGATTTAAGATACACTTAACGCTTAGCACTCTTTGCTAAATTTGTATAAAGGGAGTGCCCTCCATTAACTGCTGTTTTCTAGAGTTCAAAAACACTCATATCTGAAGAGCTGTAATAGTGACTGCTCTGCATGTGCCCTGCATTCTCTTTTTTTAGCAATATCACACATGTAACGCAGCATTCATAATGATCTAATTCAGGAGTGCCCATACTTTACTAATGAGTGAACTACTTTTAGTCATGTTTTCCCATTATGATCTACACCCACAAACACTTTGTTAGCATTCTGCTCCATGGAAAGTATTACTTATATATTGATTAATACCTTTGATATAAATGATTTATGAGAAATTTAATATTTAACAAACAACAATTTCTTATGTAACCTTAACATAATACATATCTGAATGAAAGGCATGAAATAGGAGGGTGATACTGTATATTCAAGCTGTTTGTTGACATTGTCTTGAGATCTACTGATAATCAGCTAAGGGTAAGGTCACACTGGGAGATTCAGGGAGATTTAGTCGCCCGGCGACTAATCGACCTCTTCTTTGGGGCAACTAATCTCCCCAACTGCTTCCCCCTGTCTTCTAGAATGAAAAATCGCCTGCGGTGTGACACTCGCGGCGTTTCGGTTTCCTAAGTCGCCCGATTTTTCTTTCTAGCAGGCGGAAGACAGAGGGAAGCAGTTGGGGAGATTAGTCGCCCCAAAGAAGAGGTAATAGTTTACCACCATAAAAACTTAAATGATTATGATCTCCTTCACTTTTTGTAAGGTAACATTTGTCCTATTCGTTGTATTGAGGCAAAATATGTAAACAGCAACCCCAACAAAATGACGCTGCACATTTATTTCTCCCCTCTACATACAGGAATATTTCCATTGAAGGAGAAAGCTTTGATTCTAATGCAGTGTGTTTGCTTATAAGCTCAACTGTGTTCATCCATCTGCTGTACAAACTATGCCCCACCTATTCTGTCGTCTTAAATAATTTATGAACTGTCCCATAAGGCTTGCCAGTAAAACTACAGGTATTTTATCAGGCTTTCTAGAAATGATGCCACATTTTTTTGAAGGTGTACATGAAATAAAATACAAAGTATAGCCTATGTTCTACTAAAAATCCTTTCTTCACAAGCCTGGTCTGGAGCCTCTCTCTTATAAGGTTTAATCTATTATCCTAAGTGAAAGTGCAGTGCACCTGGGCCCTCCGTTTATTGTTGTAAAACACGATTATTTCCTACATTTTGTTTCACATTGCACACAAGGACACAAAGAAACATCTAACTTATGGTAATTCCAGGGTTCCCTTAGCTCCATAATCAAAACTGTATAATTTTGACGTTGATGATTCTGATGTTAACAATTCTGACGTTAATGGTGTCACTGATGCCATATACTGAAACTGGCATCATCAGCACACAAATAATAAATAAGAAAAACCACACACTGCAACTTGAGTATGATGGTTCAAAATATTGTTTCTATATTAATGCATCATGTACAAGCTTCAGATTCCTGCATTGTGGGTAAAATTTATACTTTGCATATAAAACCGGGTTTGTAAGTGAGCCCTCATGTTTACACATTTAGTCAACTGCTTCCTATAAACACCTACTAATTCCCTCCCTCTTTTGGTTAGAAGACTTCTCCTTGGGTATTGATGCTTTCTGTAGAGTTTCCCATCATGTCCCGTTGGGTTTTGAACGCATACTGAGATCATTGAACTGCGCTAACCTTATGTATCACTTGTGTGTTTCTATGCTGTAATTAGACATGAATAACAATAATAAAAATTGTATTTCCATTTCTCTTTAGATTCATACAGATTAGCTGACTTTTCTCTATACTTTTGACCTTCATCTGAATAGTCTGTTCAGCACTATCAATACTGCATTTATTTTAAAGCAAGCAACCAAGGCTAACCACATAATACTGGGCCATGATAAGAGCTCTTTCTCTGAACAAATGTCACCATTATAATGCCATAAACATCCTAATGCATACATTTTATTATGCTATGGGGTTGGCATTGACAAAGAATACAATACAGCAATCCCAAGTCATCTTCTAAATGCCAAACAACACAACAGGAGAAGGCAGTCAATGTCACTGGCAGTCAATGTCATTTTACTTACAATATAAAAACATGCTAATTTGCAGGACTCATATTCCTTTAGACAAATTATTTAATAATATAGAATAATGGTGCATACACTGACAGGGCAATAACATGATCACTTGCATATTCAAAGCTCAGTGGTCTCTATCTTTACTTTCAGCCTTTAAGCCTTGGATTAGCACAGTAAATACTGTAGCCGCTTCTTTAATATTCATTTTATTATCATATTCATTCATATTAATATTCATTTTGTTTTAATTTGTTTCAAGATAAGATAGGTTGCAAAGTGACACAATATATCCATCCCTTCAAGACTTGCAACCCCTTGGCAAAGCAAAAAAATTGCCAGTATCAGCCAATATATAGGATCACACAAATGCTTTTAGTATTTCCCAAATGTACAACAACTTCCTGTGTGGGAAGCATTCTCAGTGCAGTCAGTATCACTTACACAATGTGAGCCAGGTTAAGAGGCTTTTCGGGCTGGTCAGGAAACATGGGGTGTAGAGGCTCACGGTTGGAAGCACAGCTTAAGGACTTGCTAAGTGCAGTACTTAACTTCTTAGCAGGTGATTTCTAAGGGAAAAAGGAGAGGTAAGTGAAAGTACTGAAGGACAGGACAATAACATCAAACTTGCTATTAAATGAAATGTAAAATGCTGATTAACAGATCTGTAAAGAAGTATGCAAGGTATTGTAGGAATTGGAATCTAGGCTACAGGAGAGCTGGCATGTGCAAAAATGTTATACAGGTCAGAACCAGCAGTGCAGAAAGGCAGAAATACGGCTGTCAGTTGTAGGGTTTCCATTGGAATTCTGCACTGAAATACATTTCTCAAAAGAGAAATATATTTAATTTTTAAATTTGACATAGGGCTAGACATATTGTCAGTTTTCCAGCTACCTTCAGTATGCTGTGGGCTAAATAAATTATGCACTTGAGCACTTTTGCAATTTAACAGTGTGCTGCTATTTTTTGTCTGTGTTCCAGCTACCTTCAGTCATGTGACTTGTGCTCTGATAAACTTCAGTTACTCTTTACTGCTGTACTGCAAGTTGGAGTGATATCACCCTCTCCCCCATCAGCAGAACAATGGGAATGGGAACCATATAGCAGTTCACTAACTAAAGAAACAGCTGCCTGGTAGATCTAAGAACAGCACTCAATAGTTAAATCCAGGGCCCACTGCGACACATTCAGTTACATTGAGTAGGAGAAACAACAGCCTGCCAGAAAGCAGTTCCTTCCTAAAGTGCTGGCTCTTTCTGAAAGCACATGGCCAGGCAAAATGACCTGAGATGGCTGCCTAAACATCAATATTACAACTTAAAAATATACACTTGCTGGTTCAGGAATGACATTTGATATGGTAGAGTGGATTATTTGTAGTGTAAACAATGTAATTTAGAAATAAAAATTATGACAGAATTCCTTTAAAAACACTGGAAATTTTGAATTCATTAATTTCAGCAAGTTGTTTAGAATGACATTATTCCCCTCCCGAGAAAGATACTGTTATGTAAAGCACTGACTCACAGAGCAATGACATCTGCATGCATACTTAGGTGCATGTCTCTTCCATGGCGCAGCCACAAGCACAGGGAACCTTTTCTTACCCATGATGTGTACTCTTTCATTTGGTGCTGGTTGTTATGGGAACCACTGGCATGTCCCCTCCAGAAGCAATCCTGACAGAGCTGGTAATTGTGACACTGCTGGCAGCGATAACGAAAACCCATCATGCTCTCACTGTGGCAATAGGAACATTCAACAGGATGGAAGACTATGGGGCAAGAATGCACACATTATCATATATCAGTGCATACTGTATAGCAGTTTTAAGCCACAAATGTTTATTCTGTTAATAAAATCAATATATAATGGGAGCATTACCTTCTTACACAGACAGTAATGTATTAGGGCAAAGATGGTGTGTGAAGAATGTTCCTCAACACATTTACATTGAAACTAAATCTTAGTAGGGGCTGATATGTTGCTGTTATCACGTAAAGTATTCTCTATCTGACTGTGGCCTTGTCCTGTTCATGTGAATGGAAAATGGTGGCCCTATGGCATGAAAAGCATAGCTTGCTTAGATAAACTGACTTCTACATGCCACAGGGATACAGGATTAATGGAAATGGGAGTGTGGGCAGCTACCTCTTCTACTAACCCATAGACTGGACTTGGCACTGGATTTGCACCGGTAAATGGTGCTGTGTGGATGGTTTTGAAAAGTGCCTTTGGGTGTGAGTGGATCAGTAGTCGGGGGGGAGGGAGAGGAGCAGATTTAGCCGCCGAAGCAGTAGAGAGTGTGGCCCTAGTGCTTCAGAGCCTACACAGCATCCATGATGGTAACTGGACTTGCGTCGGTGAATGGTGCTTGTGCGCAAAAAAAACGCTGCTGATGCGCATGTGCACAAGAACGCCACTGCACGCGCACACTAACGCCGATGCTGCCGTACATGCACTAGAGATGGGGATGGGGGCGACCTGACTGACTGGGCTGACTAGGGCGCCCAGCTGGCAAGGCCCGCCTCTGAGATCAGACTACAGGTATGGGACCCGTTATCCAGAAAGCTCAGACTTACGAAAAAGGCCATCTCTCATTTTATCCAAATAATCCAATTTTATAAAAAGTATATCCCTTTTCTCTGTAATAATAAAACAGTACATTGTACTTGATCCCAACTAAGATATAATGAATCCTTAGTGGAGGCAAAACTAGTCTATTGGGTTTATTTATTTCGTTTTCATGATTTTCTAGTAGATTTAAGGTATGAAGATCCAAATTACAGAAAGATCTGTTATCCAGAAAACCCCAGGTCCCAAGCATTCTGGATAACAGGTCCTATACCCAGGGGCGAGCCGTGGGCTGCTGCCGCCTGAGGCAGCAATCCCGCCGCCCCCCCCTCTCCCGCGCTTAAAAGTTAAGCATCGGAGTGGGTCAAATGGGGCTCACCTTGCCTCATGGCAGGAACGGCCCTTCCCATACCTGTATTTATCCCAAGTGCAGATGCAAAACATTTGTTGTGCCAATGCCAGAACATATATACATTTATATCTTCTGGCACAGGACATCAGTCACTCCACTAAAAGGTTAATATTTATCTTTTCCTTGGCTTTGCATTTTTGTACAGCCTGTACAAGAAAGCCATTTCAATGCACGAAACAAAAATGTGAAGGTTTAGCCTTCTGCACGGTATAACTTATGCACTTACATAGAGACAATGTACAAAGTAGCATTTATGCAGAACATGCACAGTAGATTGGCTGTTTACATGTTCATTTCTCCCCTCTTGTCCAATTTTGGGTTAGATTAACATCATATTCCAAATGTATAGCACTGTTTGCCTTAAAACATGGAGCCTGAGTTTGAGATTAAGATGAGATACAGTGTAGGGTGTATGTTTATTTGCTATCCAAGAAAGCAGTGGTTGGGCAACACAGCCAGAACCGGGCATTTACAACCACAATGGTTACCCTTACCCTCTGTCTCCATTTTAGATTGTAACCTCTTGTGAACAGAGCCAGCTATTTTCTCCTATATGGAATTATAACTTGTATGTCTTGTGTTTGCACCCCCCTACCCTGTAAAATGCTGCAGATATTGATATTGATACATGGTAATGAGGAAGGTACTGAAGATGTTAAGGATGACTGACACAGCTTAACATAAATAGTTCCTCAATTAATTAGCTAAACAGCAATGTCATTTTTAAGACTAGGGGGGGCTTTTTAATGTATATAATAGTATATAGAACAAAATGGGCTAAAGCACTTTAATATATTTTCAGGCTGAGTTTAGGACCTGTTACTTGTTAATTTGCAGTTCCATTTTGTTCAACTTTGTATTGTCAGTTATTATAGAATTGTTGGTGTGAATGAGTACTATATAATATATATTTACAATGGCCATAATAAAGTTTGAGTAATCTGGGATTTGGAGTTTTATCAGTTGTAAAGTCAATTGATAATCACAGATACACTGTAATATATATATATATATTACACTGATATATTCACGGCCAAGTTAAAGGAAAACTTTACCCCAAAATAAATATTTAAGCAACAGATCTCATATTCATCTCAATATATCATATTAAGTGGCATATTAAAGAATCTTATCAAACTGGAATATATATTTAAGTAAATATTACCCTTTTTCATCTCTTGCCTTGAATCACCATTTTATAATGGTCTGTGTGCTGCCTCAGAGATCACCTGACCAGAAATACTACAACTCTAACTGTAACAGGAAGAAGTGAGGAAGCAAAAGACAGAACTCTGTCTGTTAATTGGCTCATGTGACCTAACAAGTATAGATTGTTTGTGTGCACCGTGAATCATACGATCCCAGGGGTCGGCCCTTGTTTTTTAAAATGGTCTTTACGTTTTCTATTTAGGATTACCCAATGGCACATAATAATAAAAAAGTATATTATTATAAAAATGGTTTATTTACATGAAGCAGGGTTTTACATATGAGCTGTTTTATGCAATAACTTTTCATTTTTATTTTATATAATTACTACTCCAGAAATTAGCATGTTGCAAATAAAAGGTAAATGGTAGCAACAACATCATTTGCATTTCCATCATGCCAATACTAAGTGTGAATCTGTATCAAACAAACATGTATGATTTAAAGCTGAGGTGTGAATGTATATGGTAGAAATACATCCATTTTCTACCTGTTGATGGTCAAAGGCAGAAGAGAAATTCATTATGTAAGGGAGTAATGAAAGATCGTTTATAACTGTTCTGACAGAAACCATTTCCTTCTAGTGCTAAATTATTAAGTAAAGTGAAATTGCAATACAGTCTTAAGAGAGGATGCTTATTTATTATAGCGTTGTGCCTTGAAATTGAACTAAAAATCTTGCAACCATAAAGAAGGAAACAGGAAAATGACAGGTTTGAGTCTGAATGTATGCCCATGACTGTAGTGAGAATGTTTGTCATCTTGAATGGATTAAAACATAATCCTTTTATAGAGATGTGGTGAGAGAATGTCTTACCATTTTCTACATTCGCCAGTCGATGCAGAAGAGGTAACCAGACAAGACACTGAGGTGGTGGGTCAGACATAAGTGTATCCAGGAAGGAGTTTAAGGTAACTTTTTTCTGTTGAATAACAAAAAACACACCCAACAGTGAATGATCAGCACCACCATGTCACAGTTTCGACAAATGAGTAACCTGTATATCATTAAACATTGTACATTTATTTTCTGCAGCCAGTATTGAGAAATGTGCATAATGAACTGGGTCGGACTGGCCTGTCAGAGTAACAGAGGTCAACAGATCTAGTGTTCTCCAGCCATACATTCTCGCCATTCTAAACATCATTTTGTTGCAGAACAGAACTGGTTGCTAGATAATACAATATCAAATGCTGCCCATCACTCTAGGGTGCTGATGTCTTCTAAACATATAAGTTTAATGCATATATAACACGTTGTCAATGATATGAAACATCTGGACTCTGTTGGGATCTACAAAGCTTACTCCTTTTATATAAAGATGTTTTCTGTGGAGTTTTATGTAGGCTTGCTTCCATTGCTGGCCTATATTTGTTTGCAGATTACATCTTGTGGCATTTATATACTTTTTCTTAATTGTACAATTAAGGAAACAAAGCTGCTGCTGCTTTACCAATACATTGTAGTAATAACAGTGTAGCACTGTCACAACAGATTAACAGTATACAAAACAAAATTAATTGGCATCACAAATAATTCAATAAATATTACATACTAAGGCTAGGGCCACACGGGAAGATTCAGGGAGATTGGTCGCCTGGCGACTAATCGCTGCATCTTTGAGGCGGCTAATCTCCCTGAATGGCTTGCTGGTATCTCGCACCCGCTAGCGCTAAAGTAGCCTGCGCCTATTCACACGCGGCGATACGTTTTTCAAAGTCGCTCGAAATTGCCACGCGAGTAAAGAGTAAGCATCAAGCCATTTTTGTTTAGAAAACATTCAGTAAAGTTTTCCCGCAGAAATGTACAAATGTTTTGCTTTAGC
This sequence comes from Xenopus petersii, assembly GCA_038501925.1. Taxonomy (NCBI): domain Eukaryota; kingdom Metazoa; phylum Chordata; class Amphibia; order Anura; family Pipidae; genus Xenopus; species Xenopus petersii. The sequence continues at coordinate 103,623,857 of CM076683.1, read as the reverse complement.
AAGGACTCACGGAAATTATCCTTACCTGTTGTGAAAAACAGGACCTGGCAGCTTGTTCTGTGTAACCAAATGAAGGGCCCTCAAAAACAGCAGTGGGCAATTTGAGCACCTCTCTTAGAAATTGGTCATAGCGTTCATATACCATCACACCATTTGAATCAGATATCATAGAGTAAATATCTAAAAAAGAGAATAAGTATGCAGCCAGTCACAGAGAATATCAGTATAGGTCTTGAGTTTGTTATAGTTTAGAACATTCATGGACATCTGCATGATCCAATCAATTGAATTATTTATTTTAAACAGCTTTAGGTTTAGATTTTCCAAAACAATCGTGTGATGGACCCAGCCACTGGCTACACTCCAGTATATTTAATCTAAACCATGTTCTTAGCTGTCCTCATTCCTTACAATGTCTTTCTACTGTTCTTCTACTTACTCCTCACTGTAAAGTCAAGTGAATAGAGCCTACAGTTGATTACTAATTTATCTTTTCTTCTCATTCTTCATTTTGAAAATATCTGGCACTCATCATTTTACCCACTGAGTCATGTTAGCCACTAAATGAAAACATCTTTAGAATCTGATCTTGTTTGAGTCAATGCAATGTAAAAAAAAATATTATTTAACTCAAGTGATTTCAGAAAAACAATCCTTAGAGTGGAAAAGTTATAGAAGACCTATTCTAAAGGGGTTATTTACTAAACTCAGAATGCCAAAAAAACCCAAAAAACATTTTTAAATATAAAATCCGTATTTTTAATGAAAAAAATCACGAATGTTTCAGAATTTATTATACCACAAAGATGGAAAAAGTTAGAATCCGACATTATGGCATCTCAGACCTGTAGTGGTTGCATATAAGTCAATGGTAGAAGTCCCAAAGATTTTTTGATCTGTGCCGGGTTTCGTGCAATAATCCAAAGTTTCGGGGTTTTCGTGCAAAAATCCGTAAAAATCTGAGTTTTTGGTGAGGAATCAGAATAGATTTCTATTTTCAGACTTGCTCTTGTTTCAGGGCAAGAATACTCTTGAATCCAGGGCCGTTGTTTCAATGGACTGTGTAAAAACTAGGGATGCACCGAATCCACTATTTTGGATTCGGCCGAATCCCCGAATCCATCTTGGAAGATGCGGCCGAATCCCGAACTGAATCCGAATCCTAATTTGCATATGCAAATTAGGGGCGGGAAAAGAGAAAGTGGAAAAAATTGGTTTACTTCCTTGTTCTGTAACAAGAAGTCATGTGAAATCCCGCCCTCCCCACAATTTACATATGCAAATCAGGATTTGGATTCGGTTTGGCCAGGCACAAGGATTCACACAATGTTGAAGTGCTCTACCTATGTATGCTTTCTTTCGAAATCAGGTGCTCAGCAGTAAAATATCCCATCTGTCATGGGTTAGGGATAAAGGGTCCTGTGAGGCCCGAAACTTCTACTTGAATTGGAGCCAATAAATGCCACGAATATAAACGCATTCATCTTGTCAATGTACCGCAGTGCTTTGGCACAAGGATTTGGCCGAATCCGAACCCTGCTGGAAAAAGGCCGAATCTTGGCCGAATCCCAAACCGAATCCTGGATTCGGTGCATCCCTAGTAAAAACAATAACTGCCATTGCTACTACTGCAGATAATCATTTTGTGCAATCTTCATGTTTATGGGAAAGATGAATTATACTATGAATCCCTAGCAACAATCCATAACCATTCCAGTTGCAGAACTAGCAGAAATAGACCTACGTTGGGCAGGGAGAATTGAAATATTTGAATTTCGCTCCGCATGCAATGACATTACACGCGATGCCACAACTAAAAAGACTCGAGTGAGTAGCGCCTGCATCAAACCTGGAAGTGGCACGCAGCAGAAGGAGCCATGCGGAAGAGAGGAGGCGACGGGAGTCCCCACAGGTGATACCTGCCACCTCCAAGGTATCTTCACACAATGACAAATAACTGTAAAACCATTAAAACTGTTTCACTGAAGTAAAGTGGAAAGTTGCTAAGAATTACTGTATACCTGCTTTCATTATGAAAAACTGTTTTTGGGTGGGGATCCCGATCTACAGTGTGCAAAAAGTGTGCAGGTTTGTTACAATATGGCAAAATAAACAACTTTCTAATAAAAAAATAGATTTAACAAGAATCGCCTTCAATCCTGTATATATAGTTATAAGCATATATAATTCATTCTTTGCAAAGGTATATAGTGAGTTAATAGGCCATAAATGTTCCCCTCCAGCAAGTCCCTGTACAAGCAATACTAGAGAGAAAATATGAGATACATAACTTACATCTTAATTTGTCCATTATTTTCCCTCCGCATAAAGTTGCTAGAGCCATTTTGACAGCGAAAAGTGTAATCTTACCATGTCCTTCCCTGTAAACAGAAATCAATCTTTGTCTGTCTGGAAAACAGTGTTAAAGCAGTAAATTGTTTGCACAACAAATCTAAAGGACATCCCACCAGGGCGCTTGGAAAGGTGATTTAGCTTTAACCTCAGATACAAACTGTTTATTATTCCCACCTAGACAAATTATCTCATAAGATCAGTTGACCTGTGGCTCTAGTAGAATAAATCTAAAAACAAGCTCTAAAAATACTGCCAAGTCATGAAGCTTTAGTATTTATGGGCCATTTATCAAGCGAGTGGGTTGTGATACTGCATCTTCATGTTGCAAGTTCCCTTTACAAAGGCAAGATAAAATGTATGTCTCCATCTTTTCTTCTCTGGTAATGATTTAAGCTCTGATCATTGAACACACTAATGTGATTATCTCATACAATGTTCTTAACTTGTGCTATACGGGATCTTGTCTCCGATGCATATTTATGATGATAAATATTAGACTTATTATCCTGTAAAGTTCAAATTACCCATTACATGTTAATATTAAATTAATCCAGCACACAGGAGAAAATTATACATTTTATTGCTAGTAAAGAGAAAGTCAAGCAATGAGCTATAATTCCAACAGAAAGGGAGGAAGGACTTCTTGGATCATTAAGATGAATTAAAAGGGGAAGGAAATATCCTCAGCACTTTCAACTATTGAACCTTTAAGCTTTTTCCCCCAGCTTCTAGACAACCAAAAGGGAGGTTACAAATACATTTTAAAGAAATATAATCCTTAAGGTTTTTGATGTTCAGCGTTTCAATATAATTGTTTTAGATTAGTTGATTAAAATGATTACTAAGCAAATATGAAATAAAACTCACAAATCATAAGCAGCAAGTAGGAAGTTTAACATTAGGCTGATTGATTGTTCTACATTGATCTGATGAGTTGTTGGCATCCTCTTATTCAGCTGGTAAAAAATCGTTGAGAGCACTGCTTCCAATCGAGCCACATTCAGTTCCACGTTTAGGTCCACGTTGTTTAGTGAATTTTCCCGTAGTGCTTCTATAATGTTCCAGACATCTACCAGATGCACTGCGCATAAGACAAAGGCAAGAGAAAGAAGACCCTTTACATTAAATATCAGCAATAGCAATCACATGCCAGGAGTATAAAGCTGCCATGTTAATATAATGGATTACTAAATAATAAACGCAAGGGAAACCTGTTGCAAGGTATTATCATAGTTTGATTCACAAAAGTTTTAGTTGAATAAACCCTTGATGGCCACTGGTTGCCCTTCTTAGTTCTAACACAAATTACCCCAGTATGTCAGGCAATATCATTGAGAACTTTGAAATTAATTAACATCCATAATATGGAAACTTCATTTTTCAGAATATCCAAAGAAAGAGCTTGATGTTGCAGCACCAGTCTAATAAAATGTAAGGCCCATAATGTATTGCTTTAGGAGTCCCATCGTATTTAGCAGACCACAGAATACAACACATAGTGGCACCTAACTACAGATACATTTTAATTATCAAGTTTTCTTTTTCCAAACGTTGTTAGGCTCTGCCGTAACTCAGGATAAGTGGTCTTAAATTGTTCATAGATATGGGCACAACAATGACTATAGCTTACAAAATATTCTATTAATCGTACACATATCAAGCCAGGCTTCAGAAAATGAGCAGAACTACCAATGTGATTGCTTCATCTGTCAATGGCAAATGTATTGGTTAAGACATTTGAACTCATATTATATACATAATTGAATTTATTAAACCTCAAATTTTTCTGGTCGAGTTTTTAAAAGGGAAAAACTTTTTTTAGAGATAAAAAAACAAATTTTTTTGAGATTTATTATGCCATGAAACTGCTCAAAATTCAAAACCAAGAAACTCCAGCTAGAACCTGTTGAAATCATTTGAATTGTTGAAATAACCCCCTTAAATTTATAGCACGGATTGTTTTCATCAGTGATATAAATAAATATTTATATATAATAAACAGTGGAAACAGCAAATAACAGCTCTATTGGTCAATTTTTATGTGAAAATGTTTATACCAAATCTTAACTTACTGAATTACGCCTACATAGTTCTTACATCACTCACTATTCTGTCAACAATTGCTAACCGATACAGGTATGGGACCTGTTATCCAGAATGCTTGGGACCTGGGGTTTACCCGATAACGGATCTTTCCATAATTTGGATCTCAATACTTTAAAGGAGAAACAAACCCCTTATTAAAAAAAAAACCCTACCTCCCTCCTCCCCCCCAGACTAGCTGCAACCCCAGGCAAATGCCCCTAACTTTCTACTTACCCCTCGGTGCAGATTCGGGGATCGGAGTTCACTGCAGCCATCTTCTGTGTCTTCTTCTGGTGCTTCAGCAATTTTGGTGCATGCACAGTTGTCGCGAACCAGGAAATTGCTGAACTGCGTATGCGCCGCATCGCCGCGGGGTAAGTAAAAAATTAGGGGCATTTGCAGCTAGGCTGGGTGGAGATGGGGGGGTCTATGTTGGGTAGGGGAGTAGGGTTTTTTTTTTTAATAAGGAGTTTGTTTCTCCTTGAAGTCTAATAGAAAATCATGTAAACATGAAATAAACCCATTAGGCTGGTTTTGCTTCCAATAAGGATCAATTATATCTTAGTTGGGATCAAGTACAAGCTACTTTTTTTACTATTACAGAGAAAAGGGAAATAATTTGAAAAAAAATTGATTATTTCATTATAATGGAGTCTATGGGAGACTGGCATTCCGTAATTCAGAGCTTTCTGGATAATGGGTTTCCAGATAACGGATCCCATACCTGTATTACTTTTTTATATATGTGGCGGATGATTAGTGCAAAAGTGTAAAATCTGATTTCAGATTTTGTGTATATCAGCACTACTTTTGCCATTTTTATATACCAATACATCTAGAAATGGAATTTGTTTAGCATCAGCGTAACACGTAAATAAGAGGGATGTATTTCCCCAAAGCCTGTGGCATTTTATCATTTTGTTAAGCTTGAAAAAAGGCTGCTTTAATTGACTAAAAGAAAAAACTCAATTTCACCATACCAGCACTCTCGGGTTTCTGTAAATAAATTGTAATGTTTGTGCAGTGTAAATGCAATGCTCATTGGGCAATAATTGCATCCCAATTGCATAAATAAAACAAAATCCTAATGACTTTACTGTGACAATGCACTTTCAGCAGGGTGCCTTGAAGGAGGAAATAATGTAGATTATATGTGCTGGAAGCAATAACAAATGTATTTAGATTTTGCTGCTGAATAAAACAAAAGTAGCACACTATCTGGGAGGACATTGGATGAAAAGGAAATTCTTCCAAGCAAGCATCTGAGCAGATTTCTTGAAAAATTGGCTAGCAGTGTACTGATTCTCAAGTGTCTACAGTCATTTAACTATCATTATTTTTAAAATATAAACGTTAAAGCCCAATAGGGTGGGTGCCCAACACTGGACGGCAATCACACTGCAGTATACGTCTAGGATTCTGAAGGAGGGCATGGTCATTATCTATCATGCATAAGTGGAAAATAGTTAATGACAGATATACAGGCTAGAAATGCCAAATTTTATTCACTAAACCAATCTAAAGATTTAGTATCCCTATAGTAGTAGTAAGTTTCCCAACTTGCATTTTGCTAGGAGAGTCTATGACATTCACATGCTCAGTGAACTCAGGGCAGCTGTTGAGAAGTTAAGTTTAAGGGTTGGAAATCATCATTATTGCACTCGTTTCTGTGCTGCCATGTAGTATCTGTATTAATTACTAATTAGCCTTATATTGTGACATTTCTATTCTATGTGTACTGTATATTATGAGTGGCTCCCTAAGCTCAGTAAGTGACAGCAGCACAGAGCATGTGCAGTGAAACAGCAGAAAAGAAGATGGGGAGCTACTGGGGCATCTTTGGAGACACAGATCTTTACTGCTAAAGGGCTGTGGTTACCTTGGGCTGGTACAGAATCGCCAAAACATACATTTCTGGCCTACTTCTATAGTTAAGCTTTCATTCTCATTTAAAGTTATAGAAATATCTAGAATGTGTCTCCCGTATGCCTATTTATCTATTTTGGTTTTCCTGTCTGATTTCCACCTTAACCCTCTAATCCCTTCAATTTTCAACACAACAGCTGCCAACAATTAACCCAGCCTATAGCAGATGATTCCCAATGTCCTTGGTCTTAATTGTTTTTTTTCTTTATAAGTGGCCACAAACACTCAATATTATCATGTACAATGTAGTTTAAAATAATAACAAGTACTGAGAACTGAGAAAAATGCTAAAAAAAACAAGATGAGGGATTTTGCTGAGAATTAATAAGATGTATGAGAGAGTTTAAGATTTACTTCCTTAAGTCACAGAAAAGCAACATGTTTAATTATATATACACAGCATTACTCTAGTCATTAAATATCCCTCTCTCGGAGAAAGTGATATGAATAAAAATCACTTGGCAGTACAATGCCTTCTATGCGCATCACTTATCTTCATCTGTGCCTGCTTTTTGTTTCTTACTCAAACCTCAGGAGTCTTTATTATTTTCTCAAGCAAATGACAAGAAAAGTGAGCGCAACAATATCGAGGCACAGTAACTCTAACGCCTCTGAGAATTTTTGGCTCTACTATTACATTATGGGGAATTAAAAGTGCAGTATAAGCAGAGTGAAATGGACAGCCTCAGCCTGCTAAACAGAAGTTGGGGTCTAATTGGATTCCAAATGAAAAATACAAATAGTGAGTAATGTCCATTGAGATGATTTACGATTGATTATTCCACAAATAAATAGGAATGAACTATGATAGAAATGGTGGATTTGGAAATACCATAGGGTAAAACAGAAAAAAAGCACACAGAAAATGATACCATAGAGACACAGTCAGACAAGACAGGATTTAGGGCAATGGTACAATATATGTAGTGTGCACTGTAGTTACATTATTCCCCCTGGAAAGCAAGACTTCAGGATCTTTCTCAAACCTATTCCTGTTATACATAATTAGATTTTTTTTGGGGAATGTAATAAAAGTCACAAAGAGCAAAACAATTTGCACAAATCAGAATTAAAATGTGCATTTCTCAGTGTAATACTCTTCCTTAAACTGTTTTTGCATTGCGAATTTTAATTGCGCTTTGCCCACTTTTAAAGGAGAAGGAAAGGCATCCAGCACCAAGAAGTGTGACCTATTTTCGGCATTGAACCCTTGTCTTTGAGTTCCTTTTATTTTGAATTTTGCGGCATTTTTCAGTGATGGCGTCAATGCACGGCCCTGCTTCCATCTTTCCTGAAGCGGAGCACTCCGCAACATCTGGCAGTCAGACAGTAATGTGAGGTGTCAAGCATGTGTGTAAGGTCAACTTGGTTAAGCAAATAATTTTGGGCAAACTGTCCCATTTAATAAGTCTATCTATAACTGAACTTTAGATCACCATGAAACAAAATATCCAGAATAGACTGATAAAATGAGAACCATAACTGTAAAGGTGGCCATACACCATAAGAATTTTCCTAACGACCAATTTTAGTGTGATTTGACGAATCCGTCAAATTATTGTGAGGTTAGGGGGCACCAAACGATCAAGAATCTATGATTTGTTTTTGTCCGATAACGCTCAGAAAATTGATGTCAGGTTAGAAAATTTTCATCGTTCATAGTGAAATATATCCATTGTCCAATTATTTGCAGGGCCAAGCAGGCCACGGTTTTCCTAGCTTCAACTAGACGATATTGATTCAAATGGTCTTTTAAGTTGATGGACAAATCGTACATTTAAACAATTGTTTCAGGATCAGCTTAGTCCTATGACAACAATAAAATCTTAACGTCTATGGCCACCAAAAGACAATTGCTGTAATGTCTTAATCTCCATAGTTGAATTGTTTTGTGACACTCACCAGTTATATATTGGCGATTCTTAAAATTTACATTTCTTCCAGTGAAATGTTGTTTTTACACAGCATAATAAATGTGCCCCAAAGTCTGCAATTTAAACCACACAGCATGGATTAGAGTTGAAAAGATAAAAACTTAATTCGGGGCCCATATCTTTCAGTACGTAATATTCTTCTCCTGGACACAGCACATTCAGAAATTCTATTGCTGATTACCCAGTAGATGGCACTGCGCACGTTTTATCCTTCACACGCTGCCCTGGATATTCCACTTATGGCCGTGAAATCTAGCAGCAAGTGTTGTTAGAAGTGATTCAGTAGTAATGTCACTGCATGTTACGTAGGCAGGGCCACATCATCTTGTGACGTGGGCTATGTTATTAGATACTTCAGATAAGGAACCTTACACTATTGCAAGATCGAAAGCCTTTCTAATGCAGTATGTGCTTCCCCCTATATTATATAATAAAAGCAAGAGGCAATTTCTACTTTCTGTGCTCCTTACACAACAATAATTTACAAGAAATGTCTAGCAGCTACCAATTAACTATAAAGCAGTCATTTCTATTGCAATTAAATGTATTATCTAGTGAGGAGTTGGCAGACTATAGTACACATATGGGATCTGTTATCCGGAACCCCTTATCCAGAAAGTTTTGAATTATGGAAATGCTGTCTCCCATTGACTCCATTTTATCCAAATAATCCAGATATTTAAAAATGATTTCCCTTTTCTCTGAAATAATAAAACGGTAACTTGTACTTGATCCAAACTAAGACATAATTAATCCTTACGGGAAGCAAAACCTGCCTATTAGGTTTATTTAATGTTTAAATGATTTTCTAGTAGACTTATGGAATGAATATCCAAATTATGGAAGGATCCATTATCTGGAAAACTCCAGGTCCCGAGCATTCTGGACAACAGGTCCCATACCTGTACTAGAAGGTACCAATATCCTATTTCAGAGACTGACCTATAAACCCAACAACGGATTATAAATTACACATTCCTGTACACTCCTGCCTCATGCATAGGTAATGAGAAGGAATGTCCCTGCCGAGGAATAAGAAGGGGGAATGCTCAGAAACACAGACACTGTGCTCAGTTTTCACCTTGCCTCAGGGTATACAAAGGGACAGTACCATACATATACCGTTTCTATTCCTTGCAAGTCATGTCAGGAAGAAATCATTTTTTCCATTATTTGAAGGCAAAGTAAGTGAATTCTACAATGTATGAACAACATCAAGTAATACAAATACATTATTATGCAAGATGTCAGCTCCCATGCATACCGCATGACTGCAAGAAAGAAACTGCAAAGAAAGAATGGTTGTTACATGCAGTAACCTATGCCAAGAAGAGTACTAAAAACCAAGGCATAAAGCTTATTTCTTTACTACTGTCTATCTTCCATGATTGTTCCCATTTATGCCCACTGACAGTGCTTTTTTATTTTGTACACATGACCTTGTGGTTATTGTACCATTTAAAGGGAACAATAACCACAAGGTAATGTGTACAAAATAATAGAGTTCCAATCAACAAAAAACAGTGCTTGTGAGCAGCCCTATAGTTTTGCACACAATGGGTACTTTACATCCAACAGAGGCCTTGTGAAATAATATCTGCTATGTTAATTGCCTGACAAACTAGAGAACATGCTGTAAAGGCCCTTGTGCCTGAGATATACTAGGTCACTGAGGTAAACCTCTTACTAGGGGGTTTTGAACACAAATTCACATAAACTCACAGTCCTTTGGATAACATGTAACAGATACCATGTATGGCATTAAAAAAAATGCTTTCAAGCACATTACACCAGTGAGCATTTTACAGTTCCTTCATAAATACATCATTAGATTAATTGTTGAGTACTTGTGTTTTACATAAAATTGAGCAATGTACACCAACATACACTAACAGTCTAACATGTCACCGAGAAAAAAATAATGTTCATATTTTAAGTCAGGTTATTAACTTATTATGGGAAAAGGTTGTCTTACTTACAGTTGCATTTTTTCTGCACAAAGCGAAGCTTGCAGGACGTTCGGTATGTAGACAAGCGAATTCGATCCAAATCTTGAGCACCTAGAAAAAGAAAATATTCAAATCTGACAAATCATATTAACATTTATATGCAATGAAACTAAAAAATCTGTTACTGTTTACTTTCCCTTTAAGAGTATTGTGTAATTAGAAAGGCATTAAATTCCTGAATTCTGCCCTGGACATGGAAATACTCCTCCTGCTAGTTAGTTGTCTCTGACATTACTTTACCAGGGGGGAGTGATATGCTACCCCAGGTAAGTTTAAAAATATAAATGTTTTTTACAACTGCAACATTCATACTCAGGGCCACCATCAGGGGGGCACAGGGGGATAGTCGATCCCGGTCCAGGGAGTTTCTAGGTTTAAGGGGGGCCCGGCCGTGTAGCAGAAGAAGCTGCTCCAAAGAAGAACAAAGAAGCTGCTCCAGAAAAGAAAGAAGCTGCACTGGATATGTATGAAGAAGCTGCATCGGAGAAGAACGAAGCAGCAGCACATAAGAAGAATGAAATAGCAACAAGAATGAAGAAGCCACACCAGAGAAGAACAAAGAAGCCATCATCAGAGAAGAACAAAGAAGACCACCCGCCAAGGAGGAAGAAGGCCACCTGTCAAACTTTAAAGGTAAGTTCCACCACTGAACACCAATGTTCTTATTTATCTTAAACCCCTGGCCACTAATAAACCCAATAGGTCTGGCACTGGCCACTAATGTATTTTTTTAACATGTGGAGGGCCCAGACCACCAATGTTTTTTTGAATGGGGAGGGAGTCCCTGGCAATAATGTTTTTAAATGTGGGGAGAGCAGTGACATCTAGGAAGTGCTGAATGGAAAGTGAAAGTAATTGACTGCCCAACCTCTATGTCCATGACATAGATGAGTGGCAGACAATATTTAATTGACAGCTGAGATTTTTAAATGAGCTTACAACAGCTATGAATGCGTTAATAAAAAATATGTTTAATTTGAAAAGGACTTTTATTATACAGATTTTTGTGTCTGGGTGGTCTAAGGTCTAAGTGTAGATGCATCCAGTTCAAATGAAAAGGGCACACAACTGTGCCAATTTTAATGCAATAATTGTGTCAGACTCTACTCTTGTCAACTGGAATTAAGCTAGTTTCATGGGAAATAACACTGCAAAGTGGGTAATGGGGACATGACGATTGCATCTGTAATTGCACTCAGCTCACTGCTCTTGTAGTAAATGATCCTTTACTGCTCAGGCTGAAGGTTTGTAGACATATACATGTTTGAAAGTGTGTTTTTATTTCCAGAATCATTTCTTGCTCAGCAGTCAGATATTAAAAATTCCTGTTAAAACTGTATCCACATAAGCAAACAGAACCATGTTGTGGGTGTAGGAAAATATAAATATTTTTCATTTTTGCTGCTCGCTAATTAGCAACATAGGATGCCAAAAATTAGTTCCAACATGAAATGCAACATTGCTGGGATCTGCAGCCTCTCTTTACAAGCTCTCCATATCCTCACCTCGTGATTGATGTCAAGTGGCTGAATAGTTTTATACGCCACATGTAAACTTAGTGGGGGGGGGGTGTAGGTTTTACCACTGGAACAGAAAATGATGCTTCTGCAGGCAGGAGAAATAGATACAAGATAAGACTCACTCAATACACAGTCCCTGTTAGCTATAATGCTAGCAAAGCTTTTCATGAAACATATTTTATTTTAAGGGGGATGTAAACCCAAAAATAAAAGGTTGCTTGCTGAACAAAATCAAAATCTTAAGCAATTATACAACGTACAATAATTAAATATTTTTCAGTGGTTTTAACTTTATTTGGAAATATAAACATGCTGTTGAAAGCACTCTATATCTGTTGCTTGCTATTCATTTTGAAACAGTATAGCAAAAGTTGTAGCCCAGACCTATAAAAATGCACAAAAGGCTGACTTTAGAAGGGTACAGGAAAATTCTGCAATTACATTTCTAAATAAGTGTACAACAACTGAAACATTTTAATGAATGTCCACTAGAAACTTGCTTTAATTAACATGGAAATGAAAATTTAATATAAGCTTCATCATACTGAAATAAGAAACTTTATCAATACAATCAATTAAATATTCAGCATCGTTTCCGAAATAATCCAGTTTATCTTCACTATCCCTCTCTCAGCACCTGTTTTTCTTTATTCTCTCTTCAAGCAGAAGTTGGGTGTCAGATGTTTTAGAGCTCACTCAAATAAATGATTCCAGTACAAACAAAATCTAACAAAATAACTTTCTTTTGCACAATTACTGCATGTAGAGAGGCATGATGTCTGGTGATTTTAATAGTGAGCTCTTAAACATCTTCTAGGCAAAAGGAACCCCCCTATAAGATATATTGGATCTAACTGTAAATGAGTATCTGACACACAACTGCTGCATGAAGACAGAAGGAAGAGAAACAGATGCTGAGAGAGGAAGGCGCAAATTCACTAAGCGCCGAACGCTAGTGTCAATTCGCTAGCGTTTGGCATTTTCGGTACTTCGCAAATTCACTAACGAACACTGGCGTAAATTCACTAGTGTTACTTCGCACACTTACGCCAGGCTAATTTTCGCTAGCGATGTAACTATGCAAATTCACTAACTTGCGCAGTATACTGAACGCTACCTTTTACGCTAGACTTCCTTCGCCACCTCAGACCTGGCGAAGCGCAATAGAGTAGATAGGGATTGTTTCCAAAAAAGTCAATTTTTTTTCTAAGTCCCAAAAAACGCTGGCGTGTTTTCTACATGATGGGTGATAGGCTGAAAAAGATCGAAAATTTTTTTGGGGCTCCCCTCCTTCCCCCCTACATTTCTTGACTCATGGCAACTTACCTAGACAGTGGGCACATGTGTAGAGCAAAATAAAATTTATATTTGCTGATTTGAAGGTTTTCTAGGCATTTGTAGTGCAGATACGTGTTCCTCCATTGAAATTTGAATTTCGCGCCGTATGCAAATGAACCATCGCTAGCGAAACTTCGCTTGGCGAATTAACGCTATCGCAACTTCGAAAACTTATGCTACCCCTGTGCGCAACTTCGGATTTTAGTGAATTTGTGGAGCGCTGGCAAAAATACGCCTGGCGAAGTGCGGCGAAGTTGCGCCTGGCGCAACTTCGCATCTTAGTAAAGAGTGAAGATGAACTTGATTATTTCAGAAACGGTACAGAATATTTAATTGATTGTATTTAGAAAGTTTCTTATTTCAGTATGATGAAGCTTATATTAAGTTTTAATTTTTTACGATCGTTCCCCTTTAAAAAAATTTAAAATCCAGTTGGTGTCATTTCTGGCATTTGGAGTGTAAGCCCACCTGTGTGGGGGTGGAATCAAGTGCCTGTTTGAAGCAGTTATCATGTACACAGGTTAAGCCTATGATCAAGAACCTTCTACAAACAATATATCAGGCCATGACTTTTTGTTTTTGTTTTGTTTATTCATTGGAAGCATAAAATCGAATCTGGGCTACATACTCTCTTTGGCAATTCCCTTGTTTCCTATACAGGTGTTTTTATGATTTTTTATGTCAGAGGTTTCATTGCCTTGGAATCTAAAAAAGTGAGCAAGATGTAACTTACCTACAAGAAACCCCACTTTACTTTACTTTATTTCTACAAATCCATAATAGATTACCAAAATATAAGCACATGCCTACATATGGTTTATATGCACTTAGGGGCCTATACATCACACAGTATAAAACAATTAACACATTAAAAATATTGTAAAAAGCTTTGTAAAATAAAAGACAAATTCATCACGGTGTGTGTTTAATTTAGTACTGGCAGAAGTACACAATACAAAACTTGATACAAATGCATTTATTTTGTGGTGATGCCTTTGGATGTGTATGTGTTATTTTACACAGTATGATAAATAGGCCCCCTTCTATACAGTGTATACGCTCACATACACTCACTAATCCAAATATCTAATAAAAAACTAAAGCTAGACGTAGAAGGACACTAATGTCTGTGCCATTAGGGCAGTTTTTAAAAATAAATGTAGCCCATAAATCAGACTGGGAAGTTACATGCTGAAACTATCGCATTCTGTTTATAGGAAACCCAGCAGTGCCCTAAAGTGACACATTATACCCACACACAGATACAGAGTAAATAAAAATAAAAACTTGACATGTAACCCACTTTCTAGATACTAACTTGGACCCACTCAATTGCTTAAATATTTGGCTGGAGAAAGGCAGAAAAGTTTAGTTGTTTTCATTGTCATATAACATGTTTTAAAGGACAAGGTATAACACTAGGGGGTGTCATTTTGCAAGAAGCCTCATGATTAACAAACCAATTTTGGAGTGCAATGGTGCCACCAATGTGTGGTCTCAGGGGCCCCTTTCTCAGGCTTGGAGTGGGGGCATGTCCAGTAAATCCAGGCCAAGCTACTGCAAGGAACAACTAGAGGCAGAAGAGAAACTATGCCACCACACTAACCAGAAAAGTGCCCCTTTTATGGAAGGAGACCCGAGTAGAGCCACACAAAGCAGATATTGGTACAAAAAACGAGAATGCATATATTTTCGTGCAGAGATCCACCTTATGTAGCTCGGCACAGGCAAACATCAGGCCTGTCAATGACACTACAGGGGTGTTCACATAAGAGTGGATCAGCTTTCCTCTGCCTTTATAAAGAACGCCTGCAGAGGAAAGCAATGAGCTTAATGTGCTCTTGTACTTAGAGATGTTTTTGACTGGGTGGTGGGCACCATTCACAATTTTAAACTTATTATTGGCTATAAAAAAAATTCTTATCTACATATTCACAAACTGTATTTACATAACAGTGGAAGTTGCCATAACACTTTCCTCAGCAACTGATATTTGGTCATAAATTCATGGTGAATATTTCTAATACGTATATAAGAGGAATGTGAATAGTGTCCACTCATTCATGATACTAAGATGTAGGCAAGTAATGTTCTAAGTAAAAAAAATACACTATACTTATTTACTGACAAGAGATACAGTAGCAATGACTGTCCTGGTTTCACTCTGTAAATTTCTACTCACTGTTTTCAAAAGGTGTTTAAGAAACATACCTTAATACACAAAATTTCAGAATACTGTCTTATAATGTGTAGGTAGAAATGGCCGGATTCACAGCTTGCCTGCTACTGCTAGTATAATGCATTTGTGTTAAATGCTCTCCTCAGATTTTCTCTGTCTTAAAGAAAAGTATTTCTTATTTTGCTTGGCCAATGATTTGTCATATAAATACTACAGAATCTTATGAGAGACTGACATTACTGTTACAATTCTAGATTCCAGTGCAGTTACTCACAATATACCATTCTTTTCCAGAATTCCAGTGTAATTGCTTCCTAAACTATGGGACTGCACGCCTAGGAGGGCCTAGAGCAGTGACTGGGAGCCCAGCCTGCAGGTGGGGTTTAAGGGGTATCATTCTTTGCTCATCTAGATACATCTGGAAGACCAGCTTGAAGGTCAATCAAGGTAAAATTTACACATATTTGCTGTCCTAAATATTCTTGTTACTTGGATTGAATGATTTATTCGGAAATCTTATTATGTATCTGTAACATTCAGTTCAAGACCACCTGCCCAGGTTAAGGTCCTACATTTAGCCATG
Organism: Xenopus petersii; assembly: GCA_038501925.1. Lineage (NCBI taxonomy): Eukaryota > Metazoa > Chordata > Amphibia > Anura > Pipidae > Xenopus > Xenopus petersii. The sequence continues at coordinate 103,607,928 of CM076683.1, read as the reverse complement.
GCCCCATAAAACAAGGTTTCATGTCATCCTCTAACCCAGCAACTCTTGGATCCAGAGAACATCACATAATGTGAGTCTTTGCCATTTTGGCTTCTCTTCTATACAGTGGAATTGTAGTTTTCCGTTTCTTCCACGTCTTTCAGGTTTTGGTTGCCATTTGAGATCATTTTAGATGAGCAGCCTATCATTTTCTGCATTTCTTTATATTTTTTCCCCTCTCCAAACTTTTTAATCAAAGTATGCTGTTCTTCTGAACAGTCTGGAACGACCCATTTTCAGAGAGAAGTGCACTATAACCAGCATGCACAACATTTGCTGCCTTCCTTCTTTAAATAAGGGCCATAACTGACACCTGTTTTTTCACAGAATGAATGACCTCACTAATTGAACTACACACTGCTGTTACTTTGTACAAGCCTCAATTAATGATCTAATTAAACAGAATCAGCAACATTTATGTCACGACTGTTGGGTGTGTTGGGTTTCTATTACTCTACTACACCTACTAGTACATTATTTGCCATGTAGAAATATAATTTCTACCAAAAACATTGACTGATCAGGTTAGTGATATTGGTCTGCTATTATTCTTAACACAACTTTTTACTTAGATCTTAAATCTTTACTTAGATTTTTAACTAGACTGTTAGATCTTCAGGACATGTGTGTGTTCCCCAGCCAAGCATATTTGCAAATCAAATTACTGAAATATTGCTTACCACCAAGATAGGTGTTGCTTTGTGTTACCCTATAATCGTTCTAATAGCCTTCCAATGATACTCTAAAGCAGTGATCCCCAACCAGTAGCTCATTAGCAACATGCTGCTCTCCAACCCCTTAGATGTTGCTCCCAGTGGCCTCAAAGCAGGAGCTTAATTTTGAATTCCTGGCTTGGAGGCAAGTTGTATAAAAACAGGTGTACTGCCAAACAGAGCCTCAATGTAGGATGCCAATGCACATAGGGGCTACCAAATGGGCAATCACAGCACTTATCTGGTACCCCAAGAACATTTTTCATGCTTGTGTTGCTCCCCAACTCCTTCTACTTCTGAATGTTGCTCACAGGTTCAAAAGGTTGGGTATCCCTGCTCTAAAGTATCCATTATTATTGGTTGGAGTTAGCTGGATTAGCTAGAAGATGAAGCATAAGGGTAGAACTACATGGGTGATTTAGGTTCGACGCCACGTGGTGAAATGCTGGCGTCAAGACTGATGCGCCGAAGAGAAGTTAGTTGTAGGAATGTTGGATGTAATCGCAGCATGCATCCGACACGACTGTCGGATGCAGACGCTGCATGCAGTCGTGTCAGATGCACGCTGCCACTTCATTGAACATTTCTATTTCTTACCTTATTTCCAGCGCATCCGACTTGACACCAGCATTTCGTCACGTGGCGTCAGATTGGACCTAAATTGCAATGTAGTTCTACCCTAAGTGCATTCACTGACATTCAACATGTGTAGTTTAATCTTTCCTCTGTAACAGTTTAGCACTATACATTTTAGTGAAAGAATTGTGCTGCTTTCTAGCCATTTACTTACGCATTTCTGCAAATAGCTGCCTTCGTTCTGCCATGGTATTCCCCCTTTTTTCAGAGTCTTCAATCATTCTAGGAAAAAGAAGAAAAAAAAGATTTGACAAAGTCAGAACAATTAGTAAATATTTATTGTGCTTAATATAAACAGAGGTCCAAAACAACACATTCAGAGAGATGTGGTACATTTGTATACCAAGGGCCTCAGTACAACAGAATTGCACATTTATTAGGCTATTTAAAGACTGGGTAAATTGATATTGGGGAGGCTTTTTAGCAAGCAACATATTATGAATGTGATTAAATTATACAGGTTATTAGGATAAATAAGGTTCTTATACAACCGGTGCAGCTAAAGTGAAAACCCACATGCATACAAAAAGGGAAGCCATTAGCTTAAAGGGGATCCGTCACCCAAAAAAATTATTCAAAATACTTTTTTTTCACATTAGTCAAGCAGAATTAACTTTAATTACACTGTATAAATTATCTGAATCTTGTTTCCTTCCGTCTGGGAATTCAAAAATATAGCAAGCAGGTAGCAGCCATTTTGTGGACACTGTTTTTAAGGAAAGCCTTGCATCATCTCAGAATCTTGTTTGTGCACCAGAATGGGGGACCCGATGTCCATTCCCATGCACTGGCTACACAATTAAATGGTAAAGAGAACGGGGGAATGTGTGGAGAGCAGTGACATCTAGGAAGTGCTGAATGGAAAGTAAAAGTAATTGTCTGCCCCGCCTCTATGCCCATGGCATAGAGGAGGGGCAGACAATATTTGATTAACAGCTGAGATTTTTAAATGAGTTTACAACAGCTATGAATGCTTTAATAAAAAATAGAAATTGGATTTCATGTTTAATTTGAATAGGACTTTTATTATACAGATTTTTGTGTCTGGGTGACAGGTCCACTTTAAAGGTATTCTATCATTATTTTATGGTGCTTTTATTACTAAATGACACTGTGTGCATTGCACATATTTATTCTACCGTTTAAAATTGTATTCTTGAACCAATACATTTATTTTTTAAGTTGTAATATTGGTGTGTAGGCAACCATCTCAGGTTATTTTGTCTGGTCATGTGATTTCAGAAAGAGACAGCACTTCACTTTGGAACTGCTTTCAGACAGGCTATTGTTTCTCCAACTCAATTTAACTGCTGGTGTTGCAGTGAGACTTGGATTTTTACTATTGAACTCTCTGATGTTTATCAGAGAGCTGTTATCTTGTGTCAGGGAACTATTATCTGGTTACCTTCCCATTGTTCTGTTGATACGCTGCTGGGGGGAAGGGAGGGGGTGATATCACTCCAACTTGCAGCACATCAGTAAAGTGAAGTTTATCAGAGAAAAAAAGCCACATAACTGTGAGGTGCCTGTGAAATTGACAACATATCTACCCCCATGTCAGATTTTAGTTGCTTTTTATTTTTTTTTTTAAAAAAAAACGGATTTCAGTCTGCTGGAGGAGTGCTATTAACATTATTTTACATATTGTAAAAAACGTCTTCTCATGACAGAATCCCTTTAAGTAAATATATGGAAAAACAATCTTTTATGATAACATACTAGAAGCGCCCACAATCTTGGCACAGCAAGGGCTTCACCCCTAGGCTCTAACTTATAATGTTTTTATGTGCAGTAACTGAGAAATCAAATGTGCGCATGAGTTTAAACAGGACCTTGTTAACTTCAATTGCTTGGCCCACACAAGACAACGTTAGAGAAAGCCTATACTATTTTTAACAGAAATCTAATAAGGCACAATAATTTGCAGCACTTTCAAAGCACACTGTATGGCATGCAGGAGGGGTGCATCTAGGTTCAGTGGGAACCCTGGTATTACCACCCTGTGGCTGTACACAAGTATATTTATTAGCACAACCACACTTGCAGCTGCTTTTGTAAACAAGCCCAAATATTTTAAATGAAGTTAAAGGAGAACTAAAGCTTAACTAGAGAAGTAGCTAGAAATGTTGATCATTATGTTTTTAGCTTCTGTACCAGCCCAAGGCAACCACAGCCCTTTAGCAGGAAAGATCTGTGTCTCCAAAGATGCCCCAGTAGCTCCCCATCTTCTTTTCTGCTGATTCACTGCACATGCTCTGTGCTGCTGTCACTTACTGAGCTTAGGGGCCTACTCACAATATACTGTTTAGTCAGAATAGAAATGTCACAATATATGGATGATAAGTAATTAATACAGATAATGACTACATGGCAGCACAGAAACCAGTGCAATTAGCATCAGCATTTAATAGTCAGCCCTGTAGCATCAGCTTATATTACAGGAAAACCTCATATTCTGCTTGATAATTTGTGACAACCCATAAACTTAGCTTCTCAACAGCTGCTCAGAGTCCACTGAACATGTGAATGTCGCAGACACTTACCAAGATGGTGACCCCCTGTGACAAGTTTGAAGTCCTGGATCATTGCTGCTATTGACAAGCTGAAACTTTAGGCTGGTGCAATAAGTTCAGTATATAAAATATGGCATTTTCAACCATTTAGGGTTTAGTTCTCCTTTACGGTCTGGTAATTACAGCAGATACTAATACAGATATGGGATGTTATTTGGAAACTCGCTATCCAGAAAGCTCTGAATTATGGAAAGGTCATCTCCCATAGACTACATTTTATCCAAATCATCCAATTTTTTTCCTCTGTAGTAATAAGACAATACCTTGTACTTTATCCAAACTAGGATATAATTAATCCGTATTGAAATCAAAACCAGCCTGTTGCGTTTATTTAAATGTTTACATGATTTTTTTAGTAGACTTAAGGTATGAAGACTTAAATTGTGGAAAGATCCGTTATCTGGAAAACTCCGGAGAATTCTGTATAACAGATCCCATACCTGTAGTACATTTCTTGCGGACAGCATATTTGCCTGGTTGTATGCAAATTAGTGTTGCAACGTCAAACTGTCATCCAGTTTCATGCTTATATCCACTGCCATATAGAATATGCCATCATCTATGCCATAATCTCTCTTACTGCTTATTAATAAAAGCAGTGAATCATTGCTGTATCCATATGCCAATGAAAAAATGGATGAATGCACTAACAGTTAGCCCATAGGTCAGAACACTGCTGGAGGATACTGGGGTAAAGCCAAAATGTTGCTGGTTATCATTTATAATTCTGTTAGGAGTGTTAGGAGTATGCACAGTACAGTAAATGGACTGAAGATAAGTTGGACTGAAGCTCATGAAGGGCATTGAATATCTCTTAAAGTGGACCCGTCACCCAGACATAAAAATCTGTGTAATAAAAGTCCTTTTCAAATTAAATATGAAATCCAAATTTTTTTTTATTAAAGCGTTCATAGCTGTTGTAAACTCATTTAAAAATATCAGCTGTCAATCAAATATTGCCTGCCCCTCCTCTATGCCTAGGCATAGAGGCAGGGCAAGCAATTACTTTCACTTTCCATTAGGCACTTCCTAGGTGTCACTGCTCTCCCTACATTCCCCCAGTTCTCTTATCCATTTAATTGTGTAGCCAGTGCATGGGGATGAACATCAGGTCCCACATTCTGGTGCACAAACAAGATTCAGAGATGATGCAAGGCTTGCCTTAATAACAGTGTCCACAAAATGTCTCCTGCCTGCTTGCTATAATTATGAGTTCCCAGACTGATGGAAACAAGATTCAAATAATTTATACAGTGTAATTAAATTTCATTTTGCTTGACTAACATGATAAAATAGGATTTGAAATAATTTTTTTGGGTGACAGGTCCCCTTTAATAAACACCCTACCATTTGAAGCATGAACAGTGGTTAGCACTGCTTTGTGCTGCTTCTGAGATGCTCAAATATGGAAGTTACATGGTGCAGATTTATACAATGTATATAACATATAAATATATATGTAGCTTCTGAAATGCATCAACATAGACCCAGATCATACCCTAATTGACATAGGAATGTCTTCTTTTTTTAAAAAAAATTTTGGAGGATAAATGCGTTTCTGATTTCAATAATGTTATATTATGATTTCTACATTTCCTACACTGATGGGAACAAATAAAAAAATACTACAGGTATGGGATCCTCAAACCCGTTATCCAGAAAGCTCCAATTACAAGGCTGTCTCCCATAGACTCCATTCTATCCAAATATTCCAAATTTTAAAAAATGATTTCCTTTTTGTCAGTAATAATAAAACAGTACCTTGTACTTGATCCAAACTAAGATATAATTAGTAGGGATGCACCGAATCCACTTTTTTGGATTCGGCCGAACCCCCGGATCCTTCACGAAGGATTCGGCCGAATACCGAACCGAATCCGAACCCTAATTTGCATATGCAAATTAGGGGTGGGAAGGGGAAAACATTTTTTATTTCCTTGTTTTCTGACAAAAAGTCATGCAATTTCCCTCCCTGCCCCTAATTTGCATATGCAAATTAGGATTCGGATTCGGTTCGGCCGGGCAGAAGGATTCGGCCGAATCCGAATCCTGCTGAAAAAGGCCGAATCCTGGCCGAATCCCGAACCGAATCCTGGATTCGGTGCATCCCTAATAATTAATCCTTCTTGAAAGCAAAACCAGAATATTGGCTTTATTTAATGTTTACATGATTTTCTAGTAGACTTCAAGGTAAGATGATCCAGATTACAGAAAGATCCATTATGCGGACAAACCCAGGTCCTGAGCATTCTGGATAACAGGTCCCATACCTGTATATAAGAATCCAAGGCACATATTTAAACTTGGGTGAAATCAAACCATATAGCACATAAACCGTTTGCCGTCTACATAACATTCTACGATATATATTTTATTACAATATTATGGAACCTGTTATCCAGAATGCTCGGGACCTGGGGTTTTAATAGATGTTGAAAATACATTGAATATTCATATTGAAAATTCAACTGTAACGAGGGCCCTGTTCAACAGAGCTTACAATCTAAAAGTGTTTTTGTAGCAACTGATGTCCTTAAAAAATAAAAGTCTTCAGAAAACCCTACAAATTATAATAATAGTAGAAGGCAAACAAAAATCTGAAAAGATCTGTAGCAGAACAAGGGACGTTGGAAGCAATTATTTTGATAACTCTCTGCTGAACACAAATAACAGGAAAAGCTGCTAGTGTTAATGGGTAGAAATGTTGGGAGGCGCAGAGGAATTAAGAACTACAGCAATACAGAGCCTTTACTGTTCTTGTAATTCCACTCAACTCCTTAGTAAAAGGCTTATTTTCTGTTTGCTTCAGTCTGCAAGAAACTAAAAGAAAATAGCTTTAGGGGATAAAGAAACCAATTACATACTTTTGGATCGCTAATTGCTGTTCCAAATACTGACAATGTGCGCAAGTTCCTCAATATCAAACAGCAGAGGAATTATTATTTCTCAGCTGAATGTAACAGATGTGTTCATTTGCACAATAAGCAGGCAAAATATTGAAATATTTCAGCACAAAGAGAAACAATTGTCCCTTAAAAGCAGCAGTTACTAAAAAGCAACATTGAGACTTACCCTCAACAAATCAGGCCTGGAAAGGCTTGCCAATAATCCCAAAACTTGGCAGGCCTGTTGTTCAAAGGGCATGGAACTAATACCAGGGATAGTTTGAGGCACGTAGTGGGATAAACATTTTATTCTCAACATCTATTAAAACCTAACTGCCCATAACACTGTCTTATACAATAAAAAATAAGACGTATCAATGTGTGAGCAAGTTCATATAGGTCAAGCTTTGTTTGTATAGTAAAAGGCATACAATCACCATTTAATATCCTACTTTTGTAATACATGCCCCTTGTGTGTGCCATACTCTGCCTGCCCTATGGCAGCATTTGAAAATTATTATTAGGTGCCCCTAAAGATTTAATCATGTGCTAGGGGGGTGCTGTGTTATCCACAGGGGAAGAGGAGTTATATGGATTTAAGGGTATGACTCAATTTGACAAACTTTTTTTCACATGAGTGATATCCAGAGCAGGAACTAGGGGTAGGCAGAAGAGGCACCTGCCTAGGGTGCAACTCTGTGGGGGCACTGGGCAGGTGCCTGTTCAAGTTTCGCCTGCCTACCCCTAGCCCGGATTCGCTCCCCTGTTTGTGCCATACTCTCCCTGTGTGTGCCATACTCTGCCTGCCCTATGCTCCCTGTGTGTGCCATACTCTGCCTGCGTATGGCTACTTGTGTGTGCCATACTCTGTCTGTCATAGGGTTTGTTCTGTTGGTTTGTTAGCATTTGGAAAGTGTTGTGAGTCATGAGTTTTTTTTTGGTGTCATGGGTCTTGTAGTAACATGAGTGTGGTTTAAAGTATGTGTGTGGTTTAAATTTTTAAGATGTAGTATACTCTCCTTTTTTCAATAATATAGCTTATATTACAAATATTGCACACTGGTGCAAACTATAAAATGCTAACTCTTACAGATTTAAAAACCATGTTAAATATGTGCTACGGCCAGGCCTGGAGGATGAGATGTGGACTGATGCGCTGAAACAGGTCCCAGATATCACCATATCGGTTAGAGATAGGTATATCCAAACCAAATTTCTAAACAGAGTATACCTTACCCCGTATAGACTGGCGAAAATATATCCCATGGTCTCGGACCAATGCATTAAATGCAGCCAGGAGGTAGGCACTGTTATGCATGTTTTCTGGGATTGCCCGAGGATTCAGGGATTCTGGGAAGGGGTTCTGCAGCACATCTCTCTAGTCCTGGATGTCCCGAGTTTTAGGACCCCCTTAGTCTGTCTTCTGGGCGTTATGGATGATCTGGGTTTGCGGGCTGTAGTCAAGTTGTGTTACCTACAGCTCTTATTTTATGCTAAAAAATCTATTCTCCTACACTGGAAATCAGTGGACCCCCCGACCGTTAACTTCTGGAGGAGACAGGTTAACAATATCCTCCCTTACCAGAAATTGGTTTATGTTGCAAGGGGTTTCCCTACGAAGTTCGTGGGCATTTGGGGAGCTTGGTTGGAGTATGAGGAGACGCACTAGGATTGTAATGCATATGTGACGATATTCTGACTGCTGGTTCTACTTCCACTATATATGTCTTCTTATTATTTTCGTGTCTATGTATGTATGTTTGTTTCAAAAATTGCAAAAATAAAAACTTTAAAAAAAAATATATATATATGTGCTACGGGAAAATTGTTGACATTATGCATTTTATTACAGTACACTTTACCATTACTGGTAGCATACCTCCCAACTGTCCTGTTTTGAGCGGGACAGTCACGATTTTGACAGCTCAACCTGCATGTCATGGCTTGTCACTGAAATGTTCAAACTTTCTCTTTGATCTCCTAAACTGAACAGCCAGAAAAAGATACAAAGTCTCTAACTTAATTTTGGTAGAGTCCTCAGAACAGCCATCAGGTGCACTTGGATACTTTAGTAACACTTTAAGATAAGCAAATAAGTAATTAAAAAAAATAAAAATAAATAAGTAATTGTAACAATTTAAGATAAGCAGGTCTCTTGGGGAAACTGACTTGCTGCTTAAAGGACAATTCACCTTCATTAGCAAACCTGTTAAACTCATAAAAAAACACAGAAATGTGTTCAAACTTTCATAACCTTCCAACTTTTGTAAAATAAACATGGTAATTAGGGGGTGTGGTAGTAAGTGTTTATCTCAACATATGACTTAATTTATTGTTGTGTACAGTGGCAGGAGCAGAATATTTGCTGTTCAGTGGTGCCTACATTTAGACCATAATCACCCAGTTAATCTTGAACTGGTGACTGGTAGATTACAGAATATGATATTTACAGGGACACACACCTTTGGATCAGTGTCACGATCGTTTTTGAGTTATTTAGCTTTTTACTAAGCAGCTTTTCAGTTTGAAATCCAAAATACCCCAACAAACAAGCACTGATTTGAATAAGAGACTGGAATATGAATAGGAGAGGGTCTGAACATATAAGTAATAAAAATTGTCCTTCATGTCACAAAGCACCAACGGCACATTTTCTAAGGCATTCAGTCCAGTGACAGGAGGAAGGCTTGACCCTAAGCATCTCTCAGTGCAGAATTAATTGGCATTTACTGCCCGTATACTGTAGTTCCACAGCTACAATGACTACACACAGGCTTTTACACTCATTCTGTGGTGGCTGAGCATTATGGCTGCACAGGTATGTTTGTACATAATTAGGGTAAAAACATAAATGTACTTGTGTTATGTGTTGCATAAGCTTACCCATGTCAGATTTGTGTTTGAATGAGATAAATGTAGACATCTGGGTATAACTGGCAATGCTAAATATAAACTAATTCTTATATGCATATGATATAGAATTAAATAATGGCCTTATCCCACCTATTCTTTTCTTCTAATTGCTCACATGCTGCACTTCTTATTTACTTGTGACAGACTAGACAACCCCCCCCCCCATTAAAGTTGGTTACTAGTGGTGCCATGCCATATCATTCACAGTGAATGAGCACAAACAAGAGTTAAGCTATCCCTGCAGCAAGTCCCACGGTGGCTTTCCCTTTCCCTCTTCTTCCCCCGCACAAAACAGAAAGTAGTTAAAGGCATTTTAATGGTTAATTGAGAGAGAGAGAGAGAGAGAGAGAGAGAGAGAGACTAAAGAATTTATTTGTAAATGTGTGATTTGGTACAAAACCTTATTGTATTTAGCAGATCTGTTTTTTGCATCTCACAGTGGTGGAAAACAATCTCAATTAAGGTTGATAACTTGAATATATGTTGGGAGTCAAACTGATGATCAGAACAGATAAAACAATACACATACTTGCATTTCTTCCTGTTGTTCTTCTGCGCTTCCTTACACACAGCTGGGGTCCCTTCACTTCTCCATTTTGGGCACTTAATGGCCACACAACATGAAGTACAAAAAGGTTTATGTATATGGAGTCTAACGTTCCCACATAGTGGGCCCCATATGAGCTTCTAAATGTTCAGGCCCTATATTAATTAGAGCTGTATTTGGAGCCACAAGGGAAGTCTGAGAGTCATATAAACCCCTTGGTGGGTTTCCACCTACCTTCATTAGCTCAGCCAGTGCAAAAATGGAGTCAATGGCACAGGGGTGTGTTGCCATTCCAGACACTACAAGCAATAGCAATGTTACAATGTCTGGGTTGTAATAATACTTCTTACACTCCAGTGTTTTAGACAATGCTCATATACTTGAAAAAAGGATGTAAAATGTTCTTAAAGCTTGCTATGATTATCTTAGTTAACCAATAAGTGTATCACCTTTATACCACTTTTATTTTTTATTTCAAAAGGGTTGCCTTGTAAAATCTTCTGCCACTTCCAAACATTCCAATGGATGGAGTCAAAAACCAATAACCTATTACTCTGTGAGGCTGTAATTATTATTATGGATGCACCGAATCCACTATTTGGGATTCGGCCGAATCCCTGAATCCTGTGTGAAAGATTTGGCCGAATACCGAATTTTTCCAGGAAAGAAAAAAGTGAAAAAAATCCCTCTTTTGTGACGAAAATTCATGTGATTTCCCTACCTGCCCCTAATTTACATATGCAAATTAGTATTTGGATGTGATTGGGCCAGGCACAAGGATTCAGCCGAATCCTGGATTCAGCGCATCCCTAGTAATTATATTGTTACGTTTTATTGTTCATTTTTCTCTTCAGGCTAGTGATGTGCCCTTACCCAGTTAGTCAGATATTTTCTTATCGAAGCAAAAGAAATTCTTAGTGCCAGTGGCAAACGCTTACACCCTCTACCAAGTGTGCATGTGGAGTTCAACTGTTCAAGCGCTGATATATCAATTGGGAAGAACAATGCTGCTCGAGTTCTGGGAAGTAAGGCGGGGGCTCCCCCTGCCATTTGAAAGTATGATCGTTTACCTGCACAGCAGTTAGGGACTGTCTGACAATTCCTATCCACAGCAGTAAAAGAAGGGGGAATTTAACTGCATACAGTCAGGTTTCTTATAAAAACAGTAGACATTTTTTAACTAAAGTATATTGGAGATAGATTTCTTTTTCATTAAAGAAAGTAAAAATGGGATTTTACATTTTTGCCTTTACAGCCCCTTTAAGGCACAGGAGAAACACCATTGTCTGCAGAATTCCTTGTTAAAAGATCAAATAAGATGAGGAGCTGGGCAGAGTAAATCATTAATAAAAAAGGTCATTTTACAGATTCCTAAGGCCTTTTACTTGAGATTACTTGAGATTACTTAAGAAATAATAATATAATATTATATATAACTTCTGTTTGGCACTGCTTTCAGATTGTTCCTTCTGCAAAACTGCCATAGTCTCCTCACTGTATCACCAACCTATGGACATTTTGTGCGGCTATACTAAGCCTGATTAGGATGAATATCTTTAGTTTTCTAGTAGCTTGATGGTTTTTCATGTTTGAAACAGCATCAAGGAGAGGCAACAAATAGTACTAGGGGGAATTTTAAAAGAAACCATACCACAGCTGATAAATGTCCCTAAGTTCTGGGGACAGTCTGTAGATCTGAGTACCTTGAAATGTTGGGAATGTGTGCTTAATTTACATTTGCTTAGAATACAGTTTGTATCAAATCTTTAGTTTATAGAAACGAAGATATAAAACCTGGTGGAGTGTTTCTTTTCTAAATAACAGTTTTGAATGCTATACTTTTCAAATTGAATGTGCTTTACAAATAAAACACAACAGCGAACACACAGCCAAGAGCTTGAAATCAATTTCTTCTACAGCCAATAAAGCCGATAAGCATAACGCTAGCAAGGAACATACTGCCATAGTTTATGTTCTCAAGGTAAGACTGAATGTATAGGAATAAGTGGCTCATTTGCTTACCAGTCAAATTTATACAGAACATTGGCCATGTGTGTATGAACACATCCATAGAGACGTCTATTGAACTGGAGTTTGCCATCTAAGGCTATTGTTGCACGGAGTCACCGTCGATCCAATAAATATCAAATATCACAAAATATTCATAATCCAATAAATTCTAATTAGTAGAATAGAGTATTTAATAGTTAAGGTTGACACAGGTAAAAGGGCAAATCAAACCCAAAATAATAAAAATGTATTATGTAAATACAGTTGCTACTGAAAGCCGCATTTGCTTAATACCTGGTAGTTACTTTTTAAACAGTGTTGCAAGTTTTAAGGTGGCCATACACTGAGAGATACGCTCGTTTGGCTAATGACCTTGTCAGCAAAGACAGATCTGTTAATCAGCTGGTTTGTCTTACATTGTTCCAAGTCTGAGCCACCAGGGCAGAAAATAGAAAGCGATAGACAAAAACTGCTTTCAATAGCATTACATATACAACTTAAAATCCACAGAAAATGTGTAATGAATGCATGTTGCAAAGCTGCTTTGAATTATGCTTTCTTTTATCAGGCACAACTTATTTTTTGGGTTGACATTCCCTTTAATCCCTAGCAACAAACACTGGCAGTATAGTGGGCTGTACTGAAGAGCTCAGCAACTCCAGTGTAGGAACAGCATAGAATTTTACTTTTCCAACAAGTTGGTTTGACAAGTTTCTGTCCTGCTGCTTTCAACTTCAAGTGTAGTAACTTTAAAGTGAAAATGCTGTGGCAAGAAAAGTCACAAAGTCGTAGGCAACAAAAACCATCAGAAAAGGACTTCTGCAAGTTGTGGTGCAAACTGATCACCCAACATGACTAATGGCACTAATACCCATGTGGTGGAATGGAAGCAAATTTCACAATCGACATCCCAACTTCTAGTGCAAAGCCTTCCCAGAAGAGTAGAAGCAAAGGGTTGACAAATTTCATACTAATACTCTTGGATTCAGAATAAGATGCTGGACAGGCAGATGTCAGCATATATTTTGCTCTAGACTGTACAGGGCATATTTATCAATGGTCAAATTTCTAATTGAAAAAACTTTGAAATTCGAAATCAAAAAGACCAACCGAAATTCAGTCAAAGATTTTTTTTTTGGTCTAATAGGTCCGTTTTGGATTGAACAGGTCCGTATTGGGCCGAATTTGAATCATACGGAAAAAAAAAATATGATAATATTTTATATGTTTACAAATTAACGTGAAAAAAACAAATACATATACTAAAGCATATACATCAAAATATCATAATCCAGTGTCCACTGGCAAGACATAACATTTCTGTCAGGCTTTCACATGTTTATAAAAAGGTTAGTAATCCCCATTGGTACTGCTGCTTACAAACTCTCTATTTATAACTGTTCCTGGGGTATATATAGCCGTGAAGCACCTGGTACACTGTTGATATTCAGAAGGAACATGGCTTCAGAGAGATGACTGAGATGAACAGATTAATACCCCCCCTTACACAATGGTTTAGGAGTACAGAATTCATAGGATGAGCCAAGTATAAAGTCTTTGTTATTTTAAAGGAGATCGGTCATATCCCTGTCTCCCGACATACCTTAGTGCAGTGATCCCCAACCAGTAGCTCGTGAGCAACATGTTGCTCACCAACCCCTTGGATGTTGCTCTTCGTGGCCTCAAAGCAGGACATTGTTTTTGAATTTCAGGCTTAGAAGCATGTTTTAATTGCATAAAAACAAGGTAGAGTCTCCTTTAGGCTGCCAGTCCACATATGGGCTACCAAATGGCCAATCACAGCCCTTATTTGGCACCCCAAGGGACTTTTTCATGCGTGTTTTGCTCCCCAACTCTTTTTACATTTGAATGTGGGTCACAGGTAAAAAAGGTTGGGGACCACTAAAGGAATCACCTATGAAAAATATGGAATTCTATAGATCATAAGCCATTGGGAACACTGTGATGCTGCCAGTGAAGGCCAACACAACAGTCTCACCTGACAGTAAGGAATCACATGAATAACAGTTACATTTTTGATTTGATGGCCAAAATAGCCATTAAAGAGGAACTTGGGGCAGAAAAATAAGCAGTGATTCTCTTTTCACCATGAAGTCACATGCTTAACAAGGTCACCGCCCAGTCCCCCCCCATCGGCAATATTACCACCATATATGCCAATATGTCGTTAGGGCTACAAGTGTGCAACATTATGTTTTACCTTAGAGATAAAAACTTTTGAGCTCAACCCTGCAATAAAAATATTGCAATTATGAAGCATTTGAAAATGGGAAGCAGACCCCATGGTCATGGGGGGACTGGAATATGAATAGGAAAGATGAATAATAAAAGCAGCAAAAACAATATAGTTGTAGACTTACAGAGCATTTGTTTTTAGATGGGGTAACCTCAATCTGAAAGCTGGAAAGAGTCAGAAGAGTAATTCAAGACTATAAAAAAGAAAAACACGAGGCCAACTGAAAAGTTGCATAGAATTAGCCATTCTATAACATACTATAAGTTAACTGAAAGGTGAACCACCTCTTTAAAGCAGTAGGGTTTCAATATGGGTGGCACGTAATAATAGAAAAATTGATTTTTCACGAAAAGGCTTTATTTATGGAAAACTGTGGGCTGTATACTGTATATTTATAGAGACTTACAATGTTTAGGGATATAACACCCCTTTAAATAAACAGTGCAGAAGTAAGCATTGCATTAGAGATGTGAGTGTGGCCATTTGTAAACCACTTCTTGGTTGACATGGGAATATGTATTTATATTTATATTTTATAACTAGGTGTGTAGCTGTTAGTAACTACAGTATATACCCGCGTATAAGCCGAGTTTTTCAGCATCCAAAATGTGCTGAACCGAGTAGCTGAGATTGCAGTCACTTTTAATCATTCCTATACCAACAGTTCACTTGGGGAGAGACTGCAATATCCCACAATGCCCTCTGTTGGTTATATGAAAGAATAACAGTGCGCCCTCTGTTGGTTATATGAAAGATTAACAGTGACTGCAATATCACACAGCGCCATCTGTTGGTTGTATGAAAGAATAACAGGGCCTGCAATATCACACAGTGCCATCTGTTGGTTATATGAAAGAATAACAGACACTGCAATATCACACAGCACCATCTGTTGGTTGTATGAAAGAATAACAGGGACTGCAATATCACACAGTGCCATCTGTTGGTTGTATGAAACAATAACAGAGACTGCAATATCACACAGCACCATCTGTTGGTTGTATGAAAGAATAACAGGGACTGCAATATCACACAGCACCATCTGTTGGTTGTATGAAAGAATAACAGGGACTGCAATATCACACAGTGCCATCTGTTGGTTGTATAAAAGAATAACCGGGACTGCAATATCACACAGCGCCCTCTGTTGGTTATATGAAAGATTAACAGTGACTGCAATATCACACAGTGCCCTCTGTTGGTTATATGAAAGAATAACAGTGACTGCAATATCACACAGCGCCCTCTGTTGGTTATACAAAAGATTAACAGTGATGGCAATATCAAACAGCACCCTCTGCACATGGTAGTGGGACAGTGGGACAATGCACACAGTAATCCGTTTGGCAATTCTCTGTCACCATCAGCTTTGCAAAGAAGTCCGGTTGATCGCTGGGGGGGTCGCTTTGGCAGAATGTGCGCTGCTGGGAGACAGGGCTGTAGTTGTGTTTAGGCTTATACGCGAGTCAATAAGTTTTCCCAGTTTTTGTAGGTAAAATTAGGTACCTCGGCTTATACACGGGTCGGCTTATACACGAGTATATACGGTATATACAGACATTCGATTAATTCTTATTCTCCCCACACACAAGTGTACAGCATCAAACTACTGCAATAACTTGTGTAAACAATTTCCAGCTGTCCCAAATGTTTACTATAAATGCTGCAGCCACATATAGTGATCAACTGACATTATCTACAGTAAACATGCTTGTCCAATACAATTTCAATTCCAATGTGATTTGCTCTAGCATACGCTTAGTGAACATGACACTCACTAGCTGACAGTGCCAGGCCGTCACATGCTCTCTCTTTTGTTATTGTCTCATAGAATATAGGCCTGCATTTAGATCTGTGCAACCACAGGCGAAAAATCTCCCCAAAATTCTTTCCCACCAGCAATAAAGTAAATCACCAATGGGAAATCATAAGTGGAGCTTCGTTTTCCAAAGTCATCCAAAGTTGCGAAAACGTTGGAAAACAAAGTGCTCCATTTTTCCCATTGTGGATTTAATTTATTGTTGGTGGGAAAGCATTTCGGGAAGATTTTTTGCAGTTTGAAACACAGACAGATCTTGCCTTCTGCCATGGCCCTAAAAACATACAGGCAGCTGATAAATACTGTATGATAGAGTCCTTATATTGTAAACTCCACCGGACTGGACTGATGTATACTGTACATTTGTTGTGAAACATATTGGCGAAATAGAAATGAATAAAGATTAATGATAATGGCAGTACAGTACTTAAAATGTAATGTTTGGATTGCAGTGTCTATGGTGCTGCCCAAGACTTTTTGTCTCTGATCTATGGCAGACACCATGGGTCATTTACCTAGACATCCATAGTGTGCAATTTTCTGAAGCAATTGCTATTTTTTTTACCACAATGCAGCATTTTAGAATTCCATCAGTTGTTGCAGTCACAAGGGGAGTTGCACCTGATGCAGATGCAACCAAGGCATCAACATTAACACATGATATTCCATGTCTTTGGTTACTAAGCTATAAATCTTATGAATGGGGGAAAGCTTTAAAGCAGAAGGAAAGTCTACTTCCACTTGGGGGTGACAAATGTTAGGCACCCCCAAGTGATTGTATATACTTACCTGAAACCCCGGGCCAGTGTTCCTATCAGCAGAAAACTGCACCAGCCCAGGGTTCTTCCAGCGAGCACCACGGAGCGATCCTCTTCCGGCTTCTTCTTTCTTGTCGAGCGAGAAGCCGAACTTTAACTAAAAAGTCAGCTATTTCGTTCTACTACGCATGCGTCTGCCCCGGGAAATTTGAAGAAAGAAGAACCCATAAGTGGATCGCTCTATGGTGCTCACTGGCATAACCCCGAGCCAGTGCAGATTTCTGCTGATAGGAGCACCGGCCCGGGGTTTCAGGTAAGTAAATACAATCATTTGGGGGTGCCTAACATTTGGCACCCCAAGTGGAAGACTTTCCTTCTCCTTTAAATGCATTCATTATCTTTTAAGACCCCTGATACATGAATAAACCAGCTCCCCATGATTCATTATTTTTGTCCCCAAGCAAAGAGCATAAAAGGGTCTGGAGCTTAACAGGGACATTGGAAACTGATGTTGGGTGCAGCTCTGGCTGATTCAGAGCAACGTGAAAGCTCAGCAATAATTCTGAAGAATTTAGTGGTTCGCAAACAAGTTAAAACCCTTTCTTGGCACAAAGTGAAATGAATTATCTGTGAAAGGAATGCTAATAAAATCCAAGAATCCTTGTTGATACTGTGCTGGGCCAATAACATGCTGAAATGGTAGGGAGAAAAAACAATCCCACAAGTTTCCTCTCGGAGTAGTTTAGTTTGAACTCCCTCACAAGTATGCAAAAAGGATAACAAAAAGAATGCATGGCTGCCCTCCTTAGGTAACGTGAATTATAGACGCATTTCACTGAATAACAAATTATTTTTATAATGATTAATGGCACCCAGGTCCTGTTAGTTGTCTGTATATTGGCATTGTTTCCTGAATGTATCAGATTTCATATGCAATGCCAAGGAATAAAAGAAGCAAAACAAACAAGAGTTTCTATATGTTGGGAATATTATTTTCTGCTGAACTGCATCCAAGGTACAGATAAGGTACATGGACACTAGGAAGCCCTAACTTGAGGCAGTGTTACTTCCAGGGCTCCCTTTGTGTGTTGTGCCTACATATGCAACTAACTTCACCCAGTGACTGCACACACCTAAATTAAAAATGCATGCGTCAATGTCTTGACCATATTGAAGCTATTCAAGGTACTTATGCCTAAACAATCTCCCTGCATGTCTGCAAAGTTGAAATGCACATATACCCAAAAAAAGAAGACTTGAACCTTGCACCATGAGAGGGAATAAGTGTCTTATGCCAGGAAGGGTTTGCGGACTACACAAAAAAAATGAAGAACAACAAACAATATCAATTAAGGGTCCTATATACCCATTTCAGGGCTCCCACACTTAATTAATGAAACACTGTGCATCTAACCGCACCACACTCTATGTGGGAATTCAATATATGGGAGAAGTTGATTTGCACTAAAACTTAACTTTTATATAAAGTCATTTAAAACATTGAGTATGGGGTTGAGTAAGAGCTGAGAAAAAGTATAAAGATAAAAACTGATAATCTCGCTACTAGATCAGGGCATGAGTGGTGAAGCAGGTTCACTAGTTGCAGTGTTGAATTTCAGAATCTCTCAACCTGTAACAAGCCAAGCTAAATAACCCTGACACTCCTACCAGATTCACCGCTTTAAAGTCATCCACTGAATAGGGATTCTCATGTCATGGAAGGCAGAATCCCAGCAGGGTTATAGTAAAGTTATAGATAATTAGCAATAGTCAGGCAAACCATGCTGCAACTTGCGAGGACCCTACATATCTCTGGTCATAAGCCACCAGACTTTGGCCTAAAAGGAATGGGCAGTTTTCATCACGGTATAGCTATGACAATTTGTGCCTTCTGACCAGCCTACTTAAACATATTGCTGGCTAAGTATAAAGCCCCTGGAAGTTATATCTACCCAGTGTGTGCATGCAGGGCCGCCATCAGGGGGGGACAGGGGGGACAAGCGTACCGGGCCCGGGCATGAAGGGGGGCCCGGCAGAGCTGCATTTTGTGAAGATCCGGGCCCCCCTTACGAGCGCCCGAGCCGTACGTCTTGCTTCTGTGCTGCCGAATGCGGAAGTGCCGAAAAGCCGAAGCCGATGCGCCGAAAAGACCCGAAGTCACGGAAAAAGCCGAAGTCACGAAGCGCCGAAAAGACCCGAAGTCACGAAAACAGCCGAAGCCGAAGTCCTGAAGCAGCGCAAAGACCCGAAGTCACGAAAACAGCCGAAGCCGAAGTCCTGAAGCAGTGAAAAGACCCGAAGTCACGAAAGGAGGTGAAGTTGAAGTACTGAAGCCGTGAGTTCAATTCTACTGAACACCAGTTTGTGTATTTTTTTTTTTTTAATCTCCTGGCCACCAATGTATTATTTTAATATTCTATAGGCCCCTGCAACCAATCTTTTTTTTTTAAAAATTTTTTTTTGGGGCCCCAATTTTTTTTTTAACTCGTAAGGGGCCCCTGACGCCAATGTTTTTTTTTTTTTTTCAAAAAAAATTTTTTTTAATTTTTTTTGGGGCCCCAATTTGTTTTTAACTTGTAAGGGGGCCCCTGCCGCCAATGTTTTTTTTTTTTTTTCAAAAAAAATTTTTTTTTTTTTTTTAATTTTTTTTGGGGCCCCAATTTGTTTTTAACTTGTAAGGGGGCCCCTGCCGCCAATGTTTTTTTTTTTTTTCCAAAAAATTTTTTTTTTTTTTCAAATTTTTTTTTGGGGCCCCAATTTGTTTTTAACTTATAAGGGGGCCCCTGCCACCAATGTTTGTTTATTTTTTAGTTTTTTTTACATTTTTTTTGTTGGGGCCCCAAGTTTATTTTTACTTATAAGGGGGCCCCTGCCACCAATGTTTTTTTAAAAAAAAAAAAAATTTAATTTTTTTTTTTGGGGCCCCAATTTTTTATAAGGGGGCCCTGACCATCAATAGCTTTTTACAATTTGTGTGGGGGGGGTTACTTTTTTAGCGCTGATGTCTGTGTGGTCTTTTAACTGCGATGTGGAGTGGGCGGGAAAATGGGGTGGAGCTTGGTCGTCAGTGTGGGCGGGGCCCAGGGGGCCCCAAAAATTTTGTTGTACGGGGCCCCGTGATTTCTAATGGCGGCCCTGTGTGCATGTGTTGGGGGCCCAGGAGGCAGCCTGCCTAGGGATACAGATCCAGCACTGCATCGATCAGGCATCAATTAAAAAAATAAAAGAACTGTCACATTTCACCGCCAGGCAGCTCCTCGGACTTCATAGGGGTGTTATGACATTCTGGTCAGGGTTATTTAGCATTTGGCATTGTTACCGGATGAGAGATACAAAACACACCACTGCAACTGGCGAACATGCTCCACCACATACAACCTTATATAGTAAAGAGATTATTGCAATTTTTTATACTATTGCTCAGCTCTTGACTTTATAATAAATGTTTTAAATCACTGTATATAAAAGTTTAGTTTTAGTGGGTATTAAGGTTGCCACCTTTTGGCCCGGTTGAATCCGGGCAGGGGGGGGAGCCATGGCGAAATGGGGGAGGGTCAGCGGGTGATGGCCGTGTCAATCATAGGGAATCCTGCCCAGGCAGCCCTTCAAAAAAAACAGTGGCAACCCAAGTAGGTAAAAATTTCTCCCAAATATTAAATTTCCGCGTGGAGTGTGGTCCAGTTAGATACACAGTCTTTCTTTAATTAAGTGTGGGAGCCCAGGAGTGGGTATATAGGACACTTAATTGATATTGTTTATTCTTCTAAGCTGCACTGAGTGAAAATGCATCTGTCCTGCCTTTTCCCATGAACCATGTGCATGTGTGCCCATTAGTGATAGCTAACCCTGGAATTACAGCCAGGTCCGGACTGGGATTCAAAATAGACCCTGGCATTTGAAGTACGCAGAGGTCTGTACAGAGCTCCATTAGCCCACCAGTCACTGTCTATGGAAACTTACAGCAGCCCCCAAAATCCAAAGATTGCCAATCCAGGTCTGATTACAGCCACCCTGGATGTTGCTGTCAGGCCTGGAACTAAGGATAGGTAGAAGAGGCACCTGCCTAGGGCCAAATGATAGCTGTGCAGGTGTTCGCAGGCATAGAAAATAAATTAAGTGAAAAACGAATCCACTCTGTGCTAAAGGCAAAGTGAAATGAGCCAGGCATATGTGTTTACAATTCAACAGCTATCAATTGTTTACTATCCCCTGTCAAAAGTAAATAATAGCTCTGAATTCTAATGCCAGAGTGACTCCCCAGTGAACTGCTCAAAACTGGCCAAAAAGGGACTAAAACAGTTAAAAGACATCTGCATACTTCCCAACATTTTGGAAGTAAAAAGAGGGACAAAAAATTTTTTTCCACATGTAGCGCAGCAATTTTTGACCATGCCCCTTTCTGTGGCCACACCCCCTAATTACCATGTTTGTTTTACAAAATTTGGCAGGTTATGAAAGTTTGAAAATATTTCTCCTTATCTAAACTGTGTTTTTGTGTCTCAAAATTGTTACAAAGTATCTTATTTGCACCTGTTAGCTGCTCTGGGCTCTCTGCTAAAAGCCAATTAAGTGAGAAACTTTGTTTCTTTTTCTGGCTGTTCAGTGCAGAGAAAAGAGGGACAAATCCAGTACAAATGAGGGACTGCGGGTTGAGCTGTCAAAAGAGGGACTGTCCCTCCGAAAAAGGGACAGTTGGGAGGTATGCATCTGACCCATCACTAATGAGGAGGCCAACACTGTGCTCACACATCTGCTGAACATGCACAAACATATGCCTTGGCAACTAACAATAACATTTTCTCATTTGCAGTTCTACCCTGCACTTTTGCCCTAAACAGAAATAATAACCGATACTCGATCTGGCTACGTGTTGCACTATTATGCAGAAGCAAATAGCATGTCATTTATTATTTGCATCAGTTGACCACTGCAGGAATCACACAAGTGGGAAATTCTCTTTTGCAGAAAAAAATAAAAGTGCCATTAGAAGAGGTGTATCTGTATTCAAAGCAAGTCATGTGTTAAAAAAGAACAATAAACAATAAAGGACAACTGAGCTGTTTTGTTTTAATGTTTTATATGTCAAACAAGTGTTATGGGGTCATAGGTGGCCCTTCCAGTCTCACTTTGCAAGCCCATTCTTGACATTACAAATAAATGAAGCCTATAAACTTCTGACTTGTTGAGTGTCAAGGTCCCCATTCACTGGTCTAAAACAGTAAAGTCATAGTGCTGTCAAAAGTGCAAAGAGTTGGAGGGATGGTCCATTTTTCTAGCAAATTGAGTAGTTGCTTTCCAAGACTTGAAGGGGCAGATTTATCCAAAATCGATTGATATTTTTTCTCAGTTTGAGAAAAATGCAGAGATAGACACAGAAAAAAACATGAAAAAAAAACTTGCAAGTATTTTCCGAAACCTCAAATAGTTTAGAATTTAATAAAGGAAAAAAAGTGAAAATTCTCCAGAAAAAACTCAGCAAGTAAAAGCTGGCAAGGTTGTATAGAAGTCAATGGGAATGTTCTCGAACAACTTAATTTATTTATTTATTTTCCCAGTTTATTAAGACATTCAGCCTCACTGAAAACATTCCAGCCTCATTCCAAATAAATGGGATGAGATTCTCTCTGGCATGAGACTTTTATTCTGCTGTATACGTTGGAATATTTTGTCATGTTTTTTTCTAAAATAAGGTAGAATTTTTTTCCTTTCATCTCCATTTTTTCCCCTACAAATTCTTATTTTGATAAATCTGCCCTGGAATTTCCACAGATCTGTTAATCACCTAGCTTCTGCTACATTTTTTCAAGAGTCAGTACAGGTAAAGGATCCGTTATACAGAAAGACCGTCTCCCATAGACTCCATTATAATCAAATAATTAAAATTTTTTAAAGTGATTTCCTTTTTGTCTGTAGTTATGAAACAGTACATTGTTCTTGATCCAACCTAAGATATAATAAATCCCAATGGGATGCAAAGCAATCCTGTTGGGTTTAATTAATGTGTAAATTATATTTAAGGTATGGAGATCCCAATTACGAATGATCTCTTATCCGGAAAACCAAGTCCCGAGTATTCTGGATAACAGGTGGTCCCATACCTGTACAAGTACTGCAAGAAATCAAACAGGCTTTTGCTTTATAAGTTTATTATTTATATGGCAGGAGCAAAAAATGTGAATGTGTTAACCCTTTTTATCTTGCTGCAGAATTGTCATAAGCCCCTCCTGTACTGGCTATGAGAATTAATACAAAAGGAAAGAACACATATGTGCCAGTATTTGCCTTGGGGAGAATTTCTTATTATTTGAGCTAAGTTTGATCCTGTTTTTGTCTTTTCAAACAAGCTAATATTTAATTTCTTTTTTTTATACATACAATCGTCTATGCCCTCTCTGCCTTAACAGATAATACTCCCACTAGGCATTGGATTACTATGGCTGTATTCATTTCATGGTGTCCACACATCGCTTCTGTTCCCTGAAACTAATCTGGGTGCTTTGTGACTCCTACACTGCATCCTTTGTGGCCAACTTATTTTCTCATCTTCCTCTTCTGAAGCGGGTTGGCCCTCAGCATGAACACCTGGTTTGTCATAACAGAATGAGAAACTGTAAGCTCTGCGGATGAGCACCAGAGCCCTGGTAACAAGAACTGAGTGTGATGCATCACTGGCGCCAATACAAAGCTATTTCAAGACACAAAGTGAACACAGTTGTTCAACAATTAGTTTTGCATATGAATCCAGCCTTATTTTGAAAGTGTTTAACAAATATAGCCCTACGCTAAAGCTGGCCATACATGCCAAAATTGTATCGGACAATCTAGCTGAGAACCAGCCGTGTGTGGAATTGACCTTTGGGTCAACATAATGCGATCATGCGCATACAGGTCAATCAGCTGTATACTGTAGGGATTAGCTCATGTATGACCAGGTTGTATTTATAAAAGATAAACCTACAGCCTCTCTCTCTCTGCTAAGGCTACACAATAATATGAATAATTGGGGAAGCCTAATAAATTAATGGACATAATATATTTCATATAAATGCAATTCATTTGCAGTTAGCGTAGTCTAAAAAAATTACATTTATTACATGTTTCTGGATGATGATCTGGAAACCTTAGCCTTCGTCTGTTCTTAGGGTTTATATACACTTACATATTGTGACCATGCACTTGTTAAAATATGTATGTTTACTTTAGATAACACCTTTTACATAATGAAAACCCTATGGAGTAGCAGAGCTGAACAATATCATTTAGGGTCAGGGTACACAGGCAGATTCAGGGATATTAGTCGCCCAGACAAATCTCCTCTTCTTCAGGGCGACTGATCTCCCCGAACTGCCTTCCCGCTGGCTAAAATGTAAATCGCCTGCGTGATGGCACTCGTAGTGATTCGTTTTCCAAAGTAACCCGAAGTTTCCTTGTGAGGCAACTTTGGACGACTTCGGAAAACGAATCGCTCCGAGTGCCATCCCGCCGGTGATTCACATTTTAGCCAGCGGGAAGACAGGGGAGCAGTTCCGGGAGATTAGTCGGCCCAAAGAAGGAGAGGAGATTTGTCGCTGGGCGACTAATCTACCCGAATCTACCTGTGTACCTGGACCCTTAGGGCCCCTTTAAATATCCCAGCATAAACTATAACTACTAGAACCCCACTAAAGCTTATTGGGGCATTATGTGATTTTTGGATCAACAAGAGCTGCCAGACATGTCCCTGGAATACAGTACAATTCCTTTTGCACCCCATCATCAGTCTGTCTCATCTAATAAGAACCCTTATCAGATTATAGCAATGACAATTTTAATAAACATCAGCAACTGTAATTTAATGTTCTTACATTCCAAACCCAATGCTAATTACTCAAACCCAAGGTGACCCGTACCCTTCCCTATTCATTCAGTCTAATGATGTGCAAAGAAAGTCATGTTTCCATATACAGATATGGATGGGACCTGCTATCCAGAATCCTCAGGACCTGGGGTTTTCTAGATAGGGGGTATTTCCTTAACTTGGATCTCCATATATTAAGCCTATTAAAATATCATATAAACATTAAATAAAGTTTTAATTAAAGCTTTCCCTCCACTAAGGAACAAGCATGTATCTTAGTAGGGATCTAGTACAAGGTACTGTTTTATTATCATAGTCTTTAAAATGTGAATTACTTAAATGGAGTCTATGGGAGATGGCCTTCTGGTTAATCAGAGCATTATCGGTTCCCATACCTTTACTAGGCTTATACTTGTAATATATATCATAGTCATATGAAAAAGATTGGGAACCCCTCTTAGCCTGCATAATAATTTACTCCACTTTCAACAAAAAATATAACAGTGGAATGTCTTTCATTTCCCAGGACTATCTGAACAAAACATTTTTAGTGAAGCAGTATTCAATTGTATGAAATTACATCAAATGTGAAAAACTGGCTGTGCAAAAAGTTTGTAATTTTGCTAATTTGAATGCATGTAACTGCTCAATACTGATAACTGGCAACACCAAATTGGTTGGATTAGCTCGTTAAGCCTTGAACTTCATAGGCAGGTGTGTCCAATCATGAGAAAAGGGATTTAAGGTGGCCAATTGCAAGTTGTGCTTCTGTTTGACTCTCCTCTGAAGAGTGACAGCATGGGATCTTTAAAGCAACTCTCAAAAGATCTCAAAACAAATATTGTTCAGTATCATGGTTTAGGGGAAGGCTACAAAAAGCCATCTCAGAGGTTGAAACTGTCAGTTTCAACTTTAAAGAATGTAATCAGGAAATGAAAGGCCACAGGCACAGTTGCTGTAAAACCCAGGTCTGGCAGGCCAAGAAAAATTCAGGAGCGGCATATGCAGAGGATTGTGAGAATGGTTACAGACAACCCAAAGATCACCTCCAAAGACCTGCAAGAACATCTTGCTGCAGATGGTGAATCTGTACATCGTTCTACAATTCAGCGCAATTTGTACAAAGAACATCTGTATGGCAGGGTGATGAGAATGAGAATGAAGCCCTTTCTGCACTCACGCCACAAACAGAGTCGCTTGTATGCAAAAGCTCATTTAGACAAGCCATAGTCATTTTGGAATAAAGTGCTTTGGACTGATGAGCCAAATATTTAGTTATTTGGTCATAATAAAAAGCACTTTGAATGGCGGAAGATGAACACCACTTGTGAAGAAAAACACCTGCTACCTACTTTCAAATTTGGTAGAGGTTCCATCATGGAGTGGGGCTGTGTGGCTAGTAAGAATTAAGAGGGGTTCCCAAACTTTTTCATATGACTATCCACGAATATCGGAAACCGGCACAGCCATATAAAAATAGTCACTTCTTAATTTGCATCATATCAGAATCCAATGTTTCGGTCCTAGTAAGGACCTTTTTCAAGGAAAAATTCTTTGGAAAATAGGTTCTAACGAGGACCAAAACGTTGGATTCTGATATGATGCAAATAAAGAAGTGAAGATTTTTATATGGGTGTGCCGGTTTCTGATATACGTGGATATACATAAACTATAACTGTGCACCCAGGTCGCATACAGAAGCAAAAGTGAGCCTTGGAGTGCGGATACTCAGTAGACTGATACATATGATACTTACTGATGTATATAAAATAGTTACAAGTGACCTGTATTTAGATGTTTTGCAAGCTAATTCCAGAAGCAAACAGAGCCCTGTGACACAGATGCCAAACAATCTGTTACTGCCAGTCTGTTTGCCGTAAGGCAGGTTTGTTTGAGATACAGTATTCCCCAACTTTGCCGTGACACGTGAATAATGACACCATTGGTAGAAAACAAAACTAAAAAAGTACCAGCAAACAAATAAAAAGAACTACGTGAAATGAGTGGCAGAAATCTAGGGTACCAATAATCCCGAAGACGAGAAGAAAATTACTTAAAAGTAAATGAAAGGCATTTTGGACCTGCAAGGTCAATCCCACCACCAGCTGATGTGCTGACATTCTCCTTGGTCAGTATCATTCTATACACTGGGCAACCATATTATTTGGTACACTGTATAAACAACCTAAGCTGAGTTACCATGTTGCACCAGCCCCAGACTTTAAG
Source organism: Xenopus petersii (assembly GCA_038501925.1). Lineage (NCBI taxonomy): Eukaryota > Metazoa > Chordata > Amphibia > Anura > Pipidae > Xenopus > Xenopus petersii. The sequence continues at coordinate 103,580,715 of CM076683.1, read as the reverse complement.
CAAACCAACTCTGCTTATGTTAACTACGCCAACCCTGTGCCATAAATTAATGTTTCACTCATCGACCAAAATACCTTAAATGTACTCTATCTGCTGCTGTACCCTCCAGTGCCTTCAGTTCTTGCCAGCAGTGCATATTGGGAGCTGTAGTTCAGCAGCAGGTGGAGTGCCACAGGGTTAGAACTCCCTGCACAATATGATAAAAGCTGTCTGACGGCATGTCTAATGTCACATGCCAGTACATACATTGATTTTTGTCATTTTAGTTGCTCTTGAATATCTGCCACCTGCACAAGGCAAGTATCCCCCCACCCTGCCCATCAGAACCAATGTGTACTAACAAGCTTAAATCTCAGACAGGCATTCCCTGAAAGATCAGAAATATCTGCTGTCAGTTCTCCTAGGGAAATTCACTCACCCTAAAGTCTGAACCATGACGGAGCTCCTCCCGAGGCCAGTAAATCCCAGAAGACAGGCAGGCTAGTTCTCTCCTTGCTGCACAGAAAACGCTGTTGAATTGCAGGCTGAGTGCAGTGGACGAGGAAGGAAAAATAGATTTTCAATGGCTGGCAATGCTGAAATTCTGCATCTATCTTTAACTTGCAAGTGATTCTGTTTCACATGCCAGTAAAGTTCTACAGACAGATGCCTTCCGGGAGTGCACCAATCAGCGGTCTCGCAGGCACATTCCCCTCTCACTCCCTCCCCCACCTCATTCTCTTGCTCAGGATCTCTAACAAATAAGCGCTCAGCTGTCTCCAGCCTATCTTGGGAGGATGAAAGGGGAGCTGGCACTGATTGTCAGCGGTAGGACCTGGAAAATAGCCCTATTCCAAGGGCTACGCAATCTGCAGAGAGACCCTTTGCTATGGATTGTATGGCACTGCTAGGATTCAGCCTTAGGGTAGGACTACACGGGTGTTTTCTATGCGATCCAACGCTCTGCGCAAAAACGAAGGCGTCAAATCACATGCGATGGAAATAAAGCGTTGATCCGACGCAACACGACTGCATCAGTGTTGCAACACTATCCGACAATGCATTCACTTACCTTATTTCCGTCGCATGAGATTTGACGTCTGTGTTTCTGCACAACGCGTTGGATCACACAGAAAACGCCCATGTAGTCCTTCAGACGAATCCTTCTGCCCAGCCGAACCAAATGCGAATCCTAATTTGCATATGTCATGCAATTTCCCTTCCCACCCCTAGTTTGCATATGCAAATTAGGATTTGTTATTCCGGTGAATATTTCATAAAGGCTTTGGGTAATCCAAAATAGTGGATTTGGTGCAGCCCTACTAGGAACACACAGTTACTACCACCACTTACACTGGTTGCCATGGTAGTCAGTGACACAGGCTGTATTGAAAAATGTATTACAATATTGAGCACAAAATTGTGTCATATTTTAGCAATGTAACTATACAATCCAACAGGAGCCCTGGCCCAGTATTTCTAAGGGTTTTTTCAAACCAGTGTTGAAATATGCATTTCTGTGTGGTGGTTGCATTCCACCTCATGGTGGAAGCGGTAGATCAGCAACTTTGTATAGAAGAACACTTACCACTCCAGCAAATACCTTTTAATCCATTTATTGCAGCAGAAAATGTGGCAATATATGCAGATAGGTGTGCACCTTCCATACAAAGTTGCTGGATACCAATTGGCCTGGAAGCACCCAGGGAAGTAAATGCACCCTAGAAAGCCAAGTAAGTGGTGTGCAGAGTTTTGTTCTTAGAATTGATAGAACACCTCGAGACACATTTATCAAAGGTCGATTTTCGAATTCATACGAGTTTTTAAAAGTTCCCCTAAACTAGAAAATGCATTAAAAAATTAAAATCTAATTTTTTAAACTCAGGTGAACTAAATCGACCTGAAAACTGGAATCGAATTTGATTTGAATTTTAAAAAAACTTAATTTTAAGGAAGGCAGCAAACACCTCCCTGCAGCGTTGGATTGGCCCACCAGGATACCAGGAAAACTCCTGGTGGGCCCAGGTGTCAGTGGCCCTCATGCTGCTAAACATTTGGTCTATTTCATGGTCATTCCCTATTTCTATGAGAACAAAAGCTAACTAGATGGAATTATAGATTATAATATGTAAAGAAAAGAGACTAGGAGAATAGAGGTTGAGTGAGGAAGAAAAATAGTACTGAGAGTGGGCCATTGGTCTAAGGATTTTTGGTGGGCCCCCTGGTGTCCCAGTCTGACACTGACTCCCTGGATCTCACCCATAGACTTAAACAGCAATTCGGCCAGTTTTAGGTGGCGAATAGTCAAATTTGAGTCCTTAAAGGGCCAGAGTATGATCGATTTCAAAATCGAATTTGAATTTATTTAAAAACTCAAATCGAACTTGAATAACTCCCTAGTCAAATTTGACAATTTTGACCATAAAAAAACCTGAAAATTCAAATTAAAATGTTCAATTCAACCCTTGATAAATCTGCCCCATCATGTGCAATTAGCCACATTGAGTCTCTCTCTACAGTAGTGGGAATGGGTTACAACAGAACTAAAGGGAGCCATATACTGCTAGAGCCATTTTATTTGTTGAAGTCACCAAACTAATGTATCTTGACCTTATTTGGCCACCCATGCACAGGGCCAAACTGGGCTGGTCCCAGGGTCAGCAATCAGATCATGCACTGGGGCCTACAGATGACCGTTGGGCAAGAAATGCATCCATGCGCAGACTTTCAAAACTGACTGATCAAAGCGATACTGACACGTTCCTATAAAAATCATAGGAACGTGTCAGTATAAAGAAAATGCTGCACCCATAATCGTTCCCCAAAAAGCTTGGGGGGCGGGGGCTGGGGGCGGCTTTGCGAGAAATGATTACGGGTATAGCATTTATACTGACACGTTCCTGTGATTTTTATAGAAATGTGTTAGTATCGCTTTAAGACCCTTGTCCTCCAGTCTGTCTTTCAACCACTGCCTGGTTGCTAGGATAAACTGGGAAATAAGTTAACAATAAAACCACAAACATAAAAAAATTAAACAATTGAAAATTGTGCCAGAATATCACATTCTACATAAAGTTAATGTACAGTATATGTGAATTACCCCTTTGGAGCAAGTACAGTAATAAAAGATAAAATATAGTGGGAATGACAGAACAAAACATTAAATGAAAGAATGAAGGAAAAAAGAGATAAAAGAAAAGCCTAGTCTGATCTGTTAGTCTTTCTGCTTAACTCTCCCTCTTAGTGTGTTGTTCGTGCAAGCGACAAGACATACAGAGTGTGACAATCCTGGCATAGTATGATCTAATTTTAACTGGTGAGTTCATCTTGATTTCCAGGATTCACATTTGCTTGCACTCATCAAAAGATTTCTGTCACATTGCAAGCAACCACATTTATAATAAAGGAAACCTACGGCGATAATGTCAGCCAATGACATAAAGCAATTGTACATATGTTACATTCTGTAGCTGTGGGCACAACTAGCATATATGCACAATGTTAAAAGCCTTTTGAAAAATAACTTTGTCTTTAAGAGTAGACTTGAAATGTATATATAATGTATATATAAAGTACCTTCAGAACGACTCAGAATCTTAACCAGCCCCATCTGTGTTAATCTGTATTTAAACAGCAGTGATTGTCAAGATCTCGGAAGCAAGATGGCACTTCTTGTAGAGCCCATATGCTGCGAAGAGCATTTCAGGTCTGTGTACAGTGGAAACTGCAGGCACCTCTCCAACACACTGATGACAAACCCAATTCTGCTTTAATTATAGAAAGCCAAAGTAAACAGAATAAAGAATAAGGCAAATGCATCACAAATAAAGTTAACTGCAAGGTTGGGCATCTTGTGCCACTGCAGAAGTTTATGAATTTCAATTCCTAACAGAACAGGGTTCTCTTTGAAAAGAACAGGGTTCCTTAACCTTTCTCTTTAGAGATCCAGACAGTGTTGTAACTATAGAAGAAGAAAAAAAGACTGCTGAGGGTATAGGAGATTTAGGAGCCCAGCAGACTGAAGTTGCTGTTACTCCAACAGGACATATAGGTATGGGATCAGTTATCCGGAAACCCATTAGCCAGAAAGCTCCAAATTACAGAAATGCCATCTGCCATAGACTCAGTTTTTAAAAATGATTTACTTTCTGTAAGGGCAGAGACACACACTGCTATTTCGGGAGATAAGTCGCTCCGCAAAAAATTGCTTCTTCTTCGGGCAACTAATCTCCCTGAACTGCCTTCCCGCCGGCTATAATAAAAATCGCCGGTGGGAAGGCACTTGGAACGCTTAGTTTTCCGAATTCGCACGAAGTTGCCTCACAAGGAAACTTTAGCCTACTTTGGAAAGCCGAAGCGATACGAGTGCCACCCCCCCAGTGATTTCGATTCTAGCCGGCGGGAAGGCTTTTCAGGAAAATTAGTCGCACAAAGAAGAAACGTTTTGTCGCTGGGCGACTAACCTCCCAAAAAAGCAGTGTGTGTCTCTGCCCTAATTGTACCTTGTACTTGATCCCAACTAAGATATAATGAATTCTTATTGGAAGCAAAACTAGCCTATTGGATTCATTTAATGTTTACAGGATTCTTTTGTAGACATAAGGTATAACAATCCAGATTACAAAAAGACTCATTATCTGGAAAGCACCAGGTCCCTGAGAATTCTGGATAACAGGTCCCACACCTGTACCAGAAATTTCTTCCAGAATTGAAATGCAACAGACAAACATGATGGCATCTTGGACAGCCCAGGCTGCACTGAACAAGCAACCAGTTGGATTGTCAAGGCCGGGAGAGATGCCCATACCAGGGACAATACTGCCTTGCAACTCCACCACTCCTGATCAAATCAGCAGCTTATTAAACCATGTATAGGATCATATCAGTGCCTCACCAACTAATATTAGTTCAGGGCTTGGCAATACATAGATCTTCAAGATGAACTTCAAGAAGAATATATGACATTCTATCCAAATGCTCTTAAAGAAGATAAGCCACCCCCACCCCAGGATAATAATGCCTTAGGCGAGACAGAGATTTGAACTGCAATTACATTTACAAATTACTTTAAAACTATTGTATATTTGTAATTAATATATATTAGGTTGAGTTGTTCTTCTAACTACTGGTAATGAGGTAAAATAAGCTTTCTTTTGTTACACAACGCTTTGGGACTCATCTCATCACTCTGTACCCTTCTATAACAATTACATGAATGCTGACAGTAATCTGTTGTTCGAACAGATTTGAAAATCTCACCTGTCAATGCACCATGTTGGCCAGATCATGGTTCAGCAGCAGGTGAGATATTAAAAATATTTCCTAATGTCAGTTGTAAGTCTTATCTGGTCTCCTTCAATCAATGAAGTCATTACTTTGGACTGTCTATTTGCCAGAATCTTCTCAAGTACCTTAGCATCTGAGTTTAATTGTAATATTGGATGACAGGTACTATACAGCCGAAGATCTTTGCCTTCTCATAGGATCATGACTATAATAGCTATAGAGAAAGTCCGAAGAAGTTTATTGAATTGGGTCAGAGATTGGAGAAGAACAGGTATATCCTTAGGGAGCTCTCTGTACCATTAAATCTTGTCAGCCCTGGAGGAAGGTTCTTCAGTTGTAGTTGTGAAAATAGCCATGTCCATGTAGGACCACTAGGCTAAGGGCACACTGGGTAAATAATCCGCTTTTCTCTGCCTTTGTTTTATACACAGGTGTAAAGAAGCAAATTTGTTTCTAGCCTAGCCTTAGTGTAGGCCCAGACAAAACTGGTCTAATTAACCATAATCTGTATTAGGCAAAATAATATTTGTTTATGGTAGCCCATATAGGCTTGTCAGGCCATTTTTGTTCCTCCAATTCTGGGAAGCCCATTATTAACCCCACCCTTTTATAATATATTACCTGGGGAGGATAAGTGTGACCTAGTTTCTAAAGATTCAGGATGTCTATCTAGTACAGAGAGAGGGTATATGGCCATGTGGATGGAAGGTCCTCTAACCTGCAAAAAGGAGGGAATGATCAACAGAAAAACAAAATTCTAAGCTGATAAAGATAAACTTGAAACCTTCTCCACTGGAACGTTAACTACAGATATCTCTAACTATGCACCAACAATTCAATATTAGTTTTCTCTTAAAACTTCTGGAGCCAAATTAATATATTATGCATGAACAAATCATAAAAGCACTGAAAACAGGACTTTTTACTGTACAAATCATCATCCTTTACAGTTAGGCCCATAAGTCTGGACAGAGACAACTTTTTTCTAATTTGGTTCTGTACATTACCACAATGAATTTTAAATGAAACAACTCAGCTGCAGTTGAACTGCAGACTTTCAGCTTTAATTCAGTGGGTTGAACAAAAACATTGTATAAAAATGTGAGGAACTAAAGCCTTTTTTTAACACAATCATTTCATTTCAGGGGCTCAAAAGTAATTGGACAATTGACTCAAAGGCTATTTCGTGGGCATGTGTGGGCAATTCCTTTGTTAAGTCATTATCAATGAAGCAGATTTGATTTGAGGGGGGGGTACTTGTATGTGGATGATTTTGGCGTGAACAGACAACATGTGGTCAAAGGAGCTCTCCATGCAGGTTAAACAAGTCATCCTTTAGCTGTAAAAACAGAAAAAACTCATCCGAGAAATTGCTACAACATTAGGAGTGGCAAAATCTACAGTTTGGTACATCTGGAGAAAGAAAGAAAGCACTGGTGAACTCAGCAACGCAAAAAGACCTGGAAGTCCACGGAAGACAACAGTGGTGAATGATCGCAGAGTCATTTCAATGGTGAAGAGAAACCCCTTCACAACAGCCAAACAAGTGAACAACACTCTCCAGGTGGTAGGCGTATCGATATTCAAGTCTACCATAAAGAGAAGACTGCATGAGGGTGCGCTGCAAGGTGCAAGCCACTCATAAGCATCAAGAATTGAAAGTCTAGATTGGACTTTGCTAAAAAAAAACATCTAAAAAAGCCAGCACAGTTCTGGAAAAACATTCTTTGGACAGATGAAACCAAGATCAACCTCTACCAGAATGATGGCAAGAAAAAAGTTTGGAGAAGGCGTGGAACAGCTCATGATCCAAAGCATACCACATCTCTATAAAACATGGGGGAGGCAGTGTGATGGCTTGGGAGTGCATGGCTGCCAGTGGCACTGGGACACTAGTGTTTAGCCATGATGTGACACAGGACAAAAGACTGTCTGCTCAAAACCAGCTAAATGCAGTCAAATTGATTGGGAAATGTTTCATAATACAGATGGACAATGACCCAAAAAATACAGCCAAAGCAACCCAGGAGTTTATGAAAGCAAAGAAGCGGAATATTCTTGAATGGCCAAGTCAGTCACCTGATCTGAACCCAATTGAGCTGCATTTCACTTAAACTTCGGACAGAAAGGCCCACAAATAAACAGCAACTGAAAACCGCTGCAGTAAAGACCTGGCAGAGCATTAAAAAGGAGGAAACCCTGAATCTGGAGATGTCCATGAGTTCAGGCTGTTATTGTCAGCAAATGGGTTTCAACCAAGTATTAGAAATTAACATTTTATTTTCAGTTTTTTAATTTGTCCAATTTCTTTTGAGTCCCTGAAATGAAGTGATTGTGATAAAAAAAAGGCTTTAGTTCCTCACATTTTTATGCAATCTTTTTGTTCAACCCACTGAATTAAAGCTGCAGTTTGACTGCATCTGAGTTGTTTTATTTAAAATTCATTGTGGTAATGTACAGAACCAAAATTAGAAAGAAGTTGTCTCTGTCCAACTGGAGCTAACTGTATACAGTATATATGAAGTAGTGACTATTTCCTTAGCCGTTTACAATATTCTGAAAAACAGAACAGGCACATGGTGAAATATATAGACCAATAAAGAGTGCTTCATCTGTCAGTTACTCTATTTTCTGAATAATAGGACTCAGCTGGGCAGACCAGATGTTGGGTCTGGTGACAAAAATAAACACCAACTTTCAAAGCAGCATTACACTCACAGATTAGTATGTATGTACAGTGTATGATAGGAAAAGGTAAGACAGGACATGTTTAATGTTTCTTGAGGATATAATGCAACCAGTAAAGGGAAGGTGAACAAAGTTTGCTTTCATAAGAGATCCTGCACTACTGTTTATAAAAAGAACTGACGTATGAAGACACTTTATTCTGAGAAGTTTGGGTTGACTGGAAGTGATGGGTATTTTTAAAGAACAATAAAAAAAAGTTTCCATAGAAACAGTACCCTAAGTATTGGGAAGACAGTTTGCTAAGGAATGCTAATAAAATACGAGAATGTATTTAGGTCAGAAACACACAGAGGAGTACTGTAAATATAAAGCTAAGTATAGATCTCATTGGATGTGAGGGGAAGAGCAACATGAGCCCACGACACATTCACTGGGAGGCACATTTATCATGGGTTTTTTAAAACTCCCATGAACTCGAAATTTGTTATAAAAACGTTATTTTTTAAACTCGGGTGAATAGGATCGACCCGAAAACTCAAATTGAATCCGATTAGAATATTAAAAACTTGATTCAAGTTTTTTTCTCCGAATGTCAGGAAGGCTGCAAACAACTATAAATTGATCCCTGGACGTCTACCATTGACTTTAACAGCAATTCGGCAGGTTTTATGTGGTGAATAGTCGAATTTGAGTTCTTAAAGGGCCAGAGTATGATAAATCTCAAAAATGTAATTCGAATTTTTTGAAAAACTTTTCAATTCGACCCTTGATAAATCTGCCCCACAATGTTTTCAAATATTTTTTTTTTCAAATGACAGAATCACAAAATAATGTTACATACGTATGTAAAATAAATGTCAATACATTAGCTCATACCAAATACCAGATAAATTGCAATGTATTTTAAAATGGAATGGCTATTTGGGGAGATATCAATGCTAAAGGGCGTGGCCAACCTCACAACTATAATTGACCTCCTGGGTTTAATACAAGTAATTAATCCAAATTAATAAAACTTTGGAGGTAGTTAGTGTAATAAAAATCTTACCCTTGTTAGTGACCCATAGGAACTAATCAGCAGGTAGCATTTACTGTCAGCAGTATGAAAACTTACATCTGATTAGTTGCTATGTGTTACTAGACATAGGCAAACTTGATTGCAGCACGCCATAAATCATACTTTTCATGACTGTCAGAAATGACAAGGCTCTTTAGTCTAGCACCAGCTGTTGCCTTTTCTCTAATATTAATGGTCATGTCATGGGTGCTCATATACAGGAATGGCCATCCCATATGTTACAGGCCCACGGTGTGGCAGTAGCAACAGTGATTCTGTAAAGAAAATGAGTGGAGACAGAGCCAATATTACTGGTGTGCTGCTTCTTCCCAAGTGACAAAACAGCAGCTCTCTCTGTCTAAACTCCCTCACAGTGTGGGCTTATAAGTGACCCCTCTTGATGGGAGTGCGAATAGATAAATCAACTAGGCTAGTTTATAATTTTAGGTTGTATGTGTGACCTCATATTTACTGGGTCACACATACAACCTAAAATTGCTCCTTCTTTATACTCCTCTATACAATACACCAAGATCTTTAAGGGCAGTGGCACACGGGCAGATTCGGGGAGATTCGGAGAATCTGCCCGTGTGCCCCTGCCCTAAGCGACAACTACTTTACACTGGACAATGCTGGCATTTAATTTGATTCATTTTAATTTGAACATAAACATAGCCAGATAACTAGAAACCAGAAAATAAAAAGCAGAAAGTTTTACCCAGCTATACTAACAAAACTATATTAAAAATAATTGCATTAAAAACCATTTTGATTATGACTCCTGTTACATTTCCATTTCCTCTTACAAGCTGATGTCCCCAGGGTACTTATGTAAATATAGAAATATATCAAACAGCTTATGTGATTTCTGAATATTAATAACTCTACAAGATTATAAATCCAGTTCTCAGTTTCTTGTGGTTTTCTGCAGAAAAAAAAATCACTTTCATGATTATCTCCTCTTTTCTTCCTTCTACCATACCAAAGAAAGCAGAGCTTAAATGAAATGTAGCTATTTTGCACAGTGCACTGTGGGGCTGATTTACAAATGCAGGGTGCTCATTCCAATAGTTTTTCAACAGTCTACTACAACTTTTTTTATTTGATCTACTTTTAATTAATTACTTTTCTCTTGCATTCTGTCACAATATACTATCATTCATACATTTCTAGTTAAAAACAAAAATGTTTAAACTTTTAATTAGCATTTGCCATTTCTTTATGCAGTGTTTATGAAATAACAATTTTGTTTTCTTCTTTAAAATTCATTTGAAAAGAACAGTTTACCAGGTCAGCAACCCCCCCCCCCCACCTCCCAGGGCTGCTTCAGAAGGTGAAAAAAGACACTTTACACTTCAATATTAGAAAAACTGTGACACATAGAAAATAGAAAGTAATTGGAAAAAGTTGTTATTTCTGGTGAACTGAAACCAACTAGTTGTTTGAAGGTGAACCACCCCTTTAAAGAACATCACTTCTATATAGTGCCACCACAAGACAAATTATCAGTTCACATTTCTTATTATAGCTTGACAGCAGCAATACCGACATGATCAAAAAATGATTGGAATGGGTCAGTATCTCTAGTAAAAAAAAATAATAATAATAATTCACACCCCCCCAATCAATGCTCCTAGGGGGTATTCACAGAACCAATTACTTTGATATGGGGCACAGAGGTGCTCTGTTTGTTATTTAGGGCTGAAGGCACCTTGATCCATCTTTAAGCTGGAGAACAGATATTAACAGAACGCAAGCCTACGAAAGAATTGTACTGCCTCTAGAACTGGATCTTTCTGCTTAGCACACTAAGATAGGTGCAGGAGGGTTTAAAACATATCCTCCATTAATAATGATTAATAACATGCAACTAAAAATAACAGGAGCAGCACATCTACATTAGGGGATCATTCCTACACAGTACCCTACCAAACCTACAGCTGATGCACATTTACAAGCAATCATTTTTCTCTAAGACTATTTTAACTTGTAGAGAAAAAAAAGCAATTTTATATTTACAATGTTGTGACCCCTATACTCCCCCTATATTAAATTGCTATTTATGGTTGCTAAGCAACAAACAACCCTTGCGACTGAATAGAAAATACCTCAGGGACATAGAATAAACAGCACATTTTTCTACTATCAGTTATCGCATCACTGGGCTATATTGCTAGTCAGGCTCTGTCTTTCCACTGACATTCCATATATTTCTTCTATCTCTCCCATCACGTTGATGGCAAAACAACCCTAGGCATAAGGGATGGCACTTCATCATATGTAACGAATACTTATGTAGAAAAACTCAGATCCCAGGTAGTACTAATTGAAAGATCACATATCTGCCCATATAAATATATACACTGCCACGTGTTTCCATTTATGAAGAGCAAATCATAGGTACAATTTACAAAATAAAAGTGATTTCAAAGAATTTCAGTAGGGGTGAATTAAATGTACCTTAAAATACATTTAAATGTAAACCTAAATATTAACAGACCCTGGTCTAATTACCTTTTCAAAGTGCCTTTCTTATAACCCAACTACACAAATACCATAAAACAATACCCACCAAGCTCTATTATTGAGCACAATTGAATGGATAATAGTCCTATATAGAGCAATGCAACATTTATGTGAAAAACAGTTAGTGATAACTGATATGAAACAATACAACTCCATTTGGTGCACATTAGTCTTGTTAGCTAGTGTTTCATAACCCTTCATACGGGAAGCCAAACGTGTTCCTTGAACTAGCTTTGTAAAACAAAATTGGTCTATGTACCATGTTATAAATATCCTTGTAGAATTAAAAATAACTGTACCTTTTTACAATGTTGCATAATATATATATGTATCAGTAAATCCAACTTAAAGCAAGAGTTAGGGAAAAGTCGCCAGTGAAGAATAGGCGTTTAAAGGGATCATGTCTTTGGAAAACATGTTTTTTTCAAAATGCATGTGTTAATAGTGCTACTCCAGCAGAATTCTGCACTGAAATCCATTTCTCAAAAGAGCAAACAGATTTCTTTATATTCAATTTTGACATTTTGTCAATTTCCCAGCTGCCCCTGGTCATGTGACTTGTGCCTGCACTTTAGGAGAGAAATGCTTTCTGTCAGGCTGCTGTTTTTCCTTCTCAATGTAACTGAATGTGTCTCAGTGGGACATGGGTTTTTACTATTGAGTGTTGTTCTTAGATCTACCAGGCAGCTGTTATCTTGTGTTAGGGAGCTGCTATCTGGTTACCTTCCCATTGTTCTTTTGTTTGGCTGCTGGGGGGAAGGGAGGGGTGATATCACTCCAACTTGCAGTACAGCAGTAAAGAGTCATAATAAAATAATCCAAATTTTGAAATATGATTTCCTTTTCCTCTGTAATAATAAAACAGTACCCTGTACTTGATCCAAACTAAGATATAATTAATCCTTTTCGAAAGCAGAACCAGCTTATTTTGGTTTATTTAATGTTTACATAATTTTCTAGTAGACTTGAAGAAGGTATGAAGATCCAAATTACGGAAAGATCCGTTATCCGGAAAACTGCAGGTCGCAAGCATTCTGGATAACAGGTCCCATACTGTCATTTTTCAATGGTGAATGCGCCAAAAGCTCAAGTGTTGGCACTCACACTATGAAGAAATCTGAAGCTACAGAACATGGCACCCATGAACTCCGCTAGTGGAACACTAAGCGGGGGGAATAAGGGAGGGGGAGCCAGTGGAGGGTGGTGCATAGGGACTTTTAATTGTAGGGAGGTTTACTTCTCCTTTGATGTGCTTTGAATACATGTCCTATGATCTGATTTTTTTTATAACATTTATAAAGTTAGATGCACATTTTACTGTGAAACAGTTACAGATTTAGATTATAAACATCCGCAATAAAATGGGATCATTGTTCATCTTTTTATATTATATTTTATTGCTAGACAAAAAGTACTTGGTTGTATGGAAAATGTCTTTAAGGGAATTAAAAAGGTGAGCCAAGGGCAGCACTAAAAGTGTTTGAGTGATAATTGAAACTGATGATGGCCCTTTATTTTGATTATCAGTGCCCTTCTCATAACTGGCTTTTCCCTATGACACGCATCTCCCTGACCGTTGCTCCTTATCCGTGCCCTGGTTTCATTAGGCTCACTCCAGCGCTTCTCCTTTCCATCCATCAATTTTAGTGCCTGGAGATCAATGGAATCCTTGGTATAAAGCAAATGCTGAATGTAAATTAAGGGTGATTTTATGCCTCACAGAAAGACATTTTTTCCCCATCTACCAGTGAAAATGTAATTGAAATGACATGGGTACTGAATGGATTACCAAGTGTAAATCTTTTGTGAAGAAAAATTGTGCGTCTGTCATATACATAGAATATAAGCCTGACTCAATGGAGGCCTGAGCATATATTTATATCAATAATTTATTCCACCTTCCATTGGATTTTCCTCTCTCATTAATGTTTTAGGAAGACTGGTTAATGAGACCTGGCAATGTTCACTATACCGAAAATATATTAAACCAGAAAAAGGTAGGTCAAACAAATCTGCATATCAAGAGGAATCTAATGCTGCAATAAAGAGTGATCTCTTGTAATGCAGTGAGTATGCTTCACAGACATGTTCAAAATAGAATGCATTTTTTGCAACAACTATTCCTTTTTATTTTCAGCGGTTATATAAGAGCTAAAGTTATGCAATAAGTAACAAGGATGAAAATGTTTAATGTTTAAGGCCAGTAAGATGCAAAAGGACACTAAAGCATAACTTCAGCAGCAAGATGTCCCCCATAATAACATGAAGTGGCTCCCTACTGGGCTCTCCATGCTAGGGGATCCCTTATCCAGCACCCATTATCCAGAAAACTCTGCATTACCCAAAGGCCATCTCCTATAGAGTCCATTTTATGCAAATTATTTTAATTTTTAAAAATAATTTCCCTTTTCTCTGAAATAAAACTAAGCTACTTATTTTGGCTCACAGGCACAAAGCAAGAGAGTGCACCCAGGATCATAGCGGCACTTTAAATAGGAAAAGCATTTAGAACTAGATATTTCGAAAGACAAGCACTGTTTTTCACCACCTCCCCTCTGGGACAAATTACAATACATGGTTATGTATTTACCAAAAAGTGAAGGTAGATAGCAAAATACACAAAAGCAGCTACAGGCAACAATACCAATTATAAGATGTTTTCAGCCAGTCATCTGGTTTTATAACAATAATCTGTCCCATTATCTAGCCAATAGACAAATACAAGAGTCCTCTGCACTCAACCCATTATCAATATATTTAAGACAGAGACATTTTGTGCATACTGCTACTGAAAAATGCCTTACCCTTTAAACAAAACAGGGATTGTTTGTCCATAAATTGCAATATATTTAAGCTGGTCAACTACGTCAAAGTCAGCTATAGTCAAGTGATCCGACTGGTGTCTAATAAAAGGGCAGCCAAGTTTGGGAGATTTACTTTGAAAGCAGCTAGTAAGTTGCAGGTAAAACTTAGTCCCTTTGTAAAATGTATAATGAAGCAATAGAATTCTTAATGAATCAGATAAAATTGAGTGTAGGACTGGCCAGATATGGGATGACTTTGACGTAGTTGGCCAGCTTAAATATATTGCAATATATGGACAAACAATCCCTGTTTTGTTTAAAGGGTAAGGCATTTTTCAGTAGCACAAAATGTCTCTGTCTTAAATATATTGATAATGGGTTGAGTGCGGAGGACTCTTGTATTTGTCTATATGTATTTTGTGGTCATAGCCTCATTGCCTAATGGTTTTAAAAAATAGTGCTGAGCATAACTTTCCCTTGTTTGTTACCATTATCTTGCCAAGCCATTGGATCCTGCAACATATTCTAACACTATCTGGTTACATAGGTTAACTTCTGTACCATTTCAAATACATCATTGCTCTGTACTTCCTTTGCCTAGACAATGCCTGTATCAGAGCCAACTATCTTTCGAAATAATAGCTTCCAGCACAAAGCCACATGTAGAGGCAGATTGCGGAAGGGCAGATAGTAAAGAGCAATGTGAATATTTTAGAAACAAAGTGAATTTTTAACTGATTATGTTCAAAATGTTTATTCCCATGAGATAAAACTTTTTGAATTTTCACTATTGCCATTTTTACTTCTTAGGGTCTGGCCACACGAGCAGATTAGTGGAGATTAGTCGCCCCAACGACAAATCTCCTCTTCTTCGGGGCGACAATCACCCGAACTGCCTTCCCCTGCCCTCCGCCGGCTAAAATGAAAATCTCCTGTGGCAATGCAAACGCTGCGCTTCGTTTTCCGAAGTCGCCCGAAGTTTCCTTGTGAAGTTTCGGCAGGCGATTTTCATTTTAGCCAGTGGAGGGCAGGGGGAAGGCACTTCTGGCATATTGCCGCCCCCAAGAAGAGGAGATTTGTCGCTGGGGTGACTAATCTCCCCAGATCTGCTTGTGTGGCCAGACCCTTATGGTTTTTTGTGGATTCAGTTTCAAACGATATTCTACTCCTACAGTTTTTTCAGGTATAGCTATGGAATTTAAAATCTATTGGATAGTAGAAGACTTCATCTTGATGTGGGGCCCCATTATTAAAACAACTCTCTCCATACTTGGTATGCCCCATGCTTCCTATCTAGCACTGCTGCTCTGCACCCTGTGTGCACCCTGCTAAATAGAGATCTGCCGAGTCCGGGACTGATTAATAGAGAGAAAAGAAAAGGCTAATACTGGACAGCTTGTACTTTTATAGGCATTGTTAAAACTGCTGTCCAAAAACAATTTAATTCATAGACATTTGATCATTAGCATTTTCAGTTTCTTCACCTTGTATGTTTCCTCGTAGTAACTTTAAGCTTGTCTAAACGTTAACAAACCTGTGGCCACCTAACTATTTTTTTGACTGTTGCACTCCATGCACTGTTGTTTGGGAGATGTTGTAGAGAGCAGAAGGGCTGCAACTTGGACATATGAACCCTGTAGAAATATCTGGTCTAGAACCCCGTGCCTTGTGACACCAAAAGACATATGCCCTTGCCAACCGTCACTCCTATTTACTAATTTAACTTAAAGAGATAATGACACCAGAAAATAAACTTTTTATATCAATCATAACATTGAATTTAAATGGTATTTATAATTTTGTCATAAACGTATTTGTCTGATGCTTTTACATTACCTTTCTTACTACCATGTTCCTCTATGAGGGGGCTGCCATATTTGTACAGTAATAGGCCATTAGCATTTAGAAACTCTAACTGACAAGTTGAGAAGGGACAGTCAGGTTGACAAAACAGTCAGGTTTAGGAACTTCAAGTAACAATCACTTACATAAGCAGAACTATTAGCAAAAAATGATCAACATGACATATACTATTCATGTAGACTGATGTTTTGAAAATAAAAATTAGCGTCAGTATCACTTTAACTCCTGCATGTGAATTTAGTGCTTGATACCTAAGCAAGAAACATTTCTTCTTTTAATGCCTAATTACTGCAGTAAAAGGACAGCTGTGGTCTTTTACATGTTTTAGAAGTACTTCTAGTAACTGACCACAACAGTGCTGAGAACTTGTGCTCAACAACACATGGAGGGATGCTGCAGGTTTGTCACCCTGTCCTATAGTAAATTAAAGGATTGTGCCTCAAAATGCAAAGTATTATACCTTTAGAAGTCACTTTATGTAGGCGTACCAGAGATACTGAAAATTACACACAAGAACAAAAGCATGCATTCCTCAAAGACAACGCAAATTATACACCTGTCAGATCCAATGCATCTCTACATGAAACTAGAAAATCAGAGCTTCTTTGGCAAACAGCAAGCCAAATTATATAGCTGATAGTTAAGAACTATCCAACATATGTGAATGCCATACAAATACTAGAACTGCTAAAGCCCCAGAGCAAAATCTATTTTTAGGGGGCCAACCAAAAACAGAATCTCCAAAATTCCAGAACCGGAATTCTCCAGGGTTAAAAAAGCTACATAAATAGGTCTACCGCTAGTCTTACACCACCTAAAAATTACATTTACAGGGCATTGTTGTTAAAGTCTTACTCTTATTTAAAGATTAATCTAAAGCCCTTGGCTCCTGAGATGCTAGAATCATATCTCCTAGCATCACAGAAAAAATAATCAGGGGAGCACAGCAAATCCAGTTTTGAAGTTGAGGGACAGTTAGTTGATCACAAAACCTACAGCCCTCTCTTGCCCAGTCTTTGGGGAGAAGGTACTATAAAATGGAAGGAGGTCCAACCAATGTTCACCAAAACATGATGCTGTCCCCTGGTAAATGTAAAATCTGGATTACTGTATTCTGGCATTTTAGTGTCTAAAATGCACACATGATTTTAAAAAGTGCACAAACAGCCCAAAAAATCAGAGGGGATACCCAACCCTTAGGCTACAGGGCTAAGACCCATACTAGTTTGAATCATGGGTAACTTAGAGACATAAAAGAGAGGGTTATAAATGAAGTTGGGGGACTAGTTTTAGTGCCAAGATAATATTAGACACTGTGTTAGTGGTCCATGAGGACCACTAACTAATTTAAACTCCCAGTGATTTTTATCACTTGCCTGAGGAGCTTTCTACAAAAAGGTGCATCGCCATCCTTTTAACTGCCCAGAGCAGGGTGTATGTGCAGTATAGTAATTTTTGGGAGAAACACCCAGCTTAAATCAGCACAAGGGTTAAACCATCCAAAGATACCCTGGGCTGGGAAATACAACTCAGCATCAGGCTGAAGTAAAGGGTGAAGGAATCTATGAATGGAGAGTACTTATAGGGCTGCCATTAGAAATCATGGAGCTCCATGCTATATAGCAAAAAGAGCCGTCCCACCAGACAGCTCCAGTTATTAGTTCACCATTTGCCTGGGTAGGGTAAAGCATACAAGACAGCGTTGCCTACAATGACGTACTGCAGTACAAATCTGTGAATCTGCTATTTTCTCTGTATGTGCCAGCTTTTATGTCAATTAGTTAATTAGCAAATGTACTTCTCAATCGTTCTTTTAAATCTAGCCTCTGAATAGAAATGAATGCCAAATGCTGTAAATACATGTGGGAACAAGACTAGGAATAATGTGTGCAGTCACTGTCTGTACCAATATAAGCTTCTAATGGCTTACTATAGGGCAAGGAGGCATGCTAAAATTCAAATTGTCACTGTACAGCTCAACAAACAAGAGTACGGTTCCATGCTTTCATGCTGGGACACTACTGTACCCACAACAGTTTAATATTTCTTTCTGGAGGAAAAAAAGTGTGAAGTGGGTTGTGGTGAGGGAAGAGCAGGTTGTGGCAAAAATGCCCTACCCACCAATTTCCTGCTGTGCATAAGTACATATTTATTCAGCTCAAGGAAAGGAAAGGTTAAAACTAAGTAAGCTTTATCAGAAATGTCCACCTAAATATACCAGTAAACACTCAAAGTAGTGCTGCTCTGAGTTCTCTGTCAAGAAACACTGCATTTCTTTCCTTCTGTTGTGTACACATGGGCTTCTGTATCAGACGTTCTGCCTTCAGCTTAAACCTCCTTGCCCCAGGCGTGAGCATGCTCAGTTTGCTCCTCTTCACCCCCATCTCTGCTGTAATCTAAGCCCAGAACTATGAGTGAGCAGGGACTCAGTCAGAAAGTGATGTCACAACAAGCTAATACTGCAGCTGCTATCCTAAACAAACAGAGAGATTCTACAGCTTTTTACTCAAGTATGGTAAAACATTCTACAGAATAAATATAGCATTCTAGCGTGCACTATTGAATATATCATTTGTACTTGTAGAGTTAACTTGAGAGAAGAAAACATAGCTATGTGTCTTTATAGGTCCTGATAAGGCCTATGAGATTATGTCATGCAGTTTTGGCCTCCAGTCCTTAAAGTAATACTGAAACTAAAAAAAAATAGTAAAAGTAGTATAGTAAAAGTTACCTATAGGTCATGTTGATTTTGCTGATGGGGCTACTTTTATATGTAATTGTTACTTGAGATTCCTAAACCTGACTGTTTTGCCACCCTGACTGTCCCTTCTCAGCCTGTCAGTTACAGTTTCTAATTCTAATGGCCTACAGCTACACAAATGTGGCAGCCCCCTCATAGAGAAACATAGTGGATGGAAAATTTAAACTATAAGGGTAGACTTTTAAGGTTGGGGTTATTTTCTCTGGAGAAAAGGTATGGGGACCTGAATACTCTTTACAGGTACAGTAGAGTTGATCCTTTTAGAAACGATCAACACACCAGAGGGCACCCCTTTAGATTTGAAGAACAGGACTTTCATGAGTTTGAGGCAGCCTAGGTGGTTCTTCGTGGTGAGGGCAGGAAGGCTGTGAAATGCCCTGCTAGGTGATGGTAGTGAGGCAACTTCGGGCGATACTATAGTACTATAGAAAACGCATCGCCGTGTGTGCATTAGCGCAGGCGACTTTTCATTGTAGCCTATGGGGAAAACGCTGAGGCAGTTTGGGGAGATAGTCACTCAAAAGACGAGGCGATTAGTCGCCAGGCAACAAAATCTCCCCGAATCTCCTTGTGTGGCCTTACCCTAAGAGTGGCTTGGATTACTTAAACATACATAATATCCAAGGCTAGCATGATGTTAAGATCTACAGTATAGGTATATTATAGTTTATAAATGTATGTAAAAGTGTATAGCTAGTTCTGTTTATATATGTGATACATGTTCTCTGAGGCCAGGGGCTTTTCAGTGCCTGAGGCGGCCTTTCAAATGCTGCAGCATTGCTACTGAAGAGAGAGCAATTGCACTCTAGGCTCTTTACTTTACCAGGAGCGGCTTTTTGTTGTAACTGAAGATGAAAAAGGTGTATACTGCCCCTTTAAATGAAAGTACAAACCTTGTACTCAAGTAAGCCTAAGCCTCTTCGGCACAAATCAAATTCATACTACAAGAGGATGCATGAATGAGCTTTGGTAACAAACATGGGTACAAGTACAGATCTATGTATCGAAATGGACCAGGAATGCATTCAGTGACCATGGTATTTACTACTAAATCAATAACAGGCTCTTTTCCTTGGAATATTGACTTTATGAGGAAGAGATGAGAGAAACTCTGGCAGTAGGTGCATGTTTAGGATTAACTATACCACAATGTGCACCTCACTGGAGGGCCAAAATGTGTTCCATATTGAATCAGCCTGCATCTGTATTTTGTTATTAATAACCTGTACTTGTCCAGATGCTCTTAGCAATCATATGTTCTTGTCAATAAATAAGGGCATTACTGAAGTGTTCACCTAGGATTATATACTTACAAGACTAAACAAAATTAACACAAATTAAATCTCATTTTTGTTTGCATAAGAGGCAGTAAATCCCTGGCTTGCAAAGATAAACTTAATAAGTATGTCCCTTTAGCATTGCTTTAAAATGGAAAGATATATCATAACTTTGTTTTCTTGTTTTGTGACTGATAGGAGCCCGTTCAGCAATTACAGCATAAAGCAAAGTTTAAATTCCAAAAATGGTCATACACAGGTAGTGCTAATTTGTCTTCTCTATTTTAAGGTGGCCATACATGGACCAATAAAAACTGCCTATAGACATTGCATGGACGTCTTTATTAACCTTCACTGTCATAGCTCCTGCTCATGAAGTAGTGGCTGCATGGAACATGGTTTCTCTCGTTTTGAGCTTCTAATAGGTAGAAGCTGGCTAGACAACAAATTGCAAAAATTAGATTAATATATAATTAATACTAGTAAGCCTGAATAAGGGAGCACCACCCCTAAATCAAAGAGAAACAGACAAATGGTGTGCAGGGTTATATGGATAAATAGTAACACAAAAGAGGAAAAGATTAACCCTTAAAGTTGCACCACCCCATCTTTAAATCCGATGACTCAAGGAACAATAAAACTTAACTTTTAATAAATTAATTAAAACCGTAAGTCCAGAGGAGCGTTTAAAATAAGGTTAGGGACAGGGAGGCAAAGAACCCGGATTCAAATGGGCAAAGAAGTACACAGCATACAGTGGGTGTTTGGGATGTCAAAGAGTAACCCACGAGCCTACAAATGTAAATACTGGTAAGTCACATTCAATCATTTAACAGCCATAAGTCGGGGTCAACCTTGTATGATGGCTTTTAGGCCTTAAAATATCCACCACCCCTTCACCCTCAAGCACACCCTCCCATAGCCAAAGAGAGAGAAGCCAGTATATTATGGCTGTATGTCGATTAACCCTGTATTAAATCAGGCAAACTAAATACATAAACTGCCAACCCTGGCATACGAGTGCTGGTAGGCAGCAGAGTTCAGTTAATAAGCCATAGACTGAGATAGGGATTAACACAAAGCGCAATCAGGTCTGGTGCACCACCCCTTCACCCTCAAGCGCCCCCTCCCCTTTTCCAAAGTAAACAACCAAAGTAGCCGTATTCAATTAGTTTTAAATGGAGGTTAAAATTCTATCCCAGCCACAGAATCACCGTCGAGAACCCACCCCTTCACCCACAGAGCTTCCCACCCGTTTCTGCTGTGAAGCGGTAGCCCAAAGATAAACAACCAAAGTAGCCGTATTGAATTAGTTTTAGATTTGAATGGAGGTTTAGATTCTATCCCAGCCACAAAATCACAGTCGAGAACCCACCCCTTCACCCACAGAGCTTCCCACCCATTTCTGCTGTGAAGCAGTAGCCCAAAGATTCTTTGTAGATTCAGCCCCCCTGCCTAACAATTCTAAAATGCGCCTGACGCGCGTTTCACCTGCATATCACAGGCTTTGTCAAAGGCATTTTGACAAAGCCTGTGATATGCAGGTGAAACGCAGGGGTGGTGGATATTTTAAGGCCTAAAAGCCATCATACAAGGTTGACCCCGACTTATGGCTGTTAAATGATTGAATGTGACTTACCAGTATTTACATTTGTAGGCTCGTGGGTTACTCTTTGACATCCCAAACACCCACTGTATGCTGTGTACTTCTTTGCCCATTTGAATCCGGGTTCTTTGCCTCCCTGTCCCTAACCTTATTTTAAACGCTCCTCTGGACTTACGGTTTTAATTAATTTATTAAAAGTTAAGTTTTATTGTTCCTTGAGTCATCGGATTTAAAGATGGGGTGGTGCAACTTTAAGGGTTAATCTTTTTCTCTTTTGTGTTACTATAATTAATACTATAATTTGGAAATAATTGATTGCTGATATTACATCATTGTCCACAATTACAGTGATTAATAATGCACATTCATAAATTGCTTACAAATACCATTTTATCTTAAGTATTAATTAGTGTGATCATTTGCAGTGACACCATTATGCAAGAAATAGAGCAAATTTAACTGCTTGGGAAAACAATGGAGGTTATTGTAAGACTAATTTTTTGCATGGCACTTTCGTAAACATCGGAGCAACCATTTAAGGGCAAGCAACACTGAACGCTGATAAAACGTGCTTTATAAAAATGGTTACTCTGCCCTGCTAAAAATCATTAGGCTTTGCTTCAGCTCTTCCCTAATGTGCACTGTAGCAATGGAGGCAGATATACAAGGTTCTGACAAATGGGTCGTTTTAAGTGTTTTGCCCACTACATTATTAATATTTTTTTACATTTTTACTTTATAATGCATTAGAATATATGGAAAATGTCAAATAATATTGTTATACAATATATTTCCTTTATAGCCTCTCCCTATGTTTTAGCCCCCAGCAAAAGCAGATCTATGACTAGAGAATTCTGATAAAAGGATGGTTATCCAATTGAAACACTGGGTTGTCTTTCAGGCATTTTGTTCCATAATAAAATAGGCCCTGAGCACAAATGCCATTTCTGTATCTGCTACTGGTGCAATATAGTGATACCTATTTAACACCTCTGTTATTGAAAAAGATTGTTCTTTAACACAAACAATTTGTTCCAAAATTGTTTTGTTGCAATACAGAGGGTTTGTTTACCATACTACTCAGCCCTACAATAAATCATGAATGATACTCTTTTTCAGATGGCTTAAAGGGATACTAGCACTATGCTACAAAGTATTGATATGTCAGCCTTAGGACCCAATTTCCTATTGTTGGCACTTTTTTCACGTGATCTAAGTTAGGTTGCTCCCTATATTTTCCTATGCAGCATCCTGCCATCTTAGTCGGGGCATGAATTTTTATGTGCAATATACTAAATGCACAGAGATGGTGTGCTCTGTACTAACGCAGCAAGTAGCACTACCAGGTAAGGTGCTGCATTAAAGTGGACCTGTCACCCAGACACAAAAATCTGTATAATAAAAGTCCTTTTCAAATGAAACATTAAAGCATTATTAAAGCATTATTAAAGCATTCATAGCTGTTGTAAACTCATTTAAAAATCTCAGCTGTCAATCAAATATTGTCTGCCCCTCCTCTATGCCATGGGCATAGAGGCGGGGCAGACAGTTACTTTCACTTTCCATTCAGCACTTACTAGATGTCACTGCTCTCCCCACATTCCTCCGTTCCCTTTACCATTTAATTGTGTAGCCAGGGCATGGGAATGGACATCGGGTCCCCCATTCTGGTGAACAACAAGATTCTGAGCTGATACAAGGCTTGCCTTAATAAGAGTGTGCACAAAATGGTTGCTGCCTGTTTGCCATAATTTTGAATTCCCAGACTGAAGGAAACAAGATTCAAATAATTTATATAGTGTATTTTAAGTTCATTTTGCTTGACTAATGTGATAAAATAGGATTTTTAATCATTTTTTTAGGTGACGGGTCCCCTTTAAGCAGAGGGCAGGATTATGCAGCATAAGGCCAATCGGGGAGAATAAGACATTCAAAGATGCAGTATATATATATATATATATATATATATATATATATATATATATATGTATATATATGTATATATATATATATATATATATATATATATATATATACATACATATATATATATACATATTTATTTAAAACTCACAGTGTCTCCAACGTTTCGACCCTCTTCGGGGTCTTTATCATGATCCTTGATAAAGACCCCGAAGAGGGTCGAAACGTTGGAGACACTGTGAGTTTTGAATAAACTATTGAACTTTTTTGGAAAACGGAGTGCTAGTCCTTTCTGCGATATTTTATATATATCTACACTTGACTGAGCACCCGGCGATAGAATACATGTGAAGGAGTGCAGGTATCTTCTATATTTGTTATATATATATATATATATATATATATATATATATATATATATATATATATATATATATATATATATTGCCAAAGGCAATGAGTACATTGTACATCACATAACGAAAATGTTTAATTTGTGCCTTAACTTAAGGAACAGTAACACCAAACAATAAAAAGTATTTTAAAGTTATAAAAATAATAATGTTTATATAAACAAGCTGATGTGCAGCCACTCAAGCACAGGACACACAGTATATAACAGATAAGCTCTGTAGTATACAATAGTGTTTAATCTGTTATGTGCTATATAAACTGTGCCTTTTCTCCTTTTTCAGCTTTGACTGGCTGCCCCATAGCTACACAGCAGCTTGTTTATATTAACTATAGTAGAGTTTCTGAAGCAAATACCCCAGTTGTACCAGTGCAGCACAACAGTGCATTATATTTTCATTCATTTAAAACACTAAGTTTTTGATGTTACTGTTCCTTTAAGGAATGGTAAGTGGAGCTATTCATCTCAAGGTGCTCCATCTTCTGCCCAACTACAGTAATGTTTTACCAGACATAGTCTGCTCTGGGATTTATGGGTTTGCATGTCCTTATTGGCACCATGGAAAACAAAAAAAGACTACGTATGTAGATAATATTTCAGCTAAAACCTATTTGACTAATAACAAAAGAGAGTTAAACATTCAGAAAGAAAAGTGTGTAAATGTACAAAATGCAAATTATACAGCACCAGTAGGAGGACAAAAAAGACACAATTTTTGCAAGGAGCAGTTGTAAAAAAAAAAGGAGCAATGTAACTTTGTGTCTCTCTGGTTCCTTTGACTTTGGGATTCCAATTAACTGTTCACTGGAGATCAATGGTACTGAGGGAGGGAGCTGGAAGATCATTGAATTATGTGCTTGTTAGGACCACTATTTTGGATGCAGTTTACTGATACCAGATCAGATTTTCAGCAGGTTTTGAGGGAAGCATATGGATGACATTTCTACTTCTCTAGAGGTTTCTGCAGGAGCAGAAAAATTAGTGCCTAGTTTATGAGTATCTAATAAATTAGGCACAGGGGCGACGTCACTGCCTTATTGATCCTTTGCAGAAAGTCTGCTTTGTTGTCTCCAATTGTGCTATCCATAAGGGTAAATTCCACATTATAATGCAGCACTAGCTGCCAGGTGCATTACTATTTCCTTGGAAGGGAATCTCCATGGTATTAGAAGCAGGCTCTCCTTGAAGAAACAAAGTGCAGTGTTTCTAAAATGAAGAGGCATACTTGCAATTCTAATGAGGCTGTTTGTAGAACATCTGCCATGTTCTACAAACAATCTAGTAAATGTCTACTCTTCTACCACATTGAGATGGTTATCTCCAGACTGCCTCTATTTATGAGTGAAACTGCCAATCCGAAGGCTAAAAAAGAATGTCTACTCTAAATAGTTCAGGGATTTAGCAGACCAGTGGTAGTGTCTAGGTCAGTGATCCCCAACCAGTGGCAACAGGTTGCTCATTAACCTTTTGGATGTTGCTCCCAGTGGCCTCAAAGCAGGTTCTTACTCAGTGGTGTAACTACCAAGGAAGCAGACCATGTGGTCGCCTGGGGGTACAGGGGGCTTGGCGGGGGCTTCCTTGGTAGTATGTGCTCATACAGTGTGGCAGGGGATACGTGGTGATGCAGGGTCGCAGCACGGGAAGGCATGCACAGCGGGGGGGGGTCACAGGTCACCTGTGATTAGGCACATAAGGGGCCCAGGAATTTTTTTCCCAGGGGACCCAGGCCCCCCAAGTTACACCCAGTGCTTATTTTTTAATTCCTGGCTTGGAGGCATGTTTTGGCTCCTGTATGCTGCTAGTTCACATAGGGGCTACCAATCAATCACAGCACTTAACTGGTACCCTTAGGAACTTTTTTGATGCTTGTGTTGCGCTCTTTTTTTACATTTGAATGTGGCTCATGGCTAAAAATGGTTGGAGATCCCTGGACATGGCCATTATGGATTTGCAGCATGGTTTAAATTTCATGATTTTCCTATCTGGAATATTAAAATAGATGTGGGCTTCAGATCCAATATAGTATATCAAAATTGGTGGTCTCATTTAGTATTTATAGGATAAAACACTTCATAAGTGCATAGAATACTAAACTTGCGGCCAACTGTCAATAGCATGGTAATTTTAGTAGTTATGGAACAGAAAACTGCTGAGTGGAGGACAATCTCTGTGTATCACTATATAAACGTGTTATCGCTATATAAAATTCAAGGCTAAGACTGATGTGAATAATGTGCAGAATAGCTCAGTACTATACAGTGGCATGACCGGGCCGGGTGCAGGATGCGCACTCGGGTTCCCACCTCCGGAAGTGTGCCCAATCTCCTCTGAACACGCATGCACACAAATATCTCTACAGCTTTGCCCTAATGAGACTCAATTGAATCTCATTTTGCCAACAGTCAGGCAAGTGTTGCTAAATCACTTAATAGATTAAAATGTTGGTAATCTGTTTGGATTCCCCAGTAGGATGTACAATAAATCTGCCTCTAGGACATTGAGGAAAATGGGTGTTGTGCAAGGCAGTTTGGCATGTGTATGTCTGTAACAGATCTGATTGGTCATGTGGCGAAACTGTAAGGAGGCATGCCTCCCTGGATTGTTAGTGTAGCCTGTGTTAGCAACATATCATTTCTGACATCTTGGTGAAAAAGGCCTTTCAATATTTATGTGCCCATTGTTATTTTCTTCATCCCTGCTTTCTTTCTTGCATGATTTATAACTCTCAACAGAGCCTGCGAATGGGAGGGAAAAGGGCTTATTATGTTTCAGTACAAGTTTAGGTGGTTGTCTTGCTGCAATGTGGAAATTTGTTTTGCTTCTCCTCATGAAAAATTTCAACATTCAATGATGTATTCATATTTCCTAGGGGTGCCAAATAATGCCTGCGATTGGCAAATTGGTAGCCCCTGTGTGCACTGGCAGACTAAATGATCTGTTTGGAAGTACACCAGGTTTTATACAACCAAAACTTGCCTTGAGGGCACTGGGAGCAACAGCCAAAGGATTGGTGAGCAACATGTTGCTTGCGAGTTGGGGGATTACTGGTTTATGCTTATGGTATTAATATATAGGGGTGACATAATACAATTTATTGATTTATTAACCGGAATGTTTGGCACCTGGAATTTTCCAGATAAGGCATCCTTATGTAATTTATAGCGGCATGCTTTAACCTTATGCCTATATCCCCATGTCTATAGGTGTCAGAACTGGGTGGCCAGCCTGCCTGTTGCACACACAGAATTTTGCATGGAGGATGACGTGCTAAAACTTACCCCTGAAAAACAATCATAATGTGGCCAAGAACATGCATAGTCGCTATATGGACATCTTCAGCCTTTTTTCTCATTCACCTCTCCCATTTTAACAGAATAAATATGATGTAGATGAAAGCAAGCTATGCGATATCTGTGTCTTCATAAAGAATGCTCCATTGAATGCAAGCTTCTCAGCACAAAATATGCAAAATATGCATTCGAAATCAGAACCTGATTGAAGCTAAAGATGATTATGAGTTCTGAAAAGTTATGCAAGACCGAAACCTACATACCTAAATACCACACAGTGGCTAAACGTTGAGGTAGGAAATGTCACTGCATTATATATATATATATATATATATATATATATATATATATATATATATATATATATATATATATATATAAGCAATGCAGGATGACGGCACACCAAGAAGTTACAGCAACACAATCCTTTAGAAGATAAAAAGGAGGTTTATTGGACTGAACCAACGTTTCAGTTCCTCACAGGAACTTTCATTCTCTCTCTCTCTCTCGTTTTTCCCTTTAAAGGAAAACTTTACCCCCAAAATGAATATTTAAGCAACTGTAACAGGAACAAGTGTGGAAGCAAAAGACAGAAAGCTGTAATTTAATTGGCTCGTGCCCTAACATGTATGGTTTGTTTGTGTGCAATATCTTTTTATAGACACCTACATTGTTCGAGGGGTATAGTTTTTCTTTAAGTATTTCTTTTTACAAACTACTATGTAGTTAAGCCAGTATGCTGAGTTAATTTATTCTGCTTTCTAATATTATACCACTGATGCCATTTAAAACTTCATTGTATGTGTTATTATTTCAACTTCTAGCATTTTCATAATGGATATCTATATCATAATAACTACTGTATCATTACTGCCAGCTCTGGCTCCAGGGGCGGTGAGAGCAAATATATTCTTGCTACTTCAGAAACTGAACAGTTACAGGCTCTGCAGAATTAATGTACTTAGCAGTGTATTT
Organism: Xenopus petersii; assembly: GCA_038501925.1. NCBI lineage: Eukaryota > Metazoa > Chordata > Amphibia > Anura > Pipidae > Xenopus > Xenopus petersii. The sequence continues at coordinate 103,552,268 of CM076683.1, read as the reverse complement.
TGGAAATAAAGAAATTGTGAGTGCTAAGCAAAGTGCCTTGCAGAGCAGCATGGAAAGCATGTCCCACCAGCTGATACAATAATCAAAAATCAGACAGTTGCTGCTGATTTGCTATTTTTATACCCTATAGATTAACTTGTGTGGGAGAATAAACTAAAGATAATAAAAAGTCTGTTTTATTACTGGGATAAAGGCCAATACTAACTAATTAAGGCAGTGTTATATAAATAAAGGGAGCCACAGATCTCTGTGCTCTGAAATGGATTGTAGATGCATATTGCTAGTTGCACAATGCATCACTCTGAGTGTAAAATGGAAGCAAATGCCCAATGCAGCTTTTTTGCACTTTGCCCACTGCATGGTGCATTGCAAGTGATACAATACGGACATGTTTGACCTGTATAAACATGGATACCGGTCTAGGTAAGTGGTTGCATGGGGTAGCCCCAAACTTCTGTACATTTTACTTACACATAAATAATGAATATTGAAGAAAATATAATTATAAGCAACTAACATTCATTAATTTTAACAGCTCAATGTTTTTAATGTTATTTGTAATTGTCTAGACCAATATCATGTTTATCTATTGCTAATCTCTGCACTCACTAATGGTTCTCACCATTGAAACAATGTAATAGAAGCCAGATCTTCTCCAGCCAAGAGTCAAATGCCTGCAATATAAGATTGACTGTCAAGTTCAAATGTTTAATTAGTTAGAACAAGCATTGCAAAATGGAAATAATGCTTTCAATATCAATTACAAATAACTGTAAAACATAAAGTTAGTAAAAACTGCTAAAAAATACAAAATAAAACAACTTTACTGTCCAGGCCTTCTACAGTCCTGACTGTCCCTTATTTATGGTGGCCCTAATGCTTGTAAATATTGTCTTATTTTTATCTGCAACTGAAATAAATTAATAATTCCAAAATTCTACAGACCACTGGTAGCCAAAATGGCTGGAAATACTTTTTTTTTTGCTCTTTATGATCCTTTAAACACTTTCTCCCCTACACTGATAATAACAAAGAGCTCTACTAAATGCTGAGTCCATTTGCAGCAATTTTCCTCCATGCACTAGCGGTGACTAAGTAATGACATGACCTATTTCCATAGGGGCTAAGCCACTCCATGGTGAATACCCCTATACTTCCCAGAAAATTGCCAATTAGAAATCACACAAGCATGCTGCAGATTCTGGCTTAGAAGTGAGTCAATGTGGCACCATACATAAGCAACTAAGTGAGAGAATAAAATTATATAATTGCTGTTTACTGAGGAGATGTGAGCAAAATCCTATATATATATATATATATATATATATATATATATATATATATATATATATATATATATATATATATATATATATATATATATATATATATATATATATATATATATATATATATATATATATATACACACAGTATATATATAAATATATATATATATATATATATGTAATGTCCAAACAGGTGAACGCACTCTTTCTGGATTTCAGATACATAAATGGATGCGTAGGTCAAATCTTCCAATACTATAAAGCAAATGGACCGCACTCCTTGTTTATCGTGAAGAAGTAGATGTGCTTTATTCACAATGCATTGGTCTGCGCTGGAATTAGCCCGAAAATCCAACTATTTCTGACTTTCTGGGCTAAAATCAGAAAAATGTGGGCTTTACGGGGAATAAATACAAAAAAAAATTGAGCAATTCAGGAAAAAAACTAAAAAATTGCATGTTTCAGATTTTTGGACGATTTGTTGGGTTTGTCCCTGATCCGATTAAATCGTGCTTTTTTAACAATAAATAAACTCCAATAGTGGATTCTAGTTTGGTCTGACTTTCTAAATTAAAATAGTCAGAAAAATTTGGATTTTGATAAATAAGGCCCTAAAAGACTGAATAACTCAATATCAGGGCCAGAACTAGAGGTAAGGCACATGCCTCTTCTGCAAAGGTGGGGAGGAGGGGACATCAGGAACGTAACTCTTCTGCATCTTCCCCTAGTCTGGGCACTTGTGTCCCCCATCACCGGCAGCTCTTCTTGTACATTTCTTTATGGGCTGTGTGTAAGCTATCTTGTTTGCACATGCATTTGTCATCACAGGGGAAAGCAATGTAGTTGGCAGGGTTGCTCAAGATCTCCCCCAGACAATTGCTACTTGCTTGCTATTTTCAGTAAAAAGTGATGCCATGCTTATCAATAAAGGAGACAGATAACAGAGATAGGAAAGCCAGTATTTTTCACAAAAGGTGGCAACTCAATAACAAAATACTCATGTATGGGTAGTTTTGACTCTTTTCTCAACAAATGGCAAGTTTTTGTGTGATTTGGCTACCTGGGCAGTCAAAGAGCACTGCTCTAAACAATCAAATCTGGATGGAAGAGAGTTGCTGGTGGCAAACACACCGACATCGGACAGCTGGATGGACTGACTGCAAATCATAGGAGTTACATGACGGTAATCATATTATGCATATTTTGCTTTTGTTTTGCAGGTTGTAGTGCACAATTGTAACAATTTTATTTGTCAAATGGACAATTTAAATTTTTTTTACTTCCTTGTTTTGTGACAAAAAGTCACACAATTTCCCTCCCCACCCCTAATTTGAATTTGCAAATAAGGATTCGGGTTCGGCCAGGCAGAAGGATTCGGTCAAATATGAATCCTGCTGAAAAAGACCGAATCCTGCCCGAATCCCGAGCATAATCCTGGATTCGGCACACCCCTAGCTCCTTTATAGTGGTCCCTGCATTTCTGAAGAGGGAAATTCCTGGTAGCGTTTAATGCTGTGATTGGTTCTTTCTACAACCAAACCACCTGACAGTTGCTTACACAGAGAGATAAAATAAAGAAAGATATAATAACTGCTTACCAATTTATTTGATGGTTTATAATTAAACAACTGGGTATTTCTTTATTTGTTACTGTATATAAGGCTCAATATAGCTGGGGCTAGTGTTCCTCTTGCTTCAGTGTTAAACATTTTAGAGTTCACCTCGGAAAAACGTTCACACTTTTTGTTCATTCCTACTTTTTAGTAGTATATTTATCAAGGTGTGACAGTTAGAGTTCATCATTTAATAAATATGCTACTAAAAATCCCATAGGAATGAACAGAAATTGAGCGAGTTTCTCACATTTTAATAATTCTTTACCTCAGTGTTAAGTTCTGATAAAACTAAAGGAGATTTGCCTATTTATTTGCCTTGGGGTGCAGAACTGACCTAAAAGAACGATCAGTAATATTCTCTGCCAAGGTAAGAATACAATGTCCCTGTTGGTTGCTCTGCCAGCTTTAGAACATTTCAGTGCAATGAGATTGTGTTCTTAACCCTTCCCAGAAGAGAACTGCTACTACCTTTTATCTACAGCTACTTGTACCTCCCCTCCCAACATAAACCAGGAGGTAATTTTGTTTTGGTCTATGGATACCTACAATGCAGTTCGCATAACTAATGTATCAAAGAGATTTCGAGCTCTAGAACTTTAGCAGACTAATTGGCATCCTGTCATTGCTAACACGCACAGGCTAAATTATTTATCTTGCCTTTTCCACATTAGCTTAATTTGCATGCCTATGGAACCCCCTGCACCAGAGCTGGACAGATATGTATATATATATATTTCTTGGGATATTCTGCATTTTTCCTGTATGTTTCATTTATTGCAGGGAAACAACTTCTGCAGAGAACACGTGGGTTCCATGTGCATTCGTGCTAATAAACATACATACTTTAAATGTCAAAGATCACCCCTTACTGTTCCTACATATAAAAAAATGTAGCAATGTATATAACAAGCAACACAATTCCAATTTATGTTCACAAAGGTAACTACAATTTGAATAGGGAAAAAGGACAGAAGCAAAAGGCAGAACAGCAAGAAAAAAAAATATATTAAAAATAAAATATACTGGGTTGTGAGCTGAATTTTTTTATATATAAGCTACCTAAGTAGTTACACAGATCTGTGGCCCATTTTCATGGTGACATCCACCTTAAATAAACTTTTAGAGAAATTCAAGATTTACAGCTGGCAAAACACTGACAATTGCCCCTCCCAGGGGCATAACTACAGATGAAGCAGACCCTGCAGCTGCATTGCGGCCCAGGAGGTATAGGGGTCCCCATGAGGCCCTAATTAATGAGTACTTGTAATTTATAGGTAAAGCAGGACAAACTTTGGATATGTTGGTGGCCTTAAAATTAATTTGCTGTGAGGCCCAGTAACATCTAGTTACACCACTGGCCCCTGCATTGATATTCATGCTGATCACCTGGACCTTTCTAGCACGCTCACAGCAGGTCATCAAGTTGATATCATTACAGTTAGTGGGTGAGGGTAATCCCCAGCAGTTTTGTGCACACCTGCCCCCAAGATTGAAAACACAAGGGTGGGAAAATGCTGTGAATAGCCCCTGATTTTACTTCTTTTAGGGAGAAAACAAAAACAGAATTTATTTGATATCCAACAAAATATGACAAATTAAGGCACTTGTGTAAACCCAGACCTTAAAGGAAAACTACACCCCTCAAACAATGTAGGTCGCTATAAAAATATATTGCATAAAACAGCTCATATGTAAAACCCTGCTTCATGCAAATAAACCATTTTCATAATAATATACTTTTTTAGTAGTATGTGCCATTGGCTAATCATAAATTGAAAATTGTCATTTTAAAAAAATAAGGGCCGCCCCCTGGCAACGTATAATTTACAGTGCACACAAACAAACTAAACAAACCATACATGTTAGGTCACATGAGCCAATTAACTGACAGAGTTCTGTCTTTTGCTTCCCCACTTCTTCCTGTTAGGGCTAGGCCACATGGGAAGATTTCAGGGAGATTAGTCGCCTGGCGACTAATTGCCGTGTCTAATCTCCCTGAATGGCTTGCTGGTATCTTGCACCCGCTAGCACTAAAGTCGCCTGCGCCTATTCACACGCGGCGACACGTTTTTCAAAGTCGCTCGAAATTGCCTCGTAAGGCAATTTTGAACCATTTCTTGCACCTGCCAGTGATGGTGCTGGGGATGCCTGAGAATAATGGCTGCAAATGCTGCAGATCATAGCCTTGGTAAGTGCAAGTAAGAGGTCCAGGGTTAGTGATTAGAATCACTTAGGGGTGCCTACTAGGCACCCCCAGTAATTTTAAGTCCTTTTATACCAGAAGAAACCAAAATATATTTTTCACCATTAATATTTCCTGCTCTGTTTTACTGAACACCTTCACTGTATTACGAAGCCCCTCACGTGTGAATTCAAGAAAACCAGTCTCATGATTCCCGGCAGGTGACTTACACTTAAACGCAAGCAATCTCCTAAATCTAATGTAGGAACCATTAGCACTGGCTTCACCTGAAATCACAAACCCATATTGACTGCTGCATTTCTGACTTCCCTTATAAATATCTCAAGGGGCAGTGACAGTATCCAAAGTCATTTTTGAGCTCAAAGAAGTAGGGATGCACCGAATCCAGTATTCGGTTTGGGATTCGGCCGAATCCTTCTGCCTGGCTGAACCAAATCCTAAATTGCATATGCAAATTAGGGGTGGGCAGGAAAATCGCGTGACTTTTTGTCACGAAACAAGGAAGTAAAAAATGTTTTCCCCTTCCCACCCCTAATTTGCATATGCAAATTAGGATTTGGCTTTGGTTCGGTATTCGGCCGAATCTTTTGCAAAGGATTCGGGGGTTCGGCGGAATCCAAAATAGTGGATTCAGTGCATCCCTACCAGGCCTGGACTGGGAGTCAAAATGGGTCCTGCCATTCCATGTACACAGAGGCCCAAACAGCCCCCTACCAGCCCAAATAGCCCCCTACCAGCCCACTATATGGTAACTTTTTATGGAACCATACAGCAGCCCCTCTGGCATTTGCCAGAACTCACAGATTGCCAGTCCGGGCCTGATCCCTACAAAGAAGCAGTGGCAGCAAAAGCTGAGGCTGTTCCTCATTAAAAAGTGAACCGTTACAGTCCTTGATAAAAACAGCTGGGTGATTTTGGTATCACAGGTGTAATAACCTACTTTCTTGAATGTGTAAATATAGAGGCACCACTTTATCAACTTGATGTTGTTGAGATGGGATGTCCACCCTGCAACCCTCCCAGCTGCTGAACCCAAATTCCCACCGACCAGAGACAGTTTCCTTTAGCTTTCAAAACATTCTGGGAACTGTAGTTCAACCATGGAAGGAACGCAGGCAGAATATATGTATTCTATAAACAAAAATGATTGTTATCAAGTACTGAAACCCAGAATGAGTGTCAATAAGTGTCTCCTGGGCCCTTCATTTCGGATGCATAAATAGATGTACAGTAATTACTATCTTCATAGGATTTCTCCTGCTAATCATCTCACAGTGGGAATAAGCAAGTATACTGACAAACACTGTGGTTTCCTTCTGTGCTGCACAATGTAACAGTCAGGGTGAGTGAGAAGCACAATACACACACATCTATCACACATAACACACATAGTGACTCATAACTGTAAGCATCACAACAGGCTTCAGTCCCACTCACTGCTTAGTGCAGGGGGGACACAGGCAAAGGGTGGGTTGTGAGTGGAATTATGTCTATATATACAGTTGGGATAATAAAGCATGTCACACACTGGTTTCTATTGCATACAACAAGCACTGCCTGACAGAACCAGCACTAATGCATTAGCCCAGGCAGATATCTCCTTTCCCCCCCCCCGTCCTCATAGTCGTCTCTGTGCACCGACCTCATAGCAACCTAATGGCACCCATATCAGCCAGCCTGTGTATAAGGCACTGTAGGAGCACTAGCATCATTCACACATTGATGATATCATTCCACTGCTGCTACTCATAATGGGGACATCTAAGGACAGAGGCCCTCCTGCTCTGTTATTTAGTACAGTCCCACCTTAGGCTGCCACATTAGGGAGGCTGCTGTGAGCTTATTGGTTATCAGAGCAGGTATTTAATAAATGGCAGGGATGCTTTACTGAGGAACTACAACCTGGCAGCTGTGTGTGGATGATGATGGGATTTGTAGTACAACAATAGCCTGATGGCTGCAGCCCATTGATTTCAGTCCATCACTCACTGGTAGGGATATCCCATCATCTGATCAATGACTGACACAAGGACGAGGCAAATGCAGCGAGTAGAGATTCACTGAGCTCAAGCACAATCCATACAAACAGCGCTGCTTATTATTCACCTTTAGCGCACAAATCCTTTTGGTTTTAGCGAGTGGTATGTCCTGTCACATATTGAGCTGCCACACTATGTGCCCATTCCCAAGCACAATATCCACGTGCACCCCCAGTCGGGCAATGGTACAGCCTGTGTAGTAGCCCCACTCAGCGGGGTCAACAGCACCTGTGCGCTAGTCATATACAAATACTCCCGCTAGCGATGTGATCTTACCGCTTGGAGAATAGTCCCGGCACATGCTGCGCAGCGCTGCTCCGGTGGCTCAAACAGGGCAGGGAGGCTTCGCTTAATCCAAATGTGAGTAGGGTCGCTCTGTGTTTACTTTACTTCTTGCACCGTCCTCCCCGCTGCGGTCTCTGCGTCTCCCAGCCCAGCTGCCAGAGTACGTCATGCTAGCGTTTAGCCGCACCTCGCTATTCACCAACGCACCTTACGCACAATGCGCTGCCGCCTGCAGGCTAACAACAGAAGCGCCCGGCCATGGAGCGATGAATTCTATTGGTTGCTAACTACACAGCAACCTCCTTATGAATTATTATATCTATATTTCATTATATTTTTTATTCTTTAATGAATTGTGAATGTTTCTTAGAATATTGGTTCTTTTATCCTTTTTGGGTGAATTTTCGTTTTCCATTCACGTTTCTAATTCATTTATAATTTATATCATATGATACAGATCAGTCTGCCATTCTGCCTTATTTTGTTAATGTGTTTCACCTTGTAATTGTATTGACATTACATTACATTTTGATATTGTATACCTATACCACAAACTAGAGTCCTGCGTGGGTCCATTTTTTGGGACCCGTACCCGCAACCCGCATTCTTACCCACTTGGACCTGCTACCTGACCTGCAAGTACCTTATCCGCAACCCAGACCAGGTGACCATCAAGAATTAGGAAATGCTGTCATTGTAAACCGGAAGTGAGGTAATCGGAAGTAGACATGACCAGAAAAAAGGAGTAAATATCGCTACTGAGAAGACCCGCAGCTCGACCCGCAAACCTGCAGAAACGCCGACCTGCGTCAATACATTTAACCCGGAACTTTAACCTGCAACCTGCAGGGTACCGCAGGTTTTTGTGGGTAACCCACGGGTACCCGACCTACTGCAGGACTCTACCACAAACTACTTAATCCTTGTAAGCTACTTATGCACCCATTTCAGTGTCGGACTGGGATGCCAGGGGCCCACCAGAAGACCTTAGACAGTGGGCCCACCAGAAAACCTTAGACAGTGGGCCCACTTTCCAAATTATTATTCCTCCTCTCCTCTCTTCACCTCTTTATTCTTCTAGTCTTTTATATCTACTTACGATATTTTTCCATTATCAAGCATTTTCCCCATAAAGGAATAGGTAAGGATCATGAAAAAGGCTAAATGGTGAGAAGCAAGAGGGCCCACTGACACCTGGGCCCACCGGGAGTTTTCCTGGTGTCTCGGTGGGCCAGTCCAACACTGACCCATTTATTTATTTGTATACAATGCTCTTATACTTGATTAATCAATTCATGTTTGCGTGATTATGATTCCTTTTATTAATATCACTTGTTGCTTTTAAAAGTGTGTTTATATAAGTATGCTGTCAGCAGGGGGCGCGCAGGCTTCTGATGAAGTGACTAGCACAGTCACGAAATGTCTTGAGCTGTGCACTCCCCTGCCCCATCTCCATTTGTGTATGCTACGTTTTATGTTTGTATAAAGACTGAATACATTTGGATTTTAACCAAGATTCCCATTATAAGAGACATACCCTGTGTACCAATCCGGTGATCTTTAAGTGTGTTCCTGATTGCATCTCTTTACAGCTGCCCTAGTAACCAGAGTGAAATGGATCAACCGGACAGCGGGTAATGGTTTATTTCTCCCTCCTACATTAAGCATTTCAATGCGTGTCTCTCTTCCCAGCCTTGGAGCGAGCCGGCACAGAGCAATGCAAAGGAACAAGAGTGCGAGAGTGCTCTGCAGAATGGGCAATTTCTACCGGTTGCTCATGGCAATACAAGTCCCAGCATCCCTGCATAGCACTCCTTGATTGCACACTGATTCCAGTATCAGTAGTGATGCATCAATAGGGTTGCCACCTGGCCGGTATTTGACTGGCCTGGCCGGTAAAAATTATGGTTTATCCCAATGTTATTAATAGGGAAAAAAGATAAATGTATAGGAAGGCCGGTATTTTTTCCTGGAAAAGGTGGCAACCCTAATCATACATGGTAGTGGGGTAAAGGGGGTCACTGGTGGAGTTTTTCCCTCAAGCAAGGCAGGACCCCAGCAGGTCTGGACTGGGAGTCAAATTAGGCCCTGGCATTTCAAGTACACAGAGGCCAGGCCCGGACTGCCAATCTATGAGCGGTGAGGGGTTGCTATAAGTTGCCATAGAAAGTCACTATTTAGTGGGCTAGGGGGGGACTGGTTGGGCCTCTGTGTACTTGAAATGCCAGGGCCTATTTTGAGCCCTAGTCCAGACCTGACAGAGGCCCAAACAGCCCACCAGACCAACTTTCTATGGTATCATATGGTATCTATGGCATTTGTCAGAACCCACAGATTGCCAGTCTGGGCCTGGACTCCAGGTATCTTTCATTGTGCCAACTGCTGATTTGGAAACGCACATTAACCCCAGGTCATTGGGGCATAATGATCTATATTTTTATGGAATTTCTGTCCTGCACTTGTGCTCTACATAATCACAGAAGAGTGCACCTGGGAGCAAAGAGAAGATCGTGAGACTCCCTGTAAGCAGGCTGTTGCATTTTATGAAGAAGAAGGGGAGCAGCAGGCCTGGATAATAGGCAGGTCTGGATCAGTGGTGGAACTATAGAGAAGCAGTCCCTCCAGTTGCGGGGGGCCTGGACTGTGTGGACTGCCTTCTCTATAGTTCCTACACTGATTCATCATCCAGACCTGCTTGTTACCCAGGGCTTGTGCTCCTCTTCAAAAAAAATGCAAGATCCCCAGCTGTTCTCTTACCTCTCCCGGGAGACGACCAAGCGAGGAGCTGGGACACATCTATTAGGGTGGGTGGAGGGACATCCAAGAAGGGACTGATGTTTGCTCCTGGCCCCTCTGAAGATTTTCTTATGTTTATAACTTGGTTGCCACAGCTTGGCACCTGCGAAAAACATATAGAATTACTCTAATCCTAGAAGTAATATATATTTATGCTAAAAAAATTTCATACAGCAATAATGATGCATGTATAATTTATGTATGTATATTTTTAATGAAGAGCTGTTCCTATTTGCCAGATTTTGTGCACATCAGCGCTGGAACTGAATACAGATTTATACACTATGAGGCTTTTATGAAATAGGAGCACACAATGCCAGCAAACGGAATGTGTGGTTTGGAAATGTGCCCAAGGATCTGCATGGACTTACATCCATTCAGCAGAAATATCTTGAGGAATAGAAAATATCTACATATAAATGCAACACAATTATAGCACCAAAAGATTGTCTGGCTCTGGAAGTTTAAGGTCTGACTAGTGCTAAGTGTCAGATATATATATATATATATATATATATATAGATAGATATATATATATATATATATATATAGGAACTATTGGAGGCCAGCACAACACGTAAGCAGGTAAATGTTGCCTGGGTGCGATAAGCCCAAAAAGTAGAACAACAGCCTCGAGGAAGGTACGCACTCACAGGTCTTATGAAGAAAAAATGGTGTTTATTATTCAATGCAAAGACTGACGTTTCGGCTAGCACTCTAGCCTTTCTCAAAGTGCTACAACAAACAGTTACAGGCCCTAATAAACCCTAAAGTGGCGGGAGGGGAGGTAGTGACATCATCAGTGGGGAATGTGTGGGGGATGTGCACACAATAGAGTGGAAAAAAAATAAAATAAAATAAACAATCAAAACACAGATAATATGTACAAGTTCACAATCCATATATATACACAAGAGTCAATCCTGGAAATGAAAGGTTGTTTCAATTAATATCAACAGTTTAGCCATTTAGTCCATAACTCACAAAATGTATCAAAACGCGGTTAATCCTATCGAGTGATGTTGTTAAAGGGAAATGCAGCAATTAATATCAACAGTGTTGCCATTTAGTCCATAAATCACAAAACATATCAAGATGCGGTTAATCTTCTCGGACAATGTTGCCAAATGAAAGTACAGCAGGTCCCAACATGCTGGAAGTCCTTGGAAGTTCGTTAAAAGAAATGGTGGGCGCTATACAGTACCTATAGTAAGCGGTTCCTGGCTGAATGAAATCTGAGACGGGAGGTGGGAAGTAACATCACCGTTCTGTAGAGGTTCCATTGGAGTGCGTCCGTGATCAGTCTGGTCCTCACGTCAAACCGAATTCTGAGTCGCTAGAGAGTGCGGCCCTGTGTTTGGTGCTGATTGAACAGCTCTGATTGAGTGTGGAAGTGGTGCAACTTCGCATATCTTCCAGTATGTAGCATGAGTTCCCCAGGTCCCGTTGCTATGGACTAAGTCCTTAGTGACCTGTTGTTGCTAATGCTGCTTATTAGGAAATAAAGAAGGATTTTGGCATCAGTTTGACATCCTGGGTATCTGAGGGTTCTGAAATAAGAGCAATGATATACAGAGTGACAGAAAAGATAGAGTCAGATGTAGAAGAGAGGGAACAAAGGGGCACAAGAGAGGGGCAAAATCCCAGTCACTCAGTAGTACCGTCTGCTTGGTGATAAAAACATACAGTTCATAGCGGACTGCTTGAATACTGGCGGATTTACAGTTGTGTAACTGCCCTAATGCCAGAGATAGGGTAAAAAGAAAGGCCCAGTACTATACGCACTATTGCTCCAGGCTGCAATAAGTAGCTACTTTTTGGTGCCGCAAAATCTGCGTTGGCCCAAGCAGTCGGAGGTACACACTGGAGTTGTAGGTGAGGTCTGCCACCTGGTTACCCAGGGGAAATGCGACACTCTGCCCATCCTATGTTGTGTGTTAAGATGAGGCCCTTTAGAAATCAGATTCAGGTGGTTGCTGAATTACTTGGGAAAAAAAACTGGTTATACATTGAGGATCATAACTGGCCAATTCAGGCCACCAGTGACTCGGGGAGGTACAGCTGGGGAAAGAAGAGAGAGTAAGAAAATAGAGAACACCCAGCCTCAGGGTCAGCCTGGAACTGTGATCAAAATGCAGCAACAAATAAATATGACAGGTCAATCAAAAGAAAGGGTTATAGGAGATAAGTTCGTTCAATCCTCTGGGGCTCAGGGTGTCCAAACGGTGGATCCACTTCAGTTCCTTCTGTAGTAGGAGTCTCTCTTGGTCACCTCCACGGGAAGGGATGGGGACGTGGTCAATGAATCATGCATCTGAGTGATGCTAATGTATGTTTACATTCGACAAAGTGTTGCGCTACTGGTGTGTCACCGCTCCCTTTATTCAATGCCGCTCGAATGGAGGATCTGTGGTTCGCCATTCTGTCCCTAAAGTTAGTGATGGTCTTGCCCACATACATCAACCCACAGGGGCACTTGAGCATATAGATAATGAATTTGGAGGTACATGTAAGTCGATGTTCAATTTTGATCTGTTTACCCGAATGCGGATGGGAAAATGTAGATCCTTGCCTGCAGGTAGTGCAATCTGTGCAGCGGTAGCATCCGGGCTTGGAGTTGGAGAGCCATGTTGATGGTGTGGGTGATTGGTAGCAGTGTATAGGGTCCGTCTTTACTAGTTGGTCCCTCAAATTCTTGCCCCTCCTGTAGGCAATGCGTGGTGGTGATTTAAAAGATGATGGTAAAGACTTATCTTTTTGTACAAGAGTCCAATGGTCATGTATTGCTTGTGTAAAGGACTTTATGTTGGGGGAGAAAGTAGTGAGAAAAGTATATATGAATTCTAATCACATAAACAGCAAACCATGAGCTGTCATCCATCATTTGTATAGCTTCATGCATGAGAGTGGCCATTTCGCATTGCACCGTGAAATAACTGGATCTTTCTTAATTTCTCAATTTTGATTTCGAAATAGCTATACTGTCTTCTCTTTAACGTTTAACGTAATCAGCTTAATGCCAAGCTGTTATCTTAGGCCCAAGACTTTGTCTTGACATAACTTAGCCAGTTGAATGTGTGGCTCCAGATCATAAATCAGTCCAATTATATATTAATGAGAATGTTTTTTTTTCTGGGGCTGTGTAAAGGCTGATCCTGTGAATGTAGTCCTGCATTCACACACTGCCTCCCAACTGTCCCGTTTTTAGAGGGACAGTCCCTCTTTTGACAGCTCAACCTGCAGTCCCTCATTTGTACTGGAAAGTTCCATTTTTCTCTGCACTGAACAGCCAGAAAAAGAAACAAAGTTTCTAACTTAATTGGCTTTTGGCAGAGAGCCCAGACAGGCCCAGATTTATGGAAAGGCCACATAGGCCCGGGCCTAGGGGGGCGGCTTGCTGCCCAACCACACTGGCAATGGTTCAGAAGCACTGGGGATTTGCAGGAGATACAATCGTTTTTAAAATTTCCTGTACACCCAGTACTCTGAACCTGATGCTGAAATGTATGCATGTGCACAAAGGAAGGGGAAGGGACAGGCAGTGGACCTAGGGGTGCCTGCTATATAAATCCGGATCTGAGCCCAGAACAGCCACAACAGAAGATAAGATAAATTTGTAACAATTCAAATGTATCTAGATAAGCAATCTACATAAGCAAATAAGTAATTGTAACAATATAAGATAACAGGTCACTTGGGAGAAGTTAGACTCACAGCTTAAAGGGCAATTCACCTTCATTAGCAAAACTGTAATACCGTATATACCCGAGTATAAGCCGAGTTTTTCAGCATCCAAAATGTGCTGAAAAAGTCTACCTCAGCTTATACTCGTGTCAGCGGTACCCGACCGGACTAGCTGAGATTGCAGTCACTTTTAAACATTCCTATACCAACAGTACACTTGGGGAGAGACTGCAATATCCCACAATGCCCTCTGTTGGTTATATGAAAGAATAACAGTGCGCCCTCTGTTGGTGACTGCAATATCACACAGCACCCTCTGTTGGTTATATGAAAGAATAACAGTGACTGCAATATCACACAGCGCCCTCTGTTGGTTATACGAAAGATTAACAGTGATGGCAATATCAAACAGCACCCTCTGCACATGGTAGTGGGACAATGCACACAGTAATCCGTTTGGCAATTCTCTGTCACCATCAACTTTGCAAAGAAGTCCGGTTGATCGCTGGGGGGGTCGCTTTGGCAGAATGTTCGCTGCTGGGAGACAGGGCTGTAGTTGTGTCTAGGCTTATACTAGAGTCAATAAGTTTTCCCAGTTTTCGTAGGTAAAATTAGGTACTCGGGTCGGCTTATACTCGAGTATATACGGTAACTGGAAAAAAAACACAGAATTATGTTCAAACTTTATAACCTGTGAAAGTTTGTAAAATGAACATGGTAATTGGGGGTGTGGCCACAAAACGAGCGTGGTCAAAAAAATTCACCACGATTTGAGCGCCAACTTTTTTTTTTCCTTTTTATTTCCAAAATGTTGGGAGGTACAGAACATCTTTGAGCCGCTGGGGCCTGGCAGTACCAGGGCCCAATGAGCTTTCTCCTGGTGCCCTGGTTGGCCATTCTGCTATATATTACTTGAAACAAGTTAGACAGCATGGACCTAGCTCATACTCAGAGAACATACAGACACATACAAATAGGCTTAAGAGGATGACCTGATTGATAGCTTGGCATTATATTAAATTATTCATCAGTCTAAGGTGGTGTTGGGTAATACCTAGTACTGTGTAATGCTGCTAATTCAGGCACATGGGAGTGCCTCTGAAAGGAGGAACCTTTAACTTAAATTGTGGCCTTTAAATTAAGCAACAGTTAAAATACTGCTATATTATTGTTCTAGTAGGCTACATTATGCACAATAGAAAATAATGTAAAAAGAGAATCTACAGGAAGTGAAAATGCCCTAAATACAAATAGTTTATTTCATCTGCACTTCTACACATTCTTTTCCATTATTAGAAAGTATTTTTTTTTCAGTTGAAGGTAACTTTTGTTTTCTTTTCATAGGGCTGTTGGGGAGTGGTCATAATTACATATATCATAAACTGACCTGGTGGGGGTGTTTGTTCAGACTTCTTATAGAATATGGGTGAGCACTGCAGAGATGGTAGTAAATAATACAAGAAGAAAAAATGTGTTTTGCTGTTATTGGTCCTTTTAGTTCAACTTTATTACAATGACTATGCCTGGCTTTGAAATCCATTATCCATAGTCATTTGATTATAGTTTGTGTTCCAACCTCTGATGTAGATCAAGGGGCATCTATAGTAATCAAAAGAAAGTGAGTGGGTCAACTCCACCTAATAAGGCACCAGTACTTTACCTTTCTCTTGTTATTTGGAAATGAACAAGGCAAACCACAAATTGGCTTAAAATCAATTATTTGCAATGACTGATGTATGTGGTAGGAAGCACTTTACTAAACTGTATTAAAAATTATGAATACCCAACCTAAACAGGACCAGGATCCTTGTTTTTCGGTTCCATCCCAATAGGTTATATATGATTGCAGTACTCAACTGATTTTGATATCCATCCCAATAGTTTTGGAGCTATGCTTAGAATAAGGCAATATATGTCTGCTGACCATGTGAAGAGAACAAGCAAAGGCATGGCCATGATGGTAATAAGAGAGAATGGGGGCTCTAAATATTTCTTGGGGGAAGGCAAAAATGACCCTCCATTACAACTGGATCCTATGGTTTAAAATATTTGCATTCCTGTAGCATTCACTTTCTATATTGACTTGAAACCCAACCATTTCACACTGTCTAACAAAGATCCTCCTGCCTGGAACCCCATCACCCTTCCCTCACTCCCCAATAAAACCAATTCTTGGACGAGATTCTCCCAGACAATATATCATTGGCAGCGGACAAAATTAGGAGATGAATGCTGAGATTAATATTTGGAATTATTGTCCTCAGTTTTTCTTTTTTCTTTAATGTGTACCAGAAATATGTAACTTTTATATTAAAGGAAAACTATACCCCCCAAACAATGTAGGTCTCTATTTAAAGATACTAAGTAAAACAGCTCATGTGTAAAACCCTGCTTCATGTAAATGAACCATTATCATAATAATATACCTTTTTAGTAGTATGTGCCATTGGGTAATCAAAAATAGAAAATTGCCATTTTAAAAAATAAGGGCCGCCCCCTGAGATCGTAAGATTCACTGTGCACACATACAAACCACATGTAAGGTCACATGAGCCAATTAACAGACAGAGTTCTGCCTTTTGCTTCCTCACTTCTTCCTGTTACAGTTAGTGTTGTAGTATTTCTGGTCAGGTGATCTCTGAGGCAGCACAGATAGAGTCACGAAATGGTGGTTCAAGGCAAGAGATGTAAAAGGGCAATATTTATGTAAATATATATTCCAGTTTGGTAAGATTCTTTAATATGTCATTCGATTTGATATAAACTATCTGTTGCTTAAGTATTCATTTTGGGGGTATAGTTTTCCTTTAATACGAACATGTTACAGTAAAACAATTCTGAGTGCTCAAGAATTGAAACCTTTGTTTTTGAAAATAAAAATTAAAAAAAAATAAAAACATTTGCATATTTGCTATAGGTACAGACTCTGAATTAATTGCTTATGCTTATTTTAACGTGGCTGGAGAATCAGGGGAAATCCATAACAGACCTTTCAGATAAATATGGACTTCACACTGCAATATCAAGTGTGTTATCTCTTCGGCAGGGAACCCATTTTAATAGCCAGCCAATAGTTATTTAATTATATAATAATTATTTACCTAGGGTAATTTATCCATAAATATTATATCTTTTGACAAGTGGACCCTTTGATCTATTGGTAAGTGCTGAAACCCAGCTCTAAATGATTTTTTTTTTTTACTTATTCAAACCTTTAAAAAAATCTGTATTTATTGGCCTTGTTTATAGGTTGCATTGCTGTATGAATTACTTTATTCATATAGATGAAGAAAGAGAAATCCAGGGGAATAATAGAACACAATCAAGAATAGGAAAATAAAATAGAATACAAAAGAGAACATAATCTTAGAAACATATGCAAAATAAGCTCAAAGTCAATCCATCTGTCAAGGTTGTCCTTGATAGAAGGAAAATAATGAGGGATCCTTTCAAAATGCTCTTTTTCTATGTATGTGGTCAAAATTATACCCATTAGAGAAATCAGAGAAGAACAGGTGTTGCTAACGTGATCATAAACAGAGAAATAACTAGTGTTCAAAATTAACAGGAATAAAAGTGCTCCATTTTCCAGATACTGATCTCCCAAGTATTACCGATTTTCTTAAAACAATCAATAAAGTTGCATTCAGTTGGCCATCAAGGTTGGTCTGCACGTCATGCAACAGTATATGGCTGTGTATGATTATATTTGGTCTTTTCCAATATTATCCAAAGCTGAGTGATTCAGTTAAACAGCATTATTATTATAGGAAGTCTCAATGATAAATCCATAACATTTTAGGTGTATTTTTGCTATTATTAGCATGCCGGAATGTAGGCTATATTTAACATGGGTAGGTCAGATTCCCCACATTACTACCTATAATATGTTCCCAGATTTCTTGCTTAAATATTAGGTTGCCATCTGTTAATGCCAACTATCAAACCAGCTGTGTCTTCATACTCATGTAGAGCTCTACCAACTGCACTTGAGTTCCCTGCACTGTGCAAGCTCATAATGCATGTGCAAGCAACTTCACAACTATTCCTCAATCAGTTTTTACAGATATTATGGGTCTCATTCATCAAACGTGTCATCAAAGTCAAGCCAGAATGGTTATACTTTGGGAGAATCCACTGCAATCAACGACATTATAGAATATGATGAATGATTTCATCTGGATAGGCAAAAAGATTCACAAGCTCATTTTCTATTTTGTGACAGAATAAAGAATCCACAGTGAGGACTTGGAATATTTTACCGTCATTTATTGCAAGTCGTTGATTGTGAAATGAATTTACAGCCAGTGAAAGCTATCTAAAAGGTGGCTGAAAATGAAATAGCAGTAATCTGTTAGGCCTATATATTAAGCCTTGGCACAGATAAAGTCAGTGTGCAAAGTAGTACTGAGGCAGTGCCAATGCACCATGCATACATAAAGGGATTATACTCCCATGTAACTGGTTGACAAGAGCAGGGTTACATAGCAAAGTAACACAAACAAATCTGACTGAGGCAGTAAAATCAGGAGATTCTAAAAAAAATTCTAAAATGCATCATATGCGTTTTTACTTTGATCTAGCTGTAGGCTGGACACAACTCACATACAGTATGTCGTAGAACCTTATTGTCTCACCCTCAAAATTATTAGTCCTGGATAAATAAATATATAGATATTCCCGCTTACATATTTACCAATATAACTCACTGGTAGACATCTTTAAAATGGCAGTGACTACATATTAAGTCCACATGACCCCTGAACTGAAAAAAATGCCATTGCTGTAACTCTGACATTAATTTGAATGCATAAAGCTTTTTTAAATATGATTGTATACGTTCATGTTACCAAAGCCTAATCCTGGACCACCTTCTTCAATAATTATGCCATGACACCCCTATATAATCTATGTAAGATTTACATGACACAGACCTCCTTTTCATGTTTCTTAGCACATGGCACATACTCTCTGCATATTTATTTTCTGCTATGTGTGGCCTTCCTGTTTGTACTTTTCTATACTGTACATTTGTACAGGGCCCAGTATCAAAGTAGCCCTATATAAACAAAATTATACATACATACACCTTCAATCCCCCAATATTCCCATTAAGGGATCCTTTGACTTCCCTGCTTAGAATATTAGGGTTCCACTACCTTGTGTGATCAGCCCTTGGGATGTGTGATCCATGCAGCTGTACAATGCACCACATAGATCCAGAGTGACCATTATTATTTTATAGAAACACTTGAAAAGCATAATCTATAATCACATTTATAAATTATAGCCCTAAGGAGACAGCTTTAGCCTTACAGAAAGGTGAGCTCTGTGGCAGGTAACTAGCAAAAGCCATTTAACTGAACTGTAAAAACAATCATAAATAGATTGCATTACCATTAAATATATTTGGAGCCAATAACCCCTTCATGCAGACCATACTTCTAGGGCAGAGACAGGTGAAGATCTCCCCTAAATCTCCCCGAATCATTGCGTGTGTCTCTGCTCTTAGATATATATGTTTCTCCAGGTTTTTTGGTTGCACATTTCTTATGTTATCTTACGCTCTTCTCTACTCTAACATCCCTTCTTCACCTTCAGTCACCTCCTTGGTTATTCAATCCCAGTCCCCATTTCAACATTTCAGCATGGGGTGAAAGTACAGAGGAAGCGGATCCTACAATTGCTGGGGGCAGGAAGTATAGGGGCCCATTAGGGCACTAAACAATTAACTATGAAAAATGGGTCCTAAAATTATTTTCTTGTAGGGCCCAGTATTTTGTAGTTATGCCATGAATCTTGCCACTTTCTTTCAAGAAATTATTAAAATCATACAGGAATTGTTAATATTCACAAGCATCCAGACAATGGGGGTCATTTACTAGACTCAAGTGTACTTAAGGGTCTGGTTGCTCTCTGCATCTTGCAGGGTATAAGAAATAAGGCAGAAACAGACCTCTACTTGTGCTTACCCATAGCCTAAACAGAGAGATGGCATAAAATAATGCTGGCATAGCTTTTTACATGTAATAACCATAACTACTGTAAGTTGTAAGGATCTAATATCCCCTTAATTGAAACCTCCTGTAAACCAGAAATTATATTTTTCTGTGAATGATTATTGTAATTTAATAATATAATTATATTAGTATAGAAATAACCATAAACAGAAACTAATAGTTAATAAATATTTGTAGCTGCATCAGTTACATCCCTTGCATCCTTGAAACCCTCCATTTAATGTATCCTGTTTGGGTTTAATTACTTTTTTGCTTCTTCTCAAAGTTCCAACCACTTTACCCTGCAGGATCCATAAAAATGTAGGCAGGTTGCATGCACAGGGGACACACTGACACTGGCCTGACTTCCATTGCTAAAGAGAAACGTTTGCTGAAACTATACTGTACTGCTGCAAATACAGACACAATCTTAATATTTAAAAAAAAACTGCCTGTACTGTAACTCTAATTACCAAATGATAAAACAATGTTACAGAATCCAACTGCATGCAAATATATATTTTTGCAGCCTTTATTAAAATGTGTGTTTTCTAGCTATTTAAAATAGTTGCAGATTTGCCTAGAATTCAATCATTAGATTCAAAAGATAACATTTTTGCACCTGATTTGAATTCTCATGGTATGCTTTTGCTCTGGAATATAATATTAACATTAAAGTTTGTTTTTCTCAAGGCCAAAAAGTGAAAAAGTCCAGAATTTCCAATTTTTAGCAAATATGCTACTGTGACTTGAATTTCACTTGCAAATTCTAAGGAACCCGCGGTCTGACACATTGCGGTCACTGTATTTCCTACATGCACGGTGTATGTTTTGATCATAAGTAGGATGATTACACTTGATTCATACAGCCTTATGCAGCTGTGTACAGAGAATTTCTCTTATCAGTCACGTCAGCCCAGGCACCATTTGAGCTCACACTCACTTTCACGCTCACATTCACAAAAACACACAGCCCAAACTGCAACATTAAGGGCAGGGGCACGTGGAGCGCGTTTTGGGAAATGAGGAAATTTGAATTTTTGCTCCAAAATCTCTGTGTAGCTCCTCAAAAGCCGACACCATTACTGTTAATGGGGCTACAGGAAGGAGCATATACATTTTACTCTGCCTGTGTACACCAATTAATATCCTATATTATTTAAAGTTGCATTTGTTTATTTCTTTATCTGCACAACCAAACAAAAGTAAGTATCAAAGGAATCTGTGTTATACCACTAGGTGGAGCATTCAGCAAAAAACAAAGACAAAAAAACCCTTGTGCTAAAGTCCCTTAATTACATTTCTGCCGAGTTTACAGTTATCAAACTCCAAAATGTGCCTGCTCAGCATTCTTTCTGTTTCCGATACATAACAATTGCAGCCGATTATTTCCATAGGCTTCTCAAATGGGGTATTACTATTTCTTGCACCCATATTGTAGTGTATATTAAAAAAATATTTTATGTAAATACCGTTCATTATGTTTCTTGTCTAGTTTTTGTGATGTGAATGGTTTATTTCTCTGCCTACCATTTGCTTTCCTGTTGCAAACATCTCAGTCTTGCTTATGCCGGAATCAGTCAGCTAGAGCTGGTGAAATTCAACAGCGACTCACAGCACAAGTGTGTTATTTGCGGCCAGTTAGACTGAGGAATAATTACAATAAATGAATATTTCAGGGAATGAGACTTATAAGTGATATAATGAAGTGACTGTGGATAATGAGAGTTGTACATCTCCAGCTTTTAGACTCTTACCCAAAGATCTTTGGCTTTTACACAGGCTGAGATGTTTGGTTGGTAAATAGCAGCTGGACAAAAGTTAGATACACTTAAGACCAGAAGACACCAACCAATTCTTAGAGTGTAGCCAAGAGAAATAAAACTTTATAAGATATACTTGTGTCACACAGTAATAGTGACCGAACGGTAAAAATCACAGTAAAAATATTTGAGGTATATTTCCTCTATATACAATGTAGAATTATAATTGGTTACTGCAAGGAGGTAGGGAAAAGTGGAAAAAGTAAAGACGAGGAGGGGAAAGAAGCATTTAAAATGAGAAGGACACAAACAAGAAACACAAGAAGAGAATGGTGTGGAATAATCAGGAAATCAATAAGTGAAGCTGAATGACCAGCATTTACAATGCATTCTTCATTTTCTTCATATATTGTATGTATATTTTTATTTGTATAGTGCTCCTTGAGGGCAAAGTTCTGTACAGCAGAACAAAAAAATTGTAAAAAAAAAAAAACAAAAAAACCCAGGGGTCATATAGTATATACAAATAAGAACAAAAATACAATACACATAAATATAAAGTACAGTTACAATTAAGTGCTTAGTGTCAAGGAAACAAAAGGATGGAGGTCCCTACCCTGTAGAGCTCACAGTCTGTAGTGTTTGTAATGCTATGCTTTCTGGCTGTGAGGTTTAAGCTACTCACAATAACACAGGAGGCATTCTTGCTGTAAGGGATCTGTATTTTGGTCAGTCTAGCACACTCCAAGATGGCTACAGAACCTTCTAAAATCACTTTACACTTGTGATGTGCAGGCCGGCTTCAGACTTCCGGGTTTGTCTTTTATAGACGCTGCGCCTGCTAGCCCTGCCACTTTTGTGACATCATTGGTGCGGCAGTTCGGCATGGGTCTATAAAAGACGAACCCGGAAGTTGGATGCGGGCGGGCGCAGGCCAAGGAAGGGTTGCTTAAGTTCGGATGCGGTTCAGGGACATCACGACCCATAAATCAGTACTTTACATATATAAGCATTATTCTGCAGTATTCTTTTGTAGTGCCACCTAGTGTGCACAATCTAAATGGAAGGGTAATTTATAGACAGAAATCGGGGGGATATTAAGTGCTGTACAGTGGGTGACTGTGATGAAATTACCTGGCAGGTAATCTTGCCTGTGGGAACGCCCACCACCTGTATGATCCGTGTCGCGTGACGTCATTGCGCAATGGCGCAAATTTCAAATATTTGAGGGGCACTCTGTCAAGTTTGTGTTGCCCAAAAAAAAGGTTTTTTTCTGGTTCCTGGGTGTGTTCTGTATTGATTCCTTGATCTGATATTCTGTGTTTTGACCCTTGCTTGTCCCTTATTCTTCCATCCTACTGCCTGAACTGATCCCTGCCTGTTTTTGACCACTCTTCTGATTATGATTTGGTACAGTGTCTGACTCTTCCTGTCTATGACCCTGGCCTGTGACCCGACCTTGCTACTGCTTTCTGCTTTGGTGCTGCGTTAATGCCTTTAAGAATGGCTTGGATGATTTTTTTGACAGACATAATATCAAAGGCTATTGTGATACTAAACTCTATAGTTAATATAGGTATGGGTATATAGAATTTATATGAAAGTAGGGAGGGGTGTGTGTATGGATGCTGGGTTTTCATTTGGAGGGGTTGGACTTGATGGACTTTGTCTTTTTTCAACCCGATTTAACAATGTAACTATGTAACCATCTGTTTTGACCCGGCCTGTATCTTACTACGCTACTGCTCCCTCAGTCCTATCCGTACAAGTTCGGTTCACGTGCTCGCCCAGAACTCTCTCCTTTGTTCTCCCGCAATAAGACCTGGCGGCATCTGAGTAGCGGAGGCTCCACGCGAAGCCAAAGGTGGCTGCTATAGGCAATAGTGTGGGCCTAGACTGAAACCTTGGGGTTTGGTCTGATTTAGGAATATCATAAGTTACAGTGACACTGTCATAAAAGTGCCAGTTCCCAGTTCATGTGTTATGCAAGTGTAGGGACCCATAGAGTTAAATTTGTATCTATGGCTTTAATTCCCTATACTTTCTGATCTCCCTTGTTACTGGGCAAAAGCTCATGTATCTAGTTTAAGTATTTGCATATCCCAGTTATTGGCCAGGAGGCGCTGTGAGCACTTCCTGCCTCACTTTGGTATAGTGCTGGGAAAGGAGTGGCACTTCCTCTTTGCCTTCCACCTGAGGAACAGGGTGGATGTGTGTTCTGAGCCTGGGCATGGGTCCAGTAAAGTCGGGGTACAGGGCCCCGTGAATGAGGCATTAGATAGTGGCAGGTGTAGCTCCTGTAATAGTACACTCTAGGAGTGTAAGTCAGTTAGGGTTGAGCTAAAAAGAGCAGTTCTGAGCTCCAACATAGGAGTGGCAGTTTGGCGGTATCTCTCCCAGGCCATATTGCCTGTACTATAGGGATCCCAGTGGAGAGGGAATCAGGATAGAGGATTTCCCTGAGGTGATCTAGACCACTACTAGAATATGTCGCAGAGGTGAAGTGAGATTCCTGCCAAGTCTGTCCCCAGTGAGTGTCAGCCTGTGTTACACTCTGCATGTGATGTGCCTGTATCTTGTCTCCGAACCACAGCGATGTGAGTAAGCCCCGTGGATGTTAAATAAACCCTTTTTGTTATATTATTTTGAAGAGCCCTCTGTCTTATATCTCTGCAAAGCAGCATGAGAGGTGTAGTTGCACAACACCATTACCTTCCTCTTCCACTGTGCGAAGGCCCACTCTGGGTGAGAGAGTCCAGCGTAACCGGTGTTCTACCGGTACTACTCCAGGAAGGTTGTTATTGAGCCAAAAAATGTGTTACAAAAGTGTTATGCAAGTGATTCAAGTGGTAGTCTTTGAGTTTAGTTCTGAAGACGTTGAGAGAGGATTCTCTTCCGAGAAATTCAGGAATGGCATTCCAAATATAAGGAGCTGCAAAACAGAACGTTTTGATGCTGGAAAACAGCATTAGCAATGGGGGGTGCAACCAAGTGATTGCTCTGAGGAGCGGAGGAACATATAGACAGACAAGAGAAGAATGTATTGACAAAGAGAGGTAGGAGTCAAATCAGTGGGGTAACAAAATATTACTGGGCCCCACAGCAAATTATTTTTCAGGCCCCCACAGCAAATTATTTTTCAGGCCCCCAAAATGTCTAGAGGTTGATCTGTTTTACCAATATTTATTGAAATTCCACATGAATTAGGGCCTGCAGGGTCTGCTTCCTCTGTAATTACACCCCTGAGTCAAAGATTACCCCGGACAGGGTTAATGAGTAAGGTTAATGAGCATGCCATCAATAGAGAAATCAAGGGGGGAGTAGGACCAGGCTTAGGTGTAAAGATGATTAGTTTAGTTTTTGTCATGTTGAGTTTGAGGTGGAACTGGTTCAGCTTATAAATATAAGATAGGAGATCATTATCATACAACATCCCCACAATGACACCCAAGGAAAGACACTCATGCTACAAATTTGTAGAATGGTAGGATTAACTTATTCAGTTCATCCTTTCTGTTATGTTCTTCATTCGCCTTTAGATTTGATAGATTTTAGGAATCATGTACATATACTAGATTTATAACACTCAAGGACAATTTCAACTAATATTGACAACAAATATTCTTCTGCATTCATTTTACACTTGTGTTCTTTATTACTTCTCTGCACTTATGTTTTAATAGAAACACTCCAGATTGAATTCTGCTGAATGCTATAGAAAATAAGTGGCTGTGAGGAAATTATAAGTGTGGAGCTTCAGGTATGGATTGGTACAAATCTTGAAAATGCAAAGCATAAGGGTAGGACTCGACGGTGTGGCTCGAGCCGACATGTCGCCATGTGATGAAATGCATGCGACACGTCGGATGTCCTGAAAATACAGGAAATGAAGGCCAACTTGCAGGAAAGAACTCCATTTGTTCGACTGTCGGATGAAAATGCTGC
Source organism: Xenopus petersii (assembly GCA_038501925.1). Taxonomy (NCBI): domain Eukaryota; kingdom Metazoa; phylum Chordata; class Amphibia; order Anura; family Pipidae; genus Xenopus; species Xenopus petersii. Next base: position 103,526,649 of record CM076683.1, on the reverse strand, counting down.
ACTCTGCGTCTTCATAAATAAATGTAGTTCTTACCTGTGATTTCTCCTTCACTTCCTGTATATTCAGGACATCCGACACGTTGCATGCGTTTCATCGCATAGCGACGTGTCGGCTCAAGCCGCACCGTCGAGTCCTACCCTTAATTATAATGCCAAAAATGCTGGGTAATTTTTGATGTGTAAAACCTGAAGGTTACAATGTGTAGGGTGTACAACCCAGTAGTAATACATAGATGTAATAAAGGTGGAGGAAGAGAGAGGCAAGCATGTAAAGAAGAAAAGGTTCTGGTATTCTGGTTGGGTGAAATAATGCTTTCAATCTATCTATTTCTGCAATGATCTTACTGGCAAGTCTGGGGTTTATGCAGTGCTTACAGGCCATATTTGCAGTGACCCAATTGGCATATCTGGGGTTAATCACTGGCCATTTCTTCGGTGATCGGTGGTCACCTGAGGGCCTGTGTCTAGGGCACAAGTTTAGGGGGGTGGAACTGGGGTGCCATTATAGTAGATTTGTTTTTTTAAAAGAAACATTCTCAGCTGGAGTTTTGCTTTGTACATCTGGTGTTAGAGTTGGGGGGATGGGATTGAGGGGTATCATGTGCATTGTAGTGTTACTTCCGCAACTTGGGGGCTCACTTAAAGGAATTGTTCAGTGTAAAAATAAAAACTGGGCAAATAGATAGGCTGTGCAAAATAAAAAATGTTTCTAATATAGTTAGTTAGCCAAAAATGTAATGTATAAAAGCTGGAGTGATTGATGTATAACAAATCAGAGACTTGAAGGGGGGCCACACGGGTCATATCTGTTGCTTTTGAATCTGAGCTGAATGTTGAGCATCAATTGCAAACTCACTGAACAGAAATGTACCATGTGGGCCCCCTTCAAGTCGCTGACTAGCTCAGAGTTATAGAGCTGAAAAGCAGAAAGTTGGATTCTGGCTGTTTTATTAGACATCTGTTCACTCCAACCTTAATATATCACATTTTTGGCTAACTAACTATATTAGAAACATTTTATATTTTGCACAGCCTATCTATTTACACAGTTTTTATTTTCACACTGAACTGTTCCTTTAAGTCAGGTGTCTAGGATGCCACTGGACCTAAATACAGCTTTCGTCTAGCCACTAGGTTGTTGAATGTTTGAATTAAGGGAGGTGGGCTACTGTGTCTGCCTTCTGATATGCTTCTAATTCTATCATTCCAAACATGGAGAAGGTTGTATTCTTGTAAAATGGACAAAGTATTTGGGGAGGAGCTAAAAAAGATCATTATTTCTCTCATTCTGTTTTTTCAAGTGCATCTGCTAGCCATTTTAATGCTTCAATAGTCAAATGTGAGTCATTTACAAAGTGTGGTTGCACTGGTATGGATGCAAATGTTTTACATATTAATGCAAACACACGTCCAGTTGTGCTTATTTGACACATCGGAAGTCACTGCAGAAGGTGCAAACACTCTGAAATTGCTGCATTATGGGTAAAAAGCACAGCAAGTTTTATCATTCTTTTCATTTTGCTTGCTGGTAATAAATGCACTAGCATTTTTTAATGTTACTAAATCAGCAACTGCATGTTTTCCCTATTTGCATGTGTTTCCTCGATGTACTTCAGTTTCCACCCACACTCCAAAACTATGACAGAAACATTTAATTGTCTTTTAATGAAACTGACTAGTAGTCCTGGTATATGCGTGTATTTGTATTCGCTAAAGCTTTGTGTAATATGTCAACACAGTATAAATAAAGATAGAAATAATCCATATATGATTAACTCCTAGCAAGCATGGTGATAATGTTTGAGCTTTAAAAATGAACTTTTTATGTTAAAATAATATTTTGTAGAAATTTAAATATATGCTCTATAGCTGTAGAAGATATGATGTTGTCATCCATAGAGTAAGGGAAACAGACCACTAGAATACATATACTAATAGAGAACCAGAGATATAAGCAGCCTATCAGAGGTTTCCTGGCTGTAAGTTGTTTATCATGGTATAAAGCAGATTCCATGTGCAAGATATAGAGGATTAGAGAATACCTGTACTGATGCTAATGTTTAGCATCTCTTGGCAAGAGATGGGGATGATATGCTAGTAATCTACAGCAATTCTGTTGTATTTTAGCTAAATAACCGATTTCTTGAAATAATATTTTAAAATGTACTGTGCTTTTATGTTTGCTGGTCTGCAGTTGCATATATTCCACTAGATGGAGTAATACTATATGGAGGAGAGAATGCTCACATTGATTATGTTAAAGTAATACTACTATAAATCGAAACATGTCAAGGTTCCTGCCAGAGGGTTTACAAAAGCCTGAGAAGCAAAGGAGAACTGAGAATACATATAAGCCTTGCAGCTAGAGTAGCTTTACATTGTTGTTGTAATGGTTATTACTGCATACTGTAGCTACATTGAATCCGAGATTTCAACAAAACCATGTTGCTGCCTTATTGTGACTAGTGATGGGCGAATTTATTCGCCAGGCGCGAATTCGCGGTGAATTTGCGCGATTCGCCGCCGGCGTCAAAATTTTTTTTTCAAAAAAACGGACGCTGGCGCCAAAAACGGGCGCCGGCGTCGAAAAAACGGGCGCCGGCGTCAAAGACGAGACACCGGCGCCATTTCGCGAATTTTTCGCCGTTTCGCGAATTTCGCGCAAAATTCGCGAATTTTTCGGCGAAGCAAAACTGCACAAATTCGCCCATCACTAATTGTGACACACTAACACTTAACATGAATTGGATGCAATTGTGCAGGGTTGTGATGTTGCAGTTTCTTCTGATTGGCATCAAAATCATGTCTGCACTTGATTCTTTAGATGCAAGTTCTTTGAGTCTAGAGACACAGGATAATGTTGGAATTAGAAGTCTTCAGGGCTGTATCTGTAGCTTTCAACTATAGCAGAAACAAGCATTACACCTCATTTAAAATAGATTTAGATCAGTCAACATGTGGAAATATTTACAGCTGGTAAGTTTGTGAATGAAAGGGCAAAAGATGGGTGCTTTATTATTATATATATACATTATTATTATATCCCCTTTGAAAAAGCTATGGGCGAAATGCACATATGGTGGTGGACTCGCAGCAATGTAAAGGTGAGGACTAAAGGATTGTGCAGTGCCAGGTTGCCGTCATTGCCTTTACTGTAGGCTCTCAATTTTGTGAAATTAGTTATTTTTGCTTATCCTGGAAGGCAACTGGGGCATTGAGCACAAATTTCTAAATTGAACAATACTTATCACCTACTAGCATTATTATATGGGAATCTTTTTTTGAATCCTTAACAGTACCCGGTACTCAATTAAAGTTGTTATCTTTACCTTTAGGGGCATATTTGTCAAGGGTCGAATTGAAAAAGCTTAGCTATTCAATTTCAAAAAGACCAACCGAAATTAAGTTGAAGCTTTTTTTATTTGGTTAAATAGGTCCATTTTCGATCGAATAGGTCTGTATTTGGCCAAATTCGATTGTACGTATCGAAGGAACAGCGCAGTTGAACGAATTAGATTCAAAGTTTTTCCCAAAAAAACTTAGATTACCAATTGACTCCAAATGGGTTTTAGGAGGACTCCCATAGGCTAAAATAGCAATTCAGCAGGTTTTAGATGGCGAATGGTCGCCGTCAAATTTTTAAAGAGACAGTACATGATAAATTTTGAATATTCTAATTTTCTAATTTTTTTCAAGTTTGAATCGAATATGGACTATCCCCTAGTCGAAGTACACAAAAAATAGCTGGAAATTCGATTTTTTTTCATTTGAAAATTCACCTCGACCGTTGATAAATCTGCCCCCTAGTGAAACAAATGGATTGATGCTACACCTAACACATTGCTGCTGTGTCCAGTTTTTTAAAATGTATGTGTATTTTAAATTTGCAATGAATAAAGTGTGTTTTACCTAATATTAGGGATGCACCAAATAGAGGATTCGGTTTGGGATTCGGCAAGGATTTGGCCTTTTTCAGCAGGATTCGGATTCGGGCGAATCCTTCTGTCCAGCCGAACCGAATCCTAATCCTAATTTGCATATGCAAATTAGGGGCTAAGAGGGAAATCGCATGACTATTTGTCACAAAACAAGAAAGTAAAAAATGTATTCCCCTTCCCACCCCTTATTTGCATGTGCAAATTAGGATTCCCATTCGGTTCAGTATTCAGGTGAATCCTTCGTGAAGGATTCGAGGTTTCGGCTGAATCCAAAATAATGGATTTGGTGCATCCCTTCCTAGTATATTCCCAGTAGTGAGACCCCCTGTTTAAGTAATTCTCCGCTGTACGAATTCTTTTCTTCTTAAATGTATTTTAACTTTGCTTTGGGGGGGGGCGCCCCGGGTGAACTTTTCCTTAAAATATACTAGGTAACTATATGAATGTTGTACCTCTAGCTGCAGCTTTGGGATAATTTTTTTGTATTATGCTGCTTTATTCTAGGTCAGAGTGAGGCCAGAGCAAAAGTGACATATGCTAGGGCTCACTGATTTGGGTTGCCCACTGTGCCATTGTCTATTTTATTACCTTTCCAGTGACCACACTCCCTGCATGCAACACATAGTTTTCCGTGACACTCACTGAACATGGTTGGACCCCATTTGCAAGCTCCAACTCCTACAAATGCCAGGAGTAACCTTGCTTCCTTCTTGTGACTGTTGGGGTTGTGGGGGGTCGGGGGAGTGATGGTGTCTGGCAGCCAGTGGAGAGGAGCAGGCTTAGGTCAGCAGGGACCCACCTGTACTTTTGTATGCATAGCAATGACAACTAATTATAGTTTGATATGTGGAACATTGTATTATGTCTTATGTAGTCTCCAAAATTAAGATGAACATTTTCATATATGTGTAACCTTGTTATAAGCCAAAGGGGCCTCTGAGCAAATATTGGACTTCAATGGGAGCTTAAATGAAAAAAAAAAGAGTAAAAAGCAAAAACAAAAAACAAGTGTTTTGGGTAGTTCTAGCTCCAGACTTATAGGGTGAATTAAGATTTAAAAACATACCACATAAAAGAAAGACCCATTAATCATACATATCTAGAAAGCATATCATTAACTAGGCACCGACAATGCCCTTTTTCTCATTTTGCATCATAATCATGTTCCTGCATTTAAAAAAACACCATTCTCATTCATTTATTAAAAGGGTTTCACCTTCCAAACACTTTTTTTCAGTTCAGTTGTTTTCAGACTGTTCACCATAAACAAAGATTTTTTTTTTAAATTGCTTTCCTTTTTTTTTTAATTGTTTTCCCAAAATGTAGGTTTAAAGTTTGACGTTCGTGTCTCTGGGGTTTCAGTCTGGCAGCTCAGTGATCCAGGAACAGATTCTGAACTATTACAATTTGCTACATTTAGTTGATACATTTATCAGCAGCATCTGTGGAATATTAGCAACTATTGTATCAATTCTAACAGATGGATTTTGCTCTGCAGGGTCAAAAATAACATATGTATCAACTAAATGTATCAATATAAACAGTTAAAGGGATACTGTCATGGGGAAAAAAAATATTTTTCAAAATGAATCAGTTAATAGTGCTCCTCCAGCAGAATTCTGCATCCATTTCTCAAAAGAGCAAACAGATTTTTTTTATATTCAATTTTGAAATCTGACATGGGGCTAGACATTTTGTCAATTTTCCCAGCTGCCCCTGGTCATGTGACTTGTGCCTGCACTTTAGGAGAGAAATGCTTCCTGGCAGGCTGCTGTTTTACCTTCTCAATGTAACTGAATGTGTCTCAGTGGGACATGGGTTTTACCAGGCAGCTGTTATCTTGTGTTAGGGAGCTGCTATCTGGTTACCTTCCCATTGTTCTTTTGTTTGGCTGCTGGGGGGGGAAAGGGAGGTGGTGATATCACTCCGACTTGCAGTACAGCAGTAAAGAGTGAATGAAGTTTATCAGAGCACAAGTCACATGACTTGGGGCAGCTGGGAAATTGACAATATGTCTAGCCACATGTCAGATTTCAAAATTGAATATAAAAAAATCTGTTTGCTCTTTTGAGAAATGGATTTCAGTGCAGAATTCTGCTGGACCAGAATTGAATTTTGAAAAAACATTTTTGCAAAGACAGTATCTCTTTAAAGAGCCGTGACCCCCCCCCCCATAACTGCTTTAAAAGATGAAAAATGAAACTTTACACTTCAATAATAGAAAAACGATCGGAAATAGAAAATTTTATGTAATTGGAAAAACTCTTTCCACTGAACTGTCTGCAACCAACTGAACTAAAAATTTTCCGGCAAAGAGACAGAGGAAGCGATGTGCTCTTCAGCAAGATGGCGGCTGTAAAGTCTGCAGCAGTGATTTATTTCAAGGTGCCTGTGCAAATAAACTATAGCGATTTGGTGAATTACAGTATGACGTTTCAGGAGGAGGGGCATGCAACCTACATTTTGGAATATAATTTTAAAGGAGAAGGAAAGCTACCGAAGCATTTTATTGCCAATAGATTAGCTGCAATAGTGCAAGCTAGAATGCTATATTTATTCTGTAAAATGTTTTACCATACCTGAGTAAAAAGCTCTAAAAACTCTGTTTGTTTAGGATAGGAGCTGCAGTATTAACATGTTGTGACATCACTTCCTGCCTGAGTCTCTCCCTGCTCTTGGCTCATATTACAGTAGAGAAGGGAGGGGGGCGGGGGAAGAGGAACAAACTGAGCATGCTCTTGCCCAGGGCAATGAGGTTTAACCTGAAGGCAGGAAGTCTGATACAAAAGCATTACACCTCATTTAAAATAGATTTAGATCAGTCAACATGTGGAAATATTTACAGCTGGTAAGTTTGTGAATGAAAGGGCAAAAGATGGGTGCTTTATTATTATATATATACATTATTATTATATCCCCTTTGAAAAAGCTATGGGCGAAATGCACATATGGTGGTGGACTCGCAGCAATGTAAAGGTGAGGACTAAAGGATTGTGCAGTGCCAGGTTGCCGTCATTGCCTTTACTGTAGGCTCTCAATTTTGTGAAATTAGTTATTTTTGCTTATCCTGGAAGGCAACTGGGGCATTGAGCACAAATTTCTAAATTGAACAATACTTATCACCTACTAGCATTATTATATGGGAATCTTTTTTTGAATCCTTAACAGTACCCGGTACTCAATTAAAGTTGTTATCTTTACCTTTAGGGGCATATTTGTCAAGGGTCGAATTGAAAAAGCTTAGCTATTCAATTTCAAAAAGACCAACCGAAATTAAGTTGAAGCTTTTTTTATTTGGTTAAATAGGTCCATTTTCGATCGAATAGGTCTGTATTTGGCCAAATTCGATTGTACGTATCGAAGGAACAGCGCATTTGAACGAATTAGATTCAAAGTTTTTCCCAAAAAAACTTAGATTACCAATTGACTCCAAATGGGTTTTAGGAGGACGCCCATAGGCTAAAATAGCAATTCAGCAGGTTTTAGATGGCGAATGGTCGCCGTCAAATTTTTAAAGAGACAGTACATGATAAATTTTGAATATTCTAATTTTCTAATTTTTTTCAAGTTTGAATCGAATATGGACTATCCCCTAGTCGAAGTACACAAAAAATAGCTGGAAATTCGATTTTTTTTCATTTGAAAATTCACCTCGACCGTTGATAAATCTGCCCCCTAGTGAAACAAATGGATTGATGCTACACCTAACACATTGCTGCTGTGTCCAGTTTTTTAAAATGTATGTGTATTTTAAATTTGCAATGAATAAAGTGTGTTTTACCTAATATTAGGGATGCACCAAATAGAGGATTCGGTTTGGGATTCGGCAAGGATTTGGCCTTTTTCAGCAGGATTCGGATTCGGGCGAATCCTTCTGTCCAGCCGAACCGAATCCTAATCCTAATTTGCATATGCAAATTAGGGGCTAAGAGGGAAATCGCATGACTATTTATCACAGAACAAGAAAGTAAAAAATGTATTCCCCTTCCCACCCCTTATTTGCATGTGCAAATTAGGATTCCCATTCGGTTCAGTATTCGGGTGAATCCTTCGTGAAGGATTCGAGGTTTCGGCTGAATCCAAAATAATGGATTTGGTGCATCCCTTCCTAGTATATTCCCAGTAGTGAGACCCCCTGTTTAAGTAATTCTCCGCTGTACGAATTCTTTTCTTCTTAAATGTATTTTAACTTTGCTTTGGGGGGGGGCGCCCCGGGTGAACTTTTCCTTAAAATATACTAGGTAACTATATGAATGTTGTACCTCTAGCTGCAGCTTTGGGATAATTTTTTTGTATTATGCTGCTTTATTCTAGGTCAGAGTGAGGCCAGAGCAAAAGTGACATATGCTAGGGCTCACTGATTTGGGTTGCCCACTGTGCCATTGCCTATTTTATTACCTTTCCAGTGACCACACTCCCTGCATGCAACACATAGTTTTCCGTGACACTCACTGAACATGGTTGGACCCCATTTGCAAGCTCCAACTCCTACAAATGCCAGGAGTAACCTTGCTTCCTTCTTGTGACTGTTGGGGTTGTGGGGGGTCGGGGGAGTGATGGTGTCTGGCAGCCAGTGGAGAGGAGCAGGCTTAGGTCAGCAGGGACCCACCTGTACTTTTGTATGCATAGCAATGACAACTAATTATAGTTTGATATGTGGAACATTGTATTATGTCTTATGTAGTCTCCAAAATTAAGATGAACATTTTCATATATGTGTAACCTTGTTATAAGCCAAAGGGGCCTCTGAGCAAATATTGGACTTCAATGGGAGCTTAAATGAAAAAAAAAAAGTAAAAAGCAAAAACAAAAAACAAGTGTTTTGGGTAGTTCTAGCTCCAGACTTATAGGGTGAATTAAGATTTAAAAACATACCACATAAAAGAAAGACCCATTAATCATACATATCTAGAAAGCATATCATTAACTAGGCACCGACAATGCCCTTTTTCTCATTTTGCATCATAATCATGTTCCTGCATTTAAAAAAACACCATTCTCATTCATTTATTAAAAGGGTTTCACCTTCCAAACACTTTTTTTCAGTTCAGTTGTTTTCAGACTGTTCACCATAAACAAAGATTTTTTTTTTAAATTGCTTTCCTTTTTTTTTTAATTGTTTTCCCAAAATGTAGGTTTAAAGTTTGACGTTCGTGTCTCTGGGGTTTCAGTCTGGCAGCTCAGTGATCCAGGAACAGATTCTGAACTATTACAATTTGCTACATTTAGTTGATACATTTATCAGCAGCATCTGTGGAATATTAGCAACTATTGTATCAATTCTAACAGATGGATTTTGCTCTGCAGGGTCAAAAATAACATATGTATCAACTAAATGTATCAATATAAACAGTTAAAGGGATACTGTCATGGGGAAAAAAAATATTTTTCAAAATGAATCAGTTAATAGTGCTCCTCCAGCAGAATTCTGCATCCATTTCTCAAAAGAGCAAACAGATTTTTTTATATTCAATTTTGAAATCTGACATGGGGCTAGACATTTTGTCAATTTTCCCAGCTGCCCCTGGTCATGTGACTTGTGCCTGCACTTAAGGAGAGAAATGCTTCCTGGCAGGCTGCTGTTTTTCCTTCTCAATGTAACTGAATGTGTCTCAGTGGGACATGGGTTTTACCAGGCAGCTGTTATCTTGTGTTAGGGAGCTGCTATCTGGTTACCTTCCCATTGTTCTTTTGTTTGGCTGCTGGGGGGGGAAAGGGAGGTGGTGATATCACTCCGACTTGCAGTACAGCAGTAAAGAGTGAATGAAGTTTATCAGAGCACAAGTCACATGACTTGGGGCAGCTGGGAAATTGACAATATGTCTAGCCACATGTCAGATTTCAAAATTGAATATAAAAAAATCTGTTTGCTCTTTTGAGAAATGGATTTCAGTGCAGAATTCTGCTGGACCAGAATTGAATTTTGAAAAAACATTTTTGCAAAGACAGTATCTCTTTAAAGAGCCGTGACCCCCCCCCCCCATAACTGCTTTAAAAGATGAAAAATGAAACTTTACACTTCAATAATAGAAAAACGATCGGAAATAGAAAATTTTATGTAATTGGAAAAACTCTTTCCACTGAACTGTCTGCAACCAACTGAACTAAAAATTTTCCGGCAAAGAGACAGAGGAAGCGATGTGCTCTTCAGCAAGATGGCGGCTGTAAAGTCTGCAGCAGTGATTTATTTCAAGGTGCCTGTGCAAATAAACTATAGCGATTTGGTGAATTACAGTATGACGTTTCAGGAGGAGGGGCATGCAACCTACATTTTGGAATATAATTTTAAAGGAGAAGGAAAGCTACCGAAGCATTTTATTGCCAATAGATTAGCTGCAATAGTGCAAGCTAGAATGCTATATTTATTCTGTAAAATGTTTTACCATACCTGAGTAAAAAGCTCTAAAAACTCTGTTTGTTTAGGATAGGAGCTGCAGTATTAACATGTTGTGACATCACTTCCTGCCTGAGTCTCTCCCTGCTCTTGGCTCATATTACAGTAGAGAAGGGAGGGGGGCGGGGGAAGAGGAACAAACTGAGCATGCTCTTGCCCAGGGCAATGAGGTTTAACCTGAAGGCAGGAAGTCTGATACAAAAGCCCATGAGTACACAATAAAATGGAAGAAATGCAGTGTTTTTTTTGACAGGGGACTCAGAGCAGCACTACTTTGGGGGTTTACTGGTATATTTAGATGGACCTTTCTGATAAGGCTTACTTAGTTTTAACCTTTCCTTCTCCTTTAAAATTACCTTTCGTTCTCTTTTAAGATAAACTCCCTAAAGGCTTAAGGAAAGAAAGGTACTGTAAAAAATCCTTCTGCAGTCAATGCAAGGTGCTACCAGGGTCCAGCAAGAACCAACTTCTCTGTTTGATTACAGCTGCTCAGCAGGAGACTCGTAAGATGGCCATAAAAGCATAGTAGTAGTTAAATTACACCCAATAGGAATTCAATACGCTGGTATCTGCATAATTGAAGGAACAGGCCAAAAACAAGTAAGGCTGACCTGGAAATCTACCATTGACTTTGCCAAGAGATTGGAAATTAAAATAGAAAAGCTGCCCAGTGGAAATAAATGTCAAATTGGGAACCAACTGAAATGCAAAGCAAAGAATTTGACTTTTTGAAATGTTGGTACTCCAGCTTAAACGAGGACAGGTGATGCAGTTAGTAGGAACATTTACCTATTATTAAAAGGTTGTATTTATATCTAAACACAATGTGAGGAACCCATAGATTCTAGCATTGCTGCCTTACAGCTCTGCAGTCCTGAGTTTGCTTTCAACTTGCAAACTATCTCCAAAATGTTTCTATGTTCTCCCCTTGCTTGTGCGAGATTCCACTGTTTCCACTATTCTTATTTTCTCCCACACTCCAAAAACCAGACAGGCTCCTGATGAAAAATTACTCCTTATGAAAAATGTAATTGGCCTTTGATGAAAAATGTACCCTAGTGGTTGAATGGGAAAGCTTCACTGTGAATGATGAACAAGTTCTGCTCAGTGTTGCATTACATGCTGGAACTATATTAACAAAGTATAATAGGGCTCATTTACAATGGCAAGTGCAAGTATGGGCTCTGTAAAACAGACGCATGGTTGTGCACATATTGATGTTATTCATTACTTACTACTTTCTCTTTAATGGTGGTCAGCAAATAGCAGGTCAGGTTCCGGGTAAGGCAGTTGCAGACTGGGTCAATTGTCAAGTTTGAGTGGGAATAATTACACGTTGCAAGTCTCAAATATTGGACCCACACATAGTTGCTGATGCCCATTGCACTGCGGTCACAGTTCTTACTTTTGTAACAATGTTTACTGACATTATGAAAATGTTATAATTGATTTTGTTCTTGCAGAGGTAAATATAATCAAGATTACTAATTTTCACTCACAAAACAGAGCCATGTCTATGTGCAGATTTGCTAAAGGGCGAATTGTCGTCAACGACCATTTCGCACCCATTGCACCACTCGCCAGGCACAAATACAATACGAATACGCCAAATCACTGGAGTGAGAAGATTCATCCCCGGCATCGAACTCTGGCGACCGTTCGCTAGCATTACTTTGGCTGTAGGAGCATTTCATAGCGAAGATGCACTAGCATTCATTTGTGCCTAACGAAACTTCGCTAGTGATCTTGTGCTTAGGTCAATTTGCATAGGGTGGGAAATTTAAAGTTGTATGGCGTTCTTTATTATAAATGTTGCTGCAAATGGTTTAAGTTACCGGTTTATATTACACATGTCCAGGGAACCTTAATAAAGACAAAAGAGTTAATATAATGCCCTACACATGAGCTCACTGTAAAATTAATGTTCCATATGTAATAAAATGGGTGGAGAAAACCCAAAAACCCAAAAAAGTAAGTTATGACTTTTGCAGCCAATCTAGCTTAAAAAAAGGAAAAGTCGCCAGCATTTTTTAACTTTAATGCATTTTCAGCTCACAGGATATGATGTAAGTGACAGAAGATTGAGGAAGATCTAGCTGCTTTATAGCACTTCACCTGGTCTGAGGTGACGAAGGCAACTCTGGTGAAAGAGGTAACGTTCAGTAAAATCCACACTTTTGTGAATTTGCGGGAATAAAGTCCGCTTGCCAGAGTTAAAAGTCGCCTGGCAATAGACTGTGAATGACCGCTAGTGTCGTTCCTGTTCGCTAGCGAATTGGCGCCTGTGCCTGTTAGTGAATTGGCAATGTGTATAACACAGCATTCAAATTAGAGGGGACCAAGATTTATAATAAAACCAATTATATAACTACATATGGTATGGTATAAGTAATATGTTATATCTTGACGATTACTGTGGCAGGATTGATTCTCAATATAAATGAATATGACTAGTATGGTTGGTTTCCATGTACCCATAGTCTAGCATTAAGATAACTTCAAAACTAGTGTAGCTATTTAAAAGCCACATCTCCCCTAGCATTTAACAGAAGGAATGTGCATCTAGATAAGAAAGTATCAGAACTCCAAAGCAGATTAGAGTTTTATAAAAATTAGGTATATTTAGACTTCTGTCCAGAGCTATGCCAAAGCAGAAGGGTGCCCCCATCTCATCTGCATATATCCAGAGTTAATGGAGGTAGAAGAGGCATGTGCCTAGTGCCCCTATCCTCCATCGTTCTGCCCTATTCACCTGACTCTTCTGCCTACCCCTAGATTATGCCCTGCCTATATTACATGGTGCAAAGTCTACACTGGTGTTTTAGCCTGTGGAGAAGCACTTGTTCATGGTGATTTAGCCTGTTATTTAGTTCTCTGGATTCCATTAAACTAAATGAGAGGCTGAATGGCCACAATGGGCCACTTCTTTGTTGCTGAAAAATTCCAGGAGAGCATATACTTTGTGTAGTATAGGCCTTAGAAATGCTGATTATTCAATTAAAATTACAGTGCCTATGATTACCTGGTTGAGACTACTGAGAGGAAGCCTTAAATGACAAGCCATTTCTACAGAACAAACAGAAAAATTGTTTTTTTTTCTAGTAATGATTGCTAGACCATGGTCCAGTCCATGGAATGAAATTTCTAGCAGCCTATGACAATGGGTGATGATACAGATATCAGCTGAGAATACAGATATCAGATGGAAATATGTTGTGTTTGGGATGCTAATGTAACAGATCGTCCACATGCTGATGGGTCTAATAGGCTCTAGAATTTGTTGTTCAAAGGGGCCCCTCTCAGCCTCAATAATATAAAATAGACTAAGGAAGGAAATGAAAGATGGGTCTTAACACGACAAGCCTACGATTAAGTGTTTATGACACGAAACGCGTAAGGTAAACAATAAACTCTTTTCACTTTGAACTTATTGCCTGGTGGAAGTTTGTCTTCTTTGAGTGCCTGCTCCAAAGACTTTTCTGATTGTCCACTACCTGTGCTGAGAGCTCAGGGCGGTTCACCTGGGCCTCTTCCCTCTTGTGGTGAGTTATCATTTTCTACCTGGAGACCCTAACTTCAGATTTATGATTGCTAACCAGACAAGGGTCAACTACTGATATTATAAAAGTGTCTGGAAAATCCAAGCTCCACAGAAACAGAACTGTTATGCATTAAAGCAAAGTATTTGCAAAGACTATTTAGCATTAATGTCTAATGTCTGAAAAACGTCTGAGCTACAATGATGCCCTTTGCAGTGTGATATCTTTTCATTTCATACTATAACAATTGTATTGCTTTTTTGAGTTCATCTGCAGTCAGAAAAGAAGTGGAGGCGTCAGAAGCTGACATTTTACACTCTTGCCGCAGTGCTGGGCATTTGGGAACATTGGAGCTCTCTAAATAAAGAGCTGAATTGTTTTCATTAAATTTTGCATATTTTGTGGATTTATGGTATTTGGCCTATTAAAAAAAAATTTAAATTGAAAAGTTTTATTCTAGTTTAGCTTTGATTCTTTTGATTCTGCTTGTTTTATGGTAAAACTTTAATAAAATATTTGAAAACCAAGAAAACTCAGTGGGCCCCAGAATCTTGTGGGCCCTGCCAGCTCAGACCCGGTCCCTGCACTTCTTTTCTTCTGCCGTGACCTCCCTTCTTCGCCTGGTTGCAGCTCACAAGGGTGGCCCTCCAGTCCAACCCTGGACATAGGGAAACCCCAAATTCCCAAAAAAGCTCTCAGGCACCAGATGCAAGTGCTTTTTGACTGACTGCCCCCTGTACCAATCACTGGACTGGGCAGCTGATAAGTACTTGGCTTTGTAGGAGCATGTGCAAGTGTGAAAAAACATATTTGCACTTTACAGATATATGAAGCAGTGCATGATGGAAATATGCATTGCTTCAGACACACCACAAGTTACTTACAGTAGCTCTTGAAAACCAAATGTTTCTATAGAAACACCAGCAAAAGGGGTTAAATAGGAAAGCTGATTTCACTCATGCAGTCCTTCAGGTGCACAGGATGAGTAATGTCTCCATGGTAACCTCTAGTGCATCACTTTATATACTGACGGCGCCCACAGTCCAAGGCTATAATAATCTTTCCCATACCCATGATTCAACCACACCATAAATTTTAGAATTAGTGGTGGACATATACAGGATGACCCTGGAAGGGTGAGAAAAGACAATGAGCTGGGCTATGGATGAGCCACTCGGATATTCCACTTTGCGTATCACAATAAACATAGTTTCTGAAATTGAGGCCCAACCCCCCCCCCTAAACTTGAATAAGAGACTGGAATAAGAATAGTAGAAGGCCTGAATAGAAATAAAAGTAATAATGGGCTATTAAGACAAACCATATACAGTAAGGGGGTTACTAAAATGTTTTTGGGTGTCAGTGACCCCCATTTGAGAGCTGGAAACAGAAGAGGCAGAAGAGACAAGCAAATTATTCAGAAAGTATAGAAAAATGAAGACCAGTTGAAAAGTTGCTGAGAATAGACTGTTTTGCAGAATACTAAACGTTAACTTAAAAGTGGACCACTCATTTAAGATCTTCAATGAGATTGAGAATGTCTGGAAAATAACTGAAGAAAAAAAAAACAGCTCAACAGAAGAAAGCCTATGCCTCCTTTGCCAGACAGTATTGTCGGTTCTTTAGTTAAGTGCACTGCATCTCTGTATTTCACATTGATTTATATGCAGTGCAGATATCCTTTCACTATTTAGATTTTTTAAAAAAAATGTACATTAAGGGGGTTATTTATCAAAATCCAAATTATTCTTAGTGTTTAAAGGAGAACTAAACCCCCCTTTACCAAAAGTTCCCACAGCCCCCCCTCCGCTGGCCCCCCCTCCGCGCCTCCCCCCTGCACAGTCTTACCCCTGAATTGTGTCTTCTCTAGAACCACTGACCGCACATGCAGAGTGCAGCGGAGCTCACGAGCAACATCTTCAGCGCTTTGGTATTCTTCGTAAACTGTGCATGCACAGAAAGTAATGGAAATTGCTGAATTGAATGAAGAAGACCTGAAGAATACTGAACCTCTGGAAGATGGCGCCTATGAGCTCCGCTGCGCTGACTCTGCATGTGCTTTCAGTAGTTCTAGAGGGGACACAATTCAGGGGTAAGACTGTGCAGGGGGAGGCAGGGAGGGGGGGCAGTGGAGGGGGGCAGTGGGAACTTTTGGATAAAGGGGGGTTTAGTTCTCCTTTAAATAAAAACAGTCAAACTGAACTAGAATGTGCGATTGGACCTTATTTATTATTAAAAAAGCACAATTTAATTGGATCGGGACAAACTCGATAAAATTAGTCAAAAATCCAGAGTTTTTCCGGAATCATTTGATTTTTTCTGACTTTTTCACGTAAAGCCCAAAATAGTCGGATTCCAGCACAGACTACAGAAACTCCCAAATAGGATAGGGATCTGGATTTGGACTCACAGGTACATTCTTCACCTCTTGTGATTTGTCTTCATTTCAGTGTGAAAAAAAGAGCCACCAGCTACACAGCAATCTATTAATCTGTTCCCTTTTTAAAGAAAGGCCTTAAAGGGGATGTTCACCTTTTCATATGATGTAGAGTTTGATATTCTGAGACAATTTGCCATTGTTTTTCATTTTTTATTATATTTTATATGCACAAGGGGTAACTCTGTACATGGGGTTATACCCGTTTGCATATACATGTGCTACAGTAACTTTGTTCTGTATATTGTGAAGGTGCCATTCTCCAGTACTTCAAGCACTGTATTCGAGTTGTTGGAGAGGCCAGGTGTGCATCTTTTGGAATACTGCAATTTTTGTTTATCCCAGTGTAGCGCTATAGTAAACTGCTTTGTATTTAACAGTTATAGCTACTTTCCTTTGTGGGCTAATACCACAGATGAGCTTTCTTTCTCAGGGGCAAGCCCTCGCAGCGAGGTGGAGGTAGGGTGTTGTGTAACTGTAACTGTGTGCAATGCACAAGAGATTGGGTGCCAGTAGTTTTATTTGCTTAAACAATAAACTGAGTTTATTAACCAAAACCAGAATGCACAATGGAGCATGGAACATAGAGTAACACATAGATCAATCAATGTAACAAGGTATACTCACTGTATTAAACATAGATTGACTCTCTGCAGAGTAAAGAGTACACGTAGAGAGCTAGGCAGCTTGTTAGAAGGTATTTCCCCAGTCTTCAGGATTACCTTAGGTGGAACTCAGAAAACTACCTACTTCCCTGAGCCTAACACTTAGGCCCTACTTTGGGGTCAGTAATACCCGGGATCTTAATCCCTCTAATATCCTCGTCGGAGCTTTGAGCTGCTCAACTACATACCCTATCTATCACTCCTATAGTGATCTATTAAAGGGTATAACTATCACTTCCTATACTCAGGCTGAGTTCCACCACCTCTAACCTCTGTGGCCTAACAGAGGAAAGGTTCAGCAGCAATGGCTCTGACCTCATGGCTTTCAAGCCTTTTATATTATGCCACAGTGCCATCTAGCATCCACTGTGAGAACTGCAGGGATTACATAAACACAAGGCCCCCATAAGGACCACTTAGCCGTCAATATCACTAAGAATGTGCCTGTCAACAAAGAGTAAGGGTGTCTAAATTTTCACATCCCTACACTAGGTAAACATGCCTTTAAGGTTACTGGTTAAATTAAAGGGGAACTCCGGCTTCTAACCAAAATTTGATAAAGAGTTACCTGTTTCTTCAAAAAGTATGAATAAATGCCATTTTCTATGCTGAAATCCAGCTGTTTAACAGTTCTTTTCTTTCTGCATCATTTGAAATCCTGGCAGGGAAGGAGGGACTAAAACGCTAATGTTACAAATTGTAACAACTACTCCACAGCTTACAGACAGCATGCAGGAACTACATAACCCACAATGCATTGCACAGTGATG
Source organism: Xenopus petersii (assembly GCA_038501925.1). Lineage (NCBI taxonomy): Eukaryota > Metazoa > Chordata > Amphibia > Anura > Pipidae > Xenopus > Xenopus petersii. The sequence continues at coordinate 103,508,906 of CM076683.1, read as the reverse complement.
TTCCATTCCTTATAGAAAACATGTGTGCAGGGAATTGTGGGGTTTGGTGGATGCAGGCTGACAGCTGGCTGTTGATACAAAGTAACAGTAGTCAGCCAGCTCAGCAAACTAGTCAGACCGTTCAGCAAGAAAGCAGGGGGCTAGGCTTAGGGAACTGTCAGAAACCATTAAAAAAGTCTGCATGTTTTTAAAATGATGTATATTGCAAAGTTGCTTGAAAAAAAAAGCTAAAGTTATGTTTCTGTGGAGTGCACCTTTAAGGAATTTTGGCCTGGAACATAGTATTTGTACCTGGATAGAGAACTGGCTAAAAGATAGACTACAAAGAGTGGTGGTAAATGGAACATTTTCTAATTGGACCAGTGTTGTTAGTGGAGTACCGCGGGGCTCTGTACTAGGTCCCTTGCTTTTCAACTTGTTTATTAATGACCTGGAGGTGGGCATTGAAGGTACTGTTTCTATTTTTGGAGATGATACTAAATTGTGCAGAACTATAGGTTCCATGCAGGATGCTGTCACTTTGCAGAGTGATTTGTCTAAACTGGAAAACTGGGCAGCAAACTGGAAAATGAGGTTCAATGTTGATAAATGCAAGGTTATGCACTTTGGCAAAAATAATATAAATGCAAGTTATACACTAAATGGCAGTGTGTTGGGAGTTTCTTTAAATGAGAAGGATCTAGGGGTCTTTGTAGATAACACGTTGTCTAATTCTGGGCAGTGTCATTCTGTGGCTACTAAAGCAAATAAAGTTCTGTCTTGCATAAAAAGGGCATTAACTCAAGGGATGAAAACATAATTATGCCTCTTTATAGGTCCCTGGTAAGGCCTCATCTGGAGTATGCAGTGCAGTTTTGGACTCCAGCCCTTAAGAGGGATATAAATGAGCTGGAGAGAGTGCAGAGACTAAGTGCAACTAAATTGGTTAGAGGGATGGAAGACTTAAATTATGTGGGTAGACTGTCAAGGTTGGGGTTGTTTTCTCTGGAAAAAAGGCGCTTGCGAGGGGACATGATTACACTTTACAAGTACATTAGAGGACATAATAGACAAATAGCAGGGGACCTTTTTACCCATAAAGTGGATCACAGTACCAGAGGCCACCCCTTTAGACTAGAAGAAAAGAACTTTCATTTGAAGCAACGTAGGGGGTTCTTCACAGTCAGGACAGTGAGGTTGTGGAATGCACTGCTGGGTGATGTTGTGATGGCTGATTCAGTTAATGCCTTTAAGAATGGCTTGGATGATTTTTTGGACAGACATAATATCAAAGGCTATTGTGATACTAAACTCTATAGTTAGTATAGGTATGGGTATATATAATTTATGTGAAGGTATATGTGATGGTTTTTTTAATGCTTACATGATTTTCTAGTAGACTTACTAAAATGAAGATCCAAATTATAGAAAGAGACATTGTCTGAAAAACACCTGTCCTGAACATTCTGGATAACATGTCCCATACCTGTAATGCATAAAAAAATGATTGAAGGCACAACTAATTAAGATTTTTGAACAAAACATCAAATGAGTAAGTATTCACATGTGATAAATGCATCTTCATCAAGGACTTCAGTGCATACACTGTTGTAAATCCTTTTGGTAATAAGAAATCATAATTAAGTGAAGCCTGTGATAATAATGCAATTGGATGTAAGAAATAAAATCTCTTAAATAATGTTTTATAATATTACTTAAAGGGTTTTGTTTGCCTTTTTTGCAGTTTATTTGTTTTCAAACAGTTCACCACCAATTTCTTGTACTTTCTATTATCTATTTGTGACTGTTTTTCTAACATTGCAGTTTTATTTGTTACCTTTTCATGTTTTTTTGAAGCAGTTCTCTGAGGGGGGTCACTTACTCTATTGTACTTTTTTCTAAACTGATACATTATTTGATCATTTCTTACCTTTAGCTATGCTGAGCGACATTTGGTCAAGTTCATAAAAATCATATCAATACATTGTGAAAACATGTATCAGCAATCCAAGGATATATTACAGTTATGGAATCTGTTATCTGGAAACCCATTATCCAGAAAGCTCCCAGTTACGTGAAGGCCTCTTCCATAAAGTGCATTTTAATCAAATAATTCACATTTTAAAAAATGTTTTCTTTTTCTTTGACATTATAAAACAGTACCTTGTTCTTGATATAATTGATCTTTATAGGAGGTAAAACAATCCTATTGTGTGCATTTAGTGTTTAAATGATTTTTTAGCAGACTTAAAGTATGGAGATCCAAATTAAGAAAAGACCCTTTATCTGGAAAATGACTGGTCCAGAACATTCTGGATAATAGGTCCGATACCGGTACTGGTGTAATACAGCCATTTACCATTATAACCATACCCTTTTACGTTTTACATTTGTAAAGGAAGAACACATCCAGTAAAATCTATTCAAGAATGAGAATGGGGAAGAAGGAGAGTGGAGGTTACATCAAAATACTTTACCTTTAAAGAGGTTCTTCACCTTCAAACATCCTAAGAGGTGTGACTTTATCTTGGTATATACCTAGCAACAAAGTGGTAGTGGTCTGTCATCAAGCCCCTGAATTCTGTCTCTGACAATGTTGCCTATTTATTATACTGTAAATCAATTAATGCCAGAAAACAGTGTACTATAATACAAATCATGAATTTATCAAGGTGTGTGTTTTACTGAGGTCATTATTTGACACCACCTCAGACCTTGTGCGATCCATTCAAGTCATTGGGATAAATTCAATCAGCAGGTGCATTCTGAATGGGAAAAAAGTAAAAAACTCCCAAGTTTCCATAGCATTTTCAAACAGCTGCTTCTGGATTTTACATAGTGGAACACAATCAATGAAAATCAGTACGTAGCTCACTAAGTATACCATTTTTACACAGAGATGTGTGGTGTATTTTGTCGCTGTCTATTTTACACACACTGAAGGAGGTCACATTATGTTACCACATGAAGCATTTATATTTATCTATATTTACTATGATATTTTCTGCTTTATTTCTAGTAAGTACTTGCCTTATTCCAGATCATAGCTGGAGGGAAATTGTTTGGCATTATAATCATTTCATGGAGACCCTAATACCAGTCCCACCCTTAAACTAACCTAGACTTTATTACAGAATTACAGTTGCTTGTTTAATGGACACTTTAATAGAGTTTATTTGGTGATCAAAAGATCATTATGCATATTATGTTTTTTGAGTGGTTGTCTGCAATGTATTGCTAGACTGAACTAAGGTTTTACATAATACCATTTCTGTCTAAAGGTGTCATGGGTGAAGTAGGGGGCACTGTGGAGGCAGAGGAGGAAGGTAAGTCCTTTTGGCAGGGACTGGCTGTGCCCACGGGACATGTAAAGGGAAAGGCAGGAACAGGGTGAAGAGGCCAACGAATCAGACTGGATAGGAAGATGAGGGCAAGGAGTCTGGACAGGAGAAGACTGGGTAGGAGCAGGATGGAGCAGGCTTAGAACGTGAACAGGCTGGATGGGATAGGGCGGTGCTGGCGTAGATTGGGACAGGACTAAGCAGGCTTAGATAGGGACAGGCTGGATCAGATAGGACAGGACAGAATCAGATCAGATTAGGAAGCAGAAGGGACTGGAACAGAAGGACTGGAGAGCAGGAATGGAAAAGGTAGAGCAAGATACAGAGTGAGATAAGGGAAGATATAAGACAAGGTTCTAGGTACATGGCAGAACAGGACTGGAAACAGGGACAGGCAAGGACTCGGAGAATACATTAAGGCAAGACAGGATCAGAACAAGGCAAGGTAAACAAGGCAAGGTTCAAGGTAAAGCAGGACAAGGAAAGAAGGCTAAAGCAGGAACCTTTAGTTAGGGGTGATGCCACAGTGCTAGTATAGGCATGCTCAGGCAATGAGGAGTGCTGGCTTTAAATAGGGCAGGGTCAGTCCTGATTGGCTGATCCCCAACAATCAATCAGGCTGCTGCTGGGCTAGGACTGCAAAGGTCAGGTAATAGATAGTTAGCAAACCTGTAGGCTGCTCACCTGGCCCAGTGGTTACGTTGCTGAGCTGGAAACCCAAAGGTCCCTGACTCAAATCCCAACAGACCCTGACAAAAGGTGGTCATACACACACACACAGAACCTCTCATTTGGTGATATGCCCACTGAGTTTTTGAGCAGATCTGGGAGTCTGGACAATCAGCATCTGGCTGATTATCGGGGAAGCCTGCCAGAGAGCCAATATACTAGCCAATAAGCTGCTGACTTAGTCTGTTGGTAGCTTATATTGGCCTGAGTATGGCCACCTTAACTCTGTAGATGTGTCAGACATTCCTCTGTGCATTTCATACATTTCTTAATGGGATACAGGCACATTTCTGAGATTTATGCAGTGCCTTCCTAAGGACTTATTTTAATCAGTGGCATTTTTGCCACCCATATAGAAGGCCCCCGTTTACTATAGAGCACCAAATGTCAGGCAGTTACCCACTTTTTTCTGTTCTGCTAGCTTTACCACAAAGAGGGATTTGAATGAAAAAGGGCATTCGTTTCTGGAATGCCATCAAATTCCAAAATGATGTCAGTTTAGAATAGAATATTAATGTACAGGCGGAGTGAGTCCATTCACTAAAGCAGAAGTATCTGGAAATCCAAATGTTGTGAATTGAGCCTGAGCTGTTCACATGACAGCCTTCCCATCTCCTTCTGCCTGCGCCTCGCTGAAGTGTCAGGAAATCATACAGATACATGGCCTTTATCAAGAGAGCTGTGACTGAGTCATCTTGGTATCATGGTAATTTTATTGACTTTTTCAAGATGAGATCACCTCTTGTCGGATCATATCATATGGCAGAGAGTGGCTGGCAGTTTTTATAAGAGGATCCAAATGATGTGTGGTGGCAGAAGCACTATGGTAGTTAGCTGGCAGTTGCGGAGATTCTGTAAGATAATGTGAGTACAGTGGGGATTTGTGTGGCCTGTCCCATGCTAAAAGAGCTGACACAGAAAAAAAAACAGTGCCCTCACTGGCAGCTGTCCCCTTGTCTCATATGCTGCTCCAATAAGTGGTAATTAGGTCCTAGGCTAATGATGTCAGCTGATTTGTCTCGTTCCTCTTTTTTTTAAGGTTCAGCCCTGAGGGGTCTCCATGGTAACTCTTGCTTGAATTAGCCACCTGGATATGCTTGTCTCTGGCACACTGCTGCCTCCCCTGTGCAAACACATTCTGCTGGATTCCCTTGGGGGTGCAGGTGCTCTCCTGCTGGGTAATAGTTCATTTGCACTGCCATACATCCAAAAATGGGACATCTACATCTTTGACATCATGTATTGTTGGTTTCCTG